>JARYHS010007075.1:6047413-6122346 GCA_031002005.1 Vandiemenella viatica
GTTTGTCAAATGTAAATTTTGATTGACGACGTCTTTGCGTCTCTAGGTAGGTACCTCAAGGTTACTGATAATCGCCGAGCGTGGTGGGTGAGCGGTTAACGCTATGACCTCGCATTCGGGAGGACGCCGGTTCGAATCCCCGTCCGGGCATCCAGATTTGGGTTTTCCATGGTGTCTCCAAATCACTCCAGGCGAATGCCGGGATGCTTCCTTCAAAAGGCCATGGCTGAATTCCTTCCCGTTCATTGTCCCCAATCCCATTTTGCCTCTAATGACTACGATGTCGATGAGGCGTAAAGCCATAAGTAAAAATAAAAAAGCCTTCAAGTAGACCATAGCCGAATTCCTCCACGTACGTTGCTCCCAATTCTTTCCCTCTTATAATGACCTCGACGTCGACGAGGTATATAATCAGTAATAAAATTAAAAAATCCGTTCTGGTTCTCTGACACTGTGTGCTGACAATACGGCAACCGACAGATATTTTTCACCGCTGAGAAAGTTTGAGTTATGCGATAGTGCTGCAACTACTTCTTTCGCCGCTGTTATGTTACACAACTTTAATTACAAGTGGCAGACAATCTTGCAGAATTTAGTGGAGTACCGAGTAATTTAGTAACCAAACATGTCTGAACAACGAAAATATAGTTGAGCAGCTTAGCTAGTGATTTAGCTGAGTCTACCATTTTGTTCTACTATATCGGGCGAGAAGCGCCCGCCCCCTCCCCCACCACGCGTCACTGCTTATGCCTCATATCCACTCGAACGTGCTCAGGTGAATGAGCCGCTCTGTGAAGCGAGCGGATCAAGTGTGGACGCCTGAGCACGCTCGAGTCGAACCGATGGTGTGTCGATATTTCGGAATGATCAAAGGTGAGCCAGTGTGTGTTCGACGCTCAGGCCGGGCGCTCATTGACGCGCAGTCGACGCAGGCAGCGCAGCACAGTTTCTGTGTCTCTATGTTTTGGGGCGGAACAGCGCAGAGCAGGGCAGCGCAGTACTGCGCCACGCTGTGATCACTGTGCCACGCAGCTCACTCGTGCCGGTTTACAACGCGACACTTCAAGCGTTATTTATAATCTTGCTTTACTTATAATCATTTTCAACTATGGAATAAGAAAAATTGATTAATCTGGTGCGTAACCAACCTGCGATTCACAATATCAGTCATAAAAAATACATAAAAATTAAATTTAAACAAGAGATTTGGACAATGAGCCCAACAAGTGGCGAGTAAATTAGACATTTGTTTATCATACAACTGTCCACTTACAATTTTCACTTTTTTTTTTATTCATTTTTAATAAAACTTCGAAAAAGATTGATATATATAGGCTATTATCACATTATGTGTACTACGTCATTCAATAGTGTCCCCGAGAAACACTTAATTTGTTGACACTGCTTTTTTTAGTTTCAAGTGTTTATGTTCTGCTATATAGTTTTCTTAAAAATATAATATGAAATAAAAGAGAGAAACATTCTTATAAATGTCATGTACCGTCAAACGCTAAATAATAAATAAATAACCACGAAAATACAGCGAGATTTTCGTCAGTTCTAATAGATATTTGAGCTTTGTCGAGAAATTAACAGGTTACATTATGCCGTTAATCTCCGCTCGAGTCATCCGGAAATTATCTTTTGAGAATTCTCTTGTCACTGCAAAAGCCATATGAGAGTTTCTTCTTTTCATATACTCACTTTTGCATAGTTTTATCTAACTCAGCTTCTGTAAATGTAATAACAATTTTCCAAGCTCGGCATCCCAATCTGATTCAGAAATCAAAAATCGAGTTTTTGCATCGACATGTTTTTGGTTACGCTTTATTGTCGGTTTTTCGCACAACACAATGCTTTGTAAACTGCGCTCTAATATGCGCGAGTAACTGCCAGTCTGTGCTGCCCTGCCCTGCACTGCGCTGCCCCTACTGCGCCACGCAGCTCAATGCTTTGTAAACTGCGCTCTAATATGCGCGAGTAACTGCCAGTCTTTGCTGCCCTGCCCTGCACTGCGCTGCCTCTACTGCGCCACGCAGCTCAATGCTTTGTAAACTGCGCTCTAATATGCGCGAGTAACTGCCAGTCTGTGCTGCCCTGCCCTGCTCTGCATTGCCCCTACTGCGCCACGCAGCTCAATGTGCGCCCCGGGTCAGTGTGGACGCTAGTTTGGTGGTTTTTTCAATGAGCGCGAGCATGCGGGAAAACGACACTGGATTGACAACAAATAATCGGTACACAGCAAATAAGTTACTAGGGAAAGCTTATACGTACAGTATTTATAATCGAAGTAAATGTGAGAATGCATGGTGTGAAATCAGCGAGGTATTAAACCTTGGTAATGATGATGTAAAGAAAAGAAAACCATATAACAATCTTTGAATATATGTTTGTAGTAAAAGTCTATAAAAATAATAAAAAAAATTGGTAGCAACGTAAATATTATTTTGGAGCTATGGAACAATATTGTCTTATACTACCGGTACAAAACGGCTGACGCTGTAGGGTACTTTTAATATATGCAGCAGGTTTGTATATGAATGTCCTCAAGGCAGGAATCTTAAAAGTTATCATTAATTTAAATCCTGATGACGTCTCCTTATGCATAGGCTTTTTGATATGAGGTACAACTAAACGCAGGAAATATTCTAAATAGATCCTTGACATTCACATACAGTTTTGAAAAGGCTCATTACATCCTTCAAAAGTCAATTCGCGAATTAAATTATAAAGATAATTTCTTCGCTAATCTACCACCTTGGAACTTTCCTTCTTTGACATCATATATATAATAGTGAAGGCTGTAACAGCCGCAAACACACGTGACGACATATCGATTTTCAAGCTCGTTCGACCAATATTTTCTTTTCTTGAGCACGCTCAAACGAGCGCGCTTAAAAGAATAAGCGGCTCATTCGCCTGAGCGTGCTCAAGTCAATACAAAGACTGAGCGTGCTCAAGTCAATACAAAGCCTTACCGGTTCATCGTCTAAACAGGTCTGAACCTGTCGTTTAGTCGAGTTCATTAGCTGCCGCAAAAATGTCGTTTCGTGGGAGCAGACAAGCAGCTTTGAAATTTGTTTATAAATATGTAGAACATGAATCCTTGTATTGTATTAAGTCCCCACAGTATAAAAAGAAACAAAGGAAGCAATATGCAGACATGGATTTGGAAAATACAATAAACATACCTGGATTTCGTGAGAAGTAAATCAAATTGAAAATTAAAAACACCTGCTTCATGAGCATTTATCTAACACTGCAGAGAAAGTGAAGACCCGTGTTAAGAAACTGGCTGGTACGAAATGGGGTGCAGTCTCCCAAATTCTTCGAGGAGCAGTCCTTGGTTTGGCATTCTCCCCTGTAGAATACTGTTGCTCTACATGGCTTGGTAGAGCTCATACTGCCAAAGCTGACACCCAGGTTAACACTGCTATGAGAACAGTAAGTGGTGTCAGGTCTACTCCAGTATCCTGGCTGCCTGTACTTTTCAACATTCCTCCACCACATTTGAGGAGAAAATCGAAATTGTTGTCTGAGGGGAGACTTTCCCGGCGTATCGATTCAACAAAATCATCTCGGGTGTCCAGCCGGATGGTGGTGTAAAAACACGACGTTTTGACAGCTGACTCTGCCGTCTTCATCAGGTGTCTTGTAGTTGTTCTCAGCTGACTGTCTCTGCCTCGACTGGC
Source organism: Vandiemenella viatica (assembly GCA_031002005.1). Lineage (NCBI taxonomy): Eukaryota > Metazoa > Arthropoda > Insecta > Orthoptera > Morabidae > Vandiemenella > Vandiemenella viatica. The sequence goes on from JARYHS010007075.1 coordinate 6,051,106, forward strand.
AAATCTACATTGCTTAGAAAATTGGAAGGATTGGCAGAAAACAACACGATTCTTCTGCATGGTGACCTCCTTCAGCTGCCTCGAACGCGACTAAAATCGAGGAGACTTGCTTACATAGAAGCAGCCAGTCTCGGACGTAACAACTTTAACTTGTATAAAGAATGGATAAAGGAGTCGGAAGCCAGCAGGCCACACAACTGTGGGATTGTAAAATATCCGATAACCTGTGTTCCAGGGTTTGACTTGCCTAGGCGTCTTTGGTGTCAATTGAACAGATTTCGCACAGGTTCCGGAGTGTGCAATGCAACAACGCACAAGTGGGAGTCTCTGTGAAGATGCGTCGTGTGACTGTGGTGGTATCCAAACTGCTGACCACATTGTCATGTACTATCCAGCAGGATTATCTGGAGGCCCTCTCACTCTGCATCAAGCTGGACCAGTTGCTAGAAGATGGCTTCAATCTATAGACTCAGCTATCGGATTGACATTTGAACCTATCTACTTGCTAGTTATTATTGGTGTGCACATTAACGGATTGTCTGGTTGTCGTTCACACGACTGAACCGCAATGTTAGCGTCCTCACATGTCATCTTTAAAGTGCAAGCTGGGAGGTAAATCTGGAGTAATGGTTCGGGTTTTGTTAAGCGCGAGATTCACCTGGCGGGTAACAATCGGAAACATGTTGCTGTTTGTTATTTGAGTGCACAGCAGAAGGAAAGAATTGAGGCAGGAGTCGAGAAATATACCAGGTAATTCAGAATACACGTCAGCATTTTGTAGCAATACGCGGACGAAAATTATTACACCACTGGAGTCCAGTATTCAAGAAAAATTTATTTATTTATTTTAATTATTATTGTAGTTCCATAAAAACCTGCTGTGAAGACCCTATGAGATGTTAGTAATCTTGGTTAATACTATACATGCAATATGAATAGTAATAATAAAGATTATTTTCGCAACAATTGTTGTTCCATATATATAATAATTTTTGAATATTCAGAATCATGCGAAACAACGAGATATTATACTATTTAATCAGAAACATACATTAATAATATTAATAATATTAATCAAATATTTAGCCATTGGATGCTAATAACAAAGGTATTATTGATTTTGTTCAAGTATGAAGAGTGCTGAAGTCACTTTGTTGTTTGTTCGCACAGGTTTCCAATGGACGAGACGCCGGAGGTGGTATTGAGTGCTTTCACAAAGGAGGAAGTGACTTCCGCACCTATCTGGCGTTTTCCTCATATCCTGGAAAACCTCCTGCAGGCCGGTAATATCAGCTGCACCGAGTTACAGCTTATAAAGAGTCAGCTGAAGACTCCAGAGACAGCTCGCCTTGTGATGCGTGCAATGTGCCAGGGGGGACGCCTGCACCTGCTGCGGATGGCGCTGCAGCACCGGCCACGACTGGCCAGCCAGCCAGTCGACGACGCGTCGTCGACGCCCCTGCATGTGGCCTCGAGGCACGGCCAGCCCGCCACCCTGCGGATGCTGCTGGACGCGGGGGCGGACCTGGAGGCGGCGAGAGAGAGTGACGGGTGGACTGCGCTGCACGAGGCGGCGGCGTGTGGAGGCGGCGGCGGGCCCGTCGTGGCGGGAGTGCTGCTGAGGGCCGGGGCCCAGATGGAGTGCAGGGACACAGAGGGCAGGACGCCGCTACAGCTGGCGGCGGCGGCGGGACACGCGGCCACAGCGCAGCTACTGTGCTCGGCGGGGGCGGACACCACTGCGGGGGAGCAGGACTGGGACAAGAGGCCGCTGCTGCTGGCGGCGGACACGGGCAGCGTGCGCACCGTCACAGTGCTGCTGGGGGCGGGCGCCGGGGGCGGCACCGACCAGCAGGGGCGGACTGCGCTGCTGTGGGCTGCAGTGAAAGGTACGAGCAGAGCCGTCACCACGCTGGCGGCGGTGGGGATGGACGTCAAGGAAAGAGATAAAGGCGAGAAGACGCCGCTGCACTGGACGGCACTGCGCTGTAACGAGGAGGCAGTGGGAGCCCTGCTGGCGGCCGGCGCCGACAGGAAATGTGTGGACAGGTACATGGCTACTCCGCTACACCGCGCAGCGGAGGGAGGCAACGCCAGTGCGGTGCGGCTGTTGCTGGACGGCACAGACGTCGATGTGAGGAATTCTAGTGGCAGTACGCCGCTGCACTACGCGGCCTGGCACACAGACAGCGTGGAGACGGCGAGAGAGCTGCTGGCGGCAGGGGCGGACTCCACTGCTAGGGACAACGAGGGGAGAACTCCCCTTCACTGGGCGGCTCAGAAAGACCATATCGACATGGCGCGGCTGCTGCTGGAGACGACAGACGTCGACGTCACTGACAATGCTGATTTGACGCCACTGCACATGGCAGCCCGTGAGGGCCACTCGGCAGTGGCCAGAGCGCTGCTGCAGGCAGGAGCGAACAAGACGGCGAGAAACAAACGGGGACAGACGCCGCATGACCTGTGCAGTGCAGGCAGAGACCTGAAGGAAACGCTCAAGTAGCTACCAGGCGCTTTCATATAAACTCGTACTTTATAGATGTTATAAACGTTATATTAGAGAAAATTTTATGATTGTTTTATTTAAAATCTGTTGAAAAGAATTTATAGTTATTACCACAGATTCAGTGATTTCATTAATTTCTTTAGATACTTCTACATAATCCTAAACAATAAAATAAAATTAAATGATCTTTTTGGAACAAAATGTCCGATACTGTTTTACAAAACATATTTCCTTTAAGTATTTGTACTTGTATGAAATACTATATTTGTTAAACAATAGCTATCTAAATTACATTTGTAATATTTTATTGTGTTTTAATCTGAGCCAAAGCCATTCTTCATATCTCATTTTTCATGCAAACTCTGTACATAAACAGCATGGTACTATATTGCGTTTAAAACTATTTGTTTGACTATTGTCGTTATTAGATAAATATATGGAAAATAACCACTATTGGATGATTTGAGGACCAAACCATACTTGTGTACAACATTACTGTTTTCAGGGTCACGGGAAGTTACTGTGGAATTATTATGACTGAGTACAGCATTTAACTAACTTCTAATATAAAGAGAGGAACAGGGTAAATTTTATGTTACTGGCTGACCCATTCACGTGTTACTGTGACTCAGTAGTTACAGTACCTACATTGTATGAATGTTATTCTACGCTTCCTAATGCAGTCAAATTAATATTCACTAATAAAGACAAAAACGTTTTAGTCAATTTGAAAATTCAAAATTAATTGGTAAAGAATTTTGAAGAGTTTAAATTAAGGAAAAAAGAAAATAAAAATTTTTAATTTAGATTTTATTACAAATTACTTAATTGAAAATATATAAAAAATGATATTTATAAAAATAAATCATTTATTCATATATATTGAAATTTCAGTTTTATAAATGAGGTAGATTAAGTTGATTTTTAAACATTTTAAAAATTATTTTCAGTATTTTAAATTATTACAATTTATAATAATTGGTGCACAATGTTTTTGGTTAGCCTGTCCTTTGCTAATACAAATAGATTTGATGGTTTCCCCACACGTGAGCAGGCATAACTCTCCATGGGAGAAATGCTTATTTTCCAAGTCCAAGACGCAAGCGGACATTGTTTGACCTTGTGACTTATTTATGGTTATAGCGAAAGCCAAACGAATCGGAAATTGAAGCCTTTTAAATGGTGTTGGAGATTCTGACGGTATCATTGGAATACATGACAAAAGGACGATTTCTCCTTTAAACTTTCCAGTCAAAATAGTTGATTCTAGTTTCCGGTGATCCTTTTGATGACCAAACGCGTACCGTTGCGTGATCTAGGTGGATTCAGATTACATAGAAGAATAATTGGTGAAGCAATCTTTAACCTAAAAATGTGTGGTGGTATTCCTGGTATATCCAAAGAATTTAAAAACTCAGTTGGATAATTTATGGCTTCATTTTCATCTACAATACTGTCTATTGATTAAAAAAAATCAGGTCACCTGAAAACAGTTAATTTCGTCGAGATCAACATTTTTTGGTGCCAAAATAGCACGATTACTGAGCCAATTATGATCTAAGTAATTATTTGATATATCCTGGAACTCACTCTCCCGGTCACGCGTTGCTGTACGAAATAATATCGATGAACAGTATGGAATGAAAAAAAAAAAATCGACAGTATATTTCGAATATGGCAGGATTCCAAGGTATAGAAGAGAGAAAACACAGTGAAATAATGAAATGAGAAATTGTCAACGCATCATGCGTGAGTAGGAACTGAAAGCCAGTTTTCTGATAAATTTAATTTAACCATTACGATTTGTGCCACTCAACATTACGAATTTTTTTCTAGTTCTGATGGCAAAGGCGGGAGATTGATTATTAGGGTAATGATGGCTGTTTAAAAATAAACAAGGACCTAAATCAAACCAATGTGCTGTTTTTGTAGCTAATGTTCCTGTTGGAGGCAGTGGTATTAGCAAGCAAATCAGAACTGAAGATATGAGTAGTTATTCTTACGAAAACAAAAAATCATCATTGGCCAATAACATGCTAATGGGAGGTTCCGTATTTAACAAAATGCTGCTCCTACTAGTGATCAGTAATGATATAATTGATGTATATCCTCAATTGGGCGTTATTCGTGGCGTCGAGTTATTCTTCCATGTCCTATCGCGTTGACCGCTCTCTCCGGGAGTCCGTAATAAGTTCGGTCTGCAGTAAGGAGCCAAATTGTTAAGATACAGGAAATTTGAGGAAGGAGGAAAGATAATGCCAGGCTGGTTATAAGTTGTTGTTACCCTAGCTTCCATCTCTGGTAATCCAGAGGGGAAGGTACTGTAAGGGCGCTACCTCACCGGGACGCCATGGCGACGTGGCCAGCGACGCATCCAAGTAGTTACTATTGAAATATATGGCAGCTAACTCACCTGGCGACTGTTTGGCCACGTCGTCGAATTGGAAGCGTAGCCACAAAAAACGGCTCCCTGTGCCGTACCTGGCTACCCTGGCGCGCTGGCGACGTCGCCAACAAAATATACAGGCGTAAGCCAGCCAGCTGCCAAGTTTGACGCTCGACCAGTTTTCGCACAGTATTATTTGTAAAAACAGTGATTTGTATTATAAAAAAATGAGTTTTGATACGGAACGATTTGTTGTGGAAATTCAAAACCGTTCGTGTTTATGGGATAGTGCATCAAAATATTATTCAGATCGTAATTTAAAAATTAAATGTTGGGATGAAATAGTTAATTTATTCAAAGAAAAAGATGAAATGACGAATGAAAAAAAACAAACAAACCAAAAAAAAAAAAATTAGGAAGTGCAAATTTATTAACTTTTATTTATTTACTAGCAGAGGTCCCGGCGTTGCCCGGTTTAGCTGTTGTTGATTTACCCATACACTGTTTTTATTCATGCAATCAGTAACATGTTCCAAGTTTCATACAATTTGGGCCATCAATTTCCGGAATTAAAACATACCTAGATTCATCCCCAATTTACCAAGAAAGAGGTGGGTTTAATTTGATTTATCCGTACACTGTTTTTATTCGTCAGAACAGATTCATGCTTACCAAGTTTTACTGATTTCGTACCGGCCATTTCCGGTACTAAACTAACCGGTGATTTAACAGCACCCTTCCAAGAACGGGGTGGCTTGGGTGCTTTGATACGGAATGTCAGTTTCATTTTAGTCCAGGTTACATTTCAACCTAATTACATTTGCCAATGTTGCTGCTCGAAAATCGAAACATTAGGCACATTATTACATACCACATACATAAAAATGTATCTGAAATGAATCTGTTTATTCCGGCATTACGCAAAAAATACATATTTTGAGTGGATTTTCAGAATTTGAAAGTTTGGGTTCAAAATTAAAATTTTACGTATATCTTAAGCCGTTACGGCACCTTTAATAATAATCAAGCATTATCTGAAAACAGCTGAATCGATTTTGAACGAGTTTTCGCAGCGTCAAACATTAGAAGTGTCTGAATGTGCTGGCTCATCTGCCGCTGGAGCTGAAAAAATTTCTCATTATGTTGCTTCATCTTGCACTGTAGCTCAAAATTAAATTCTATTTCGTATTTATAGTTGAATATCAGGTATTCACAGTTGTATATCAGTTATTCAGAAATAAGCGAGAAATATAAAAACAAAATTCTTTACTTCGATTTATTTCAGGGATTTACAGACTATGGCACCATGGTTATCATAGAAACTGCATTACGAAACAACGCAATAAATTATAAAATGAAGAAAACCTGCTTTGTTTTTCCTAAACTGTTTTTATTTGCAACACTAAAGTCTTAATACAATGTTCTATTTCTATTGAAAGCCATCAGCCTACGCATTAATTATGAACACAATGACTCTACTTTTAGCACCAAACGCCAGATATTGTTGTCTGATATTCGATATATCCAGAAATTAAATAGATTATAATACGACTGAAAGCTAGATTATGTTAGAAAGTAAGGAAAAATTTAATGTTTAGCTACGGGCCCAAGAGGTATGCATCACATCCTGAGTATTTTGCTTGTGAAATCATGTAAAATCGAAAAATGGATGCCGGACGGCAATTTGAATACAGGTGATCTCGAGTTCAAGGCTTGAGCGCTACCGTTCAACCGTCAAGCTCGCTTTATAGTTTAATTTAATTGCAATAGAGCCCACGCCCCTGTAGCAATTTCTCCACACACCCTTTTCCGCCTAACAGAGTATTTTTGCCGTTTGAGTTAAGTTTTTGTATCTCAGAAATGTTGCATTTAAACTTTCTTCACAAGGAAACAACATTCCATGTCGATTTAGTACTAAAACAGTACCGGTATTCGTTGAGTGTGAATACTCTTTTATGAAAAATCTTTCAACTGTCGCGTTGCAATTTGATGATGTATTCTTATGTAACAGCACAAGACAAATAAAAACTGAAGATTCTATATATATATATATATATATATATATATATATATATATATATATATACCTATATCGTTTACACTTCTCGTTAAACCAGATGATGGATTCTTATCTAACTTGACGAGACACGTTGAAAGTGAAATTTAAAATATTGTTTTGTCCTTGGGATATAGTATCTCTAAATTGAGGTTGACAGTTTGAAACGCAACCTGGACCAAAAAAACTCCTAAAGTCACAAGGTACTACACGCTGGACATGTACAATGGGATTTTTTTTTTTTTTCCTAGCACTTGTGGTCAAGTTGAGAAGAAAATCGTTGTTTTTTACTTTCGATAACTCGAGAGCTAAGCGAGACATGTATTTTTTTTTACTTTCTATCTGTCTCATTGAGTTATATAAGAATTCATCATCAAATTGCGGCGCAACAGTTGACGTAAAAACCGCATTAGTAAACAATTGAATAAATTATGAAGTTAATAAAAGCTGTTAAAAGCCATTGCATTACTAAACAACGCTATAAAATATAAAATCAATAAAAGCTAGATTACATCAGATACACGCGCGTATAGAGTGGAATTGCACTCCTTACCAAAAAATGTTCAGTTGTCCTAAGTCGTTATTATTTTCAACACTAAAGTTTTAATACAAACTTACAATGATAAAAAAAAAAATCAGCATACATATTAATTACTAAAGGTTGAATACAAACTTCAGATGATAAAAAAACCATCAGCGTACGAATTAATTACTGCGAACGAAATGAAACTGTAAGCGCCTGAAATTTTAGCTATACAGATTAGGTCATTTATGCAAATATAGAAAATCCAATACTGAAAAACACAATCAATAGGAAAAAAAATATGTTAAACGTTGGTTAATGTGAATAACTGAATCTAAACTTGAACGCCAGAGATATTTTAGTACTAGTTTTACCTGTATAATTCAGGAGTAGTTTATGTCGCGATACATGATGTTACAATGTGACATAGTGCTTATGAAAGTTGCTTAAATAACTGATAACTAAATTCCTCATACCATTGGTTGTAACAAAAAGGTTCAGTTTTCATTATGGTCCAGGCTGAATTTCAACCTAACCACAGTCTCCGCTAATATTGGCGCCACAAATTCAAAGCTTCAATTACACGCGCATTGATACAATCATTTTATCCTAAGTTAGCAACGTCGTGTATCGCGACGTAAACTTGAACCTATAATTCAACGTAATTTATCCAGAAAATTATCGTAAATAATTGCTTATAATATCATTGATATCAGAGACAAAGCTGATGGTCATAGACATTGCCAGACATCAGGGACAAAGAAAATCTCTACTGATTTTTCGTTCTTAATTCCTCGCATTCAATAGGGCCATCGAGCGTTTAAAAACTAAACACCCCGTATTAAAGGAAATAATATTTCAAGTTATGTTCAGTTTGGAGTATGAAAAAATGGTTATTATTGTAAATTATTCATTAAAGGCTATGGTCAGAGATATTATATTGTAGTTGTGTGTTTAGTGCCACGTATGCAGCATCTAGTCAATCCTCCTGTAGAATTCCTCACCATACGTTCAGAATTTCATTTAATGCTTCTACATTATTTAATGTTGAAACATAAGACATGTCAGACAAGTGCATTAAGATTCTAGGCTTTAAAACAGTGAAAACCCCATCGAAATATGCTCCGTAGTTTCCGAGTTTTTACACAACATATATATCCGGTTTTCGTTTTATAGATAGAGATATACAGTTGTCTTGCCGTGGAAGTGGGTTTTCTGTCACAAAATATTCTGCTAGTTTATCTCGAACTGTGAGTACCGTTCTTCCTCTGTCACGATCCCGATATATAGTGGGTTTAAATCCCGTTACCGTCAGAGTATCTTCGTAAGAAAATCCATCTCTGGAACGTACGAAATTGTGCAAAATGCTGAATACCTGTACAATCTTTTTTGTTTATAGACCTATATGTACATTCATTGGCCTGTGAAATATCCTCCACTTGTTGGATAATATACCAAATGTGCATTCGATGTAGCGGCGTGCTCTTGATAATCGGTAATTGAATATTTGTTTCTCATAATTGAGATTATGTCCTCCGTACGGTCTTGTGAGGTTTTCATGTAAGGCAAAAGCTTCATCTCCTGCTATCATGTATGGGATATTGTCGTCATTTTCAACCAGTGGCTTAGCCTGAGGAATATTTAGAGATTTGTTATTGACCTTCGTTTAAAAATCACTGTCTTTAAAAATAGCTGAATTACTGCTTTTCCCGTACGCTCCTACGTCTATGTAAGTGAAGTTGTAATTAGCATCACACTGGCCAGTAAAACAATTGAAAAACAATGTTTATAATTAAATTATAATGATCCTGTATGAATAGGTTGAATAACTCTCATATGTTTGCCTTCAATGGCACAAATGCAATGAGAGAAGTTGGCGTTTTTTTCAAATCCACTTGCAAGTTCCCTATCATTCTCTGTATTTGGCATAACAATAAATTGTTCTTGATGTTGACATATAATGTCACACACTAATTATTGTGCTAATTGTTGTATAACCGAATCTGTAGTTGTAATAAAGATCCATGAATGTACATCCTGACGCAAGCTACCTAGAAGAAAAGCAAAAATTACTAAACATATTAATTTAACAACTGATCTAAGTATGGTAGACTAAACGTATTTATTATTTTCAGCTGATGGTTTGCTGAACAGGTGGAAAAGTATCTGAGGTTGTTTCACTCTAGAACTTAACCGGCAAAAATCTTTGAAGTCCGGGTCTGGTTGTGGATCACGTAGAAGTGAATACCTTTATTTCAAACAACTTTTGTTTCTGCAGAAGGTTGTTGGAATAAGAGAACCTGACCCGCTTACAGCCTCTGCAGATCCTGAGGATGACTCGCAACGAGACAGACAAATATGGAATTGTGCGAAAAAATTATTTCCTTACATCTTTAGATAGTTTGGAGAAAACACCACTTCGGCTTCGATCTGATATAAAAGGATGGATCCATAATTTCTTCTGTTACATATTTTTAATCTTTCTGCGACGCACATAATAAATAAGAGCGATCTCTTCCACGTCCATCCCTGAATTCGCAAATGACTGGCTGACTAGGCACTCAACATTCTTGGCTTGACTACTGTGTTTGGCGACGCTCGGTTGCCAGAGGTAGCCAGAACTAACTGCTGGCCACGCTGCCATGGCGTCCCAGTGAGGTAGCGCCCTAAGTGGCTCAGATGCGCCATACTGATCCAGGAAGCTAGTGCGTTGTCTCGTGGTTCCACAGTTCGATTCAGGCCGCGGGCAAAAGTGGTATTATGAACGTTGTGTTTTTCTTGTGTGGCCTGTATACTGGGACAGTGAAAACATATTATACACTTAATGAGAAGCAAAAGCTACACATGTCTTCATGTATCTATTAAGCAATCCAAATTCAGTTTCGTTGTTATTCTTTATTAAAGTTATTATTATTGCAATGGCTCGAAAAACATTAATTTTTAAGCAACGTAAAAAAAAAAAAAAAAAAAAAAAAATAACGGTCACGGTCCTTGAGAAGGGGCAATTCCACATTCCTTTGAGCAATTTCAGATTTTTTTTTATTGAAACCGAAATTTTGATGGCTGGATCGTGAATGTGAATTGAGTACTGTCTAATGTCACAAATGAACTTTACCCTTCATCCAACTCATTCGGCTATGAATTAATGTAAATATATGATTTGTAATTGCATCTAAACATTACTGACAAACATTTTTAAAAGTGAGGCCCAAATTTTTTTGATGTTAATAGATCAGTCAAACATCCGTATAATTCCATCAATGAAACAATACAGTTTCTAATCCATCATTCAACCAAAATATTATTGGATTAATTTCCTATTCGTTTGCTGAATAGTAACGCAATCAAGATTTAATTTAGAATTACTGGTATCTGTATATACTGACATATTAACTTTTTGTATGCTGAAGTGATGCTAAAGTCAAACACAATCCGTTTCAGAATACTGAAATGAGTTACAATCCAGTCTTACAGTACAAATCAGGATATTGGATGTAAATTCATTTAGCCAAAGTTTCAAGCAAATAATTTGTTTCCTCTTAGTTGTAGAAGAACAATAGTCAGGATATGGACGTCGTAACACCCACGAGGAAGAGGAGTGGTTTTATAAATATCCTACGTTTCATTTATTCTAAAAGCTATCAGTTTCTAAATTTCTGAAAGATTTTGTGTCAAGATAAAAATCATAAAATAGCAAATAGAAATAGTAACACTTATTTTGCGTAACGTTTTGGTAACAGATAAACTACTATGTTGCTAAGTAAAAATTACGTGTCAGCAGATAGATGAGCCACACTGTAATTAATTATAAGGATTTATACTTTATCTCTGTTACACTCTGCAAGTGATGTGTAGTAGGATAATCATGAGGAAGTAGGGCTGTTTACACACAGCGTTAAACGCGTAGCATTCCCTTGACCGGATTGTACGGAATATCCATTCGCAACATTCCGTGATTGAATAGTAATTTGTATAAAGAATCGAACTGTTATGAGAGAAGTAATCAGTTAAATGAAAATATTCTAGATGAGACTGGAACATAAATAATTTTTCATTTCGCCGATGTGTGTGTCCAGCTATGAGACACTATTTCTTGTATAGAGAAATTGCTACAGCGCTACTACTAGGCAGAACATCGTGGCAACATTGCAGAAAGTAAATCTGGCTACGCTTACCAGGAAATAGTCTTAACTTTCCTACATCCTTCGGCAAGGAAGAATACCCTTATAACGCGTAAATAATACACGTAATAATTTAACACGAGCAGCACATATGGCAAACGTTTTTGTTGGTTTCACAATTATTCAACTTCGGTGGGAATCCATACTAATTGCATGATGGCAATACAAAAAGTAACGTCTCCCAAGCATTCATAGATAAAGAATCAAATTATTTTATTTATTTACCGTTTTAGAGGTTGAACAAATATCTATTTTTCTACATCATTACCATTTCGGAACACGCGTTTGTCGTTGCTGTGACGGCTTGTGAATGACTAGGCGTCGTCTGAAAATCGTTTACGTTCTGATCTCTTATTCGGGGGAACATAGGTTCGAATCCAAGTTCGGCCACGCAGATTTGTGGGTTCCAAGGTTTTCCCAAATCATTCCATACGAATACCGGAATGGGTTCTTTACAAGGGCATTTCCGAAATCCTTGCCACTACTCCTATCCAGCCAATAATCACCTCTATGTCGTCGAGGCGTAAAATCATAAAAAAAGAGCTAGCTAAATTTATTGAGGAGATCGCAGCTGGCTTGTAATCTATTAACAATACCTCCTCCCTACCCTTATTTCTTTGTTTATTGCTTTACGTTTCATCGATGTTGAAGTTATTAAAGAAGGGAACGGCCATGACCTTCTATAAGAATCATCCCATCATTTGCCTGGAGCCAGAGTGTTACCGCTCACACGCCACGCTCAGTCTTCCGGTCTTACACATTATCAATCTTACTTTACTGGTAGATGGTTTTTGTTTGAATCCTTGAGACCTAGGCGATTATGGAGTCGATTATGAAGGGTGACAAAACTTGAGGGTTCCACTTTATACCGGAGACTACAGAACAATAACGCGTACGGCGTCATCCTCATCCGCTAAATGCTTGTATTTATTTATGTTATTCCAAATAAAGAATGACGCAGGTCATTTCACGCCTTGTTAAGTAATGAGCATTTAGCAACAGTGTTTAATAAATCCCAATGCTGTAAAGATCATGAAGTAATAGTGTCAGAAACAACTAACAGCATTGTAGAATACGGGATAAACGGTAATTTAAGAACACCCGGCCTTAAAGCTAGATTCTCAATTAACTTTAATTACCTATACCTGTTATAAAAGAATTTATTTTTGTCCTACGATAATAATCTGGTTGTAATTTTTTTAGTGACAATGGTCTTTTGATTTGTTGTCGTGCTAATATTTAGTTCTATGCAATTAACTCTCATTTATTTATATAGTGCATAATCATTATCGTCCACCAAGAAAGAGACCAATAATTCCTCCTCTAAATTATATCTTTCTGAAACGCGATGTTCGTTCTACTGTGAAATAATTATTTTGTAAACATTTTGTGTCGTTTGAAAAGGGACAGATGATATGATTTCGGCGCGGCTTGTAACCCGTGTAGATATCCTTCAGTTCTGCCGCCGCAAACCTTTCATGCTTACGTCGGCAATTGGTTAAGAAAAATTGGGTACTTTCGCAGATGTTTATCTTATTCCTTGACGCAGTTAGGAAAGAATCATGGATACCTTATACTCATAAGCAATGTGCAGGTTCCGAACGTTTAAAAAGAAAATACAAATAAAGATAAATTTCTAAATTAAAAAAAAATATATAAGAACTGTTTGGATCTGAACTCGGAACCGCTCGCTCAGCAACCCAGAACGCTAACCATAGGATCACTGCACTCACTTTGCTACTTTCCTCGTATAGGTGTATACAACGCAGCGAAGGAAGACTGTTTCATTCAATCCATCTTGGAGAGACACAATTCCGAAATAATTTCTTGTTTCTGTAGTTTCGTAGTACTAAAAATTCTACCTCATGGAACATGATTATGCCTTTATTTGTGGACTGACCAGATATATGAGTAAAATATCATCAAAATGAGTATAACAATCTTATCGTTATAGTTTTATGCTAATCAACCATAGTAATATATAGCATTGAACCGTTTTCCTGCCTCACTTTAATGCAATCCTGTTAATTACAACTTTTGGGATACGTTTCATGATCTGAATTTTGGTAAAGTATTATGGAAATGTAATGGAAGGTTGATGAACTGCTCTGCCAATAAGAATCGTCAGTGGGAGGAGCTTAATTCCTACCTGTTAGCCAATTGTTTCCTGCATTGACTTAAGGAAATGAAAAATCTGTAGTATAGACGGCTCTGAATGAAATATCCGCCAATGAGATTGCGAGGAGGCGGAGCCAGTATTGCGTTACTGTTTCCTGGGTTGACATTGATGCCAGATTGTGCAAAATAAGAGTGATATAATTTTTCATTGGCGGCCACATTGATTGTCAAAGTGTGTACTTTCATACTTGTAATCAGGGGCGTAGCTACTACAGGGATAGGCTGTGCAGTGCACCGGGGCCCCTACGGTCAGAGGGCCCCCAAGCATACCTCTGGGGGCCTCGAAGTCACCTCTGGGGGCCCCGAAGCGTAGTACAGAGGCCCACGAGCCTTCATGGCAAACTAGCGACCTTTTTTTTAGGTCTACAGTCGTCAAAGGGGGCCCCTCAGACACAGGAAGCCCCTCACTAAGGGCCCTCTCACTGCTCAGGGGGCCCCAAACCGCTACTCAGGGGCCCCTAAGCACAACTCAAGGGCCCCATCCTCAGCTCAGGGGGCCCTTATCAGCAACACAAAGCAAAAAATAGGTCGTCCATCTGTCCTGAAGGCCCAAAATAAATTTTTTGCACCGGGGCCCTTGTTGACCTAGCTACGCCACTGCTTGTAATCAATAAACTGTCAATAATTAGTTAAAACGAGCTAGTCCGGAGTCGATGAAGTGAACAAATGTTTTCAAAATAAAAACTTATCGGAATTTCTACGCATTGGCAACGTGAATCTGGCTACATTCTGTGTGAGACATAGGGCAGTAGTCGCAAAAATGAGAGGACACGGAATATCATAGCAGAGGCGGCTGTTCAGAATAGTGTTGTTTCGGATGTTAATTTTGCGGATGCGGATGTTCAGTGCTTGCCATCGGCGGATGCAGATGTGGAAAAATAAATTTATAATTATTTAGATTTTAATATTTTATCAAAAATAAATTTAAAATCAATATTTTTTCATAAGTAAATTCTAATACTGCCATATCGATTTATTTTTGCCTAATCTTACTACAACAAAAAATGTGAGATGATTTCATAATAGAATTAAATTATTTACATAACTACACATGCGTTTTAAAACGAACCAGTTGTCAGGATCGTAATGTATATATGTTTATTTAAGGAAATTAGAATATTTTATTGGAATTCATTTCAGTAGCGAGCAGGCCAGTCTTCGCATGCGCCGAGCTGAGCGTAGTGTTGTTTGTTAGGAATGTGCTGAGACGCTGACTCGATCGATATTACTGGTTGGAACTGACTCTCTGACGTCAATAAAGTTCACCTTCGAGGTAGCAACGAATTATTAGCTCTCACTCTGCGGGCAGTCATCGACGAGTAGATAGCTCATTCTCCGCGGGTAGCTTTCATCAGCCAGTATGGGTTTCTAACAGTAAAACCGACTCTCTTCGCTCAAGTCTGTTCACCATGTAGGCCCTGCAAGATCATGGGGGCGGCATACCATCAGCCACTTAGCTTGCCATCCAATTATACAATAATCCATTAGTCTACGAGTTGTTACTCAGTAAGATGCAATTAGCATCTTAGATAGGCGCTGTCGGGAGGATCCTCGCAGTCATGTTATCGGCTGTATGTTCACGGCTTTCAATGACATTAAATGGGACCTCATAACCGTTAGATGCCTGTTATCATTCATAATAGGATAGAATATCAGCTGGTCATCTATCACGTACCAGCCTTCCCCTATCCTGGTTGCCGAACCTACTAATCGGCTGGTGTCATATTATTCCTGACAAATTACATCTTATTAATTAGCCCACAAGAAGCAAGAGCTCAAGATCATCAAGATAGAAGAGACTTCTGCAGCTGTAAGAACGCCACGAGGTTAGTTAAACTCTCCTCTAGAGTCCCACCACAGTTTAAGTCAACAACGATCCCAAATCTATCCCTCGGCTACCCTGTCAGTCAGATAGGGCTCTTACACTGTTGTCAAGATGTGGAATTCGTCATGTTAACGTACACTGGCGATCAAAACTGTGGGATGGAGTCGAAATTTGGACTTTTAGACGGGAATACCTTCGTAGGCATCGTAGCAAAGAAGAATTTTGGATCAATATTGGATGGTAAAATAATAAACATGGTGCAGACGTGCGAAAGAGAGGAACGGTCATAATGTTAATCAGTTACGGCAGAAGATATCGGCGACGGGGCAGCATCAACCAGCCACCCAAGGTCGACAGCAGACAGCAGATGCTGACGGGGCAGGTGTTCCATGACGAGGGCGGTGACATCGCGTAAACAGCCGCAGTACCAGCTTCACGACTACAAGGAGATCCAAGGGGCAGCGAATCTCCAGAAAGCAGAAAAGCGGTGAGTTTTAGAGGCATGCATGTGTAGCAATAAATTTTGGATGATTTGGGCGAAAATTGTGAGATTTTTTAAAGTTGTAAAGTGTTTTCGCTGAACCAAATTAAATAAATTCACAATAGTAATTACGCAAACGCTTAAGTATGAGCAACTCACGGGTTTCTGACAGTAATAATATAAAAAATTCTCGCAGTGCAGAGATCAGTCAAAAGATAGCGGGTCAAAATTGCGAAATTACAAATCTCTCAGTCAGTAGAACAAAAGATGCATCTTGTTTGTTGAAACACAAGCAATTAAATTGTCTGAGTTCAAATCTATATAAGTGGGTAAATCGCAAACCGGAAAATCAATCATTCAGTTTAATAGTTTTGAAATCATGTATTCTGATGAACTGTAATTTCAAATGAAAAAATTGCTTCCAAATAATTTCAGGAGGACTCATAGTAAAGGTTATAAATTTCAGTATAAGATTTTGTGATCGTAGTTACAGTTCTGATCGAATGGATCCACGAGCAGAGCAGTAACTCGTTAAAAATTGTATCATAATATTAATTTGATTAAAATGTGTAATGCAAAAGATAAATGTCGGGAATTCTTTTCTAATTCAGAAGCAATATAAAGTAAAATATTATCGGTCAACATTACTTGAAAAAATAATTTAATGTGTTTTATATATTTTGTGCATGTTGACATAAGATAGAATACGAGTTAAATTGAATGCATGATGCTATAAAATTTGCAAGAATGTCTCGACGGAAGAACGCGCATTTTGCTTCAGTAAAATCAAATTTATCTGGTGTGTCAAATATTTCATTAACTGATTAATCTGATGTTGTTTTTAAAAAGAAGTAAATGATAGTAAAATGTGCTTTAAGGTAGTAAGACTTAATGTGTGATCTATTGCCTTCTCTTAGAAGTGTACCTCTACACCAATATATGAAGTACTATAAATTGTGAATCGGAATAATCATTAGTTATAACATTTCAGCGGAAAAGACTGCATAATTTTAATGGCGTAAGTGTTCTTTAATAGTCAAAAGTTATATTGGTAAAATGGAGCGATAAAGAATAATCGATTGACTGAAAACGAAAAATACACGTATTAGTATTTTCTCTTCAAATTCTACGTTCGACTATAGGAGAGCATAATATTTTGTCGAATATGAGATGATAAATACAAAAACATTTGTTCAGAGAGGCAAAATTACGGTTCAAATCTGGTAACGGAACGGAAAATACATTTCGAGTGATGAACTATATCAATTGTATTTTTTAATTGACCCCAAATGGTAGATAACAGTTAGGAAATAAATTATTCCTTCAAACCATGTTTCTAGAGTTTATGATAACTTCAAAAAAATATAATCAGATAATCTTCCAGAAAAGTAAAAGCTCGCGAATTGCGGTCATAAGATTTGGTTGAACAAGTTAATGTTTTGACCGAAGGCGCCGGACAAAGCTATTAACTTCGACGAAATCCTTGTAAATGTTAATCTGAGAAAAATGTGGTGTTTACCAAAATAATCAGAACATTCTCTTTGTTTCCGGGAAAGAGAGTAACTCTCCTTTACTAAAAAATAGTGGTATCTATGAATAATTATTTTGTACCATTTTAGAATTATTTCAATTCATGCATTTGGTGATTTTACAATGTGCTATAATTTTATGTTTAATTAATTTCATGTAAGAAAAGATTGAATACAGTAATCAAGTCAGAATAATCATTGGTTTGGCATTGGAATTTATTTGTGTTACGAAAGCTTGTCCAGTTGATTAGCCTCATAGCGTGAAAATTAAAAGCATTTGTTGGTTAAATAATTAGAAGCATAAGTTGATCTGTTAAGAAAAATAAACAGAGAGCAAAATAAGTATTAAAGTATTGCGTAGAGGAAATTATTGTTGTTTCAATTAAATAAAAGCATGGTGGTGTCGATGAAATGACGTTATTAAATAACCGAAAAGTAAAATCTAGTTTACAAGTGATTAATATACATGCAAACGAACGCCATGAGAATATAAACGCGCTGTTATGGCTATAAATAAAATATTAAAGAATAAGAGTAATTTTATACACTGTCACGCGGTGATGAAAGACTAATATTCGAACAGATGCTGTGTCTAATAAATAAGGTGACTGAAATTATTGGTTATCAATAACTACGGTATTTTGAGGGAATGTTACGTGCTGAAGTGTGATAAATATGGGTGCTAGAGTAAAAATTGATAAATGTGCTAAGAAAAGTCCACTGGTTTGATTAATAATATTTGTGAGAGGTGCTGAAATAGATAACGCTGCAGCGGAAAGGGAATAGAATAGTGAGATAAATAAATAGTCGATGAAAGAGTCGAAATGTTGTATGGTGCATATTGTAATGCATATCGCGGAAGGCGATTGCGGAATTTTGACGGGTATCAGTACCACGTCGGGTTTTGGGCAACGTGTATGAAAAGGGGGAAGAAACGGGCTATGGTGATTTCTGTAAAAATCCTTCCATGCCCCAGTCCTCAACAAAGGTATTTTTTAAGGAAAACTAAAATTACATTTCGTTCAATCGATGGAACGCAACCAGGCTATATGGGGAGACGTCCTTCTATGCCGTAATACGGAAGCGGTAAAATACTGTCTGATTGTTATCGAAATTCATTAAATATGTTCCAGACCATCGGGAAAAATTCGATTAAAAGTCAGAAGCAGGAGCGGTATGAAGTCAGGAAAAGATAGTTCGGTTGAACTTGATCTGCGCAGTCGCTACCTGTAATAAATAATTCTCCTTAAGTAACGTTGTGCCAATAAATATGTTGTAATGGTCGGAGTCGCGATCCGTACCTGTAATGGAAGCACCGGAGTAAAGCCGGACGAAAGGGGCCGAGCTTGTAAATTTTGGGAGCACCCTGTATAGTGAATTGAAAATGTGTAAAACTGCCAACAGTAACTTCGACGGTTGAGCCAGCTCGTTCAGGCGAAGGCGAGCAAAATATCGCGAGTTCTGTAGAGTAGTAATTTTGCGAACAAGTAATGGATTACCAGTTGGAAATGAAATACGGGAAAATGAAATTTAGTGGCCACGGTATAACGAGTACTGTAAACAGACGATCAACTAGCACAAATTAAGATGAAGTTCTAAGACGCGCGAAAAGCAAAGATTAGATATTGAGACGCTGGAAAAGCACGTGGTTAAACTCAAATGCATTCCAAGTAGCATAAACAAAGTAAGTGAACTAAGTAAGTCACAGCAGTAAGTGGAACTAAATAAGGGAAATTTAACGAATGAAGAAACCCTTTGCCCTAACACTAACGCCAAGATCGCTAAAATAATAATATCGTGACGTAGCGCCCCACTAAGTTTATATGTCGCCTAAGAAACCCATAGCAACACCTGAAACGCGGTGAGCAAAATTGTAGTAACTGAAAAAAATAAAAATAAAAAAGAGAAAAACTAAACATAAAATATTTTAAACAAAAGGAACGTGTATTTATAGTTTACGTAAATCTAGATATAGGCCATACATTGAAAAGTTAAAGTCGTGTCTGACGAAATTGGAACTTATGTAGAGTAACTAAGTGGTCTAGGAATCCAATGATTCGAGAAGGACTAAACAAGTGTTATGTACAAGGCATAAATTTCGAATGAGCTGTGAAGTGACGATAACTAAGAGATGATTATTTAAGTGTCCTGTTAGTTTATTAGTTCAGAGTGGAATCGGAACCGAAGTAGAGTTAGATATATGTAAGAATTTGTGTAAGGTGATATAAAGTAATATCGCGAGTTGAAAATTACCTTTGCATTGTTAATTATTTTATGGCGTAGATTAAGGGGACTGTAAGGTAGAATGTAATATAAATAAATAAGCAAATAGTATTGTGTTGACTTTCTCTTGCAAAAATCTAGTTTAAAATGTGATATTTTATGGAAATGCTAGTTACATAGTCGTAGTCCCAAGTCATTGGTTAAGTCAAAGCCGAATGTGAGGTGAGCAAGTTTTCAATATAGTAATTTCAACAGTCTGATTGGTTTTCAGGCGTGATTCCCAAATATATCGATAGATATATAAATATTTGATAAAATATAAGCGATGTATCAATCTGTTCTTAATCTGAGCGATCGTGATTTCGCCTAATTTATACTAATTTCATATATTTAAGAAAGGAATATTTATGCAAAACTAAATTTCACAATTATCAATTTCATTTTTACAATTATTGTTTTAGCATTCAAAAGAAAATTAATTTTGCTACACTATGTATGAGTCTAGAATTCACTATGATTAGATTTAGGAACTATGAGAATCTTTTTCTGCTGGGAGTTTGAATTTCCAGCTACGCATCACGCGAGCGGCCACGACACTAGCGGAGGAATGCTTTGCTGACTTGCGGAAATCCAATCCTACATCCGCACTGGTCAACGACTCTCCACTTCCGCGGCTCAAGAGTGATCATCAAACATTAAGTACCAAAGACAATAATTGAACATTTAACACTTTGACCGTGTGGAATAATTCAATGTTCATTTGTATTAGTTAACTTCATTACTGTAACTTCTTATTTAGTATTTAATGCTTCAGGAAATTATTATCAGTGTCATAAAATAGAAAGGAGCTTAAATGATTTTTCTCACTATGGAAAATTTGGACAGTTCCACAAAAGCATTCGATTAGAATATTCAGCTCAAGATAGTTCTCAATTAATCACACAGATGTAGTTCATTGTAACAGTACTTCAACGTATCGTAAGTTTAACCAACTACGAAACATTTATGGTGTGGTGTTGTTTGAAATTCCATCTTCTTGGTGATTGCGATAATATCTGAGAATTAATTATTGTTCCAACATTCTGTAATTCAGGAAGTTAAAATGTACATATTTTAGTTTACGATAGGAAAATAGGTAGTAATACCTTTCGAAAGTTAAAGTAGTTTGTCTCGGGTTTAACTTCTAAAACAGAGTTGTAACTAGAATAATATTCTCTTTTAACTTTTAGAAACTTAAAACAACTAACAGATTTGACTTAAAGTTTTTTAAAATGTGGTGAATGGCATTCAATATAACAGATACCAGACATTATGAAATATTTACGGATCGAGTGAATATTATAAAATGAATGAATGACATTTTCGTATACTGTGCTTGATAGCTAAAACATTATTTGTTCCAATATTTAATTCAATTTGTATAATTATAAATTTACATTGAATTTCAGCATTTCTAATACAAATAACACTTGGTAATTCTAATTTAACAATGTGTATACTACACACCGATTAATTCAAAGAGTGACAATTTTTCTAGCAATTCACAGTAGCTAATAAGTGATTGATGTCTTCATAGCTGAATTCTTCAATGTTTGATTTTATTAATTTGATATAATTCAATTGTATCCAACTGCAAGGATTAACCCGACATGCCAATTTTAACATTCAATTGGTTTAATAATTTTATCTGGAAGTAGACTAATTGGATTATGCACACAACCCTCCTAGTTGTAAATTGTTAAGACGACATTTTGGGGACAAAATGGCAGTTTGGAAAGGGGAGGGGTGTCAGGATCGTAATGGATATATAGGTTTATTTAAAGGAAATTAGAATATTTATTGGAATTCATTTCAGTAGCGAGCAGGCCAGTCTTCGCACGCGCCGAGCTGAGCGCAGTATTGTTTGTTAGGAATGTGCTGAGACGCTGACTCGATCGATATTACTAGTTGGAACTGACTCTCTGACGTCAATAAAGTTCACCTTCGAGGTAGCAACAAATTATTAGCTCTCACTCTGCGGGCAGTCATCGACGAGTAGAAGCTCATTCTCCGCGGGTAGCTTCCATCAGCCAGTATGGGTTTCTAACAGTAAAACCGACTCTCTTCGCTCAAGTCTGTTCACCATGTAGGCCCTGCAAGATCATGGGGGCGGCATACCATCAGCCACTTAGCTTGCCATCCAATCATACAATAATCCATTAGTCTACGAGTTATTATCAGTCAGATGCAATTAGCATCTTAGATAGGCGCTGTCGGGAGGATCCTCGCAGTCATGTTATCGGCTGTATGTTCACGGCTTTCAATGACATTAAATGGGACCTCATAACCGCTAGATGCCTGTTATCATTCATAATAGGATAGAATCTCAGCTGGTCATCTAACACGTACCAGCCTTCCCCTATCCTGGTTGCCGAACCTACTAATCGGCTGGTGTCATATTATTCCTGACAAATTACATCTTATTAATTAGCCCACAAGACGCAAGAGCTCAAGATCATCAAGATAGAAGAGACTTCTACAGCTGCAAGAACGCCACGAGGTTAGTTAAACTCTCCTCTAGAGCCCCACCACAGTTAAAGTCAACAACGAACCCAAATCTATCCCTCGGCTACCCTGTCAGTCAGATAGGGCTCTTACAGTTCTCACCCGCCCAGTGTTGAATATTCTTGGCGTGACCTCTCACGGCTGATAAACAATAAATACTCGCACTACATAGTTTCTCTGCAAATAAATTACTGCAGAATCAAACAATCATTGACCCTATTTTTCGTCACCTAATAATTATATCTTGCTTGTAGTTTTCACTAGATTTTCGCGGCTTATGTCGAAAGCGTCGTGATTCTTAAATTTACCTCAATAGTTTACTGTTCTTTCCTGTATACCCGTTTATAACAACTGTATCAGAATGTCATTGTTGAAATTTAAAGAAGATGCTAGAAATACTTTACTTCCACACTTACATACCGCGTTCAGACGACGACTGTTAAATTAGAGTTATTCGATTTTATACAGAGAGTTAAAGGCATCAGATTTTTCCTCGTGCTATTCACGAATATAAAAAGTCACCTGAAAATGATAATTGCACAAACATCCTCCCCCACACACCAAAATTTGGCTTGCGGAATATCTTTGTAGATGTAGATTCCCAAAATATCTCGATGTTGACTGGATGTTTGCTGCGCTTTGTAATTATCCGAATATACGTAATTTTGTTTCTTTGATGAAATTTGTTCCACATAAGTACTCAACATATTTTTCAACATTTCAAAGCTGTGCATTGTCTGCCCATTAATTAAGTGAGGTGAAATGGGGGGGAGGGGGGGGGATCCGGCGAAATCTCACGAAACCTCACCAGAGGAACAAAAGGCGGTATCTGACATAATTTCACCAAGAACTGCGGTATTTAGAAGAACATGTCTGGTGCAAAATTCGTTAATTTTCATTTTTTTTCCACGCGATGCATCAGAAGACAAATAGCTATGAAACAAAAAATTTCATCAAATCCATTATCTTTCCACTTTGATATTCGAGAATGCACTGATTCTGGAATATTATCCATAGTAGTTACCTAAAACCGATTCTTTTCATCAGTTGTATATTTCATTAGTTCTGTAAAAAAAAAAAAAAAAAAAAAAAAAAAAAAAAAAAAAAAAAAAAAAAAAAAAATGAAAACTGACATAATACTTGGCACATTCCCTAATCGACACACATGACCCGATAGCGTATCATCAAATGCGTGACTAACTGGACGAAAATCTTTTCTTTCCAGTCAGATTTATCACGAAGAAGTAATTTCTTCGTAAGCGTTTCACTATCACTTTCTGATTCTTCAGATTCGGAACAACTAACATCTCTTGTTTAAACATGAGACTGCATTGTCACCCATGCTGACGAGTATGGTTTATGACTACAGCCTTCCGATTCTGTGGAAAAGCTATCACTTCCATCAAAATCAAGTAGTTCAACCCCAGTGTCGCTCCTCGTAAGAATCACCATGATTTCTTCCTCAATGCACCCACGAAGTTTTGCTATTTTCCTTATAAAATACAGGACAAAAAGAAGAATGATGTGATTTCCGTTGAATAGTGAACTTTAGAGCGAAGCCTAGGCTCCCAACAAACAAACATTCGGACGATAAGCTAGTGACCAGAACTGCGAAAGGATATTGAGAAATGGGTCGTGAAGTCCTCTGTACGATTCAGGTAGCGGCGCGTCTATAGTCGTCATCAGCACTCAGGTAGCGGCAGGCGGGTGCGGCTTAACTCGTCAACAGCACTCAGGGGAAAACCGGCGGCTGCATCTAAACTCGTCATTAGCACTCGGGTCCAGCAGGCAGCATGACGTGTATACACGTCAACAGCAGTCAAAGGGTTAACTGTCATATGGGTTATGTCGAGGCATTCCAGAACATGATCAGAACTTGAGACCAAACGTGACGAACGTGGTTTCTCGTCGTTTGGACCGCGGGCAGTCAGACCATTGGGACCTAGCGTGGTGAGTGAACGGTTAACGTTCTGGCCTAGCAATCGGGAGGACGCGGGTTCGAATCCCCGTCAGGGCATCCAGATTTGCGTTTTCCCCAAATCACTCCAGGCGAATGCCGGGATGCTTCCTTCAAAAATGCCATGGCAGAATTCCTTCCCGTTCCTTGTCCCCAGTCCCATCCCGCCTCTAATGACCTTAGGCGTTGACGAGGCGTAAAGCCGTAAAAAAAAGACCTTTCGATTTATGTGTGCACTGGGCTGCGAGCAACAGTTGATCCAAATTCCCCACCTAACCTCACAGCGGCCTGCTTCGAAGATACACTAAATCTATATTGACTTATTTTGACGTTTATGAAATTGTGTACAGTGAAATTGTTCCGGCTGGTTAAATTGCCACAGAGAAGTTTTACAAAACTGAGTGATAAATGATGGGTGACAATGGCATAAGACACGGAATAAAACAGACTTTTTACATAATCACGACAACGAGGCTACATGTATCCGTCTCGTTGTAATGGCGACATTAGTATTATCCTTACTCATAGAAGAGCTGCTACATACGATTTGTACTTCTTTTATAACATTAAATTCCAGTTGAATTAGGGCGTATTATGGTCCTGTTCAAAGGTGCAAAAAGACTGTGATCCAACCAAATAAAGTACCTAAAGCGTCAGAAAGGAATCACTTCAGAGTCTAACCCTTACTATTGCACAATTGCGCGACTGCGACGCAACCAGTGGTCAGCTTCGGATAACAAAAATACAAACGACTGGCTTGTCAGATGCGTGCCAACGCTCGCGTGATTCACGCCTGACGATTCAGTCATGAATTCAGTTAAAATTATGTCAGACTGCGTTCTGGTGTTTTGTGTGAAATCACATGAAGCAATAAAAAGGCGTATATATATATATTTATATGTAGATTGCCTGACAAAAAAATTAAGTACCCAGTAAACATGACCGGATGTCAATGTAACTTCGTACACATACACATCATTGGCAGTTATGTAAATGATGAGATTTGTAGTTCTCTTATAGGAGGAAGGCTTCCAGAATGTATTAGTGTTGTTCGTGTTTAGTGTTATTGCCAGGACTGGTAGGTTATTAAGGGGTATGAACGGCGCCGGATTTTAAAGAATTGTTGTGAATGATACCCAAGAGAGTTTGACTCATTGTGGATCTCAATTAGGGTGACTGGTCGAATTGTGCAACATGCAAATTTACTGGTCATGGGAACTTGCGGGCAGGCTTGAATGTCATCATAGTGCAAGTCGTTCACGTCTGACCACAAGGGATGATAGATGGATTGTGCCCCAAGAACATTGTATCCCTTTACACTTGTGCCTTTCATACAAAAACAAGTGATTGACACGCTGCAACATTCTGTGCAATCCCACTGCAGCCAGAAAAGGGAATCATCGTCATGTTCCTATAATGCCGTTAACACCACAACATAAATGGTGAGTTGTGCCATGACCGGTAAGAATAGACTGCTGCTGAATGGCGTCACGCTGTGTTCAGCTATGAGTCGCGGTTCTCCACTATCTGGGATGAACATCATCGACGAGAATTGTGGCAACCTGTGAGAAGTCCATTCCTTCCAAAATTTTGGAGATGTACAGCGATATTATTCCTGGCCATATGGTCTGGGGAGCCACCAGGTATTATTTCAAGTCACGGTTGGTATTGATTAAGGAAACCAAGACGGCACAATGGTACATCATGGATATTCTACGTCCTCATTCGACAATATCGTGGTGCAATTTTTTAACAAGGCAATGCTTGTCCACTAAGATGCCAAAATCTTCTCTTGAAAAAATATATTTGGTAGCAGCTAGGACGTCAACTTCGTCCCAGTAACAGATTACAAAATAGAACGAATCAGTTACAACAGTTGCAATCCAGTTGGTCTCAGGAGAGGATAAACCTGTATTACGTCCTTCCGAACCGAACCAGAGCCTGCGTTGAGGCCAGAAGTCGCGTAACGTCATACAGATTCATTCTGATACATTGATACCACCACGTTTTTCGCAAGTTCAACGCGAGTTTGTAATGATCGAAACAACACGTACTCTCTGAAACCGTGAAATTTAATTTTGTTTCCTCCTCCCCTTCTAGTCAGACAGTGTTAGTATTCTTTGCTATTCAAATATAAGACATGTAAAGTTGCAGCTAAAGAATTTTATATGAGTGGTATATAGATTAGAAATAGTAATTTTCATTACACATTATGTGAAATGTACAACAGTTTATCTGACATTGCCAGTCATAATGTAAACTTCATAAGTGGCGGCCGGTTTGTTCAGTTAGTGACAAAACCAAACTTTTTCGACGAATTCTTGATCTTCATTGTTGAAGAGAAATGTACTTGGGAAAACCGCTCTGATTCTCACAACTTAAAAATTTATAAAGTGTGAATGCCTCATCACATGCGTGTTCTGGCTTATTAATTAAATGATTCTGAAAATGATGTAATCAAATGCATTAAAAGTGTCCAAAAGATAAACAGTGATTGTATAGCCGAAAACCAACGAATTGGCCTATAGGCAGTGCTGTACTACTAAGGCACTAGTCTGGAATCCCCGATTTTTAAGGGCCACCTGAGAGTTAACATTTTCTTCATAAAATAAAAAATAATATAATCATCCAGAATAAAACAAAGTAATATGAAAAGCATGAAATTATTAATTTTTTGTAATTTTCACAATATAGAAAATTGTAAAATTCGTTTGCTCAAATGAATAAAACATATGATCTATTCAATTAGTAATCTATGAAATCTTTTCTCTGAACTTATGAAATAGAGTGCCCCCAAACTTTTGCGTGCCTAGAGACCCATACATTCTGAATCTTGCACTGCCTACATTTCATAGCAACTGCCTTACCACGAGAGAATTTGAACACATGTCTTTTGAAAGTCATTTTATACTGCATGTATTTATAGTCATGTGTAACAGTCTTCTAAAAAATTTATAATATGAGTTGTAAAGATGATAGTTATGCAGGGTCTTCAGGTCCAAAAAGATCAAATATGCAATCTAATAAGCATCTGACAGATGATGATGAAATTGTAAATTTGTTTGGCTGTGCTTTCGGACGAGTACCCAAGTGATGTTAATTATGACATTGCTGAAGAATTCATTGAATCCAAGGTGCCCATGATATTTCGGATTCTGAAGAGTTGCAAGATTCCACTTTGGTAGGCGATATACGAGGGTTGGAACTTAGATGGTGGCAACTATTTACTCACAAGCGATACAAAAGCGTTACATGTTTGCACCTGTTACTGTCCTTCAAAGCGTTGTGTAGAACCCGTTGCTAGCGATATGAAAGGCGTAGTATACCGTTAGCAGAGACTGTTCTGTTGATGGTTCGAATGGAGCGGTCTACTGCCTGTCGAATCTCTGGAACAGTTCTGAAGCGAATGCCACGAAGTGGTACCTTCATTTTCGTAATCAAATCAAAATCAAAAGGACTTAAGTCCGGGAAGTATGATGGATGGTACAGTACTTCCCAGTCCTATCGACCGAACAGAGCAGCCAGAGCTTGCGCTGTATGCGCCCGCGCATTGTCGTGCAAAATGATGGGTTGGTTGCGCAGAAAGTGTTGCCGCTTCTTTCGCAAAGCTTGTCGCAGATTATGCTCCAAAAACGAACAGTGATACTGTGCATTAACGGTCTGCTGTGGACGAACGTAATGCGTTGAGTTAACACCACCACAGTCGTACACGAGAATCACCATAACTTTCACCATACTCGGGCTCTGACGCACCTTCGAATTTCGTGGTGACCCGTAATGACGCCATTCGTTGGATTGGCGTTTCAGTTTTGGCTCGTACGATGCGGCCCATGTCTTATCCAGTGTTACGATACGCCGTAAGAAAGCCTCTCCTTCACGCTCATAGCGCTCCAAGTGCATCTGAGCAGCGTCGAAACGAATCCATTTCTGCATTTCCGTCAATTCATGCGGATCCCATCGTGATGCAATTTTTCGCAGGCCCAGGCGTTCCTTCAGGATGCGAAGCAGAGTCGTATGCGCTAATCCGGTTTCGTAGGCGAGATCATGAATCGTCTGGCGTCGATCACTGTCCACAAACGCGGCAACAGTATGCACTTCTTCTTCAGACACGTTAGGACGACCTGCCCGATGCATGTCTGCCATAGTTTGCCGGCCTTCGTTGAAGGCTTTTATCCAACGTGCCACTTTTCTGTACGGCAATGCCGATTCCCGCACGCCTTTTCTAGACCTTTATGACACTGTAGTGCTGTACGACCTCTGGCACATTCAATCTTGATCCAACTCCGTTGTGCCTGTTTCGAAAACATAGTGAAACACTTACGTTAGACCGCTCGCTAACAAGTGACTGCGTTTTTCTCGATTGTGCGCACGCCCGGGAAGTGGGACGGGCGAGTCCATTTGCTCGGAGGTAAGGTAGGTATGTCAACAACGTGTGCTATCAGTTACAATAGTAGATTCCATTGTATAGTGTCCCTACTGCAGTATTGCTACTTTTTAAGTTCCAACCGCCGTAATTTGGGAAAATGACACCTTCACAATGGAACAATTTCATTTCACTAAATCAAAGAGTTTCTTGCAAATGTTATTTGCAGTAATAATATAATTGTAACAAATTTATAATAAATTTTTATATTAAATATTAGTTAGTAATAAAGTATTACTCTAAACTTCCAGACTCAGCTCCGCCAGATAACAAGGAAATAAGAGAAATTATGAAGAGCCTTAAGACATCTGAAAAAGACTCCGTTGTTGCCGAGCTAATTAAGTTTGCTACAGAGACGGTAATAGACCAACTTGAGAAATGCTTCCAACAAATCTGGCTTAAAGAAGAGATACCAGAAGAGTGGAGGGACGATGTCATCCATCTGTTACACAGAAAGGGAGATAAATCTAATGTGAATAATTCCGGAAGTATATCACTACTACCTGTGGCATAAAAGATACTTTCCAAAGCACTGCAGCGAAGTGTAGAGAAACTCATAGATCAACAAGTAGGAGAATATCAGCAGGATTTACAAAAGGATGATCATGTGCGGAACAGATCTTCACTATCAAGACCTTGATGAAAACGAAGGCTTTAGCAGGAGATATGAAGGTGATCATTACTTTTGTGAACTTCAAGAAAGCGTATGATTTTGTAAACTGTGATGTACTAATAAGGATTTTGAAAGAATTCGGAATAGACAATAAGACAACATCACTAATACAGCAAACTTTAAAAAACAGACGATCACAAGTTATTAGGAGAACTGTCAGATCCCTTTTAGATCAAAACTGGAATAAGACAAAGTGACGGACTATCCCCGCTATATTCCAATTGCGTCTTGGAAAAGGTCATCAGGGAATGGCGGAAAGTGATGAGTCAGTCAAACATCCTAAATGGGATTAGACTATGACACCAGAAGGATGGTTTGACATTTGAATGTCTTGCTTTTGCGGATGATATTTTGTTTTTGGAAGAGATCTGCAGACTGCAATCAAACAGACAGAAGTCTTGAAGGAAACAGCTGAGAAAGCAGGACTACAAATATGGTTTGAGAAAACAGAATACATGAACATAGATGCAAAAGACCAGACAAGGACAATGAAAATTAAATATGGTGATATTAAAAAAATACACAAGTTCAAATACCTTGGTCAAATTTTGAATCCCAATGTTAATGAAAAGGCCCGCAGTTGAGGATAGGGCGAGAAAAATGGAAACAGTTTTCAGGATTTGTCAAAAGACATATAAATCAAAATTACTCTCCCATCAGGCAAAATACAGACACTATAGTACAGTACGAAGCCAGAAACACTATACGCAGCAGAAACACTAGCCAGAAAAGGATTTAAAGAAATAGAAAAGAAAGAAAGAAAGTTTCTAAGGAAAATCTTGGAACCACAAAAAAGTGACAGGAAGTGAATTTAATTTCCGTTTGAGATCGAACCAAGAATTATACGACAAGTTTTAAAAGGCATCAAACTCAATTAAGAAAATAATATTAGCTTTCAATGGACACATCAAGAGAATGGCACCAGAAAGAATGGCAAAGAAAATACTCAACTTTCAAGAGAATAAGAAGACTCAAGTTCCATGGGTGAAGGAGGTCTATCAGGATCTGAAAAGTTGTGGGATCAGCACGGAAGACATTCAAGACAGAGAATGATTCAAAGGAAAAATTGCGGATGTATAGTATCTGACTTAAGAAAAACCAATCAGGAAAAAGGAGGGCATTGTCAGAGGAAAAAAAAAAGCAAGATTGAGCCACAGAATAAAATAGTACTGGTGACGGAGCAAGGAAACTCAGAAGAGGAAATGAAGTTGCGTAGTGGTGGTCCATAGGACGGATGAAACGAATAGGAAAAAAAGTATCATACAAAAATAGAGCATTTGCTAACTTATTTTCGCTATTTTGTTTCATTTCCATTATCACTCGCAATCACATGATGTGTTACTTCAGAAATAATTTTATTTCTGTTGCCTATTACGCGTTGGAGCATATTCAAAATATATTATCAGGAAAGCCCTAATTATTACATAGTAAATAGTATGATACACATAATCATGTATTATTACCACTTTTCAATCATATCTGTAAATGAGAAAATGAAAAAGTTCGGATGTGTGTTTGGATGTACTTCTGGAATCAATCACGCCTTAATAACTCAACACATTTGAATGAAATTTGGCATGAAGTCAGTTAATTGTGTGCGAAGTGACATAGGATAGATTTTATTCCGCAATAACGCACAGCTCTTTTAGAAATTGCAATTAATATCAATAGCAAACAACATAGAGTTTCTTACTTCGTAGATAGCCGTGCCACGTTTACTCTTTGCTTTTTACGTAAATTACAAAAACTAATTTTCAGAAATAAACCAAAAACCTTCTTACATATGCAAGTTTGCGTTTAGTTTAAAGGCCACAAAACAGACGCACTTGACAAATAATGGCTTGGAAGCAGGAAATATAAATCTGTACTTAACCTTAAATTAAAAAAAAGGTAGGTACTGTTCTTAAGTTCGCAAAGAGATGTTTTCATTTGCTTATATAAAATAGTATGAAATCTCAAATTTTACACCGTAATTTCATTCGTGATATATGCGTCATAATAAATAGGCCTAAGAAAAATCAAAGCTTGAAAATAAATCAACGTAAAAGGCTATGAGTATACCAGCACGAAAGTCGGTTCACTAAAAGTGCAAAATGGACGTGCCCCAAATATATTTATAAAAATGTAAAGGATTCCATTCTATCTCGGTTTAGGTTATTTCCTGTTTCTTTTTTGATACTATACAGTCTCTGTATTACAAATTATTTTTGCCGAAATTTAAAACTTAACTAAACCTTTTTATTTGTTGTCCAGAATTTTTGTACAAATAGTAGAGACTATGATTCACGAAACTGCTTTTTTACTTACTGTTAAATATTCTGCTATCGAATGCTACACTTAAAACGATTATTCATTGGCTAATGTAGAAACTTATCGTTTCATGAAGCAACACTGGAAGTCGTTTACAACACAATAAACCTCATTTGCATGGAGCATATGAAAGCTGCTTACTTATTACTAATAATAACTATTCCTTCTGCCTTATGCAGGCTGTAACAAAAATCATTCTGGTCCAGGCATCATTTCAACCAAACCACTATCTCCGTTAATATGGCCGCTACAAAGTCAAACTATACGAACACACCTCAACATGTTAAATGCAATTATACACCTTACTAACTCACGAGTAGTAACAGTTATTTTACCGAGATGTTAAATTGACCAGCAATATTAACGAAAGTTGTCTTAAAGTTGTAGAGAATTATGGACTTTCCGTTGTATACTGTAAGTTACAAGCATTTTATTATAAATTTTTAAATTAAGTTACTCCAATAACTGTCATGATGCTGATGACATAATTCATGTAGATGAATGTAGTTTCAGATGAATTCAGTATTTAATTTACTGTGTTTTCACGAGCGCCACATTGCCAACGTCATTATTCGGGTTCATTTGGTATCACGATCTGAAATAACGTCACTAACATGCAATAGGCCCTATAGTGAACGTATTAATGCGCAACTAATAGAAGCTTGAATTTCTAGCGGTAATATGCTGCATTTGTGACTTGGTTGAAATGCAGCATGCGCCAGAATGAAACATTATTAGTTATTTCAAGAGCGCCATTTTAGTGATGTCATGTGTTGCTTTGTTCCGATATTGTATCAAAAGTTCTTTAATTAGCTTGGATGATTTAGCAGAACACGTGGCGTTGATCGAAGTAAATTTTTGAAATTTATAATTCTTTTATTCAGATATTGGAGTGGTAACCAAGCGGAGTGGTAATTTGCCGGTAGACATTCGATTCTGTTGGCAGATTGAGAAACCAATTATGAAGAAAGAATCGATTACTACTTTAACATTGAAATTTGTATTTTAGCGCAGACTTAAAGGATCGAAACGAATGAACTATAGTAAACTGGGCTACTGGCAATTCAACTGTTTCCACAAATAGAGAAACCATTACCACAATAACACTGATAATTATAGATAAAAGTATCCGTTACTACTATACTTACTACTATAATGTGTAAATTTCTGTTGATGGATCCAATATATCCTCAAAACAAAATCAATATTCACAGAGCAAATTAAGTTCTCTTTTTTTAAAGATTTTTTTCCCAGATATTGAATGCAAATCAAAATATTCATTTTTATGATCGCAATTTTTTTTAACGGAAATGAAGTCCTTGCTGTTTGAATGTTAGTATTTTTTGTTGTTGTTGATACTTAGTCGATTCCATCAATGTATTGCTGATATTTTGACGTTTTGAGCTTCCATTAATTAAAACTATATTCATTTTTATTCGCGAGATGAAATTAGTAATTTTAAGAGATGCTGGGTAAACGAAATTCAAATCTTTCAAAGAAATGTACGAAAACTAGGACTATGAAAATAGCCAAAACCTAGGAGACAAATCCTCAATATTGTATATGCGGATATATTAAACTGAAAATACTCCTAACAAACAGAATATTTTTATTGTTTTAAAAATTCAATGAAGTAGTTGTGGAACATATATAAATTTTTGTTATTTTATTGCAACATTTATTATTACTATTACTAAAACCTGAGAAAAAAATTAGCTAAATGTTTTGTATGGACCGGAAACATGGACGCTACGCAAAGAAGATCTAAAGAGGTTGGAAGCTTTTGAAGTGTGGGTATGGAGGAGGCTGGAGAAAATAAGTTGTGAGGACAAAGTAAGGAATGAGGAAGTGCTGAAACAAATAGGACAGAAAAGGTCACTCATAAAAACAATAAGAAACAGAAAAAAGTACTGGATTGGGCAAGTGCTGAAGAACGAATGCCTGCTTAAGACAGCTCTGGAGGAGACTGTAAACGGAGAGAAGAGAAGAGGTCGGCGAAGGATGAAAATGACGGATGATATAATGATAAACGGGAGATATATAGAAACTAAGATAATGGCGGAACAGACGAAGGCGTTGAGGACTGTCACTGTGCGTGGACCTGCCGTATTGCAGAGAACCCTTGATGATGATGATTACTAATAAAAATAGCATTAAAATAAACTGACCTGATGGCAAGGCTTCTTTACGTCTCCGCAATCAGCCCCTTTCGTAGCCTCTTAACGTAATCCTACCAGACATAGAGGTATAATTCAACACGGAATCAGAACCAAGTGAGCATTCTGGCCTAATTCTCATTACACAACAACTTATTCCAGAGGTGAAAGTCGAGCTAATGACCTTCGAAAATCCTGGCCCAGACTGGGATTCAAGCTGGGGACTTTACCACATCCAGTTGGACGACCTAACCTCTGAGCAACCAGACCACTCAAGAAAATCTTATATTACAACACTCTTAAACGTGGACGAAGTCGCGGGTAACTGCTAGTTTGTTATATAAAGTGTCGTATTATGATGGGGAAAACTATTTTTTACAGTGGGGCTTTGAGTATCAGCTCCTTCCTAGAGTGACCAGCAGCGAACGTGTTAATACCTACATAATACTATTTTTTATTCAATATAGTTCAGACAATATTTCCATTACCATGTTAGTGATATTTTTGGCGTTAGGAAATATTGGGATAAATAGTTTCGCAGCTATTGGCTTTTAATTTGTCATCAGCAAAAATGATGTCATCCACTTGAATTGGCTGTAAAGGACCAAATTTATCTTGATTATTGTTTTAGTTACTTATAGCATGTACTTTTCCTTTTTTCTCCTAATGAAGTTGTGCAGCACGCATAAACTCTCACGATGTTGACCACAGATTACATTATTTTATAAGGTATGGCCATCAATGAAATTTGGAACCTCCCCATCTTAGCACATTTGAGTGATACCTCATGAAAAGGGAGTGGAAATACAGCACGACCATCATCACATTCACTTCAATTAACTGCACCTGCTGGACGTCCATGAAGTTAATTTCTCATGAACTTCCACCTATACTGGCTTTCGTCATATGATTGTTATCAACACATTCACGAACCAAATAATTACTTTCTAATTGTTTGTTTGGTTTTACTTGAATATTTGACAAAATAAATATGTAAGTTTTCTTTCATAATAGGTCCATGTAAATAACGATTTTGTGACTTTTTCATGTTCTCTCCGCTCTTCATCGACATCCTTAGGCATTTCCAGCATCGAAACTTTTAATCTTTATATTGAAATGCTTTCGCACAGTCTAATAATTACAAATACATCTTACCTGAAAGTAGTCAATAGTCCTTCTTCCACATAGGAAGTATCTCACATTGCTCTTTGATTAGTTCCCTGAACATCATATTAATTCATCTAATCTTTTCTTCATATTTTTAAAGTTCTCGCAATAGCATAAAGAAAAAAAAGTATGATAGAATTAAAAAAAAATCCACCTTCTTTAAAGTCTTCTCAAGGAATAAGATGTAACAACAATATTATTATAATGATTCACATGGCTTGTCATTCAGGTTTTTTTAGTTGATTCTGAATTATGGGACAGTTGAAAGAAGACGATTAACTCGCAAGGAAACTATCTACCTGCTGCCATAACCATGATGGGTTGCAGTCGAACTAATGATCTAAGAGAAAAATTATGTACATGAGATCCGAGAGGAATCGCTGCAACTCGTAAACAAGGCCAGCGGAATTTAAGGGGTGATCTTAATGCAGGCATCATTGTACAGATGCCCAAGATGATGTCTGCAAAGAGATGGATAAAATAAGGATATAACGTGCATCCTGATTCTCACAAGGGAATTATCAGATATTTTATAATGCACTGAATGCGTTTTTATTCACTACATAAATATGGTATTTCAATGAATATTGACAATTAAGAATAACTATAGAAAATATATCTCAGCAAGGAACACTTCTACCATCACGCTAGAAAAAATAAGTACAGTGTTGAAATCTGATGTTTTACTAATAGAATAAAACTTTATTAAAAACAGCAACGTACCTACCATTGGTCAAATACATTTGCAAAAATATAAGATAAAAGATATAAATCCATCAAAAAGTAATAAAATTTTATTAAACATAAATTCTGTTACTGAAAGTACTACTTTACAAAAAAATAAAAGAGGATATTTAATTAAAAAGGGATACTTCACAAGGGAAAGTCTAAGAAATTAAATTTCTCTAATCATTAAGCATTGATTAACTAGCACAAACAAAACCAATACTATATTTGTGTAATATAACACTGAAATACTTAATTACTGGATTCTGATTAAGTACAAGTTTCACTTATCATAACAGTGTGTGATGTAATGTATTACTAAAGTCTTGCAACATATAGTTACAAGCATAAATTATCCTTAAAAAGAGAGAAATTTTACTGACTCATTTAGGTCATATTAATTATAATTTGTTTCAAACAAATACTTAATGATTCCATTAAATCAGATAAGTATTTATCAAAGAAAAATTTCATAATTACCTCTCACCATTACAAATGAACAGTTGATTAATTTGTGAGGCAAGATAATTTTAATAGTGTGCTGACTCACTATTTTAGAAATATTTGTATAGGTTAGAGATAGCATTTATTTCGAATTTGTCGAAACCTTATAGCAAAGAACAAAACTTCAAGAAAATACTAGTATAAAACATGTAAATTTATAGTCTAATACAAATCAAAACTGATGAACATTCTACTATAAAGTAAAATGCATTTGAAATTTTAACAACAGTACAATAAAATTTAAATATTTAAAGTGAAAATATGAACTGATCTGATTTAATAAATACTACTTTACAAATTTAAGTTAAAATTATACACAAGGGAGAAATCTGATACCTATTTAAAGCAGGTCAGACATAGACACCACTGATTCTATCAATATCATAGATCCTACCTAGGAATATCTTACTACTGGTCAGAATTCAAATGCTCCTGACAGATTATTTTCGAAAAAGTTCTTTTCTTACATGAGGATACATAAAATATTATATACACAGCAAATAAAAATTTATACAAATGGTATAAAAATCACTAATTAATATACTATGAAACAACTGCCATAGTAACAGATGTTCAAATAATATAATTGTCACGCGTTTTCTACACAGAAATTTTTCTTATCCAATGAACAATTCTGAAGTTTGGATTACACATTAAACTGTAGATCGCCTATAGAGTAACGACCTTACTTGTAATATTGAACAATGATGTTTATACAGCCACAGCAAATTCAAGACAGGAAAAGTGTTAATTCGTCCTAGTTGGCCCAAAATAACATACAAACATCAATAAAAAAAGAAAAGAAAATTATTTCAAATGAATTCTATGACGCTGCTTAAGAGCATCAGAACCAGTATTATTTTCCAAATACTTCACAAGTAAATTGTAGTTTCAATTAACTGAGTTAAATGATAATTGTTCAGATACTTAGAACATATAAAATTTTCTAAATTCATCAAAATACAACCATCTATCTCCAAAATAAATAATCTAATGTCTTTCAATATTTCAATGCAATTTACCATTATCATCATAAGAAATATGGGCATTGGTTTTAATAAATAAACTTAGGAAATTCGTGAATACGCAGTTAATTTCAACAATATTAGAAATCGTATATTCTCCTAAATAACTTAATAGATATTTTCTATGATCTTCATACCAAAAAATTGTTTATTAAATGACCAAAAGAACACAGACGATCATCATAATGATTCAGGTGGTATTTTGTAAGATCCACAGTATTTGTTAATCATTTTCCACAAATATCATAAGAAAAGAGGCATTCACCAACGTAAATCCGCTGTTTTTTTTAATATCACAATTTTATATAAATTCTTTCCCACAAATATTACAAGTAAATAACCATTTACTTAAATGAATTCACCAATAACTTTTAATAATTTCAGAGTGAGAAACGTTTTTCCACAAACATCACGTAAAAACGGACGTCACTATTCTAAATCCAGCAATGACTTTGAAGGATTCTAGACTGTATGAACAAGTTATCACAAAATGTACAAGGAAACGACCATTTATCTGAATGAATGCACTGCTGGGATGAATGAAAAGCTTTCAGAGGGTGTAAATAATTTTAAAAAACATTTCATGAACATGGGCGTTCACTAGAATGAATCCTCTGATGTCTTTTAAACTGTCCAAACTGTGTAAAAGATTTTCTACAGATATCACATGACAACATGCGTACACCGGCATGAATCCGCTGATGTCGTTTCAGGATTCCAGACAATTTAAATGATTTTTGACAAATATTACAAGAAAACGGGCGTTCACGAGAATGAACCCGCTCATGCCTTGTAAGAGATCCAGATTCTGGAAATGATTTTCCACAAACATCACAGGAAAACTGGCGTTCACTAGAATGAATCTGTTGATGTTTTTTAAGGATTCCAGACCGTGTATATGATTTGCCACAAATATCACAAGAAAACGGCCGTTCCCCTGAATGAATACGGTAATGAATTTTAAAATCTGCAGAATTTGTGTATGATTTTTGACAAATAGCACAAGAAAACGGGCGTTCATCTAAATGAAGCCACTTATGCCTGTCACGGTTTCCAGACTCAGTAAATGATTTTCCACAAATACTACAACAAAATGGTCGTTCACCAAAATGAATCAACTGATGTTTCTTGAGGATTCCAGAACGTGTAAATGACTTTCCACAAAGGTCACAAGAAAACGGCCGTTCTCCTGAATGAATCCGTAGATGATTTTTAAGATGCCCATTATTAGTAAATAATTTTCCGCAAATGCTACAAGAAAATTGCCGTTCCATAGAATGAAACCTAACACTCTGTTTCAAAGTACAAAAATTTGTAGATGTTCCACAACCCGCAAATGAATATGGGTGTTTACACCAATGAATTCTATTACTACAGCTTGTTGCGTCCTGTTGTGCAACAGAGCTGGAAAGACTCCAAAACTGAAACTAGTGGGTATCGATTTTGACAATTCGGGAACTCGGGATAGGAAAAGTTCAGGAGAAATAAATTGAAGTACACAAGAGGTTATGAGAATCACACTTGTGACTCACGAAGCCGACAAACTCTTCACTGAGAATACTCAGAAATTACAAGAGGGATATCCTAATCCTCAGGAATACTGAACCAACTAGCAGACGTTCTCTCTGCCAAAGGTCCATAAAACGTGAAGACCCTAACAGTACAACGGCGACTACAGTAGCGAAATACACGTTGTCATCTCCGCTGCGCTGTTTGCTTGTTGGCTCACTCGCCGACTCTCGAAGACCTCTGGAGAAGTAGTCCCCCTCCCGCTGTGGCGGGCTCTTTTTTATAGCTGCCCGTGACGCGCTCCGCTGCCCTATGCGACCTTCTGGAAGCTTACACCCGTATCTCGTTACCCACGCGCCACGCAGTTCCCCTGTCTGATGCAACCCTGGCCTCACACGCGTTCACTGTTGGCTTCCCTTTACTACCTATTGCACCATCTTAACACTTGGGCATTAGGCGTTACTTTTAACACTTCGTAACACCTTCCCCCATATTTGAGAATTTTGCAATCTCCCTGAGAATGCAAAATTCTCACACTACCTGTCGGCTGTGTGAGTCTCCTTTTTATTACTTATTCTTACACGCCTTTGCGCCCGACAATCCTTGGCTGTATGCCCAGACTTTTTGCAATTGAAACAGAATGGGGGGTTTTTTCCTTCTACCTTTGGATTCCTGAAGGAATACCGCGAAACCGGTTTTTCTTTCGCTGAAGCTATCGCACTTTCCTCTGTGGCTGCGATTTCCACAGCTTCAGAAAGGGTTATGGTTTCTCCCCTAGCTCGCACAATAGTTTTTATCCGGTCATCATACAACCCTTGAATAAATACGGCCCTTCCTAGCTTTAAAACTAGAGCTATGCTTCCCATCAGCTCCTCTTCCGTCATTACATTTTTTATTGCTTCTCTGAACTGATGTTGGAGAGCATCTATACGCGAACCCCATTGCGCAATACTCTCCCACGACTCTTGCCTACTAGCAAACATTTTACATGCATAAAAATCAAGAGTCCTCTTACTGCCATAATTTTCTAACAAGATTGCACGAACTGCCGGCCAGGTGGTAGTCAGATCCCTGACAAGAAGTTTACTCCTAGGTGCCCCTACTATTTTTGCCTTCACAAACTTTAATAAAATTTCTTTTTGTTCCGGCACAATTAATTCGAATGCTGAATCTACATTATCCAACCACTCATTTAATCTCGTCTTTTCTCCGTCAAAAGAATCTGGGATCAATTTTATCACTTCATTCAAACTAATGTACTGCCTGTGGGTTGACGACTGCGCGCCCTGACTGCCTGACACTGCTTCGTTAGGCATGCTTATAATTTTGTTTTCTCACCTGCTGAAATCAACGTGCTGTGTAGCGATGAGATGTGGCGTTGCTCCCGACGTGACGTCGTTGGCGTGTTGACGCGCGCTGTCCGCTCGGCTGCGAAGTTCTGCTGTGCTGGTATCAATCGGCTGCCGGCTGCTGGCGACAGCTGCTACCTGTTGCTCCCGGCCGGTGTTGATCTGCTGCTGGCGACGGCGCCCCAGCTGTGTTTCGGCAGCGTTGCTATCAATCGGC
Source organism: Vandiemenella viatica (assembly GCA_031002005.1). Taxonomy (NCBI): domain Eukaryota; kingdom Metazoa; phylum Arthropoda; class Insecta; order Orthoptera; family Morabidae; genus Vandiemenella; species Vandiemenella viatica. The sequence goes on from JARYHS010007075.1 coordinate 6,091,557, forward strand.
GTCCCGCGTGATGTCGCGTACCGCTCCCCGTAGACGACCAATAGATCCTCTTCTTTTCTTCCAATGTCGCCTCGTTGCGCAATCTTACTAGTCGGCTTCGTGCTCAAAGCCGTCAGTCTTTTCCTGACTTCGGGCTGAATACTTTCGAAAACCCTACTCCTATTCCTCGAATTGCGGCCTGTAATCGCTGCAACGTACTGACCTTTGGGCAACCTTGGCCAAAATTCTGTCAGTCGTTTCACTAGTTTTGTGGCTTTTCCGGCCAAACACTCGTGGTTTTTCCAGGCCTACCCCACATCTGACACCAAGAAAATAAAGGGGTCTCTGTTGCGTCCTGTTGTGCAACAGAGCTGGAAAGACTCCAAAACTGAAACTAGTGGGTATCGATTTTGACAATTCGGGAACTCGGGATAGGAAAAGTTCAGGAGAAATAAATTGAAGTACACAAGAGGTTATGAGAATCACACTTGTGACTCACGAAGCCGACAAACTCTTCACTGAGAATACTCAGAAATTACAAGAGGGATATCCTAATCCTCAGGAATACTGAACCAACTAGCAGACGTTCTCTCTGCCAAAGGTCCATAAAACGTGAAGACCCTAACAGTACAACGGCGACTACAGTAGCGAAATACACGTTGTCATCTCCGCTGCGCTGTTTGCTTGTTGGCTCACTCGCCGACTCTCGAAGACCTCTGGAGAAGTAGTCCCCCTCCCGCTGTGGCGGGCTCTTTTTTATAGCTGCCCGTGACGCGCTCCGCTGCCCTATGCGACCTTCTGGAAGCTTACACCCGTATCTCGTTACCCACGCGCCACGCAGTTCCCCTGTCTGATGCAACCCTGGCCTCACACGCGTTCACTGTTGGCTTCCCTTTACTACCTATTGCACCATCTTAACACTTGGGCATTAGGCGTTACTTTTAACACTTCGTAACAAGCTGTGGGTAGTGACTGGTTCATCCTCCTTTCTGACGGTTTGAAATTCACCAGTAGGAATTTGCTGCTTGTAAGTGTAATTTCTTCTTTTGCAGTAACCATAACCCCTAGAAACAGGAGAATTTGGATGTTACTATGTGGAGATACGTTACTGTACTGATGAGGAGTCTTAATTGACAATTCTAGAATATGTTTTCAATTCTGAAATCAGTAGGTTAATTTTTTCAGTATATACTTTACTGTAACAAGTAATAGTATACTGTATAAGTAACGAACTGTATTGCTACTAAATCAAAACTCCTTTACATTCATAAATTTAAGACTCCTGGTTAAAAAAAAATATATGATTTACTGCATACACCCAAAGTTATATTACAGGAAAAATATTTAAAAAGCTTCAATATCTTCTTAGGTAGACTATTATTATCATCTCATTAATTACAAATTTATTAACTAAAAACTCTAATAAAATAAATTATTGCCTATTTATAAAACAATAAAAAAATATTTTTGGATTCCTAAAGAAACCTAAAATAGTTTTTGTAAAATACTTGAGCTGCTCAATGAACCGATGACATTGTATATATCAAGTTACATATCTAGGGTTCTTTAATTATTAAATAAAACAGTAAATAACACATTACAAATATAAAGTATCATTTCCCACATACATTACTTTCAGAAAATGGAAATGTACATACTTAAAAAAAATGGCTTAAAATCTGTTAATAGTTTTCAACTAAAGTCATTTACATGCTAAAAATAAAAAATTGATAAAATTTAACCATAAATTCAAATTTTGGGTTGAATACAGATTTTTACTTGCAGTTACCTTCCTCTAAAGAAATATTTCACATTCTTCAATAAAATTCCAATGGAATTTTGCAATATTAAACAACATATACACATTAGTGGATTGAAATATTAAGCTGTTTAGAGTAATGACTCTCATATTATAAGAAAGCAGTACTGGAATCAATCAGCAGAGATCACATTTGCAGACTAATTGAATAAATCAACACACTAACAGGCGTTAGACGGGGTTGTACACACTTTATCAATATTCTTGGCCGCCGCTGAAAAATTCTATCACTCTTATCTTGCACAATCCAACATCAATGTCATCATAAGAAACAGTAACGCAATACTGGCTCATCAGTATTGCGTTACTGTTTCCTGGGATGAAATTGATGTAGGATTGTGCAAGATACGAGTGATAGAATTTTTCAGTGGCAGGCAGGAATAATGATAAAGTGTGTACATTGTCTCAGACACTTTTCAACTTACATTATGAAACCATCTGTCAGAATGCCTAGCACAATAAAATGCAAGGAGCTAAATATAGTATAATGGCCCTCAGATTCAGCCCATTAATGAAATTATATTTTAAGAATTATGTCTAGCATGCTGGGAGTCGATTAAATATGCTTTTGTATTATTTCTTGTCATTAATAGGGAATCTGTATAAATAAAAATTATTTTATGGAAAGAAACTATTTAATTTGGTAAAGGACAGTACTAATGAAATACTGATTACAAGTTCTTAATTAGTGAACGGCTGAGACAAAGTTTTAGTTTTGAAATTTTAATTTTGAAGGAGTTGCAAGTTAATATAACTGAAATATGTGTTCATATTTTCACTGAGTATCTTTAGATCAACCAATGTCCATGTGTGTTTACGTTATTGTGAAGTGAAGTTTTCAGAAAAATAAAAATAAGTGAAAAATTAATCCGCAGACTTATTAATTCAAGGATTGATATAACTAATTTGATGACACACTACATATCTATATATATCACTTTTATATCTGTAAGTTAATAGATGTACAATCACCAAAATAACCTGCAAATGAAGCGCAAATTATTAGAGTATGAAATCTGGTGGCGGCGGTAAGTTACTGACAAAAACGCAGCGTACTTTGGAGATTCTGAAGTAGTGATTCAACTGGCGATTGTTCGGATCACGACGACTGTAACTGAAATCGTCACTGGTGAGTCTGATAGTAGTAATAGGGTAGTTCAAGAAATATAAAATTTTCCTATATGAGCAACAGGAAGACATACGTCGAGTTACAGGCGTGAACTGGAAGAGAGTTGCTCAAGATCGATCAGCATGGAAGGAACTACTGTAGAATTAAATTGCAATTTATAGCTTGATCGGCTTAAAGAGGATACATCCTGAATCAAGGATTGATATAGCTGAAATAATAAGTACAACCAAAGGGATTTCTCACTCCTTTCAGTAGATAAGAATAATGAGCTTTGTGTGGAAGATTTGCAACATGGTCATTGTTTGATTACTAAAAACGATGCTTAATTCATAGTTCACAAGACAGTTTGGCTAGCAGAAACTGGTGGGCTGTAACAAGACATTTTGGGACTATATTTAATTGTATTAGTGGGTAGAAGGTTTTTAATAGAGCTAAAATTAACGAGTTTCTTAAATATCTTGAAGGTGAAAGTGATATTGTAGAATCAGAAGATTTATATAAGGAGGAAAGTCGTGAGGTAGGATGTTTTTACACTAAACCAAAGGAGAATGAAAAGAGCTATGTACCAATTCCTAAACCGAGAAAATGTCCTGTTTGGACTTTGCTGATATGATGCTTAATTATTTATTTGATATAGGTGATATTACTGAAGAAATGGGTGGCAGTAAGGAGTTCCTTGTATCAGTTTCTGACTTGGGAAAATGTACAGAATTTCACCTAGCAGACACAATGTTTAATACTTTCTTTAATGTAGACAATAATAGTGTAGAGATAACTAGAGGAAAATATAATCATGTTGTGAAAGCAATCTGTCAAGCATTAGGAAAAGTGTATATACTGATTCAGATAATTTTTCAGGTAGGGATAGTTGCAGTAGTATTGATGTTACATCTATGTTGTTGACATGGATGAGCACAGTTAATCAAAAAGTTAACTTCATTAATCATTAATCTGCTACTTAAAACATTAACTTCAATAATCATTAAAGCATAACAGTTTTGTAAATTTAACGCAAGTTGTAATAAATCATCAAAAAGAGGAACTGATGCTTATATTTTACAATAGGTATTGCTGCAACAGTAACAAGGTGCTATGTACCGTGATGTGAATCAATAATACGATTATCGAATGTCCTTCTGGAAATTGAGTTTTTAGTTCAACATTTTGATCAGTTTCTCAAACGTATCGGATTGTGCTCTACATGTAGTGGAATCATGTTGGGAATGAAGAGGTTTACAATACATCTGTCCACACCATCTCTGAATATAACAGTACTGGTAGCTATGACACTAAATGTTTTATTGATGTAAACTTTTATTAGAAGGTGGAAGTGAAATCAAATCAATTATACTGCTATCTATATCAGAAGCCACAGCGCTTAAAGAAGGGTTTGAATTATTTTTCTTTATTCACCATGAGTTGGCCCTGCTTTCACTTTTTCTTCAAACTGTTCATATTTGGATATGCATTCTCTTCAAATGTTGTTATTATTAAGGCTAGACATGTGAGCCTTGATTGTAGAAAGTTTTGGCAAATACAGTTTGCTTTCATATATAAATTGTTCTCCCAGTCTTGATTTAAATGCAACATAATCGCAGAAATGTGGGCAAGGATTTTTAATATTGTTGTTGCTATTGTCAGTGTTGCTGTTTTCACTAATAGATTCAAGACTTCAGTTTTCATGATGTAATCATATAACCAATGTCAGTTTAATTTATTTCACCAATGAACACCAAACCAATACCAACTAAAAAGTAACAACAAAAGTTAGATTAAAAAATATCAAAATCAATTACCAATCGTATTAGAAATGAGTAGTGAGCTCAGGTTTTCAGACGTAAAATAGAAACACCTGAAACCTCCAGCTTTCCTGCTCTCACCCACGCCATGACTAGCATAACCGTTGCATATGATTGAAAAATATATAATGCTTGATTAATTGTGATTTCGGTATATTGACCTACTGGGTTCATATAACCTGTTTAACTTCATGAATGATTTAATCAATTTTAACAATGTAAACTCAAGTGAATCCTGGGGAACAGTTATAAAGGCCCCTCACCCCAGCACTTTAATGAGATTGTATTTTATGAATTATATGTAGCAAGCCGGAAGTTGATTAAATATGGTTTTTATATTTTTCTTGTAATTAATTATGAGTTTGTGTAAATGAACATTGTTTGATGGAAAGAAATTATTTAAATACTATTCAACATGTGTAAGGACAATACTATGCATGAAACATTAAAAGTTTGTAATTCTAGGCATTAATGTGAGCTAGGATGTCTCGAGGAAAGGACTGGTTTATGCTTATAATGTTTGGTGTAAATACTCGTAACTATATTTAATTTTAATTTCTGTGTGGTTTTGTATTAATTCTGAATGCTTTAATATGATTTTATTGATAGCTGCATTGTCATTCTTCAAGAAACATTTGGCAGCTTTATCTGTATTATACTGGAAATTTCTTTATTGACTATTTAAAGCGAACAACAGAGAGGAAGTTCTAGTTTTAAAAAGTTTATTTTTTAAGGAGTTGCGAGTTAGAATTGCTCGAACATTTGTTTATAATTTTATGCCTGATTGAAGAAGAGGTCATTAGAGGTGGAAAAGACCTGGGAACAAGGAATGGGGAGGAATTTAGCGTTTTCAATGATGCATCCCATCATTTGCCTGGAGTGATTTGGGGAAACCATGGAAAACCCAAATCTGAATGCCCGAATAGGGACTCAAGCCAGTGTCCTCCCGAATGCAAGGCCATAGCACTAGCTGCTCATTTGCTGTGCTCAGTAAAAAAAGAGGAATAATTAAATGCAAATCCTTTACAAGAAAGGATCACAATATTGTAGTACAAAACTTGTATATTTCACTTTGCTGCCCTTCGCTAATAAACTGACCAGTGACAGGATGTGTTACAAGCTACCTAGTTAAATAGAAATGTAATATGTAATAGACAATACTGATCCTGCATACTGAGGGGAAAAGCTAAAATGAACCAGAGGTTTTGATACTATATATTCCTCTAAGTTTACTTTCAGCCAAACCAATAAAGATTTATAGCATTTTTTACCTCACAAGCCAAGTATAGTTTCTATTATACTCCTCTAAAACAAATTTTACTTATAGTCAAACAAATGTTTGAATTGTACATTTTGTCCCATCTACCAGCATTTGTTTACTGTAATATTATCTCGAATCAAGCCTTGGTGTTCCTATCTCCATGCATCACATTTATAATAAATTATTTTCTTAAGTAAGATTTAGTAAAAATTTGTAAATTTATAACCACTGGTATAGATGATTTATGTTGCTGCTAATCAAGAGAAAACAATTCTAACAATTATATTTGGATTGCAGTTTTAATCAAAAGGGATGTATTTGAGCCAAATAACTGAAGAAGTTATATTATCAAACAGTGATAACATTATTAACTAAAATAGGATTCATGTTTTGTGGCAACTTGATGTAACACCAGTTTTAGAGCAAAACATTTGATCTCTAGAAATAAAATCAAACTTGAAAATGACTACATCAATAATATTAAAAAGAAAGGCCAGATCTTACCCTCTTTGTGACGTTCTGCTGGCATATTTATGAAATTTTGTCATATCTTGTAACACTTCAGAAATATATGAGCAAATATATAATGGTGCTGATATGTTTGACAAGTGAGTGAACACATGTTTTGTTAGGGAGCACAAAGATGAAAAAGTCTCTGCACAGAATACACAACCAAGTTCAATTAATGATGATTCATTAAATATAGTACTATTGTGTTCTTGAAAATTATGGGTACACAACTTTGATGGATTTGAGCAAATCTGACCACAGTATTGGCAGATGTGTAATGGTGCATTTACCAATAGAGAATGATTAAATACATGGCTTATTAGCAAGTCCCTTGTGGGGAAAAATTGAAGACATGTCACACATGTATATTGCACTGGATTGATCACTGACATGATGATGTAACTGCTGATTAGTTGTACTGATATTGTTTACAGTGAATTCAACTAAAATGGTAATTCTAACTCGTTATCCCTCTATCAAGATAACATCAATTTTTTTACAATATAGAAGGTTTTTTTCTTTTTGTTTTGTCGAAGCTCAACCTTTGATCTGTAACAAGAAAAGGAGAAAACAATTTCAATTAATTTATTACAAATCACAGATGAAAAATTCCAGAGAGATATAGCAATATAGATGCATATTACATAAGAATGATAAAGAATTAAATATAATGTGCTTAGATTGGAAATTAATACAAAGAATTCCTTCACAGCAACTTAAATAAAACTTATGATGTAAAATGTCCTACTTATAATATAACTTATTGCAAATATGACAAACAATTTCCAGTTACTACTCATTATCAGTCAGTGACTAGTGCATTCAGGAGTCAACTACAACTGTCCACTGACTAATGGTGTCATTGAACTAGTCCACAGTCGAGGTTCAGTCAGACACCAAAAAAAATATTTTGTTCACAAGAATTGGAGACCTTTGTTAAAAAGAAAAGGTATTTAACTTTTAAGGACATCTGGTAAGGCTACAAATGTAATTCAGGTTATGGAAACAGTTCAATCAGCAAATCATTGGTTTAATAGAATTACAATTCGATACCTACACTGCAAAAAAAACAACAAATGAGGTAACAAGGGAGTAGCCAGCATTAATTCAGTTAATTCTGGGAAATCTTGGAAATCAATATCGTGAACAATATGCAATGAGTAACATGGAGAGGCAGACAGTGGAATGTGATCTTTTATAGGGAAATTGTGTTGGCTGATGCAACAGAAATAGTACTAATTAATTACAGTCTAGTTCAGTACCACAAGAGATAACAAAACTAGATAACAATTTTAAAATATAGATAGAGAATACTGCAGACTGCCTGGACTTGATCACAAGGCATGTTCACACTGCTATCAAATAATTACTGGGAACTGCAGAGAAAATTTCCCTCAGGAAGTAAAGAAAATCAAAAAGACAACAGCATAACGAGTCTAGTACCAACATAATGGAAGCAACTATATAGTTCTACTTCTGCTAGATAACCTGACACATAACAGACTTCAGAAAATCAAACACAATCATTTTTTAAGAAAAGAGTAAACTGAATGGTACTCGCATAAATAAGCATGGAGCAAAAGATAATTCAGTATTTTAGTGGAATAGGTATATATTGTATGTACTACTAATAGAATACATACAAACAATTTGTCTGGAAACTTGTGCTGGATCTTGCTTTAAGCAATAAGAGGATATGAACTGATGTGAAATCAATGATTGTGACGTATATCATAAAATATAACCACTTTTCTTCACGATTTTTTAACAGTTAGTGCCATTCTGTTGACAAACACATATTTAATATTTTAAAATGAAACTTCAAAATTTTAAATGCAACCAAATGTGGAAGGCAAGATATTCTAGAAAATAATTACAGAACAACTACAGTAGCTTTGGAACAAACTGCAAAGCAAAAGGCGTTCCAGTAATCACCGATCACACAAAAGAAGGAAATATCGTCTTGATCAGTAATTGGAAGCAAGCTTTTTTTTATGAAGAGCAGTGCAAATATTTCCAGATCCATGCACTATAGTGGCAAACTACTGCTTGAAAACCAATCAAAATTCTTCAAAATAACATTGATAGGTTCTGTACACGAATTTTCTCCTCCGATTTATCTGACCAAACAAAACAATTTTAGATTACGGTGAATGTCTTACGATTCACCTTACACACATGGCAAACGTGATTAATACAAAAGATACAATAGTCAAGGAGGAAAATTAGCTGATATAACGATTGAACAACGCGAACCTCACAGCCAATAAACACTTTTTCAAGTAAACATTAGATCCAGCAACGAACTTTCGTTGTCGGAATTATAACAAGTAATAGATATATCAGAGGCTTCCATAAACAAATGAAAGACAGAATACATACCTCCTGCTTAATGTACGGCATATTAATTACCTCCAAACCGTTTACTTTTTACTTGTCTTAACTATTACAGCAAATGCACATCTCAATGATTAACAAGCAGAGTAAATTCAAAGATCTTTTACGATGAAGATGAAACATTTCACAATGGTTTGCTTTCTGGAATTTACTTACAAAATTTTTTATTCCCTGCTGGTTTCTGTTGCCAATACAACGTTTTATAGATACACAAATAATGAATTGTTACACCAGTTTGCAACTAAGGGCGGGAGTTAAGATATTATTTCACATATAATAATAACATTGTGAATAAAACTATAGAATTTCTAGGTTTGCATATTGATAATAACTAAACTGGGTTGTCCAAATCTCTCATTTACAGATATGTGTGTGTGCAACCTCATTTGCAACTTACATTGTTTGGTGATCTGGGTGTAATTAATTAGGTTTATTTTCATTCGGGGACTTGATTGGTCAGAAGCTAGCAACACGACTAACCAGGTGCGCAGCGGCTGCTAAAAACCTATTTTTTTTATTTTTTTTTGGGCTGTCGTCAGTCTTTCTGCTGGTATGATGCATCATCCATTCCTTCCTTTCTTGTGCTTACCTCTTCATCTCTGTATACCCATTTCAACCCACGTCCTCAATTATCTACTTCATATATTCTAATCTCTGTGTTCCTCTGCAGTTGTTACCTTCTACTATTCCCTCTACCAGCAAATTAACCAATCCAGCATGTCCCATGTCTCAAAATGTGACCTACCAGCCTGTCTCTTCTTTCTGTAAGCTTCTTCCACAAACTTCTTTTCTCACCATCATTTCCAAAACTCCTTCATTTCTTACTTTGTCTGTCCACTTAATTTTCAGCATTCTTCTGTAACACCACATTTCAAATGCTTCAATTTTCTTTCTTTCAGGTTTTCCTAAAGTCCATGATTCGCCACCATAAAGTGCTGTGCTCTATACATAGAGATTTAAAAAGTTCTTTGTAATTCCTAGATCAATATTTGAAACTAAAAGATTTCTCTTTTTCATGGAGGCATTTTTGCTAGTGCTATTCTGCTTTTAACATCATTTTTACTTCGGCCATCGGTTGTAATTATGCTTCCTAAGTAACACAATTCACTTACTTGTCCTATTGCATTCGATCCTGTTTTGATATTTAATCTACTGTGATCGTTACCATTTCTGCTACATTTCATCACTTTGTTTTGCTTTGATTTATATTTAGTCCAAAATCTTCCTTCAGTATTTTGTTCATGCCATTCTGTTACTTCTCAATATCCTCAACCCTTTCTCCTAACAAAACAAGGACAAGCAAATCGTAGCATACTGATTTTTTTCTCCCTGAACACTTAAAGCACATGGAAATTTTTCTTTTACTTTCTTTACAGTTAGGAAACCGTCTGACAAAAGCGGCCGGAAACACTTTACAGCAGTCCCTACGCAAGTGTAATAATGGTGAATGGAAAGTATAAAAGAATTGTGTAATTTGGTGCCATGGAATTAAACACCGTACATACACCGGTATTATCCCGTGTTAGAGTTGCTGAACGTAATTCACCAATGCACGGTTAACGACAGCAAGAATTGTCTCAACAATAATGAAATATATCCTTAAATTTAAAGTACTATCTTGAAGTGTAAATATCTTGGCATAACGTTTGATAACAAACTCAACTGGGTAGAGGACAGGCGGTAGGAAAAGGTTACAAAATTCGTCATTTACTGGAGAGGGTGTACCAGAGAAGATAGGGAATTTGGTTACAAAACATTGGTCGGACCATAAATTGAATATGATGGTATAGTTTGTGAACCACGTTTTCGTTATCAAATACAGGAGCTGAAGGGTGTTCAAAGAAGAGAAGCTAGATTTGTTTGTGAAAATTATCGCAGGACCCAGTCAGTAACTAATATGACAAGGGAGCTGGATTGGGAGTCATTGGAGGAAAGGAGGAAGGAGAAGAGATTGCTGGGAGTGTATAGGACATATGTTGGAGACAGGACTCGGAGGGATATTAATCGAAGAATTAGGAACAGTATTTGACAGGGGAAAGGCGACCATGGCCACAAGTTATCGCTTGAAAGGAGTGGTAAAATTTTATTTTGTTGGCATGGGTATCAGGGACTGGAACAAATTACCAAGTGAGGTGATGAATAATTTACCACAAACGCTTATGTAATTTAAATTTAAATTTGTTAAACGGAAAAGTAAATAGGGGATGAATTTAACACTCCAATTATAAAAAATAAGTTTTTAAAAATTTAAAGGGGCAACAAAGCTTCTCTTCATGCCAGGATCAAGACAGCCTGTAGCAAATATGAAGAAGGGGCCGTTGGTTTTCGCCGTCCGGGGCAATAGTAGAGCTAAAAAAAAAAAAAAAAAATGTAGCCCATCAGGCCTGATGGGAAAGCTCCCCCATATAGAAGATGCGCCCCCCCCCCCCCCCCCGACAAGACCCTAGGCCCGCATCATTTGCTAACTCCTGCTACGTGGCTATTCTGGTACTGCTGTTCTGTTGTCAACGAACGATTAATAGCATCCGCCTGGATAGTTCCCGCAAGAAACCATGCTGACTGTTTTGGTGCGAGAGGAACCCAGAATGATTTATGTGTAACGTGTTTTGTTACCACAGATGAACTGGCATCCCTGTGAGAGAGACAGCTCACATTCAGAGGGGGCGATGATATAGTAAGCTGCGGTTTGCACAGTAACAACAGAAACAGATGGTTTAACTTCCAGCCGACCGCTCAGGTCACTGAGGATGATCAGGGCAACAGCTCTCTATGCGTTTTATTAAAACGTTGTTGAGCATCCCGCTATTTTCGTGAGTGTACACGAATTGTAATTAGGAAGGGCAGATCAGGGCTCGCGTCAAATATGGAGGCGACAGAGCAACAACAAACACAAGGACTCGTGGGCAGCTGTGACACTCCCAGTGTTAATAGACATACAAGAAACACAGGAAATAAAAAAAAAAAAAATCAGTAAAACTTCAGTGTACTCAAAGGCTAGCGAGTTAATGACTCCACAGCCCTCTGGCATAAGATCTCCCTTACACTTACCTTTTTTTGTGGTTGTTTTTCGTCTTGTCAGCGTAGTGGTTGTTAGATGATGGGGAGAACTTGTGGAAAGGAATGGGAAGGAATTCGGCCGCGATCTTTCGAAGGAACAACACCGATATTCCCCCGGAGTGATTTGGTGAAACTATGAAAAAGCCAAATCTGGCTGTCTTGACGGAGATTCCAACCGGCATTCTGCTGAATCAGAGGACATAGCGTTACCGCTATCTCTTCCATATTGTGCTTCTCATCTTGCAGACAAAATGGACCCAAGCCGCAACAAACCCACAATACACCTACAGAATTCTAGGTCGCATTACATCGTATATGTGTGTTGAGAGAACTTTTGTTATTGTCATATTACGGTTGTTAAGAAATTATCTGAAACTTACTGTAGCAGTCTGCGTTATTTTGATGGTTGCCGATATGTCTTCCGCATCATGATTTGTCTATAAGGGAAAATTTTAAAGTAAAGTGGACACAGTGAGAGCTATTGTAAAAGCAGCTTGTGTTTAGAAACTGTGCCACGCTGCTCAATCGTGCCGGTTTTTGCCGTAGCACTTCATACGTTATTTATAATCTTGACTTACTTTAAAATCATTTCCAACTATGGAATAAGAAAAATTGATTAAACTGGTGCATAACCAGCCAACGATTCACAATACCAGTCATAATAGATACATAAAAATTAAATTTAAACAAGAAATTTGGACGAGGATCCCCAATGAGCGCAAGTGGCGAGTAAATTCAGCATTTATTTATCATTCAATTGTCCACTTACAATTTTCACTTTTATTTTCTCTTTTTGAATTCATTTTTGATAAATGCTTAAAAGGCTGATATATACCGGTAGGCTATTATTACATTATTTGTTTTCTTATTATTTGTGCCGCATCATTAAATTAGTTCTTTTCTTTGTGGCACACGTGAGACTAAATTGACTTTTCTGTTTCTGCTCCCTCTTCAAGCAACCTCCATTCAACTAACTCCTAACGAGAGAGGGAGGATTCCTGTGAAGACAATTTCCCGAATAATTTGTTGAGTACTGATTTTTGGTTCCAAGTGTTTCTTATGTTATACTCTGGAGTTTTCGTAAAAATTTAATATGAAATAAAAGATAGTTAAATTCTTATAATTGTCATGTACCATCGAAATGCTAAATAATTAAATAAATAACCTTGAAAATACTACCAGATTTTTTTCAGTTCCAATATGTATTCAAGCGCTGTCCAGAAAATAACAGGTTGGATTATGCTGGGAATCTGCGCTCGAGTCATCCGGAAATAATCCATAAATCTTCTGAGAAATCTCTAGTCACTGTAAAAAGCCAGACGACAGTAGTTTCTTTTCATATACTCACTTTCATATAACGCAGCTTCTGATACAGTAATAACAATTTTCCAAGCTCGGCATCCCAGTCTGATTCAGAAATCAAAATTTTAGTAGACATGGTTTTTGATATGCTTTGTTTGTCGCGGTTTTCGCACAACACAAAAATGCTTTGTAAAATTCCGCACGAAACTGCGGTCTATTATAGGCGGGCAACTTTCCGACATAGTTTCTGTTTTCAGTGCTGGCCTGACTTGCTCTGCACTGTCCCTACTGAATCACTCAGCTCAATGTGCGCCAGGTCTCATAGTCAAATTTTTTAACCATTGTGAACCCAAAGGGCACAAAACAAAGGCACCAGAATCCAAAAAAGACGGTCAAAAAAAGCTACCAAACCGTTACTTTTCTTAACTATGACATCTATTGCCCAGTTGTCATTCAGCGAAAAGACACTGCATCGGAATATACTCAAAATTTAATGAAAGTGCACCATGACAAATGTTAAGTGCGATTGAGGTTACACTTCGATACAAACAATAGTTTCTCTAAACAGCTTCATTATGCTTATTCTTTAAATGCAATATAGCCAACCACTTAATTTTGCTCTCTGGGAATATTAAAAAATTTCCGTTTTTGTAGTTAATTGTTCAGCACTTATCTTAGAATTGTGTTCCACTTGGTAACTCCATTCCTACCAAAGAGAATTCTCCCACTCCCTTATGCCAGAAATCAGGCGTCAGCGTATGGTCATTTAATCAATTAATGAATAATCATGAATGAGATGAAGAGGTTTTTGGTAACAGCTCAATAAAAAAGGATCCCTGACTATAACTAAGAAAGGGATTTTCCCCGTGATTGATTATACTGGTCTAGCAAAAAAATAAAAGAATCTGTTAAATACACAAAAGAATCAGAGAAGTGAGCAACATAGGAGTAAAGGAAAGTAAGAAACTTATCTAAAAATGTTTCATTTGAGATTTTCTGCGATATTTTGCCTCAGGCACGTCTCTTTGTAAAGTCCATCAGTAGTCGGAAACATTGCCGCACACCAAATGCCTTGATAATGCTTCAATTTGAGAAATGTCCTGGTGAAATCGTTCACCATGTTCGTCGCTAACGGCGCCAAGGTTATCCGGGAAGGAGTCCCAATGATACCTCAAGAAATGCAGTTTGAGTGACATGTTGCATCCGATACGAAGGTATGATCTCAATAATTCATGTACAATATCGCGATATCTGTCTTATTATTGCCAAAAAGATTCTTGCTGACACTTTTGAAAGTCAGCCAAGCCGCTTTTTCAACATCGCTCAAGATATCAAGGAAATTATCATCATCCATTAGTTCTCTAATTTGTGGTCCTATTAATATTCCTTCCTTTATTTTTGCTTCACTGATCTTTGGGAACTTCTCTCATAAGTACATGAATGCTTGAGATTTTTTATCCATGGCTTTCGCAAAGTTTTTGACTAGTCCCAATTTAATGTGCAACGGAGGTAGCACCCATTTTTGGGGTCAACTAGAGGAGTGTTTACCACATTCTTCTGTCAAGGCAGTAGCTCATTCCGAGCAGGCCACGTTTTTGCAATATAGTGGTTTTTTCTGTCCCTGCTATCCCACTCGCATAGAAAGCACCAATGTTTTGTGTATCCCAGCTTGCATGCTGAGCAGGAATTGCAATCACCTTGAGGTCACCACATATAGGCCATTTGTGTTTCTCATATTGCATATGAGTGAGAAGCAGTTCAAAATTCTCACTATGTCTCCTTCATATTAACTGCATGAGCTATAGGAACTGAAGGAAATTGGATTCCATTGTGAAGAAGCACTGCCTTCAGACTAACTTTGCTAGAATCTATGAACAAGCGTCCATTCATTTACATTGAAATCATAGTCAAGAGTCTCCATAACTGATTCGATATCATTACAAAAAATCATGTCACCACTCTTGGAGAAATATTCGGAAACATCAGTATGTCAGTCACGAAAAAAGTCACTTTCGTAATCGCAAGGAAAGAAGATTACAAGCATTCAATTGCGAAGCTAAATGCTCAGCCTGTTGCTTCGACAAATTTAAATCACGGACAAAATCATCCAGACAAATTCACAGGGGGCTTGAAATGTAGGGTCGACATTAATATTTCGTTCGGTGTCTTCTGCATTTTCATCACTGTCTTCATCTTCACTCAAGTCACTGTCTTAAGAGGAACTGGTACCGGTAATGCTTCACTGTGACATGCAGGCCATAAATAGGATATTGCACAGTTTTATCTGTTTTCCAGGTAATTCCTGCTATTTTTGTCAGACTGAAATAACAGTCAGTTTTGTGATCCGTTGGTTCCCACGAAATCATCGGAACAGCAAAGGGCATGTGACGTGATCCCTTCAACCAGCCTTTCAGGAGTGTGACACATACCAAACAACAGACGTGAGGTGGCCATTTTTTGTCTTAATCGCCAACTTTACATCCCAAATTAAAGATCACAGAACTACTTCAAAAGAGGGGTAGATTTTCGTTTTTGTGATTTGAGAATTAATTCTCCACTGATATATATATAAAAAAGGATTTTGTTTATTTACACACGTACGAGGCATTTCTTCTTCTCTATTAACACAAAACAGAACCACTACGAACCAACAACAACAAGCAGTCACTTTTCACGCTGTCAGAACTCTCAATGCTGAAACAGGTGTGGTAACAAACAATACAATGGATTTCTGAACTGTTTATAATTTGTTATAATTTGTCAGTCGAACAGTGAAGACATCTTTCTTGTTTGCTATGTAAATGTTAAGTGTAATTTGCTATTATTGGTTATGTTTAGTGTTAGTGTTATGTTATTCAATAGTGGTGTTTCAAAGTCGTCAATTGTTTACATTTTTAATATCTGAGCATTGACCTTCGAATATTAAATACGAAAACAAAATATAATTTAGATAAAGTGACATCGAACATAAGCATAATATTGAACGTAATATGTGTAATATGGAATTTGATTGAATTTAAATACAGATTATGACTGTAATGATTTTGCTGAAAACTGGAGTGATATTGTTAATGTATTTAATATATTAAATTTAATTTGACGTTCAGTCTGTAAATAAATAATGTATGGGAGTTAGTTTAACATATTTTGATTGTTTTTCAACAATTAAATCAGCAGAACGATTAAATTAAGCCACAGGAGAATAACCAATATGGAGTGTTTTCAAGGATTTATGCCGATATCGATAGACAGACGGTAGCGTGTCACAAGAAAACTGAGCCCGATAGGCAAATTCTGATTTCATTTTCGAATTCAGAACCCACGACTTAGCTAAGAGCACAATTCATTTTCTTTGTAACATAAATGCTGTTGAGCAGTGTTATATTTCATACATAATGGCTGCTTAAGCAGGGCAAAGTATTTCAGAGATTTGTTGTTTATTTGGAAGCATTCCTTCTTTTTACAAAATAAGGTTTTTTTTTTTTTTTTTTTTTTTTTTTGCTATGGCTTTATGCCTCCTCCACACAATGGTAATGGAGGCGGGAGGAGACTACGAGCAAAAAGCTGAAAGAAATTCGGCAATGGCTTTTTGAAGAAGTCTTCCTGGTCTTCGCCTGGAGTGATTTTAGGGAAATTATGGAGAGTCCAAATCTGGAGAATAGAACCCGCGTCCTGTCGAATGTAAAACCCTAGCAGTAGCGCTCGCCCACCCCGCGAGGTAACAGAAACAGAAGTCTGTAGTTTCAGAAAGACGAATTTCTGTAAGCATTTCGGCAGTTGATGTTCTCTGGTGTATATTGAACCACAAAACAGAAAAGCATATCTGAATTTAGAACACGTGACGTTGCTGGTGTTAGTAGCCAATTCAAAAGGAAGGTTTCGAAATTGATAACAGGTACAGCACACACTCGGCCGGCCACGGCTCGGAAGGGGAGGCGGACAGTTGAGAAATTCGGAATCAATTAAAAGTCTCTGCTTCGTACACCCGGCGTCGCGGTATCGAATCTCGCTGGGGGTAACCATTTTTATTTATATACAGATAAATCCCGGCCATCAGTTTCAACAATTATGGACATAATAAGTTTTTAAAAGTCGTTTGCGGTGCAAAAACCGACGATTTCTAACTTCATTGCGGTGTTGGCAAACAAAGTTATATTTAAAAATAGAAATGCTTTCTGTGGCTGGTATGAAGTACAAATATCTTTGCTCCACTGCTACAGTTGAGGGACAGATGATCCTTCCCGCAGAAGGAGACGGCCGAGTCGAAACAGAGTTGCCTGCCAACTTTAAAAGAAGGTAACATTATAATATTTAATTAAATTGCAATGGAGCACACGCTCCGGTGGAAATTTACCTACACACCCATCTTCCCTCTTTCCTGCACCCACCTACATTTGCCCTCTACAAATTTTAGCTTTAAATTCATTCAACGTTTTTGGTAAATTATCCATCATTTTTCTTGGTAGCTTATTCCAATCCCTGACATCCTTACCCAAAAAAAGAGAATCTTCCCACACCCTTGTGCCTGAAATCGACAGCCAGTGTAACATCACAGTGAGAATTACGGTGTTATAATATCTCAGGCACGCGGGAGGATTATCTCAGGAGTAAGAGAACAAAAAAGGGTAGACTGGGTTTTTGTTGAAAAAAAAAGTGAGAGAGCGTGTGCAGTATCAGAGTGGATTGAGAATTAAATATATATATATCTGGTGGTTTGCGACGGCCTACGGTATCTGAGTGAACTAGAATGGAATAAACAGGAAATGTATCAATGATAAATTGTTTGATTTACGTTACATGGCTCAACGTGACAGATACGAACCTGCAGTTAACCCTTTAACTGCTACGGTTCGCCCGGCCGAGCTCTCGCTGAGTGCTCCTTTGTTTACGCCTAAGCTGTTTACCTGCGCTGGAATGCCGCTTTAGACCAGACCGCTGTGTACTGAATAAGTCTGGAGCATTGTGTGAGACGTTTTTCTGCTGTCGCTCGGCGATTTGAAACCCCAGATACAAAATAAATGCTGTTAATATAACATCTAAAGTTTTTCAGTTTAAAACTCCTCTAAAAGTGAATGTCTGCGTAAGCAAACATGCGGTACTTCATGTATTAAATAGGTATTACAGCAACTGAAATGTTTTTTTTTTTTGTTTTTTTTTGAGCGTAGTAATTTATCTGGAAAGAATTCTTTTCCGAATACCTTTCACAAAATCTGCATATATTTTCCAACATTTTTCACCCGGCTATGGACCGCCACTGGCAAGTTAAAAATATGTTTTTATATTTTGTTTAATTTTAGTCGCATATAAATGTAATATAATTATTACTCTGCAGTTACACATGGTTAATTATTCTTTTTGTGTGATAAACCTAGAAAAATGGTATAACACACAGTGGTACATTACATGTTCTGCATTGGTTTCTAGACGTACTTTCTGCTTCGAACATACAGCGCATATACGCATTAGCGTGCTCTTTTTGAATTTTCAATATGAATGACATTTGGAAAATGTCTACCAGTAAATCCTTGACGATATTCTTTATAAGAGCATCTTCAATTGCTAGGTTCGTTTTGGTATATGCTTCAACAAGGGGCGTCCATAAATTACGTTAAGTGAAATAGGGGGGGAGGGTTCCGGCGAAATCTTACCAAGGGGGAGAGGGAGGTCTTGTTGGACTGTAGAGCTAAAAAAAAAGGTCTTCAAATGACGCAAAAGTAGATTTTAAGGGGGGTATTTCCTCGAAAAGTGTAGCTTTGGAAGATTGAGACCTAAAAAAATAAAGGTCACAAAAAGTTGTGAGGGCAATTTCTAGGGGAGGGAGGGGGGGTCTCACGCGAACCAGGTCTCACAAGAGGGGGGGGGGGGGCAGAAATCCGGAAAAATACCTCACGTATTGTATGGATTCCCCTTACCAGAGACAGATTAAACTATGCGAACCGGCATTTTTCGTCTCTCTGAAGAATTTTCACTTGTGGAGACAAATGGTCATTTTTCACTAGCTGAAGTACACGGCTTAGTACTATTACTTCGAGATCCTGTCGAAGGGTCATCACTGTGATCCATATCAATGACATCATATTCATTGTCACTTCTAATAAGAATCTCCATGATTTCTTCCATTGTACAAACACGACGGCGTGCCATTTTCACAGCGAAAACTAAAAGGAAAAGAGAAACACAAATTAGATCGCAGCTGCTAACGCTCAAGTGTCGAATAAGGAAAAAAACTAACCACCCTGGGTGGAAATATGTCTACATGACGAGGTCTCTAAGAGGCTAGCGTGTATACACGTCTGGAGCACAGACAGGGCGGCAAGGCCGCGCGTGTATACACGTCTGGAGCACAGACAGGGCGGTGAGGCGGCGCGTGTATAAACGTCTACAGCAGTCAAAGGGTTAAAAGTGGAAATTACGAAGAGTGTAATTCGCACGAAAACGCGCTAAAAAAAAAAAGATAAGTGGTGAAAGAAAAAGGAATCGTTTTAAGACAAACCACAATTGTCGAGAGTATAAGTAGCTCCAACGAACTGAAGGTCAGCGATCGTAAACCGAGTTATTGGAAGGCGGAGGAAAGCAGAGACGTTGAGCGAAGACTACACTATACTCGACGGTGGCGGCGCTTGGTGGCGGCTGAAGGAAATACTCAGTCTGCGTGGGTGGAGCCATTGCTGAGCGGTAATAGCAGTCCGAGCGTTCCAGATAGCGGCGACGTCTCATCAAAAGGAAAGAAAGACCATTTTATTGATGCGCGCGCAAGCTGACTAGTAATTACCTCCCTAAAATTTTTCTCTTGCTGAAAAAAAAGAAAAAAAAATCTATAAAGCATTCTTTGACATCCTATCTCATCTTATTGTCATCAGTGATGACAGATTAGCCTTGTCATAAAACTGACAAGGAAATAATTTTTTTCTTTTGAGCCATAGACTGTTTTTTTACTGCTTAGGAAAGTGCTTGTATAGTCAAGGAGTAGCTTTGCTTAGCTTGTAGTGTTGGTGTAGTTCCTTTTTTTCAATATAGTTTAATATTGTTCTGGGTAAAATGAATAGTCAATCAGAAGAGGTTACTGTAGCAGAGGAGGAAATTCCTGAGCATAGTGATGTGTCAGTAGTAGACATGCTTCGTGCATTTCAGGAAACAGTTATGAGGTCCTTTCAGGAATTAAAGGAAAATAATATTGCCTTTCAAAAGTCTCTTCAAAATTCGTTTGAATCGAAATTAGGGCAATTTGAAGAGGAATTGATCCATTATAGGGAACTTTGTGTTCAACAAGATATTTAAATCTCTTCCAAACTGAACCAGTTTCGTTCTGATTGGGAACAGGAAACAGGCGTCTTGCACCAGAACACGGAAACCCTTAAGAAAAGAGTCGAGTGGATTGAAGGGACAGAATATATTCATAGTGAAAGATATATGAATGTGGAAAATTACAGTAGGAATTTGGGAGAAAATCTTACGGAGAAGTACTCGATACTAAAAGAGGAAGTTGAGAAGTTGGCAGTAGGCGTTGAGAATTTATCATGCCAGGTGCAAAAAGTTAAGACATCTACGACAAAGTTGCAGGTGCAGGTACCGATTACTGTGGAGAAAGAGGTTGAGAAAAGTTTAAAGGTTCTAGTGCCCGAAGTTGTGAAGGAAGAAGTTGCTAAATGTCAAATTGCCCCAAATGTTAATTCAGTCAAGGCAGAACTGAAGAAGGTGACACGGGGCAGAGAAGAAAAATCAACCGGGATACGGTAGTTTCGTGGGGAGACGCTAGATCCGTCAAGCACAGAAAGGAATTCTTTGGTTTGGAAATAACTCGCGACGTGATGGAACAAGAGAGGGGCGTTCAAGACATTCTTGATGAATTCCTCGATGTGTTTTCGGATGTGCCCGGACGCATTCGAGGCTACAGTTGTAAACTAAAAGTCAAAGAAGTACTCTCTCTTTATGTCTTTGACATTGGGAGTGGCAAATATAGCTTGGTTGTATTTCCCAAAGTTACCCACTGTCCACTGCAGGCCATGCTATATCAGTTTGCGTGTGCAGTGGTGCGTGTTCGCACATACTTAGTGTTTGAATGAGTGATCGGCTAGAGCCAAGTGTATTTGTTGGTGTAAAGATCAAAAACAGTTAAGACAATCAGTTGGCAGTGTATTTACTATGCCGGAGTTGTTCGTTTTCGGTATATGATGCTACTAACATATACGCATTCTTTCCTGGGTACGAATGACTGTGAAAATGGACAATGATTTGGAGAATTTATATTTGATTCTGGTTTTCATGGTATGGCCGTCAATTCTTCTGATATTTGTGTTTTTTTTAATTTTTTTTATATTTGTGTGTTTTCGGTTCTGATTTTTAAATTGGTGCTGAATATTCTATTTTGAACTTAGAATTAAGGAATCTGTGATTTAATGTAATAAAATGTAGCCACGCAACCACCAGTTATTCATTTTTAAATATTATACCAGATATTCATTTTTAAATATTATACCAGTTATTCAATTTTACAATTTATACCAGATGTTCATTTTGTGTATATTGTGATGTGTTTTTTATGTGAATTACATTCAGATGTTAGCATTTCAGAAAAGGTTTGATTTCGTAACGAAGTTTTTGGCTTTGTCAAGCCCGTCATTCGTCAAACCTCACCGAATGGGATGTAACATCACAGTGAGAATTACGGTGTTATAATATCGCAGGCACGCGGGAGGATTAACTCAGGAGTAAGAGAACAAAAGATGAAGACTGGGTTTTTGTTGAAAAAAAAAAGTGAGAGAGCGTGTGCAGTATCAATATATATATGTATATATATATCTGGTGGTTTGCGACGGCCTACGGTATCTGAGTGAACTAGAATGGAATAAACAGTAAATGTATCAATGATAAATTGTTTGATTTACGTTACACCAGCTTGTGATCAAGGTCATTTTTTCCCTTCCATGTACTACTTTTAATTCTTAAACCAATATCTTTCCATGCCTCATCACCAATATACGCCATGTACACTCCAATGATCCTTTTCACCCCAGTGGCGTAGCTAGGGTGGGGGGGGGGGGGGTTGGTGGGGCGGTCCGCCCCGGGCCCCGGGTGTCACCCGTTTGGGGGTGACACCCACATTTCGAAAATAGTAATAGAAATTGGTGTGACACAAAAAAAAAAAAAAAAAAAATAATGAACTTCTTTTATCCTTTGTTATCGAAACACGTCTACTTTTATTGTTATGAATATTTGTTTTTAGGCTGATCTAGCGCTTTTTCAAATGCGATCCAGGTGGCTGTGCTCATTCGTTATAGTAGAATACAATTGTTGGCAATACCGTGCGCTTAAATAAAGAGAGCATCGCTCTGTAGCTCCAACAATCACAAGAAATCGTTCATTGTTGAGCTTGCCGTCCGTCACTGTTGTCTGGTTTGTTAAGCCTCGTAACCACTTGAGCACACTCAGGCGAATGAGCCGCTCATTCATTTGAGCGCGCTCGTTCGAGCGTGCTCAAGGAAAAGGAAATTTTGGTCGAACGAGCCCCGTTTCAGTGTTTAGAAAACGCTCGGCTATTGACGTGTCGTCATGCGTAGCTGCGGCCTTTATTATTATCCATACGATGTCAAAACAGAGAAGAAAATTACCAAGTTGATGGATTAGAGAAAGTCATCGTCAGTGAAGAAATTATCTTAATAGTTTAATTCGCGTATTGACTTTAGAAGAAGACAATGAACTATTTCAAAACTTTACGAGATCGATTTCGAACATTTGCTGTCATTAGTTGGACCTCATATTAAAATGCACGATACGCCTATGCGTGAGGCGATCCCACCAGAAGATAAAATTTATAATAACTTTAAGATTCCTAGCCTCAGGAAATCCCTACACAAGCCTGCAGTATATGTTCAAAGTATATAAACAAAGCATCATCCGTTTAGTACGGGTAGTCTGTGATGGCACTATTGAGTGACTCCAAAATTAAATGAAGGCTGGTACCTATTTTTAATTTGTGTTCACAAATATAGATTTAAAGGTTATTTTTATGTTTTTTTTTTTAATTATGGCATTGAGTTCAAGTTTTTAATAAAAATTGGTAAAACAATTATACTGCCTGGCACAAAATCAATATGATTTTAGGCACTTACGAAATTCAGATCCTAAAACCAAATTCAATCAAAATCCGTTCAGCTGTGAGAAATAGTATTAAAAAAGACTTACCACTTCCAGTTATAGAAGTTCTCTTCTGTTTTGATCGTTCTCGCCTGAATGACCCTAGCAGGCTTGTTATTTTTTTCTTTACATCATCAATACTTAAGTTTAATATCTCGCTGGTTTCACGCCATGCACCTTATTTTTTAGTTCGATTATAATACTGGAGCTAACCCATAACACCCTCTTTGATTCATACTCATCAATTAGAGTTATGCAAGTTTCATTGTCCCACGTGCTCGCGCTCATTGTAGAAACCGTCAAATACCGTCCACACTGAGCGCCGAACAAACACTGGCTCGCCTTTCAGCATGACAAAATACCGACAACCGATCGGCTCGCCCCGAGCGCGCTCGCTGTCGTTCGTTGCGAGCGTGCTCAGGCGTCCAAACGTGAGCCGCTCGCTTCACTGAGCGGCTCATTCGCCAGAGCGTGCTCGAGTGGATACGAGGCTTTAGAAGCGGCCGTGGATATAATGTAAGTTTTCTTGTATAAAAAGAGGAAGTTGTAAAAGTAAAGTTTAAATATAATTGCTAAAATCATAGTAATTAGACAGTTAAATTGTAAATCCTCGAAAATATATAGAGAAAATTTGGAAATGAAAACCAAGTGTATGTCGGAATATGCGTAGTCTAGGTTTTAAAATTGTTTTGCTTATTTAGAATTACATTAGCTTTCAAGCTAAGATTTACAAGTGCATTGAAGTTTTTCTAGTAATTTTTGAATTTATTATCTGACAGATTCGTGATGTACAAACTGAGTACATTTCGCGTTATCAGATTTACACTCTATGTACCTGCCTATTATCGACAGTGCACCTATATTCGACATGAAATCGTATCATGTTCGAATTTATGCTAGTAAAAACTGTGCATTAAACTAGCAATACAGTCAGGTTTCAAATCAATCTGAACGGGTCCAAGTGTTCGTTGATGGTATCGTCCGTCGTTGGTAATCAGTTTTTGTAAAGCTTGTGTTTAAAACAGTCAGAACCGTAACTGTTGTGTATAAAACTGTAATGTAAATTATATATATTTAAAACTGTAAAGGAAATGAAATGTAAATTGTTAAACTATGTAAGTAGAACTGTAAAGTAATGAAATGTGAATTGCCATAAAACGCAAAGAACTTGGCTGTGTGGTTGATAAGGCCGAAAGCCATTTAAATAAATAAATAAATAAAAAGTCGGAACCGCGTATCTTGCTAGCGAAATCGTAACATTAGTAAGAACTTAAATTCTAGGTTCATGTAAGTTTTCTATGCTTTCGTCTGATCGAGAATATGTAAATATGATGGCGATTAAATAAATAAGCGTATGATTCTCTATGAATTTTCCATAATAAATATAGAGAAGAAGAAAATTTGTATTATAGGTAACCTCTCTGTCGAATACAGGTGTATTCCTTAAATCGACAGGGATGTCGAACTTTTGTTCCTGATCAAACTAAATGAACATTCAAGCCGTTTACAACATTTTTATTTATATGCTACAGAGCGGTGCTAGAAATGTAAAATTAACACGTGAAGACGGTCTTCAGTACATACAATGTCATATTTACAAGTCTGTAGCTACGTGTATCTTAGGCGGATAGTAAAATACTTCACTTGTGAAGTACTTCATGTAAAGACGGCAGATATCGCAAAGGCATGTTCTTATATTACCTAAGCCGTTTTTTTTTAAAAAAAAAAAAAAATTCGTTGTTTTTATATTGCATTTATTGTTCTATTTTTATGAAGGAACTTAATTTAGAGTTGCTTCTCTGACTATACAGTCTCTCCCAGGGTCTCACGACTTGTGGGGCCCGGATTCTGGGTTTGCACCGATGGAACCACATCTGGGTCTGGAATTACTTCTACTTGGATCAAGCCACTTCTGTTAACTTTCTTCTCGATATCCCTTGCGAAGTCATTTAAATACAACCTATGTTAACGTTTCAACAACAAGTAATTGAGTAGTTTTCGATTTTTTAAAAATTTATAGCGAAATATTATGGTCGCCCTATAGTTACACTGGCAAAAATTAGAATCTCACCATGCATACAGGAATGGTAGAATTTTAGGAAACTTTGAAGATATATCCAGGGCCATACCCAGAAGAAATGATAGCAAATGGAAATAGATCAGGATAAGTTATTACCTTTAGATACAGTTTTCAGTAAGAAATGCGTCCAACTTGAGCACCAATACATTCGTGGATTCTTGCCGACATTGAATCAACAAGTGTTTCGAATGTCTTCTTGGGGTATTTCTCTTTACGCCTGCATGTCTTTTGCAGTCAGTTATTGCGCAGTTTGTGCTACTCCTGGTATCTCAGACATGCTCTATTGGGGACAAATCTGGGGACTGTGCTGTTCAAATTGTGATCGAAACTCCTTGCAAGGCTTGTGTAACGATGGCCGCAATATGAGGACGGGCATTATCTTGTTGTAAGATGCGATTTGAATGGTGAACATGAAGGGTATCACAATAAGATGCAGTACCCTGTCCACATAGTGGTGGGCTGTCATTGTGCCATCAACAACAGCCGACTCAGTCATGCTGTCGAAACTGATTGCCGCCAAAAAATGACACCGGTGACTGCATTTGTGTGATGTTCTGAAATCACAGCAGGTAAGCCGTTTTCCAATACGCCTCCGAACATGTCGTGAATTATCACTTTGCCACAGACAGAATCGTGACTCGTCTGTAAACACAAATGTACGCCATTCACATGTCCTTTTATGTTTTGCATTACGCCAGGTTAGATGATGCTGGCAATGAAATCTGATTAATGGGACACATTGCATAGGGTTCAGAGAGCGTACTTCAGCTTCAAGCAATTGGTTTCCAATCGTCCGGGGTGGGGGGTGACTCTCTCTGTAACCACTGTTTGGATCTGGCCTGCAGTCAACCATTTGCCAGCAGCAGCCACCCACACAATTTGGCGGTCTTCACGTGCTGTTATCCATCAGTATAGACCTGGAGTATTAGAGCTTTCTTTCATCACTGTGTAACAAGTCTGTATACTGACAATGCACTACGGCCAATCCTTTGCGAGATTTCACGATATGATGCACCTTTTTAAAACACGTCAATTCTCCGACCTCTCTCACAGTTAGACATTTGAGTGTATAGAGTTGTCACTCTTCGCCTGGGCATACTTAGCCAACAAGAACTCGTGGACAACAAAGTGTCATGATACACCACACTGTACGCCACTAGTAAGTTAAAAGAATATAAAAAAATAGCAATTTACATAATAGATAGCACCCTAATTATCATATTATTACATGTAACACTTTCAATTTTAAATCATTTAATACTTTTCATGTGGGCGTGCTTGGGGCCAAATTTCATTCATTTATCACAACATCGTATGGGTGTTGGGATTTTAATTTGCACCAGTTTGTGTATCAGTTGCTACGTGTAAAGGTCGAGCTCTATTTTGCCAATACTGGTCTGTACCGTCACCGCAACGACAGTAGGCCGAGTGGCAGCTCGCCCCCTCGCGTCCACAATTTTCCATAGCTCGCCCATGTTCCTACCCGGTCTTTAGTCTCCTTTAACGTTTTCAAGTGATTGTTACAGGGAATCAGTGTTGGGGATGACAGGTAGGTTTGACACCTTTACTTTATTTTTCGCTTTTTTGGTACGAAAGTACATTAAAATACTTTTTTATCTGACTCATGTAATCACCTATCTGGTTGATCTTTTATGTACAAAAATAGTATCCCAGCGCAGCAATACCGGATTAACCACGTAGGAGGAGGTAGCAAATTGCCACGGGCCTCGTGCCTTCTAGGGGGCCTCGCGCCTCCTTGGGCGGCCCCGCACCTAGGCTAGAAGGGCGACCTTTTTTGTTTTTAGCTCCACAATTTTCCCAAGGACGGCAAAAATCAAGGGCCTCTTCTTCACATTTGCTACGGGCCCCGCGCTGTCTTAATCCGGCCCTGCAGCGCAGTATTAACAAATCATTACCACAATGTACCGGCATGAAATATTCTCGCATGTTTCAACGCAATCGCAATGAAATGTCAATTTCTTCGCACTTGACGTGTTTGTTTTGCTTGAGGTTCTTTTCGATTCATTCAGTATTTTTTTTTTTTAAGCAAAGAATGAGGTTCTAACATATTTTAATTTAAATTTAGGTCGTAAAGATTTTGTATAATAAATATAATAATTTCATGCTATCTCAATGTTCTAGTCAGAGTTTCTTATTAGGAAACTCGCAGTGCATCTATATCGTAGTCTCCTAACTTCGAAAGGAGACCTACAGATTAACGTGAAATTCGAACACGGAGCGTCCTAGAATCCTCGTATTAACAGATAATAGCATTGCCAGAGGTAAATGTCAATTTTTAGGCCCGCAAAAATTACAGTCGAGTCCGGGATTTGAACCGGGACCTTCAGTATCCAAACCGCACGCAGTCATTTGAGTCACCAGTCCGAATGTAGGTGTAATGAAAAATAAGTTTGCAAACATGATACAATGAATATATTTTTTTTCTATACCATCTATTTTTGCTATCAAAAAACACAAATCAACTTTTATGTGTTTGAATACATATTTTTCAGTACTTCTAGATTAGTCTGGCGTATGG
The DNA here is from genome assembly GCA_031002005.1 of Vandiemenella viatica. Classification (NCBI taxonomy): domain Eukaryota; kingdom Metazoa; phylum Arthropoda; class Insecta; order Orthoptera; family Morabidae; genus Vandiemenella; species Vandiemenella viatica. Next base: position 6,119,563 of record JARYHS010007075.1, read on the forward strand.
TTACGGCGTGCGATTCGGGTGTGGAAGGTCCCCGTTACAAATACAGATCACGGCTGCAATTTTTGTGGGTCTTAAAATTGATCTTCAACTCTGGCAATGTTTTGATTTATTAATGCGAAGATGCTAGAACAATTCCTACATGTTAAGAACATCTTATGAACATGGATGAAAAAAAAGACACTGGTTTTAAGACCAACAAAAGCATGAAAACAACATTTGGTCGTAAGGGAAGGGAAATTTCCGAACTCTCTCTAAGCGTTCTCCACATCCAGCAGAACGACACGGGTCCACACCGTCAAAACATAAACCAATCCAATGATGGCCGCGTGTCGGCCGAGTGTCGGACGACACGCCGTGTCCTTTGGACAAACTTCGACCGAGTGAGCGCCAATAGTAAGAAACGTGAGGGTGCGGTGACGGTGCGGAACAGTATCAGGCAAGTGAGGCCCGATCTTCAGAGGAGTTAAATTTGATCTAAAACCACTTTCGATCACCAGTGATCAACACGTGGCAAAAATCTTGCCATTTTGATTATTGAACATGAAGTAAATCAAATTTTTAATTTCGAAAATGTGATTTACGGGTTTGCAGTTTTAAAGCTAGAAAGAGGGGATAGTGAAAGCAATTGTTTTATTTTATTTGTATATCTTTTAAATGTAGTTAATCTTACAATTTTATTAACTATTATTTTTAAATAACAATAAATGTTTATTTAATTATGTTTTATTAATATCATATTTTACACCTAAAAGATGATATAATATACTCAATTTTGGATTTAAGTTTTCAAGGGGTGACACCATCGATATCCGCCCCGGGGGTCACCCACGCTAGCTACGCCACTGACTGCAGCCTTTAGTATCACTGGCTTCCTACTTCATTATGGAACCTAAGTTGCTCTTGATTGGATGTTTAAGTCACATTACCTTTGATGGAAAAATTGTAAAGTTTTATTGTTTATACAGACTGTGGTTCCAACAAAGGCAAGCAGAGCACTTCTCTTAATTAATAGTGAATTTCATATTGTTTAGTGCTCATATAGTACATCTAACATGGGATACTATAGTTAAGAAAGATCAAGGTATATTTTTAGTAGCATCAATCTTTGCATCTTGTCTTTGTTTAGAGGTAAGGTGTTCATTTACTGGATCTCAAGTATACTTCAAACCAATAAAAGAATAGGCGTTTCTTCACTGGGATTATTAAATCCTTGTGTAGTTGTTTTAAATATTCCCTACTACCCTGCTGTCTCTTAATACTGTTATGTTCTCTTCTTACCAACCTCTTTAAGGGCCTCATCTCCCTGTTATAGTACACAGGATCTCTACTTCTCTTTATTTTCTGTCTTGGAATAAATTTTTCTTCCCCCTTTCGTTGTTGTTGTTGTTGTTTGTTGTTTTAGGGCGCGTCGACGTCTGGGTAATTAGCGTTCCCCCTTTCTTATTTTCTTCTTGAACTCTTCCCACCTTGACTTTACTGTACTTGTGCCTTCCTTCCATTTGCTGAAATGTTCTCTGAAATATCTCTTAAAGTTCGAAATCTGTGCCTTTTCATAATTGCACCTGTTTCCCCCTTCAGTTTTGGCTGCTGGTTCACTGAATCCTCTAATATCCATCAGAACTGCTTCATGATCACTTATTTCTTCGGTTAGTTGACACCCCACAAGATTATAATGGGGCTTTATTATGAACATATCCAATATATATTCTCCAAGTGTTCTGCTTTACCACTTGTGTAAATCCTCCTCCTCTTATTAAGGTATTTGCAAAACTCTTTTCCCTTGTGTTGTTAATCTTATTTCCTACCCGGTAAATTTAAATCCTCACCAGAAATGACCATTGTATTCTCACCTCTGAAATCTGAGTATGAATTTAATTTCTTCTGAAGACCCTTATCTTCAGCTGTCATTCTTCCACTGTGGTAAGGAGCCAACATCCTAATTTTTTTCTTCTTTACTACACCAGGAATCTACCCAGGTAACTCATGGTCATGATCTATGAACACCAGTGAATTGCGGTAGTTTTTGTTAATCTACTGTGATCGTTATCATTTCTGCTACATTTCATCACTTTTGTTTTGTTTTGATTTTTATTTAGTCCAAAATCTTCCTTCAGAATTTTGTTCATGCCATTCAGTTACTTCTCAATATTCTCAACCCTTTCTGCTAACAAGACAAGGACATCAGCAAATCGTAGCTTACTGATTTTTTTCTCCCTGGACACTTAAAACACGGAAATTATTCTTTACTTTCTTTACAGTTAGGAAACCGTCTGACAAAAGCGGCCGGAAACACTTTACAGCAGTCTCTACGCAAGTGTAATAATGGTGAATGGAAAGTATAAAAGAATTGTGTAATTTGGTGCAATGGAATTAAACACCATACATACACTGGTATTATCCCGTGTTAGAGATGCTGAACGTAATTCAACAATGCACGGTTAACGACAGCAATAATTGTCTCAACGATAATGATATACTTCCTTAAATTTAAAGTACTATCTTGAAGTGTAAATATCTTGGCATAACGTTTGATAACAAACTCAACTGGGTAGAGGACAGGCGGTAGGAAAAGGTTACAAAATTCGTCATTTACTGGAGAGGGTGTACCAGAGAAGATCGGGAATTTGGTTACAAAACATTGGTCGGACCACAAATTGAATATGATGGTATAGTTTGTGATCCACGTTTTCGTTATCAAATACAGGAGTTTGAGGGTGTTCAAAGAAGAGAAGCTAGATTTGTTTGTGAAAATTATCGCAGGACCCAGTCAGTAACTAATATGAC
>JARYHS010007075.1:6123346-6218168 GCA_031002005.1 Vandiemenella viatica
TCAAACATCGTTCTTGTACAGGTTGCATTACAGCAGAACCACAAACTTCACTAATATCACTCCTCAAAAATCAAAACGCCTACCACACGTACCTCGATACATAAACTGTACCACGATCTGAGTTTACATGATACCTGGGGGATTCTACGATAACCGTGGTGCCGTAATTTGATGATCGATTCTTGTCTAATTCGACGAGACAAATTGAAAGTAAAAAATACATTTTTTTTGTTATCGCACTTACTTCTCGAGATATTGCATCTCAAAATTGACTTGTTAGGTTGAAATGCGACATGGACCATAAGAACAATTTCGCCAGAGCCAAATTTGATGATGAATTCGTATGTAACTCGACAAATCGAAACTAAAGAATATAATTTTTTTTCTTCATATCTCGCTTAGTTCTCGAGATATTGTATCTCAAACGTGAGGAGGTTAGGGTGAGATCCGGCCTGGACCAGGAAAAAAAATCACCAAATCCACTATATCTACACGGTGGAATTGCACTATAGGCGTCTTATTTCCTTCCCGGTGATTGTTGTTAGGTTGAAATATCGCCTGGACCAGAAGAAGCGTCACCAAAAGCACAATGAACTATACATATCACTGATTCTTAACATGAGCTCAAAAACCAAGCGAGATATCAAATAAATTATTCTTTATTTTAGATTTGTTTCGTCGAGTTCTACAAGAATTTATCAACAGATTGTGGCGCCACGGTAATACCTGGGCCAGCAAAATTCAGATGTCAGTTACACTGCTCAAGGGTAAGATGGCTGACCATTAATGCCAGCGAAGAAGAGAGGAGATAAATCAGTACAAAATAGACCTTAAGAGAATGATGTCTGGAAGGACAAAGAGACGGAATCCGCCATGGAAAAGCGCCAATCGACGCAAACACAAAAACGATTTTTTTTTTTTTTTTTTTTTTTTTTTTGCTTGTGGCTTTACGCCTTGTCGACGTGGAGGTCATAAGTGGTGAGAAAGAACTGGAGACAAGGAACGGGAAGGAATTCGGCCATGGTCTATTCAAGGAACAATACCGGCATTCGCCTGGAGTGATTAATGACCATTTCGATACCAATATAAAATACGAGATGAGTATGTAGTACATGGTGAAGAGTACTCTAAGACGACAAATGTGGATCATGTGAACTTTCATTTGCCTTTGTAATCATGATAAATTCCTTCTCCCCTCTCTTTCTTAACAGTGGAAAATTGTTTCATACAAAATAAAAATATTACATATTTATCGGCGTGAAGTCTGCTTTCCATTGCAACCAAATTGATGTAATAATTTATGGCAATTTGTTCTTGAGAGCCTCTTTCTCCACCGGTCCAAAACTAGTGTTGACCTGTTAAAATTTGTTTTAGCTGCTTCCATAAGATGTCTTCTTCAAGTTTAGCAATCTCCTTATTCCGAAAAGTCACCACACATTAAAAATGGCGAAATACGAGATTCTTTGTAACCGCGAAATGTTACCAAGCACTGCAGAAACGACAAAAATTATCGGCACAGAGATCATATCAACCTAAACAGGTTCGTTTTGTCATAGTGGTCATGGTTCGGATGAAATGCGGCCTGGACGAAGAGAAAGAGAGGAAAAACAATAACGGAAAATTCGTTCTGTGGCATCCTTATCGACAATGGCGTATTTCATGGGCGCCGGCAGGATTGCTTCTAGGGGGGGTGCACCAGGGCTGGATTGGTGCCCCTCCCCCCCAACAGCCCAAAAATTTCCGGGCTGGACGACCTTTTTTTTTTTTTATCCCTACAACTGCCCACACGGCGACCCCGGGATGTAGGGGGGTGCACCAGGGCTGTAATTGGTGCTCCCCACCCCCTATCGGCCCAAATTTCCGGGCGACCCGGGATGTCAGAGGGGTGCAAGTGCACCCCCTTGCACCCCCCTTCCGGCGCCCATGGCGTATTTGTTTACAATGGAAGCAATCGATTGTTTCCAATCGCTTGTATCATTTCTAAGATGAGAAGCGTTAATGTGCTTCACCTCGCTCAAATATTTTTGATTTGTTGATTTCGGAGGAAGCTGAAACGGCAAGAAAACATTACAAAAAAGGATTTAACCAACATTTCAAGGGATTATCATTGATCTTGCAGCGCTGGTGGCATCTAATAGAGGCGCATCACTTATGTGTCTCGTTATTTTTTAATTTCATTTGTGGCGACTTATCCGAAAAGAGGAGAGCGCAAAATGTGATGAAGAAATTATAACGAAGCGGTTAATCTAAATTTCAAAAGGTCGTTTCGGACCGGTGGAGAAAGAGGCACCCCCTCCTCCTCCCCCCCCCAAAGAAGAAACCTTATGTGCTCTCTAAATACTTTACTTCATAGTAAAATGTAATTAATTTTACACCAGAAGAAAATAATAAGATAAGCGTTAATTAAAAGGAATTGCTGTTTAAAAAGGTTTATTCAATTTCAGATACCGTAGCAGTATGTCATTGTATTCTTCCTCCTACAATATGGTATTTTGTTTTAAACAGCGATATTGGCGGAGGTTGTAATACAATATGACTAGTTATTGCAATACATCAAAGCGGGATCCCGCAATTCCGCGGGATCCCGCATCATTAGACAGTCTGGCGGGTCCCGCACAAAATTAAAACGGATCCGCAAAATCCGGCGGAAACACGTGTCAGTGCGTGACTCGCTGCCCCACTCGATCTCTGTCGGATATTTTGCACTGTTTGCTGTACCAGAGCAGTTGGCATTTGACTCATGTGAACAAGCGATTGTTTTTGTCAACCTTCGTCATTCGTAAGTCAATAAATACACTTTTACGTATTCATCAAAACTTACGTTTGTTTCGAGTACACATTTCTGTAATTTGAGTTATGGTGCGTATTTAGTACGATTTTCTAACTGTATAATTATTTTTTAAGTGTCGCACACGTTATCTGAACTACACAGTTACAGCTTTTTATTCACGGTTTCATTATTCCCAATTTCTGAATTTGCAGATAAAGTAATTGTGACAATTTCCTAATTTGTGGCTGAAAATTTGATTATTCGTTGATATGAAACTAATGTTATCGTAATTTTAACGATCGCGTACCTATTTATTTAACAGCTATCAAAAGGATATTGTATATCCTTTGACTTATTGTTGTTTTGGCCGCTGCCTCAATGCGTTTCTTCGACGAAAGCCACCTGCTTACATGTGCCGCTCAGGCTTTCGATTAATCCCTCTTTTCCTTGTTATTATTTGGACTAAAGGTAAAAAAAGTTATTATGAAATTTTCACGGGTGTATCAACGAATTGTGTTGTAGGAACACCATACTTCGACGGCTGCCTCCGCCGTCTTCCTCACGTGTGTTATTTCGTGTGTTTGCAATGAAATCCGGAGATACAACCTATGAGGACTTCACTTCAATCATTCGCTGAGAAAGTCTCCTTTCTTACTAAAAAATAATAATTTCCACTCTAAAAACGTCGTTACGCCACATAAGTAAATCTGAAATAGTTAACAGTTTACGTGCTGGTGAGTAGTTTCTTTTAATAACATTGAATCAACTGTAAGATCAATCAAGGGATCAGGAGATATAATAATGAATCATGCAAAAAAAGGCCAAGTCTCGTGCTGGTGCAGTGACAAAAAGTTATGAGATCTTGTTCTGAGCCAAGTCTACACTTTACAGAGTATATTCACTTCACTTTGTGAAATGGAATGCTTTTCTCGGTGTTATGGAACGTTTATTTAGAATTAAAAAAAAAAAGAACTCTGGTAACTTGGCCATTACGGAAACCATATTTTTAAACTTATGTGATGTACTTTAAGGCACATAATATGACCTAAGACTCAATATTTTCCATTTTTATTATTTATTTAAAAATTGGTTTAGATTAAAAAACTAAAATGTAAAACCTGGAAGTACACTTAAGACACGCTAAAAAGTTTTAATGTCATTGTGCCAATCGATTTATTGTTAACTGTTAATTTTTATCATTTAACATTAAACATTTATTAATTTAATTATTATTTAATTTATTAACGTTTTAAGTAACTATGTTTTAAATATATGCGTTAAAAAACTGTTTGTACCAATCCCGCACGGATCCCGCAGTGTTTTCAATCCCGCGTGGATCCCGCGGTATTGAAAACACTGCGGGATTGCAATCCTTGAATATGACAAGCGACACTCAGGGTTACTGCCTAATACACAATTATCTTCGTATTTATTTGTAAATAACATTGTCTTCGTGAGCACCATGTTGTTGATGTGATACAGGCGGATGAATGTAGTTCCATGTGTTCGACAACCTTTTGCAGCCTGGACCAGAACTAGGGCTGCCACCTGTACTTTATAATAAAGTATTGTACGTTATTTCTGGTAATTGTACTCTATACTTTGTGAAAAAATAAAGTACGCGAAAATACTTTATTTTGCATGATTTGAATTCTCTGGGATTTTAAAAAGGTTGTTCTTAAGCGTTTTGCGTAAAATGGTACGTTATCTATTGGTGCACAATCGATAGGTCCCCAGCGCCACTTGAACGCTAATTTTTGATAATTTTTGAACGCAATCTAACCTCAAATGTCAACATTATCAATTTCATTTTCGTGTCAAAACTTTTTGTTTGTTTTGTGTAAATCGGTTTGAGAGCAATTAGTATACGATTTATCAGTTTTATAGATTTATGTTATAGTAAATTATGGACAAGGACAACTTCAGCAAACAAAGTAGCCTACTCCACCTACAAAACAAAATTTTGATAGTGAAACGGATGAAATAAATAGAGAATATGTTACGCCAAAAAAATATATATATTTATTTGCAATGCCTTAGTGTACCTAAGTAAATGGTTTGAATTTAATGACACAAACTGCTTATTTACACTTGGCATTATAAATTTAAAGAGCAATGCTGAATTTGATAATATTGTTAACATAATAGAAATTTTAAAATTGCAAAACCATAATATAGATATGGATTATCTTTATGTAGAAATTTCTTTATTAAACAAACTTTATGATCTGATATCTAGTTCTAAAGGTTGGCGGAATTATCTACTGCACTAAAATAGCAGCAAGTATTTAATAAGACTGAAGATAATTTTGCAAACTTGTATAAAGGAATTTCATTTTTACTGTCTATTCACGCCACGTCAGCATTCACAGAGAGAGTTTCTTCTGTAAGGAATTGCAAATGGCGAGACGAAAGAAACACAGCGTCTCTGAATCCGATAAAAACGAATTAATTATTTACTTTAAATTAATATAGACTGTAAAGATGCTGTGCAATTGTTTAGCAGTGATAATAATTTGATAAAACTTGCGAAAAGCAATAAAAATATGTTTTTAAACATAATAATAAAAAAATTGTACTTTTTTCCCCACTATGTACTTTTTTTCCTTACCTTTAATATCCAATGTACTTTATTTTCAATAAAAAAACGTGGCAACCCTAACCAGAACTGAAATTGACAATCCAGTCCACAGCACAACGTACGAAAATTCCAGAGTTTAAATTCATTACGCTGCAGTTTATTAACATCGTCAATAGTTAGGCGCATGCAAGCAGTACCTAACGTACCGTGATATGAAATTGACCTAAAATTCTTGGGTCAAGTTTACATCGCGATACAGTGGATATTCGGCATGCGTTAGTCCAGTTGCAGTTCATACAGAAGGTGGTATGGTGAAATTGTGATGACTTATGCTACATGAACAAGGAATCCTAATGTAACAACGCAGTTCTATCATTACCGTGGAACCACAATCTGATGATAAATTCTTGTAGAAATCGACAATACAAACTGAAAATAAAGAATAAATTTTTTTGATATCTCACTTATGTTTCGAGATATAGATGTTAAAAATCAGTTACACATATAGTTCCTTGTATTTTTAGCGAAATTTCTTCTGATCCAGGTCATAATTCAGCCTAACAACAACCACAAGGAAGAAAATAAAACACCTATAGTGCATTTATACCAAATTTGACTATTACGAAGTTTACCTTCTGGTCCAGGGGCATTTCGACCTTACCACGTAAATTTTGAGATACAATATCTCGATAACTAAGCAAAAAAATGGCAGTTCTATCATTACCGTGGCGCCAAAATCTGATGATGAATTCTTGTAGAACTCGGCGAAACAAATCGAAAGTAAAGAATAAATATTGTTTTGATATAACGCTTCGTTTTCGAGATATGGCATGTTAAAAATCAGTTATAGGTAGCGTTCTTTCTTTTTGTTTTTTTTTTCATCTGGTCCAGGCCGTATTTCAACCTAGCAACAACCACTAGGAAGAAAATAGAACACCTATAGTGCATTTCCACCGTGTAGTTATGGTAATTTTGGTGAAAATTTTTTTTTGGTCCAGAAAACTTTATTCTTTATGTTCCATTTGTCGCGTCGAGTTACAAACGAATTCATCATCAAATTTGGCTATAGCGAAATTTATCTTCTGGTCCAGGCCGTATTTCGACCTAACTACGTCACATTTGAGAGACGATATCTTGAGAACTAAGCGAGATATCAAAAAAATTTATCCTTTACTTTCAATGTGTCTCGTCGAGTTCTATAAGAATCAATCATCAGACTGTGGCGCCACGGTAATGATAGAATCCCCCAAAAATTATTCTGTTTCAATTTGTCTCGTGTTGTATTGAACAACAAAGCCAACGTTTTAAATACTGAAGGCATTTATTTAAGCTAATGAGCTTTGTTTCCAATTGCTTCTTTAACAAACACAAGAAAAGTTCTCTCAACCTTAATATAATGGTAAAAACAAAATTTCCCTTCAAAATTCTGGGATAACCGTTAGTGCACAAATTTGTTTGTTTAATCGCAGAATGATGAAGTCAAATAAAAGACAGCCGAAAGCATTTAGATAACCCAACTAGACTGCGACCAACTGAATAATATCAAATAAATTGGAATCTAAACTTACTGTTGCAGATCTGAAGAGAAAGCAGCTTATCACAAGAACAGTGAACATCCTAACCCGACTTAAAAGGGCCATTTTCAGCTAATCGTAAGTATATTGTAAAGTGTTACACACCTAACCCCGCGAAGAAAAAATGTCACTGATATTATTCGAAACAAAAGTCGATAAAACGGTTGACTGGAGCGAGTCACAAAATTTTTAGTCGGCCTTGGTAAAAATGCAGAAAAAATTGCAGAGTTTATGAGTGGTCTGTAGTAGCAAATGTTTTTAAAATAGTTAAAATATTATTATTTTATATCTCATTTCACACCATGTACAATTAATTATGTCAGGTCTAATTTTTCAGTGGAACGAAGTAATGTCTTTGGTAGACGCAACAGATATACTTTTATTTATAAAGTCTATAATGCATAGAACTTCCCTCATAAAACAATAATTTCCACTAATGTAAGACGTGAAAATAAGCAAAATTTACGAAAAACTATAAAGTCTAACAACTAATGACGCAAGCATGACACACAATATGATGCATACATCTTAAAGGCATGATTAGGATACACGAGTTAATATGTAATTACAGAGATAGAGATAAAGTTTATTGATGAATACTTGAATTATTTTACAGAAACCATGTAGTTCTAGAAGAAACATTTGTATCTCCTCGTTAACCAAGTGAACCTGAACTTTATAGTTAAAAGAAAGTTAACCGCAAAGTTCAGAAGGGCACTTCAGTAAAACATAAAACCTTGAGGTCAATGAAGCTCGCTGAATACTCTAAAGTTGAAAATTCGCAGTTGAAAATATCACTCAACACACAATATGGGGGATACTACGATAACCGTAGCTCCGCAATTTGGTGATGGATTATTATATAAATCGACGAGACAAATTGAAAGTAAAGAATAAAATTGTTTGATATCTCTCTTATTTCTCGAAATATTGTATCTCAAAACTGACGTTGGTTAGGTTGAAATGAGGCCTGGACCAGAAGACAAATTTCACCAAAGCCAAATTTGATGATAAATTCGTATGTAACTCGACGAGACAAATCGAAAATAAATAATCTTTTTTTATGTAATTCTCGAAATTATTTATCTAAAAAATGAGGAAGACGGCAAAAAAATTAAAAAAAAATTAAAAAAAATCTAGACGATGGAAATGCACAATAGGGTTTTTTTTTCAATGATTGTTGTTAGGTTGAAATACGGCCTGGACCAGAAGAAACGTCACCAAAAGCACAAGGAACTATACCTATAACTGATATTTAACATTCTATATCTCGAGATATAGCAAAAACGTTTATTCTTTATTTTCGATTTCTTTCGTCGAGTTCTACAAGAATTCATCAGCCACGCCAATGATAGACCTGCCCACAATTCAAATCCCCGAGGCGATTTTCCTGCGCACCTGCTTTTACAGTATACAAATGATTTACTTCTAATTCATCTAGTATGTGAGATACAGTACTCATTAATTTTTAGGATAATGTATTCCCGTGTGTGACTCTGTTAGCTACAAAAGAAACTATCCACTCATGTAAGTCCTTGTCGTCAACAACTACACCTGAATCAACTAAGCTAGCATTTCAGGTTTATTCACACACTGTAGCTGCTGTTAGTTTCTTGAACGCAGTTCAAACTATTAGCGGAGACTGGGTACGGTTGTGCCAGGTTACGGTTGTGACAGTCGTCATATTAGCCAAACTACATAAGGAATACCAGGATGGGGAGGGGGTAGAGAGGAGCGGCGTGCCTGATTGAACGTGTTTCACGGTATCGCGTCAGAAATCGCGTGACATTAACAATCGTAGAGGCCTATTTTACTTTTTAACAGTCGAAAGTAAGTGTTTTTATCAGATATCATTTAATAATTTTTGCTGTATGTGTACAGATTGAGTAATGAGTGTTTTTCCTCGTTATAAGTTAAACATTAGTAGTTAAATAGCATTGATTACTTTGCAGGTAGTTTATTTTGTATTGTCATGGCGATTGTTGTTTTGCAAAGGAGTGCGTTGGGTACGGTTGTGACATATTTTCTGGGTACGGTTGTGACAGTAAATTTTTTTTGTTTTTGATGCCCAGAAAACGCTTGAGGAAGACCAACAGCTGTACGAGGCACATTATTCATGGTTACTTTTGCAGAAAATGCCTTGGGAAATACTATCCCTCCTTTACTTATATTTCCACGGGTTAGTTATCACGTTCATTTTGTTAGCGACGGGCTGGTAGGATCGATTGGGACGGCTAATCCTTTAGGCTGGATGCAAGGTGCATTGTTCCTAGGATTTCTGGAACTTTTTAAGAACTTTTCTAATGCTTCTCCAACGCATAGAGTCTTGCTAGTGCTGGGTAACCATTCCTCGCTTATCCACATTAATACAATGGATTTTTGTAAAGAAAATGCAATTACTTTGCTTTCGTTTCCTCCACGCTGCTCGTACAACCTGCAGTCTTTGGATCGAGCTGTGTTCGGACCCTTAAAAAATGTGAAAAAAAAACTACTTGTGACGAATAGATGCGGAGTCACAATGACAATCTACGATTACCAGGTATTATAAAAATGATATATATCAAGAATTCCGTAATAACTATTGATGCTACAATGCCTTATTAGTTATAAGCTATTAAGGTGTTCCCAGATTAATTTCTATTGTCAAATAAAAATTAATTTACCCAGAAGAAGATTATGTTATATTATGTTTGATATTATTTGAAATAAAAATGATTTTAGACCATTTTGTTGTATTTTTTAACCTGTCACTACCCACCCCAAGAACTGTCACAACCGCCCCTGGGGTGTGGTCGGTTGTGACATTTTTTCTTTTTCTTCTAATTTGTTGCTGTGACTTATCCTTTGTACTTAGGGACAAAACTATAGTATTTATATGTAGGAAAATGTAGATGTTATATATAAAAATCAATGTTTGTGGGTTTGTGGGTTTGTTCGTCTTCTATGCATTCCTATACCATTTATCAGATTGAAATGAAACTTTGGAGAGTTTTCGAGTGAGCGTCTGCGAAGGTTCCTGGGAAAAAAAAAATTCCAAAAAGTCACTCCCTATTCCCCATAACACCCCATAATTTAGGCAAAACCACATTTTTTACCCGATTTAGATAGGAAGTTGTACACTTATACTTTAAAACAAACTTAAAATACTGCCTACATACGGTTTCCGAATATTAATCCCCTCTCCCCCTTTCCAACCCATAATTTTTCACCCCATAATTTAGGCAAGCCACATTTTTTATCCGATTTAGATAAGAATTTGTACACTTATACTTTAAAACAAACAGAAAAATACATCCTACGTATGGTTTCCGAATATTCATCCCCTCTCCCCCTTTCCAACCCCATTACATGTTTACCCCATAATTTAGGCAAACCACATTTTTTATCCGATTTAGATATGAATTTGTACATTTATACTTTAAAACAAACAGAAAAATACTGCCTACGTATGGTTTCCATATATCCATCCCCTCTCCCCCTTTCCAACACCATTACGATTTCACCCCATAATTTAGGCAAACCACATATTTTATCCGATTTAGATAAGAATTTGTACACTTATACTTTAAAAAAGAGAGAGAAATACTGTACACATTAATTTCACAAAAACCCAATCCCTCTCCTCTCTTTCCACCACCTTAATTACCCCCTCTTCCCCATATCACCCCATAATTTAAACAAACCCGCAAACCGTTCGTCCGATTACGGTGAAGCTTTGGTGAGTTGTCGACGGGATGACAGAGAAGGTTCCTGTCAAAAAAATTATATAACCCACCCCTCCTCCCCATAATTTAGACAAAACCACATATTTCATCAGATTTCAATGGGAATTTGCACACTTATACTTTGAAACAAACAGAAAAATACTGCCTGCATATGTTTTCCAAAGCGCATCCCCTCTCACCCTTTCCAACTGAAAATGAATGAAACAGTAGTTTAAAATTTATATGTAAATATTTTTTCATTTAATCTATGTGCCTACTCAAGTACAGCAATAGTGAAGCATTGCCGGGTAAGCTAGTTTTACTATAAAAATCACCTTTCTTCCAGGTAACTAAGGAAATTATGAGCGATCAAGTGAAAATTGTCACAACCGTACCCAGTCTCCCCTACTGTTTCTGATTATTTGATACTACGTGTTTTAAATTCTTTAGTAAAAGCTTTCTTTTTAAATATTATTGGCATCCGGTACAGAGACTATGCAGCCGGAACAAGATAATCACAATTATTCTACACGCATCTCTTTACATACCAACAAAATAATTATGCATAATGTTCAGTTATCGTTATTAATTCTTGCCGGAAGAAATAATTCTCATCTATTATTATTTTTGACATCTGGGACTGGCTTAGATTTTTGTTTGATTGTCTAATAGAAATTTTACTATGAATGCGTGTTGTTGGTAGGTTTACACCCGATTGGATGCTGGTATTCGAAGAGCCTGGAAGACTGCCGCCAATGCCTTTTGTATCTCATTCGCTGATCTCATGCATCCTATTATATAAAACGCTAACGTGGCGTCTGCGTGCGTCGTCTATAGCTGATTCAGCTATTGGTTAGAGAACGATCACGTGCCAGCTTTCACTCGCCAATCAACAGCCACCATATTACATTCCTTCCTTCATGTTCGTTTATTTACTACAACTAGATGCAGAAACTCATATAAGGAGAAGAAGATTCAATATTTAAGCTATTTTACCTTTATCAGTTAGACGCAGAAATTCATGTAAGGAGAAGGGGATTCAATATTTACGCTGTTTTATCTGTATCAGTGATAAGGACTAGGTTAAACTATAACCTAAGAATTTTGTAGCAGACGGTAAGAATCAACGAGGTTTATTAAAAACTAGGAGAAACGTACGTAATGCGAAATGTATTAGTCAAATAATAACAGTTATCCGTTTTCGAAATTATAGTCCCCGTCATATGAAGTGAAATGCATTTATTTATTTTAAAATATTAACCAAATACTCTGATAATCTAACCAGAGAAATGTATTCATATAACGAAAGATATAATTAAAAATGATTCTTTTCCTTACAAACTTTTTCTGAATAAATTACTACTACCATTATAGATGATACCCTTAGTATTTGATACATGTGTTAGCTTTTAAATGAGATTTAAGATAACCTTTTTATTAGATTTAAATCATCAACTGAATAAGCCATGTGACACTCGCAATTCAACAACGATATTATAGCCGCAAAATAGCAGTGAGCAGAGATATTAGAAATACGGAGAGCAGGGGGACAAAAATTAATGCCAGGCAATTATATGTCACAAAGTTACAATTAGTACGTTCGTTTAAATTTACATATTGCTTTTTATTTATCTACGACAGCCAGATGCAATAATTAATGTAAGGGGAAGGGTATTTATTCTATGTTTACATTATATTACCTGTATCAGTTAGATGATGAGAAACAATGAAGTTAATTCAAAACTCAGAGAAATGTACGAATCGCGAAATGTATCCAACCAGATAAATGACCGTTATCCGTTTTTGATATTATAGCAAAATTAAAGTAAAATGAATTTATTTAAATAAATCATAGTAAAATACCCCGATAATCTAACCACAGTATGGTACTCTTATTACGAAAATATCATTAAACATGGTTGATATTCGCTTTTCCATACAAGTTTTTCCAGAATAAATCCAGACTAGCACCATAGGTGCTGCCTGTCGTTATTCATATGAGGGTAATAAAAGCTATGATTTTCGAATGCAACGTTATGGAGGTTGTGGCTAAGTAGACCAGAATCGTAACTGACACTTTTTTTGCAGCATAATTCGCTCTGAAATCAGTTTTACAAACCATTTAAACTGTTTTCATAAGCGCCATGTTACTGAACGTATTAATTAATGCGGGTGAAAGTAGTTCCATACCTATCGTGCTGAATTGTGCCTGGACCAGGAATAAAACTGATATTACATGGACAGCAAACGTTTTCTGGAATCCTAATTTATTGGTTTTATACTTCCGTCGTCATTAATTCAGTAGAAGTTACTGTAATATTGCTATGTGAACAGC
The DNA here is from genome assembly GCA_031002005.1 of Vandiemenella viatica. Taxonomy (NCBI): domain Eukaryota; kingdom Metazoa; phylum Arthropoda; class Insecta; order Orthoptera; family Morabidae; genus Vandiemenella; species Vandiemenella viatica. The sequence continues at coordinate 6,136,311 of JARYHS010007075.1, forward strand.
AAATCAAATATTTAGAACATTACAAAATCAAAGAACTTAGCATTACGTAATAACAATTCCGTATAATTAACCAACTGCAAAAAAAGGCTCTGCCAGAAAATGGCGTTCAAACCGTCATTTTTGACGGGCTCGAAGGTAGTCTATAGCTATAATTTAATAAACAGGCACTGTATACAGATGCTCTGATACCACTGTTTCCATAGTAACGTTGATGGCAATAAACATTTAGCGATGATCAACAACTTCATATTTATATTTACAACTTTTTTGTGGTGCAAATAGGTTTTCAAACACCTCGTCCCTTACAAAACATAATAATGGGGAATTTAATTAGCGGTAAGTACATTACCTTATTTTTTGATACAGAATCAACATGTGTTCCCAAAATTTTTAATTTGTAAGGATTGTTTCGTAAAATGTTAGTGGGGAAAGTAGCTGTGACATTTTTTATTTTGCTTAATCAACGTGTAGTTCCTTGTCGCTTTGGTGACTTATTTCCTAACCACCATAATTTTAAGATACTAAGCAAGATATCAAAAAAAAAAATATATATTTTCTTTTGATTTTCCCGGTCTAGTTACATGAGAATCTATCATCAAATTGCGGCGCCACAGTTACCCCCGATTTATTCACATGGCATCTTGAAAACTTGCCAGAGATTTTAAATTTGTTGTCGTGGAGTGCAAATACCATCTTTGGCGTGAGTAATGCCATTGGAGACAGTTCTTGCTCAGGCCAAATAATTCTGTGGGCAGTTCTATCATTACCGTAGCGCCACAATCCGATGATAAATTCTTATAGAACTCGGTGAAATAAATCGAAAATAAGGAATAAAATATTTTGCTATCTCACTTGGATGATGCAGGTAAGTAATCAGTTACAGGTATATTTCCTTGTGCTTTTGGTGACGTTTCTTCTGGTCCAGGCTGTAATTAAACCTAAAAATAACCACTAGGAAGAAAATAAAACACCTACAGTGCATTTTCACAGTGTAGACATAGTGGTTTTTCTGGTCCAGGCTGGATCTCACTCTTACCGACACAATATCTCGAGAACTAAGTGAGATGAAAAAAAATATATCCATTTTCGATTTGTCTCGTCAAGTTAAATACGAATTCATCATCAAATATGGCTATGGCGAAATGTTTCTTCTGGTCCAGGCCGCATTTCAACCTAACAACGTCAATTTTGAGATACGATATCTCGAGAACTAAACGAGTTATCCAAATATTTTATTCTCTACTTTCAATTTGTCTCGTCGAGTTACATAAGAATCCATCATCGAATTGCGGCAAGATGGTTATTGCAGAATTCGCATTTCTATGTCGTATCGTAACTTTCGAGTCGCATCCCGTCTAACTTGGAGACCATCAGACCTGTTCAGAACGGATTTTGATTCCCCGAGTATATGTCGAAGGGTATTTACTCCATATGTCTGTGTTACAATTATTTCTTCAAAATGAGCCCTAGGTATCGAGAAATTAACGCGAAAACATATGTCAATATATTTTAAACACTATAATTTTAGTGCATTGTTTAAACGGTTCAGTGTGGTGTATGCGGTAAGGTGCTTGATTCCCATTTAGCGAACCCGGGTTCAAATCTCTATACTGCCAAATATTTTTATTTCTTTTTTTATTTGCAGTAATCATTGAGCATTGATTTTATTTCATTTAAAATTCATTTACGAATTTTTGTTATGCGAAATAACAAACATTTTATTAGTTTCAAACATTTACATGCTACCACCACTCAACGGAAATAAGTATAACTGTGGTAGGGGGGAAAACCCCGACCTTATGACTGTAATATATTTACTTTACGATATTAATTGTAGAGATACAAGTGTAGAAACGATGAACATGAAATATACCTGTTTCATTTAAAAAAAACACATAAACAATAAACAATGAAATACTGATTTGGTAAAAAAAAAAAAAGTTGGGATTCTATATTCTGTAATATTTTTGTTTTAAATGTTATTTTGCATAATAAAAATTCGTAAATGGATTTTAAATGAAATAAAATCAATGCTCAATGATTACTGCATAAAAGAAATAAAAATATTTGGCAGTATGGGGATTTGAACCCGGGTTCGCAAAATGGGAAGTTAGCACCTCACTGCATACAGCACACTGAAGCTTTCAAACAATGTACCAAAATTATACTATTTAAAAGGTATTCACATATGCTTCCGCGTTAATTTCTCGATACCTAGGGCTCATTTTGAAGAAATTACTCAGAAACGGGTATGGCAACTTTGTGCCAAGTTCCTTCTGTTCCCGACTGCGTATCAGCCCAACCATGTCAGTGGTGGGGAGGGAACTTTCTCCACCGACCCGAAACTGGTACTAACCTGTTGAAATTTGGATTAACTGCTTCGCTATAGTGTGTTCATATTTTAGCCTCCCACCCATTCTTCCATTAATCTTCATTTTCGAGTTCTGTAACAATTCGTTGCCAGATTGTGGCACCACGGTTATGTTAGACTCTCCAGGCCCAACGTTAATACGCCGGAACCTATAATAATTGCCCTATCGGTCTGAAATTTGGTACACACATTCCTTAGGCGGTAATATTTGAGTAAAAGTGCATAACGTAAGCTTTGAGTATGCAGGTATGACGTAAGATCACTCGAAATATTGGTATATGGATACATGTTATTAAGAAAGAAATGCACGTTAATAGGTGTTGATATTAATTCCACGTATTTCTAAGTGTTGTATAAAAACTGCTTTCCACATACAAACTGCAATGAAAATCAGTAATATCTACAATTTCTCTGTGTGTAGCTGATGTATTGGATTTCGTGGTAAGATATATAGCATGGTAGTCTACCTGGCAGAATGAATGATGGCTGATGCAGAGCATTTAATTTAGTCTGATTTGTTGTTACTGACAGCCAATATTTGAAACATCTAGTGAACTGCCTGTGCGTTATTGTTCTGCAGGTAGCTATTGATCCCACATTAATGGATGAGTGTGTCCTTGAAAGTATTGAAACTGGATCGAATGTGTGAATTAAAGACGAAGAATTTCTGCCGGTAGGAGTAAAATTCATGTTTTTAAGTGTTATACATTTCTGTCTTTTAGCATGGCCATGTGATTCCAGCTGTTATCTTAGCATTCCTATCTCATTCTGCTTGACTCCTCGCTTCATCCTCGAATATAATCTTTGGTTTATCACTCTTTGCTGCTGTTAGTCCTACGAAACATGCATAATTATCTGGGACTGCTTTGATCCATCTAACGTTATCGTCAGTGCACTTCGCTTTCTGAAACTGAATATATATTAAAACTTATATCATCATTATTATTCTGCGTAGAAGTAGCGATAACTCTTCTTTATTTTACGTGTTAAAACTAAACGGATGTTCTTACATAAAAATAAGTAAAATATTTTGTAATATTCAAAAATTTCGATGTCAGTATTAAATAATTGGAGGGTTTCTAAAAATTTCTCACTACTTTACACTACATGATTGTTTTGGTCTCTTAACGGTTATTTCTTATTAGTTTTGGTGTATAGCCTCCGTGGCTATGACGTTAGTTGGTTGGCGTCAGGGGCGTAGCTACTATGGGGCTAGGCGGTGCAGTGCACCGGGGCCCCTATGCTCAGGGGGCCCCCAAGCATACCTCAGAGGGCAGTTCAGAGTCCTCACGGGCCTTCACGGCAAACTGGCGACCTTTTCTTTTTTAGCCCCCAACCAATGCTCGGGGGGCCCCCAACCACTGCTCAGGGGGCCCAAAGCACAACTCAGGGGACCCCTACCAGCAACACAAAGCAAAAGGTCAAATGGAGCCCAAAATAAATTTTTTGCACTGGGGCCCTTGTTGACCTAGCTACACCACTGGTTGGTGTGTGTGTGATTGCTGTAGCCTGGAAGACTGTTGCTTCCACACCAATGACGAGATTTAACACATAGTAGTTGACTATTCCTAACAAGCTGGCGGGTAGGCCTCAATCTCCACTGAGTTTGTGTTAAAAAGTAACTTTGAATTTTGTTATTCAAACTTATCTTCAGTTATATCCCTCTGCAGGCAGAAGGAAACAGTCCACGAAAATTATGGTTGGTTGAGAGTTAGGATGGCGAATTTGACTGTCGGCTATACACTGTTGGAAGCCACTTTTTATCATTCCTGATACTGTTGCTTTCCAGTTAAAACATAACACACCCCGCATGCACAAAAATATACTTCATACTGAACCGGTCCTTTGGTGTAATGTGTCGATAAGAGAATATGTAACTTCTGTTTAAATGAAATGTAGTATTTTGAGATCCAATTCAAAATTACTTTGCTTTGGATCGTTCTTGTATACCGAAGTTGGTGCTTTCAGGTTGTTTTTTTATCATCTTTATTGGTTGCTGAGACATTATTTGTTTTGTGATAATGGTTGCTGTAGCATTGTGTTGTTGTTGCTTTTAATCTGTGACTCATTTGGTGATGACACCGACAGTGGCAGACTATGCTCCAGTTTCTGTTATTACTGTCCCATCGTCGTCTTAAGGCGCATTCCCACGATCCCTTGTAGGAGAGGCGAGACGGGACGGGACGAATACTCAACAACACGCCGTACTCGGGGCCGCCTCTGCTAGCGGAGACGAGACGCAGCTACCCACTCTGTGTCGGTAAAAACCCTAGGCGTGTATAGTGGTGCGCTGTTGCCATCGGTTTTCAGCAGCGGTGCGCACCCCTTCTGTTGCTGTAAAGTGCTCTGTGCCAAACGACACTAGGCAACGTGGTGGGGAGGTGGCGGCGAGGTAAGCTAGGATTAACCTGCGGCCCGCGGTCGTCCCTACACTTCGGCTAATGAGGTCCCGTCCCGTCTCGCCTCTCCTACAAGGGATCGTGGGAATGCGTCTTTAGACAGCCTCTCGCCTGATCTCCTTGTGGTGGCGGATGGGCGACGTTGTGACGTAGGAGAAACACTGTGCCCGGCGACCGCCGTAGTGGCCGCCAGCAACTCTTCCAGGCGTGCCAGTAGTCGACCCAGACTCGCAAGAAATGTGACCAATGCTTGGAGCTTTAGGGGGTACAGAAATGAAATACCATACTGCAGATGTTCAAAATTTCGGAATTTGCACAACCCAGGAATTTCATAAAGCACATTCAGAACTCAGTTGAAGGAAACATCTAACATAATCAGAGTATCGTTTCCTTAATACTGAATTTCGTATCAACTACACATGTGTAAAGCCCACACTGATGACTGAGCATAAATAGATATTTCGAGAATAATTAGGAGTAATTTGTGAAAGGGAAGAGTTGTGTAGCCCATGTCTTTCGACGTAGATAGATGTGTTCGCTTTGATCCCATGTGAGAATAGTCTCGTGGATGTGAAACAGTACATACACTCATTAATAATATCAATTATATTACCAGCAATTGATAACAAGTTAGCTACTTAACAACCGATTAGTATAATCAATATCCACTGTAGTCTACAAATACAATCCCGAGTTAATTACTACATATTACGTGGAACAGTGTATACACTTGTTACCAGCATCTAGTACCCAGTTATTTTCTTACCAACCATTTACCATAGTAAGTTTCACTGTAATCTACAACTACATATTATATCATGTTAGTTACTATTTATGTGAAACAGTACACACACTTATTAACAATATCAATTATATTACCAACAACTCATAAGCAGACAATTACTTAAAAACCTGTTAGTATGATAATTTTTCACAGCAGTTTTTGAGTGCATGCTATCCCAAGTTAGTTTCTGTATATGAGTGAATTTTGCAAACAGTGTAATTACTTCATTTGTCAAAAGTTTCAACAGAAAGAAAAACCATATATCATTTTAGTAATTGTGGACAACTTTGTCACCTTCCCCTTCCATACACCATATATACTATTTTATCAGTCATTCTTAGTTACCAAATTCCAAGAAGAAAATTCTTTCATAGAGTAAAATGGGTTCTGAAGCAGGAACTCCTTCAGTTTGGACTTAAATTAGTTGAGTTTTCGTAGATAACATTTAATTCCTTTTAATAAGACATTCAATAAGGAAGCTCCAGTAAATGTTATCCCTTTCTGTAGAACTGACAGTGATTTGTAATCCTTGTGAAAATTATATTTATTCCTAGTATTATGGCTATGTATGTCAGCATTAAGATTGAAGTGTTCAGAATTTTCCACTACAAATATAGTACGGAGTATACATACTGTGTTGGCATTGTTAATACACCTAGATTTTTAAATAGACTTCTGTACGACGTTCGTTGCCTAGCTCCATAAATAGTTCTTACAGCAAGCTTTTGTAATTTAAATACCCTCTGTGCTTGTGAAGAGTTTTCCAGAAAGAGATGCCACAGAAGGTCAGCCAATCGGTGGGAGGTGGTGATGGCAGGGAATTAGTTAAGAGGCCTTGACTAGCAATATTAGCTACTCCTGGAACATTCAGTATGGATCAGCATCGTGGAAAAGAACAGTTACCTTGGTCTGGTAAGAATTCCTTAAACGACAAAGACATAGTTTAGATGAAGCTTTAAAGGTCAGTGACAGAGATAAAGATTTTTTGGTGCTTTGGAAGAGTTGCATTTAGATGAATTATTTTCTGAAGAAGGAAGTACTCCAAAACGTTTGAAATCGGATTCATGAAATCAACCTGAACCTGGTACATCACGTGCTTCTGATTTCCCCCACAGCGGATTTCAAGCACACAGTGTTGACAATCCACCTGAAGAAATGACTGCAGAACATAGTCCAACGGCTCGGGTAGCTTACTCTAAAATATCATCTCCGTATGTTCTATGGAAAACAATACAACAAATTGATCAAAAATCAGTGGTTATAAGTAGTACTGAAGCGTTGTTTGTATGATTTATGCTTACAAGTAGTTAGATGCTGTTGGTCCGTCAAAAAAGGTAATCGCAAAATACCTTGTTACTTCTGGAGCATAATTTATGATGAATAGATTAAGTCAGTTTTTAAGTAGAGCACAATTTAATACATTACCTTAAATTTTTTGTCATAAAACTTTGGATTACATTAACTCTAATTGGTTTTGAAGCTAGTTTTGAGACTGGTAGTACTTTAAGTCCAAGTGCTAGTATAGGTCATATACCTATGTTAATTTATAATAAAGGTGCTAATTTAACAATTTCACACGAACCAGTTACTGTAACAAGTTAATCTGCTAACCCGAAGATAATCAGTAAAACAAGTGTAAGCAGCAGTTTAAATAAAGTTATGTAGGGGTTGCCCTAGTTGTTTAACAGTATCTCGAAATTGGCCAACATATAATTTATCAGTTCTACCTGCTGGAAAATCTGAAGACAATTCCTTTTCTACCAGTGAAAACATTTCCTTTCCTACTTTTCGCACTTTTTCTTTTGATTATTTTTGCTTTTTCTTTTGATTATTTTTGCTTTTTCTTTTTATTTGACTTCTCATCCTTTTTACCGAGCATCTTTGTGTCTTGTTCTCTGATCTGTCAACTCTAAAATTTCTTCTGTGATCCATGGCTTTCGGGTGGCATGTTCACCAAAGCCTGATGTTTCTTGTCAGAATTCCTTATTTTTTTCTTCAGTGCATCCCACTCGTCCTCGGTTGAGTTCCTTTCAGAGTTATTCCTTAGATCTGCGTCTACCATATCTGTAAATTTTTTCTCATGTTAGATTGTTTCAGTTTGTTTCCTTCCAGTCTTCTGTTTGTATTGATTCTTTCTTCTCCTGAATTTCAGCCTGCACTTCGTAACTATGAGATTATGGTCAGAATCTATGTCTGCTCCTAGGTACGCTTTACAGCCCAGAACTTGATTTCTGAATTTCTGTTTGCCTATGATATAATCTAGCTTGTATTTACCTGTATCCCCTAGACGTTTCCAGGTGTATGACCTTCGTCCATGGTTCTTAAATAGTGTGTTCTCCACAACGAGTTTATATCTTTCACAAAATTCTAACAACTTGCTTCCTCCTTCAGTATTCCCCTCTATTCCTTCTCCCACTACCGCATCCCAATCGCCCATGATTATTAGATTTTCCCCCCTTGACATATTGGATTGATTCTTCAATTTCATCGTCTATTTTCTGTAATTCCTCATCACCGTCCTGTGACGTAGGCATACACACTAGTACTAACATGGAAAGGTGGACTTAGTTTCTACCCTTATCAAAATAGTATTACCTCTATTAATCTTGTTTACACTAACCCACCTATTTTCCTGCTCTGTTGTTCATTGCAATTCCTACACCAGTAACTTACACCTACAGCTTTTGTGTTAACTATTCTGTGTTTCCGAAAATCAGAAATACTGTGCGTCCTTCCATTTAATCTCGCTAATGCCAACAACATCTAACTTAAGGTGTTCCATCTCCCTTTTCAGATTTTCTAACCTACCTGCCCTATTCAGACTTCTATCATTCCACGCTCTGTCCATTCTGATGACTCCTCCTTGAGCAATCCCCACCCTGACATCCGATTGGGGGACTGTTTTACATCCGGAATATTTCATGCAGGAAAAATGTAATCTGAGAGGCTTATAATGGGGAAGAAAACTGATAGTAAGAAATAAATGTGTTATTGCAAGTATATGGTGTTTTCTAGTATATCATTTAAAATCAGGGACAAGAAAACCAATTGTAAACTGAATTTATGTTCTGACTTAAATATATTCAGTTCTTCAGTTCAAAGAAATATGAATCAATATAAATAAGAAGAATAATGTAGATGGAAGATTACTTTGATTGCAGGTAATCTGAAGCGTTTAAGAACCACTTCCTCTGATGATCAACCGCCCAATAAGGAAAGAAACGTAGACCAAGTAAGTACTCCTGAGATTTTTAGCTTTTTTTACTGCTTATGTAGTTCAAACAGATTTAAGTCTTCCACGTAACTTGGTATCACGGATTTTCAGAACGGTGGTCTTTGTGTTTATATAATCTTGCAGGTCCTAAAAGAGAAGCATAAACCAGGATATTGTAAGATATGTACTTAATAAAGAGCAGCTACATTTGTTTGTGCAAATTATCGCAGAACCTAGTCAGTAACTGAGATCACATAGGAATTGGACTGGGACTCATTGGAGGAAAGGAGGAGGGTGAAGTGAGTGCTGGGATTGTACAAGGCATGTGTTGGGGAGAGGGTTTTCGTCCTTCCTCTGGGTGACTCTCGCTATCGTCAACATGTAGCACGAAAGCGCCTCAAATGTGCGCAATAACCCCCGCGACCGGATTGTCTTTTCGATCAAACAAAGTGTCTGGCGGTCTATACGTGGCACACTACACGCTGTCGCAAAAACAGTTTTGCTGCCTAAAGCCCCCCGCTGATTCTCACTACCTGTTGCAGGCCCTCAGCATGTCTGATACCTCCTTCAAGGCCACACCACTGTCCGTCTCCGGCCTGTCGGCATCTCAACGCCACGATTAGTCCAGTAACTGGGTCGTAAAAAGGAATATCGTGTAGAAGACTTTTTTTCTTATCTTATTGGTGAGAGTATTCAGAAACCAAGTTTTCGACCTCCAACACCCTCGGAACAATTTTCTGTGGCCAAAAACACGTCAAAATTTTGGTACGTTTTCAGTTTTTTGTCTACAACTCCTTCCTGATGAGTCGTAGCAAGAAATACTTTAATTACAGTTTGAAAGAGGACATAGTTTCCTACAACTTTTGTGGTATAAAGTTTTTCTAAACTGAAAATCAATGCGAACTACAGTTCTTTCAAAATCAGCAAAATATTACACTTTTCCGAAAAGTTGGGCTTTTACCTACTTTGTTGCTCAAAATGACCTGGATCCCCTATATATTTCATTGATATATATGGCTTTCCGTATGGCATGGTATATATATGCTCTGTACTTTGATTACTGATGGTCAATTCAATTAATCATATGGCATTATTAGGGGGGAGATTCCTAAGGATTGTTCGATTCGCCGCGCATTGCGCGTTTGCTAACCAGGTAATAGTATCGGGTCTAGGGAACCTACAGCTTAACGTAGTATCCGAAGCACAGATACGTTCTAGCTTACTTTATATTACACAGCTATAGCAGAAGTAAAGATTGGAATAATGACCTTTGAAATCCCAGCTGAGACTGGGATTTCGATTTCCAACCAGACCGCTCTATTACGGATGGTATTTGTACCGGTTTGAAAAACGGATTTGCAAAAATGAAATCACCAAGCCCATTTACACAGCCAAATGAAGCCGTAATAAGTTAAAAAATAGTGATAAATCCATTTATTTTCCCTTTGAATGGTTTGAAACGCTGTTTTCCATTTGAATTTGCTCCGTAGTTCAAAGGAACAAAATTGTGTCTATATGAAGCTCTTACATATCTTCAAGATGCAACATAAAATTTTTTGTTGTGGGTGGAGGATGCCTTGGCTCCATCTGTGGTAAATATGAAGTCTAATTGAGAACGCACTATCGATCCAACAACACAGTTATATGTGACGCATACCGAAGTGATGCTGCGCATAGAGGAATAAAGTCATCTGAAACGTTTAGTCATTCGAAAATAACAGATACTTCACCAGACATCATTTTCAGTGACGCAGCAAATGAGAGCAGCAAGAATTTGTGCAATTTTGTTACTTATGCAAAGACTGGAAAAGGAGGCATCCAAGTTCAACAGACAAAAGAATATGCAGCTGGATTGATTGTTGGCACAGCTATTTACCAAGCAGTAAAATCCGACAGTGTGATAATTCTAACTGACTATATTTGGTTACTCGCTCTGCTAATGGGCCATGGTAACACGAGAAGTTGTACTTCCATAAAGCAGGGAAAAGCAAGGAAGCAGGTTTATGGTACTCAACCACTGCCTTTTAGTTTGAACCCACACATATCCTCTTCATCCATACATTTACAGAATATGATACAATATCTGCATTTTTCGGCTATGGGAAAGAAATTCTGCTGCCTCATTCAGTACCAACCACATGTGAAGATAACATACATATTAACTTCTCAGAACTCCTAGCCTCCAGAGACTAGCATGTGGAGAACACGCAGCGGTACAGATAATTGTTTATTGCCAATATACTTGTGTGCACAAGTTTCTAGCAAGGACCAATACATCTTACATAACAAGAATACCTTAAGGTATAATGAATTCCAATATAAAATGAATTCCATAGCAAAGCCAGGAACTTTGAGTAAGTAAATTAATATTAAGTTACAATAATTCAACACAGAAATGCTATTACATACAGTTCACAACTCATTAAGATTATATAAAGCCTTATTATATAGATAATGTTTTACTTCAGTTTTAAATTAATTGCTAGTCAATGACTTTAAATGTGTTGGTAGCTTATTATATTGTCTTGCTCCCATTTCAAACGCACTTCTATCTGCTGCCTTGGAGTTATATCTTTTGATATGTAAGTTAGTTTTGATTCGAGTGTCATACTTATGAATTTCACTGTTAGTGTTATTAAATTTTTGATTGGATCTAATCAGTAACAAAACCCTAAATATATAGTGAAAATATAGTAAGAATATTTTCTTGTCTAAATATTTCTTTACAGGGTGTATTCCTATCCAACTTAAATATTATCCTGATACATCTTTTCTGGAGCACTAACAATCTATTCATGTAGAAATGGCAACAAGATCCCCAAACTTCAATTCCATATAGGATACGGTATGTGGGAAGATTATTCCATAGTATGCAATTTTTAATACACTTCTATCCACAACCTTAGACAGCTGATTCATTAGAAAGATTCCCTTGCTTACTTTTTTAAAAACAAAATCAACATGAGCTTTCCAATTTAGAAACTTATCCACGTATATTCCCAGGAACTTATGCTCACTTATTTCATAGATGTTTCCTTCATCTGTAATAAGATTATACTTATTATCTATATTATGATTTCAAAGTTCAAATTTTATTAAATTTGTTATATTTTTGTTGAAAATTAGCTCATTTTTATCAAAATAATTTGTTAATTCATTAGTGGCATTAGCAGTAGTTTCTTCTAACGATAAATCATCATTATCCCAACATACTGCTGTAGTATCATCTACATATGTTTTAATTCTACAGTTAGTTGGTGTAGAAATGTAATTTATGTAAAGAGCAAATAATATAGGACCCAATACAGATCCCTGAGGAACTCCACATCTAACATGGAACGATACGGACTAATTGCTTGTGCAACATTGGAGTGCTCAGATACGAAATGTTTACGAAATCTGTCCAAGAAATACTCTCAAGCTAACATGATTGCTACCAACATCAGATGCGGCAACGTTTCACTCAATAGCCACGTTCTAACAAGTGCAAGCATGGCTATGTCGATAAACTTACCCATTGCCATGGGGATGACGGAAAGGCTCGACCAGGCTTATTCCAGTAACAATAATAAAAGATGCTGCACATGAGTTTACTCCGAATGTCGTACCATGAAACCTTGTACTCCACCATGCAGCTGTCCAAATGAGAACTACACTGTTCAGCTGCTTGCAGAAACTGCTCTCTGGCCTGTCTCGTGAAGAAATTCCTAAGACTGGAGTAGAGTTTTTCTACCTCGAGGAAGCTGCTTTAGTTCATTGTGCTACTCTTGTATACGCAATGTTTCTGGTTAGTTCATTTGCCATCTATACAAATAAATCCCTTGGTTTTCCGACATGGGAGCATGCAACTGTCCTATAATTTTTCCGTTTCTAATCCAATATGCAATTATTTTATAGCAAACTGTTCTGTAGAAGTATAACTCACTCCAAATATGTTACTTGTTTGCTTCAACCACTTATTGCATTAACTAGAGTTTACTTTAATAATTTAAATTTATATCGTACATATATTTTCTGTGCTTTCAGTGATTTCATGTATCTGATTTCTGACATTGCTATTCCATATCAGTCACCCTCCACACAATACGGTATTATACACATACAGCTAGAGATGAATTTAAGGTCGAATATTTCAGTATTGTTCTGTATTAATGATTTTTCTGTTTCAGCACCGAAAGTGATTGCTCCTCAATTTTTCCTTATCTATCAACAATTATACAGTGTGCTTTTAATAATATTTATGATCATTGATCCCACTGATACAGCCTCAAGAGAACATTGGTTAAATTTATGCCAAGATGGAAGCTAGAGAAGATTTTCCTCCTTGTTTTCATGAATATTTGGTGTCAATTTTTGTCTTTTTTCCTTATTTGTTTTAATGATCTTCCTTTAGCTCCTATTAACATTCCATGTCATAAGAATAGGACATTTTAGATAGAAAGACTTTTAATTTGCCATTCATAGGAAACTTATATTTATCGACTTTTCTCTGTTCTGGATGAAAAAAATTTTCATGTGCAGTAATTTTCTAGATGTGCCTCTCAAATTCCTTAATTTAATTGTTTATTATTTTTATTTCCTTTCGAATGGAGTAGGCATTGATGATCTGCCGGACGAGATCATTTGCATGATTCTGTCCTATTCTTCCTCGATGGAGTTGATAAACAACACACAAAAAGTCTGTCGTCGGTGGAAGCGACTGTCCCACGACCCTGAGCTGTGGCGCGGGAGGTTTATCTGCATCAGGTGAGGGGAATCAAGTCCCCTGTGTATATTAGCAGCAGTGTCAACTTGCACTAACAAGCCCCTACAGAATTCCTTAACTTTTACACAGAGTTGCATCAGTAATGGGGTATATGCATGTATTGTTGTTATACAGGTTGTTATAAAAAGGTACGGCCAAACTTTCAGGAAACATTCCTCACACACAAACAAAGAAAATATGTTAAGTGGACATGTGTCCGGAAACGCTTACTTTCCATGTTAGAGCTCATTTTATTACTTCTCTTCAAATCGCATTAAACATGGAATGGAAACACACAGCAACAGAATGTACCAGCGTGACTTCAAACACTTTGTTACAGGAAATGTTCAAAATGTCCTCCGTTAGCGAGGATACATGCATCCACCCTCCGTCGCATGGAATCCCTGATGCGCTGATGCAGCCCTGGACAATGGCATATTGTATCACAGCCGTCCACAATATGAGCTCTAACATGGAAAGTAAGCGTTTCCGGACACATGTCCACATAACAAATTTCCTTTGTTTGTGTGTGAGGAAAGTTTCCTGAAAGTTTGGCCGTACCTTTTGGTAACACCCTGTATATCAAATCAGTTATTTACCCTATTATATAACTGTAAAAATATAATGTTGGTGAAAATATTAAAATCTAAGAAAATATAAGAATCTTCTGCTAGGTGTTTATATTCTCATGAAGACCATTTTATTGTAAATATCCAATGTTTAATGTTATTAGGTTAAATTTGTTTTAATACATAACAATTCGTTACCTATTCAAAAGTTTAATAGGTATATTTTAAAATCGTTTCTTACTTAAGCTTAATCCAAAGCAACTGCGAACCCTTAAACACCATCAAAAGAGACCGCCAGAGATTTTTAAAAAATGGATTTCAATCTCCTGAATATATTTCGAAGGGTATGTAAACGTCTACCTCAACTCTTGACTTTAAGAGGCCACATCATTTAATGACTGAACTGACTGATAATGATATCTCTGTGAGTAGTAGGGGAAGGAGAGAGCTGGGCCATATCCCGTTATAGGGCAGGTGGTGGGGGGACCTCCCTCCCCTCCAGGCCCCGGCGCGCTGCCACCTGTCAAACGCAAGGGCTTGTCATCACCGCTGACCTCAATTTGCACGACTATTTCCGGGATGTACCGTTAACCTATGACCCGACAGCAAGGACACTCAATCTGAGTATTTCTGACACAACGCTCCCGCAGGCGAACAGTGGAAGTATCACACGCCATTTTATTTTCAACGCACAATTAGCGACGTCACAGGACACCGCTATCAAGAATAACATTAGGAAATCCGCTTGCTTGCTGTTAACGTTCGTTATGAAATTTCTTCCTAGTATTTCGTCATGTGTTATTGATATATTGAAGTATTTTAATTCTTTGATTGTTAAATTACTATAAATTAACTTCAAAAATTATTTATTTTCATAGTTTTTGGGCAAAACTAATTGTTTCCTTCTGCAAATACTATTATTTGGCACCAATAAGTCCTTACTTGAAAATCCCCTCCCCCCCCCCCCCACTCATTTCTTTCTTATACCTCATACACATTTTGTAAGGTCATTTCCTTCTATGGATCTAACAGCTATTTTTTTTACCACTCCAATTGTCTTATTGCTCTTAACATCACATTTAATGGAATTTTCGGTGATATTTATTGGCTATTTATTTCATCCCAACATCCTCATTACCAATGTGTTACTTATACACTCACTGAGATCTGTTTCATGTCTTTCAATGATACCCAACGCGACTATTGTTGCCTTCCGCAAACAGTATTATTGGTTCAAATAACAAGTCCTGTTCGTTGTACATTATGTAAGGTCATTTATTTGTAGCTGCCATTTTTTTTATACCCACTCCAAGTTGTCTTATTACCTCAACACGCCTTTTGTGATATGTCAGTTTTAAACGCTGTTCTCTTTTTATTTCTAGTATTTCATACTTGTAATAAAAATACTATATTAATCCATCATACTCAAGGAATATAAAATAATTTTTGGGTAGAGGATTCGTTAAATAAAAAATATAATTTCTTGATAAATATTACAGATTTATTGAAATTTTACAATAGATTTTATTGCAATATAATACATCATTCAATACTTATGATTCCATGTGTGTCATAGGCCTCTCTTGCATTCACATCCTACCCCCCCTTTCTTTACCTGAGTCTTCACTTTATATCCATTTATTGCCTTTCACGTTATGAAAATCCATGCCAAAGCATGTATACCCTTTAAACGTTGCTAATGTTTTGTGAGATGAGAAATATATTTATGTGGGTGACACATACTCTCTGTCACACATTGCTGTGAATAACATAGACAAGCAACTTACGAGTGTATCTCAAACTCGAATGTCACGAGGGAAGAAAGAATTCGTATAAACATTAAATCGCAGCATCTCGACAGTGCCTCAGTGGTTAAGGCGTCTGACCGGAGTTAGAAAGGTCTTCGGTTCGAATCCCTGTCTGGGCGGTGATTTTCATAAGCCCTTAACCCACCTTCACCTCTGGTACAGAACACTTCTGTGGCTCGGATTCCACGTTAAACTGTAGGTCTCTTCTAAGGATAACAAGTATATGGTTGTGTACACTTTCAAAAGCAAAGATTCAAACAGACGAAGGCCTAACGTGACCTAAACGAGCATTCATACTGCATTGAGGAGGAGGAGCAAACAGCCAGCCAGTCGGTTGAACAATTTTAATATCACAATCGTCTCTTGTCTCTGAGCTCAACATATTGCTCTATACATAAAAAACACACCAGCACATCATTAAGGGATAAGTTTTAGGAAGGATTTGGGCAGGTATAAGGCAAATGGATGTAGCTATGGGCACTGTAGGTGAAACACGAGTGGCAATTGTAAATAATATACAGCAAACAGTGAGAATATTTGATGAGGATATATACACACTTTTTCTATAGTATCATTATCCCTGGAACCAGAAAAAATCCATCAGTAACAGCTACCAGGTACCACACTGTTCACATTAGTATCGCCTCACCTCTCACACACATGAGCCATCTTGCCATCTAGTAGCATGTGCACAAGCATGAAACTGTTCACATCAGCATCATCTCATATCACCCACATAACAACATGCCATCTAGTAACATGTGCCCCTAGTGCCACAAAGGGCATGAGTAGAGTCAAGAGCATTTCTTAACACAGGCTGCAATGTCATACTGTGGATCCTCACTCACAGCTACATACGTCAAAAAAACACACACACTGACACACACATTAGTGGAGGAGATAAACCGCACATCCTACATCCAGACAAACGAGTTAAAGGAAGGTCTGACCATATTTACGCATACATACGCAGAGAGAGACATACACATAAACTCACACACACACACATTAGTGGAGGAGATGAACCGCACATCCTACATACAGACAAATGAGTTAAAGGAAGGTCCTGACCATATTTACGCATACATACGCATAGAGAGACATACACTGAAAGACGCGCGCGCGCGCGCGCACACACACACACACACACACACACACACACACACACACACACACACACACACACACATTAGTGGTGGAAGTTGACTACACACACTACACGCAGACAGACGAGTGAAAGAAAGATATCACCATGTTTACACTCTAGCTGCCGTCCCTTGCAAACAGCATTTCAATTCCAAAAACTGTGGACTTCACATTAACAATGGAACCAGAAAAAGCCATCGGTAACAGCTACCCCGCAGGTACCAAACTGATTACATTAGCATCGCCTCGCCTCTCACTCAACTCAGCCAACTTAACCATCTAGTAGCAAGTGCACAAGTACGAAACTGTTCACATCAGCATCATCTCATATCACCCACATAGCCACAAGCCATCAGTAACATGCGACCCTAGTACCATAAAGGCATGAGTAGATTCAAGAGCCTTTCTTAACACAGGCGGCAATGTCGTACTTTTGATGCTCAATCACAGCTGCATACGTCACAAAACACACATTAGTGGTGGAAATGAACTACACACACTACACTCAGACTGGCGAGTGAAAGAAAGGAATCACCATATTTACACTCTAGCTGCCTTCCCGTGCACACCGCATTTCAAGTCCATAAACTGTGGATCCCACATTACACCACTACATACAAGCAAGGTCTGACTGTGGTTTTGTAACACAAGTTCTTCCTTCTCTGGTACATCCAATCATCACGATTTTTGCCCCGAAGGACATATAGTGAACAACCTGATAAAAACAGTTCGTACCCCAAATATAACGGCAGCAAACTGTAACAGAACAGTGAAATGGAAGAATGCTTGGATTCCTGAAATCACTCCAGACGAATGCAGGGAAGAGACCTTCAAATGTCCATGGCCGAATTCCTCACCGTTCCTTGCCATACATCCTTTCTCACCTCTAATGACAATGACATCGACGATCCCGAAAAAAAAAGCCTGATACGCTGGACATACTAGAATTTTGGATGGTCGTTGAAATTTGTCTGTGTAATGACAGCACTGTGCCAGTAATAATACACGGTAGACTGTGATGTTAAGATAGCCGCGACAAACACCTAATTTTAAAAAATTCATTCACATACAAAGGAATGGGAAAAAAACACATCACACACGATAAAGTTACCATAATGCACTAACTGATAGTTTCATGGTCATCAAACTGACATCATAACCCACATTTTTCATAGTAAATCCTACACATTGACAAGTTTCCAAAACGTCACCATAGATGTAGTTCTATTACGCTGAAGATAGCGCCATACTTAAACTGTCGTAAATTGTTAGGTCATTCGTATGCGAAAGTGTGTGTTTGGATATTTTGTCCACTCAGGGCCTCATCACCTAACGTCTAATGCCAGATTGTGGTCATGGCCAACTTAGGCTCCATACACCACTCAGAATTATTCTACCAATATCCATTCTAACATCATTATACGCCATATACAGCAATCCCAACACTCTTCATACCTTCCAGTCACATCCACTTGTTGAATGTTTTCCACTAATAAATCTAGCTAGCCTCCTTTGCAACCTACATTTGTTGTACAAAAAATGTGGACTCCATACTACGCTACTATATCCTGACTGTGGGTTTGTACCCAAGTACTTTGGTTCTCTGACACACCCCCTCAGCACCATCTCCATTAAATGATTTTTACCACGAAGTGCATATAGTGAAAAACGTAAGAAACACAGTTCGTATGCCAACACAAACAGCAGTAAACTGTAAACAGCACAGTGGAATGGGATAGTGCCTAAGCCCTGAAACAATGGTTAGAAACACACATTTGATGGTGGGTATAATTCTATAACCAAATATTTTAGACTCAAATCCACAGAGGAACCACGCACACACGCACATTTCCATGCCTACACACAACAGCACCAAGATAGAACTCACACAGAAGAAGAAGACATACACACACATTAGTGGAGGAAATGAACTGCGCATCCTACATCCAGACAAACGAGTTAAAGGAAGGTCTGACCATATTTACGCATACATACCCAGAGAGAGATGTATACACAAAACACATACACACGTACATCCATACAGCGAGTTCGACATAAACAACAGCAAGCATCATGGAAGCGATGAAGTTGGACAGAATTGTCGTTACCACTGATTAACTGGACAGAACTCTCGTTACAAAAATCATCAGACAGACGAGTTAAAGCCAGGTATCACCATACATACATTTACATGCACAAAGAGTGACGCAGATACACATGTCCATGTCTACAGCGAGTTCAGCACAACTACCTGCACCAATCATGGAAACGAAATAGTGGTGAAGAACTCTCTTGCCTCATGACTGACTGAAAAACAGAACTCTTCTCACATATCATCGGCCTGACGAGAGAGAGAGGGTGTGCAAAAGATGTTTTCGCCAACACACCTCAGTGTTTATCCCATTAATAGTGTTAATCAGACACAATTGATTACATGTACCATCAACAATCAGGTCACCAACATGTCTCATCCACACCACAACCCTTTCAGCCATTCATTAACAGTGGCCCTCCAGGTACCATGAGTTGCAATAGACACTTGACTATCAGTAGATACCAGAACCGCTCATATTCATAGCTAGACCCCACCAACAAATCCATACGTCTCCACACACAAGCACAAAGAATCTTAAGTGGAGTTACAGCAAATCATACATCCAGACAGATGAGTTTTAAGTAATGTATCACCATATACACACATACAGACACAGAGATAGAAGCACACAAACTTACATTTCCAAGCCTAAAGTGATATCGACACAACAACCATCCCAATTACGGCAACGAAAAAGTGGTGTAAAACCCCAATGGCTCATGACTAACCAAAAAGTAATCAATAACATGTGTGCAAGGTATCAAATTCTTCACATCAACTTCGTCTCATTTATCTCACACTACAGACATCTCTACCATCCAGTATCATGTGTCCCAGGTACAAAACTGTTCACATCAGCACTACCACGTTTATCCCACACCTAAGCCTTTTCGGACATAAAGTAACATATGCCCCAGATACCATGAGTAGCAGTAGACACTTGGTCATCAGACAGATGTCATAATTCACATATTCATACTAGGTCTCACCAAGATATCCATACGTCACCACATATAGGCACACACAAACATAAGTGCAGGATCATCACATCATATATCCAGACAAACGAGTTGAAGGAAGGTATCACTATATTTACACATGCATACACAGAAAGAAGCACACTCACGTGTATTTCTATGCCTACAGCGATCTCGACACAGCAACTAGACCAAGCATGACAGCGAAAAAGTTGAACAGACATGACACATGACTGACCAAAAATCATCAGACAGACGTGTTAGAGTGTGTGCAACGGATGACATGTTGTAGCCATCCATCCTAATACTTATGCCATATGGATTATTCATCACACCCAATTGATTGCATGTATCATCAATACATAAGTAGCCAGTCATTGTGAAATCTCAAAGTAGAGTATAATAGTATCATGATAGACACACAACCACATAGAAAGACACACACACACACACACACACATGCCCATGCATACACACAATTCCATACATCACTACACACATACAGGAAACTGGAGGAAAGAGACTGAACACCCTACATTCAGACTGAATAGGTGCGGCATGTATGAAGTATGATATGTCTTTGTCACACACATCAGTGCTCATCACACCCAACTGATTACGTCCACCATCAACACTGAAGGTCACTGATGGTGAAATCTCGATATGGAGTAGACTCCTATCTCCATAAATAGACACACAACCACATAGGAACATGCACACACACATATGTCCATGCATACACCACAATTCTATATGTTACCACAAATATACAAGTAACTGGAGGAAAGGAACTCCACACTTCACGTCCAGACTGAGATGTTACAGGATGGTCAGAGGACAGCATGTCTTTACAATACACCTCAATGTTCACCACACTCACCTGATTTCATGTGCCATCATTATAGATGGCTACTGGAACTAAACTCTTGTACACTGTTTGGTCAAAGTCATTTGTTAAAAGCAGCTTCTGAAAGACTTATTTGGGTCAACCTGCCCAGAGAGGCCTATGACACACATGGAATCATAAGCATTGAATGATGTATTATATTGCAATAAAATCTATTTTAAAATTTCAATAAATCTGTAACATTTATCAAGAAATTATATTTTTTATTTAACGAATCCCCTACCCAAAATTTTTTTATATTCCTTGAGTATGATGGATTAATATAGTATTTTTATTACGAGTATGAAATACTAGAAATAAAAAGAGAACAGCGTTTAAAACTGACATATCACAAAAGGCGTGTTGAGGTAATAAGACAACTTGGAGTGGGTATAAAAAAATGGCAGCTAAAAATAAATGACCTTACATAATGTACAACGAACAGGACTTGTTATTTGAACCAATAATACTGTTTGCGGAAGGCAACAATAGTCGCGTTGGGTATCATTGAAAGACATGAAGCAGATGAAATAGAGCTCAGTGAGTGTATAAGTAACACATTGGTAATGAGGATGTTGGGATGAAATAAATAGCCAATAAATATCACCGAAAATTCCATTAAATGTGATGTTAAGAGCAATAAGACAATTGGAGTGGTAAAAAAATGGCTGTTAGATCCATAGAAGGAAATGACCTTACAAAATGTGTATGAGGTATAAGAAAGAAATGAGTGGGGGGGGGGGGGAGGGGATTTTCAAGTAAGGACTTATTGGTGCCAAATAATAGTATTTGCAGAAGGAAACAATTAGTTTTGCCCAAAACTATGAAAATAAATAATTTTTGAAGTTAATTTATAGTAATTTAACAATCAAAGAATTAAAATACTTCAATATATCAATAACACATGACGAAATACTAGGAAGAAATTTCATAACGAACGTTAACAGCAAGCAAGCGGATTTCCTAATGTTATTCTTGATAGCCGTGTCCTGTGACGTCGCTAATTGTGCGCTGAAAATAAAATGGCGTGTGATAATTCCACTGTTCGCCTGCGGGAGCGTTGTGTCAGAAATACTCAGATTGAGTGTCCTTGCTGTCGCGTCATAGGTTAACGGTACATCCCGGAAATAGTCGTGCAAATTGAGGTCAGCGGTGATGACAAGCCGTGCGGTTGACAGGTTGCGGCGCGCCGGGGCCTGGAGGGGAGGGAGGTCCCCCCACCACCTGCCCTATAACAGGATATGGCCCAGCTCTCTCCATCCCCTACTACTTCTGTGGTACTGTCGTTTCTTCAAATACGCCTACCAACACAATCCAAATGTCTTTTAATTACAAAATTTTGCATGTATTACCCAGAGTCAGCGTGGTGTAGGCGGTAAGGTGTCCGTTTCCTAATTTCCCACACAGGGTTTCAATTCTCACAGTACCAGATATTTCAATTAATTTTTATCGGCAGAAATTGTTGAGCAAAATTATTTTATTTTATTTTATTTCAACTTTAAAATAAATCTCATTACTTCTAACAGATACAACAAATGCAACTTAGGCCAATTCATTCCTATTATGCCTCGCCAATAGGCATTGAAATTTGGTTAGGAAGCGAAACTGTTTTCGTCACTTACATTATTTTATTTTTAACCATTTACACCCAACCACTTGCAGGAATTAAACATATCGATCGTAGAAAAAAGAAAATCGATCTTCTTGATGTCACGAATTATATTTAAAATTCTTTTTAACGACATAGCAATATATAAAAGACGATAGTGAAATAAAGTAAAAACTAATACCAATTTCAATTAAAAATTAAAAAAACACCAAAACAATAAAGTTATTAACAAAACATGACTAAGTATGCAAGAATGTAGACTTTCCTGGCATATGTTTGCAGTGAAGTCCTTACGTGTGTTCCTCCGGATTGTGTTTTGAAAACAGAATCCGGTGGTACACAAGTGAGGAAATTATTTCCAAACAACGATTTTCTGGAAAAAAATCTACTATATTATGTTACTAACTTCGAAACTTATCAAAAATGATGGGCTGGACGGTATATTCTGGCAAGTCACTTCTTTGGAATTGATTAACTTAGTAAAATTATTATAAAACAACGCGCAATGCAATTCCTTGTATCTTACCTGTAACGAAAACTATCGATTGACACTCTGCTCCAGGGTGCATTTAAACTTTGCCACACATATACTAGACCTATATTTCAACGTCCCTTGATTCAAATTACGTGTACCTACTACGTAACTAATGCTGTAAAAGACAAAAAAATTAATAATTCAAATGTCTAACACTTAATTACCTTGCAGCTTTTACTCCTCCGATGTCAACGATTGTAGAATCTGTATTTATTGCAAAATCCGTTTTCATCATTAAAACATCGTTTTTTGGGAGATTATTTTACAAAACTGCTTCCATTCAGTACTTATTGTATGAGTATTCTCGCAAGATTGCAATATTTCTCCAATTCTGTTGATAAATTACCATAAAACTTAAAACGCAATCATAAAATTATAAAAACAACAGGGAACTACGCCTTCGTTTACAATATGAACGTGTACTTTGACGTCACGGTTCGATTTGACAAAAATATGTTGCGTTTCGCGAAGTTACATTTCCTTATATTTTTAACACTTAATCAATAAATAAAAACGAAAAAATAGGGGAAATAATGTTGTAGCGGTAGTTCTACAGTAATAAAGCGTCGAAATAAAATTACTAGATGTGTTGTTGAATTTCATGCATATTCCATATTGTAACGTTGGAAAGAAGGTGATATTACCAGAAACTGGTTGATCATGTGCAGTAGTTTAGTTTTCTATTGCAATGACCAACACAGTGTTTAAGAACTGTAACCGAATTTAGTACTAAGAATCCATCAGATGGTTTTAGATTTTTTTGTAGCTGAATTTACCAGAATTCTTTTGATAAGCATTGTAGATTTTTCTAGCAGAGTTTAAAAAAGTTGCAAGTTTTTTTTTTGTTATGGAATACATATCTGACAATCCTTAAGACATTTTTGTAAAGTTAAATGTGTTGAGCAAGCTTCATCATTACACTATTCCTTTTATCAAATGACTGTTTATATCTCGTAAGTTAGCAATACCTGTTCGAATGTTTCGGTTTCACACAACCGCTGAACAATGGAGAGCCTTTACTTTACTGGCAGATGGGTGTTAGTGTAACAGTAGTGCGGTTAAATTCAGTCAGTTCTCCGTTTAATTTCATCTGAAGGAATCGCTGATGAATTATGTTTTAACACGGTACGACAAGTGCAGAATATTTCTAGTTGGTTGCTGTTATTGTGTGGATGTGAGTGTGTTCGCTGTTTCTCTTTTGCAGATACTCCTGCAGTGAACAGGAGGCGGTGTCGGCTCTGCGGAACATGCCACAGGTCCGCACGCTGCATTTATCCAATGAAGTCACTCCACCAGTCCTGGAGGCCGTCTCCAGTAACTGCCCCCGCATCACGACATTAACGATACTCCGATGTTACCAGATTACCCGCAGGGTAAGTTCACGTGCCATGGTGGGATGACCGGGTGTCAGCCGGAACATTAATAACACAAGGGAACAGAGATTTGCAACCACCCTAGTGAGCGATGGAGACAACACGAGTGTCAGAGCGAAGCACAAGGGGACCACGCCTATTGGATATGTTCTTAATAAAGCGTGAATATAACAATGTGACATTTTAGCTTCGTTATGACAGCTTACCTTACGAAGGCAGTGGAGGTTGCAGCCGAAACGTTATGTAATGAGTTAAATAAAGAAACTAACCGGCAGAATCCCGAGAATTATTAACTTCATCTATATGCCGGGAAAAGCTTAATTCTCATTACTTCAAAGACTATTTCACCGTGAGAGCAATCAAAGTTTTCCCCGAAACCACCGCCTCATCCGAACTTAGGATATTGAAACTTGCATACCAAAATATCCTGGATAATAGACAACAACCTGGCCTCAACCACCGACAAAGTTCCTTTTTTGACGCATCACTTTATTATTATTAATATTATCATTTAACTAGATCCATTTTTTTTTTATTAAGAGAGATTTTCCTCACTATAGAGGTTTTTATCCAACACAACAATAAAGAATTCGGAACATAGATCTTTACTTCACCTTCTCAAAATATTCCTCCAGATATTTCGATCGTGTATATCTTCCTCTTCTGCACCAAGTCTTCTCATTGCTATTTGTACACTTTGGAGCCAGGTAAACACGGGCCGTCCTTCCCTTAACTTCCCATTCCTGTAGTAGTTTTGGTATCCTAGTGTCTTCCATCCTTCTTACATGGCCACACCATTCCAGTCTTTTTCGTTCTATAACATCATACATTTCTTCTTTCGCTTCCATTAGCCTTATTATTTCGGTATTCCTTACTTTTTCTTTTCTTGATATTCTTGCTGATCTTCTCCAGAAATCCATTTCTAATGCTTTCAGCTTCTTGATATGTTTTTGTTTGATCGTCCAGCTGTCTGATCCTTAAAAGACTATACTTTCAAATAATGATTTGAATATAATTATTTTTGTTCTATTCATAACACTCTTGCTCCATAGAAGTGAATTTAGCATCCCGATTACTTTCGGCCATTAGTAATTCCTTTATTAATTTCCATATTCGATTTTCCTTCTATTTCTAAAATTGAACCCAAATAGCAAAAATTATTTACCTTTTTAAATTTTATTCTATCAATGTACAATTCATCCAGATCATTAGTAAGGTATTCTGTTTTTTGTAGTTAATCTTCAAGCCCCTTTTTTATATTCTTTTGACAGTTGATTACATATGTAATTTGCATCCTCACCATCTTGTGCTATGGCCACTTGATCATCAGCAAATAGTAACTGATGTAGATATTTTCCATCTATTATTTCTAAACCCATTCTATTACACTTTTGAGACAATGTTCTCAAACTAATATCTGTATAAGTTTTGAATAGGGTTGGTGACATAGGGAATCCTTGCAACAGAGCATTACTTGTTTTAAATTTTTGTGATAATCCATGACCAGTTTTTATTTGGCATGTGTTATTTATGTACATTTGTTGTATTATTTTTACTAAGCAGTTATATATATGTGATATATGTAGTGATTTCCATAACATATTTCTTGGGACAGTATCATACGCTTTTTCTAAATCTATGAAAATTAATCCCATATTTTTTGATTTTTCGTTGTATTTTTAGTTACATTTTTTCAAAATTTATCTGTCCAAATTTACTCGTCTATTTTTGTGTGTGAATGTTTTTTACCCTTTTGGTATCTTAATAGTTCTATCACCTTCTGTGATGTAGGTATTTATATATGACATCTCATTTTCTCCCGGTATACCGATAATGTACTCAGTCATGTATGGTCGAGAGTTGTCGTGTAGTGAGGCCTATACAGGAACTAGTGCAGTGGCGGCAGGGTAGTTGGTATATGATACCTGTTATTGTATACTATCATTTGCCCGCTGCTACGCGGACCTTAGTGTGTACTTCGGCTTGTGCACACGCCGAACTACACGATTCATTTGCAACAGCATGAATAAGGTGTAAAACCTAAGTATTGTGTATACCTGTGTTCGTCATATATGTTCTTCACTAGTCGCAGCCTTCAACTTTGGTGAGTGATAAGGCTAGAGGTAGGGCAGACACAAGGAAGCCATGTATGAACCAAATTTGTGATGAAACAATTGCTATTGGGTTTTATTTAATGTTAGAAACAAAGAAAATTAGATATTGAGATAACTAACATTAGAAAACTATTCGGATAGTAGCAAGCATTCGAAATTTATCAGTGTCTTCTCTGTATAAGAAGTCATTCGTATGTAGTTAATTTACTTTCCTCTTACAGTCTTTCAGCGTAATAAACATAATGTTTATTTCTTCTGAGTATAAATTTTACCATACACTCTTCTCACAGTCCTGTTATTAAAATTTAAGAGAAACTTACTACGTCTATTAATTACACTATTCCAATATGACGAAAATCCAGGATGACATTTGTTTAAGCATTATATTTTTCTTTTTTAAATAATTTTTATCCACAAAACATATTGATATCTGGTTTGACATATATTATGTCGTGAAGCCGCATAAGAATGACTTACGTTTGAGCTTCAATCAGTAACAGGCTTGATTCCTATATTGTATAATATAAACAATACATTAAATATCTATCATACAATATGTACAGGATTAATTATAATTGTAATCAATTGAGTAATGATTATATTGCATACATGCGAGTATTGCGAATATAAGTGTAATATTATACTCAAGTAAGGAAACATGTATTAATTACTAGTTGAATGAACACGCCAATGCAACTGTTTAATTTATTTATTATTGCGTCGTACGCGTTTCACCTCTCATCGAGGCATCATCAGCGACGAATCTGTTTTATAGTTTTTATATACAGTTTTATATACATTTTTATCCTATTATTACAAATTATGAGCATATTTTTATGGGATATGTATTATGTTTAAGAACATATATTATTTTAAGAATACACATTGTTCTGAGGCTGACAGACACATTTTGTGCTCGTTTCTGCTTGAAGTGGCAGAGAGTGAAAATCAGAGACTTGTTGTAGTATCGGTGCAACGCCAACCAACCATCCACCGAACTTTCTGCCAGCAACTTGTCACTACCTTGGTTATCAGATGGAAGGCTAATCCATGACATTGCTTATTATCTCTACACACAGTAACATCCTAGGACGCTGGCAGAAAACTTGAAAGAGGTGAAGTAGTTAATGTGGTAACTAAGCACTGACAACTGTTAACCCTTGTTTAATGCTTGTTCGAGAAGAATTATAAAAGTAACTAATTTTTTAATACTCAGTCATGTTTAGCTGTTGTTAGAAGTGGCGAGAACTGTTAAATAAAGAAAACAATAACTTTTTAATAGAGATGTAATATATTTAGCTGATTCTAATGAGTTGGAATTACAGATGATTAATAGATAAGATTAACTTTGATCTGTTACCATTTTACTTAGAGCTGTCTTTTTCTGCAGTTACTGCAAAATCTGGTGATGAAATGCCGAAACATCCAGGCTATAACGGTTCCACACAGATTACTCTATTATGAAAGAAAAGCACGGTGTTTGTCGCAGATGAACGAACTAAGATCACTCGAGATTGATGAAGACATCGGTACTGAGAAGCAGCAGAAGCACGTTAATTTCAGACCTCTGGCTGAAGGTTGCCCGGCTCTGCACGAGTTGGAAATCAGCGCCACCGACACCTTCCAAGTGAAAGGCCTCGGCTACTTCTTCAGCAGGAAGAGCAGCAGGCTGACCCACTTGAGGCTGCCGTGGGCGGTACACACCTGCAACCACAGGTGGTACGTTGCTCTGTCATCATCCTCTAGAGTAGCGCTTCCTAACCTATGGGTCGCGACTAAGGATTGCAATTCCGCAGTGTTTTCAATCCCGCGGGTTTGGCACAAACAGTTTTTAACGCTTATATTTAAAACATAGTTACTTATAACTTTAATAAATTAAATAATAATTAAATTAATAAATCAATTTTAATGTTAAATGATAAAAATCATTAGTTAACAATATTTTAATTGGCACAATGATATTAAAACTTTTTAACCTGTATTAAGTACATTTCGAGGTTTTGCATTTTTGTTTTTTAATCTAACCCAATTTTTAAATAAATAATAAAAAATGGAAAATATTCAGTGCTAGGCCATATTATGTGCCTTATAATACATCACATGAATTTAAAAACATGGTTTGCTTAGTGGCCAAGTTACCAGAGTTTTTTTGTTTTTAATTTTAAATAAACGTTCCATAACACCGAAAGAAAGCATTCAGTTTCACAAAGTAAAGTGAATATACTCTGTAAATTGTAGACTTGACTCAGAACAAGATCTCATAACTTTTTGTCACTGTACAAGCACGAGAGTTGGCTCTTTTTTTTTACAAAAAATGTTTTTGTAGGATTCTATATTATATCTCCTGATTCCTTGATTGATCTTACAGTTGATTCAATGTTATAAAAGGAAACTACTCACCAACACTTAAACTGTCAAGTATTTCAATTTTACATATGTGGCGTAACGACGTTTTAAGAGTGGAGATTATTACTTTTTAGTAAGAAAGGAGACTTTCTCGGAGAATGATTGCAGTGAAGTTTTCATAGGTTGTATCTCCGGATTTCATTGTAAAAACACGAGATTTCACACGTGAAGGTGACGGCGGAGGCAGCCGTCGAAGTTTGGTGTTCCTACAACACAATTCGTCGGTACACCCGTGAAAACTTCATTATAACTTTTTTGCTTTTAGTCGAAATAATAACAAGGAGAAGAGGTATTAATCTATAGCCTGAGCGGCACATGTAAGCAGGTGGCTTTCGTCAAAGAAACGCATTGAGGCAGTGGCCAAAACAACAAGTCAAAGGATATACAATTGCCTTTTGATAGCTGGTAAATAAATAGGTATGCGATTAAAATTACGATAACATTAGTTTCATATCAACGAATAATCAAATTTTCAGCCGCAAATTAGGAAATTGTCACAATTACTTTATCTGCAAATACAGAAAATGGGAATAATGAAACCGTGAATAAAAAGCTGTAACCGTGTAGTTCAGATAACGTGTGCTACACTTAAAAAATAATTATATAGTTAGAAAATCGTACTAAATACACACCATAACTCAAATTACAGAAATGTGTACTCGAAACAAACGTAAGTTTTGATGAATACGTAAAAGTGTATCTATTTACTTACGAATGACGAAGGTTGACAAAAACCAACGCTTGTTCACATGAGTCAAATGCCAACTGCTCTGGTACAGCAAACAGTGCAATACATCCGACAGAGACCGAGTGGGGCAGCGAGTCACGCACTGACACGCGTTTTATCCGCATTTTGCGGATTGCGGATCCACTTAATTTTGTGCGGGATCCGCCAGATTGTCTAATGATGGGGGATCCCGCGGGATTGCGGGATCCCGCTTTGCTGGATTACAATCCCTAGTCGCGACCCACTGATGGGTCGCGGCGTGTGTTTTGGTGGGTCGCGGAACAATCCAGGTTTTTGCCCCGAAAATATATCTCTTTTTCATATAACACGATATTTTACATGTGCAATAATCATGAAATCCTTAATTTATTTCTGGATGAATGTACGAGCAGACTATCCAGAAATCTCTAAATTAGCTGTGAAGTTCTTGATGCCCTTCAACACGACATACTTGTGTGAACGGGCTTTTTCAACTTTATTATTTAAAAAAAAAAAATACAGAAATAAACTATGTGTAGAGAGTTACTCAAGGTTAAAATTAACCCTAATCAGTTAACACCAGTGCCAGAAATTTCACTGATTATAAAGTTGTGTTTTTTATAATAATTAAAAGTATTGTTCATTATTTTTGCAATAAAGCGAGAGGCAGCTGCACAAAACATCACCTCATCGAGTTGACGGCTACAATTCCAGGATTAGTTAAAACTCGATTTGAAAATTAAAATTTCACTGTTGTACCAGGTCATACCTCAGTAGAAAACACCTACAAATCCCATTTTAGTGGTTAACATGTAAGTTTACCATTGTGTTTTCCTGCTCCCAGTCTTCCATATTTTCATACATTTGGATGCAGTGAAACACAATGATGAACCTACCAATCAACCACTAAAAAGGGGTCTGCCGGTGGTTTCACCAAAAAGCAACTTGGCAGACCAGTTGCATTTTATTATGCTGATCGAGTTACTTCTAATCGTGGAGTTTCAGCAGTCAACTTGATGAGGTGATGGTCTGTGCAGCAGCCTTCCGGTCTATAATATGTTTGTTGTTTTGTGTATTATGGATTCTTGTTTTTGTTGATAGTATATCCTTTGTATGAAAATTTGTCTTTTCGCAGGATAGGATGGTCGATAGCGTATCGAGGTCATACAACAGTTCCCATTCTGATATTAGATAGACTCTCATATTAGGTGGGCCGCAAAAATTTTTTTTACTTAAAAGTGGGTCGTGTGCCAATAAAGGTTGGGAACCGCTGCTCTAAAGGTGCATATTGAACGAGACATCAAACGGACATGGAATATGCTACCTTAATTCCATCAATAGGAATTTTTGTTGTGCTACACGGGGATGACGAAGGATACAAATCAAAAGACAAAGGAATCATTCTACGACAATGTACATGGGTTAGCAAGTATTTTGAATTGGATTCTTCTCGAGCAGAATATTTGTAACTTTTCAATTACGGGAACGTGAATTATAACTGTGCAGTCAAAAATGAGTTATCATATTTCTTCCTTATTTTTCCCACATTTTCCATTACTACTTGTTTGTGTATTTTATCTGTAGTTTTTGAATGTTCCTGCATTTTTGTTCGCTAATAGACTGTTTCTGTGAAAGCATTTCAAAATTTTATGCAAGTTCAACATGAACTGAAATTAGGACATTGGGCACGTCAGTTGAGAAACTTTTAACGGTGATTCAGTATGGTAAATAAAAAGACTAACATTGTGAATTAAAGCGACATAAGATGAAGGCAGTTAGTTTAGTTCGCACCTCATCAGACAATATTACACTTCAGTAGCCTAGTGAGGCACCTACGAGAGAAACCAACGATAAAAATGTTGTGTTTACAAGTTCTGATATATTTTTTCGTCTTATTCCTTAGTTAATGAATATAAATATTTTGTGAGGTGTGTAAAGACGGACAGAAAAATTAGAACAATCCCTAACTTCAGATGAAGGCAAACACACAAATATGAACACTCTTTACAATGTTTCGATATAAACCTTAACGATATTTATAGTTGAGGCATGCGACACATGACTCTAAACAGAACTGCAACTGTCACCAGTATCGTTGGGTTCATAGAGTTACATGTGTAGTTGTCTGGATCCAGGGGTGGATCCAGGGGGGGGGGAACTAGGGGGCTCAAGCCCCCCCAAAAGCCCAAAAGTATCTAGGTGTCCACCCCCGACACTGTAATTTTGGAGACTTTTTTTTTTTTTTTTTTTTTTTTTTTTTTTTTTTTTTTTAGCTCTACGGATTTGAGACCCGAGAAGGCTATAAAGACTATCCTAAGGGCCGACTCAAGCCCCCCCCCCCCAAAAACCAAAACCAACTGAAGGCAAGCCCTATGAACCAAATTTCATTCAAGCCAAGCCACCCCAAACCAAAGTCCGCTCAAGCCCCCCCCCCAAACCAAAATCTTGGATCCGCCCCTGTCTGGATCTCTTGCGTCTGAACAACTGAGGTCTGCGTTAATTTAATAAAATGAGAAAATTATTTTCCGCAGCTGCTCAAAATTACTGCTCGTAAATGCTATGGAAATAAAGCTATTACATTATTTGTTAAATGTTTCGACTACCATGCCAAGTGCATCTTTTCTCCGCAGTTCACAGAAAAATATGTGTGTCGCAGAGTGTTCTAATCTGTAAGTTGTTTATCTGAAGTCTCTAATGTCAGGAGCGAAGAAGCATTGCCATGGTATTATCTGTTCTGTTCCGACACAATAAAGTTGGTGGGAGAAGTGTTTCACTGCATTCATGGTTAACGGTTGTTATTACCATGCGGTCGATAAATTAATGCCGAAACTACTTCTACTTGAAAGTCTCGCAAGGAATGTGACGAGCGGCTCTTCTCTGGACATCCCGGAATCCCCGATAACACAACAATACTCCAGATTAGGACGTGCAAGGTTTCTGCAATTCTGCAAAAATTCTACCTATGAGTCTTTATGTGAAAGTAGTTTTTTCCACAATGAAAACAAATGGAAAATGTTTTTTTTTTTTTCAATAGAACATGGTGTGCCATGTATGTGGGTACCTTCTCTTTCGTTCAATAATCTCAGATAAATACCGCAGTGGGTTCCCTGAAGTCTCAGTGCGCTTAATCATAATTCCTTGATCAATATCCACGCGACCGTTGTTCTGTGCACATTCTGGATACTATTAGTGAGTCTATTGGGCCATGTATCCCATTAGGCAAAACGGTCTTCAGCACTGGAGAAATATTTCAGGGGAAGGAACAGCAAATAGAAGGATGACACAAGAACAGTGAAAGCGAAAAGAGTTTAAGGAGATGATAAAAAAGGGCTAGGAAATGTTTACTCCAAAGCAGAACATAAACAGACTATAGAACCTACATACGGCAATAGTGAGGTGAGAAGGTTAAAGAGGCTAGCGAGACGGGAACACAACAGAGTTAAGAGACAACACGACAGTAGGGAATACTTAAAACAACTAATCAAGCAATTAATAAGAGGAAAGAGAGAAGGAAAGGATGGGTTTATGAAGACTATTACTGGTGCAGGAGGATCACTTGTAAGCTACCATACTCTCTATTTTCGATATTCAGTCACGATCCAACGAAGGTTGAGGTTGACATTCAGTACACGATACCATAGTTGAAACCGAGATAACAAGATTTTAAGTTCAGAAAAGTAAATAAACAACACATAGCAACCATAAATAAGAAGTTTCGAGTAAAATATAGACCATAAACTTAGCTAAATGAGCGTAATCCATAATAATCCTGAAGTAAAGTAAACAGATCTGGTTATTATACAACCACAACACTAATATTCCACTAAATTAAACACTGTAAAGCACTTTAATATTTAGAATTTCACCCTTTTATATTAAATTCATTGATAACTCGCAGTTCCAGACCAATTTAAAGCAGTATATATGATTTATAAAGCATCACCATATGGAGTGAATTTCAATATTTAATTTCAGCACATCTAAGTAGTTCAGAGCTTTAAAAGTAAATTTAAACAAGCAAAATAACCGGCCAGTCAATATTCTTTAAGTTTCCGATAAACATCAACTAGTAAAAAGAAGATATCAATAAATAAATGTCCACGTTTGATGGCGTCGTAGCAACGAACTTTTAAAATTCAATAACTCACCAACTAACATATATTACGAGCTAAAAACTTTTCTAAAGTACTTAAATTAAATAAAGGTTCGATTTAACTGTAGTTTCAGGCCATAACCGACTTTAAATAAAAAGCGAAATGTTCGGTTGCACAACAGAAAACAGTAAAATTTAGAAATTCTATAACTTCTGATAGCCGTAACCGATTTAAAATATTTTTACACCACTGGTCTCAGAAAAGGCTGGGGAACACTTTGAAAATAATATTAACTTGAGATTTTAAAGCTTTGAGGTGTCGCATTTTGCCGGTGACGTAGGATAACGTATCGCAATACGCGAAACAAATATGTTTTTAAATTAACCAAACTTCAAAATTCATTTTCACCGGTCTGGAAGCTCTAAAAACAAAACCTAACACACCACTACACTTTTCTCATTACGCTCTTCATCTTGTGATTTCAGGCAGCACTCAGTTAACAGGTTTTTTTCCAGATAGACCATTTGTCTAGGTCAGTAGGTCATTTCTGATAAAAGTCAGCCATGACAGCATTTGCATCAGTCCATCAGATCGCTTTGACGAGATCACACGTATTTGACGTGTTCTCAAGTTTGAGAAGACCCGCGGTCGCGGTGGTTTATGGGTAGGGTAGGTCAAGAAACAGTATGGCTGACCGATGCTATTTTTAAATCCGGCATGGCCAACTAAACAGTCTAAAACTTTCCTACATGTATTCAACTTAATTTTCAATTTCATTCGGGGTGGTGCGGTCTGTTCTGTTTCATGACTTGTAATCTTCGGCTAATGATTTTCTCCGATTGCCATCGCTAAATGTGACTTTTGTAACTTCTGTGAAAAATTTTAAGAATATATTCTACAGTGACGGAATTTGGACTTTCATTTCTACTTTAGTACCTTTCTTACAGGAGGTTAATCTGTAAGTGGCGACCGCGTTAATCATTACAGTTAGCATTCTACAAGGTTCAACACGGTTATAGAACTTTTCCCGAACTTTGACAACTTTTCAGATGACTTCAAGCTTAGGTGTACAAGCCAATACCCGCCCCGGTATCCCGCTTATCCCCTAACACACTGAATGATGCATCTAGAAATTTCTGTGGCTAAAATAGAAAAGTGAGGGGAAGGAAGGTATTGAGACTATTGTAGATAAGAATAGAGTTACAGTCACAGAGGATTTTAAAATGGTGGAGATATTGAGTGTTTGGTTTAGTGAGACCACTATGGACAATCATCATGTGAGGGGAGAAAATGAATCAGGGGAGAGTCTCCCTAAAAGAATAAATGAGGAAACTGCAAAATTTGAAATGGGTTCTAAGGAAATTGTCAAGGAATCTCAAAAAGCTAAGAAAACATAAATGGGCTGGTGTAGATGTATTAAAGATTGTGGGATACAATATTGTACCTTAACTTGAAATTTTATTTAAAATGAGTTTGATGTTTTGCTGCTTACCAAAGGATTTGAAAAGAACGATAGTAGTAGGAGCTACCGGTTCATTAAGGAGGGACCGAGAGGGATGGTGTAACGGTTAGTGTTCTCGCCTCGCATTCGGAAGGATGGCGGTTCGAATCCCCGTCCGGGCATCCAGATTTGGGTTTTCCATGGTTTCCCAAATCACTTCAGGCAAATGTCGGGATGCTTCCTTCAAAAGGCCATGGCCAAATTCCTTCCCATTCCTTGCCCCCATCCTTTCCCGTCTCTAAAGACCTCGCTGTTAAGAGACGTTAAGCAGTTAAAAAAAGAGGGGTTACAAATAGGTTGAAAATTAGAGGCAAATAAGTTTGACATCAGAGACAGGCAAATTGATGGAGAGATTGATTTTCAAATATATCAGAAATATCTGTGAGGGAAGATACTGGTTTCAGATCGACAACATAGCCTTAGGCTAGGATGATCGTGTGAATCTCAGACGGTACGCCATATGCAACATATTTCATATGAATTGGACAAGGAAGGCCATATCGGTAGTGTGGCACTAGATCTTTATAAGGCATTTGACATAGTGAGCCAATAAATAGAATTAAATAAAGTGAATTCTATTGGATTGGATTAAAAAGATACTTGCTAGGTAAAGGAATTCTTAAAATCCAAAAATCAAAGTGTTATAGTAGGAAATGCATTATCAAAAGAGGTGGAAGTAGAATTGGGAGTGCCACAGGGTAGTGTATCAGTGCCGTGAATGACCGTGTTGACGGGTTACGGTCAGAGGCTAGGTATTTTGCAGATGATATAATGGTGTACAATAGAATCAAAACGGGTGAAGAAGGTGAACAGTGGCAGCGAGACCTGAATAGAATATCTAAATGGGTAGGTCAGCATGGATTTCAGAAAAATTTCAAGAAATGTCAGCTTATTGAGTACACAGATAAAAAAAAACTAAAGGTTAAAAATGATTATAGCATTTCGTCTGAATTGCTTATTAAAGGCTTAAAGCGTAAATATCGTGGTATAACATTTAATAACAATGCCAATTGGACATAGAACATTGGGCAGGTGGTAGGAAGAAGTTTCAAAGGACTTCATTTACTGGGGAGTGTGATGAGAGGATGTACCAGAGAAGTTAGGGAGTTGGGTTACAAAACTTTGGTCAGACCACTGGTTGAATATGATGGTGAAGTTTCGGAACCACATTTTGGTTATTAAATACAGGCGTTGCAGGCTGTGTAAAAGGATTGGTTGAAGTGTGTCCAAGGCAGAACTTTATTATTATTACTCCGCGATTCACTAAAAGTGTGTGGCGGAGGGTGCATTGCAACTATCGAAAAGGGTTATGGTTTGGAAGGGTTATACGGGATATGGCAGGAGGCGCCCATGGGCTATTGTGAGGAACCATCCCCGCATTCGCGTGGAGTGATCCGGGAAAACCATGGAAAACCCAGATCAGGATGGCTGCAGTGCTTTATCGAAAGCTACTCCTGTCGGATTTTAAGTTTACTCGCCTGGTAAATCCTTTCTATTCCATTACCTAATAGCTCGTGGGAAAAATGAGTACAGAAATGAATCTGTTCTAGCCCTGATTTCTCTTATCTTATTTTCGCGGTCATTTCGAGATATGAATGTTGCTGGTAGCAATATTTGCTGGCTGTCATTCCGAAATACGTCAGTCGTGAATTTTTCAATTAGCTTCCGTCGAGAGCAACACCTTCGGTGTTCCAGGTCTTCCCAACCTAACTCGTTCAACATCGCACTTACGCTTTCCCTCCAACTATATATACCTGTCACGAATCGGGCGGCTCTTCTTTGGACCTTCTCTAAGGCCGCCATTAACCCCTTTTGATGGGGACCCCATACAGAACAACAATACTCTAAGTGAGGACGTGCTAGTGACTTGTATACAATCGATTTAACATCCTGAGTGCATTGATTTAAATTGCGACCTAGAAATCGAAGCATACAATTTGCTTTTCCCATTACATTCTCGATATGCTCATTCCACGACAAATTATTACGAATTGTTACCCCTAGGTATTTAGTGCAATGTACCGTTCTAAGGACAGTGTCATTAATTGTATATTCATAGTTAATTGATGCCACCTTTTTACTTACACGGTTATTGATGACCTTCGTAAACACTTTGTATATGACAGGAAGGAGGCTGATGGGGCGGTTGTTCTTAATGTTGTAGCGACTGTCTTTTTTGTGCAGAAACACTATCTACGCTTTGTTCCAGCTGGATGGAATATTTTTCTCTTTGAGGCATTGTGAAAATACCTTAGCTAGATGTCTGTAGGTTTATTCTCCAATCAATCGGAATACGTCAACGGATAGGCCGTCATAACCACTAGCTGATACCTTTTTCATTGCATGCACTGCCGTTCTAACTTCAGATGGGAGGCCTTCAGGAATTGGTGAGTCTGGGCTTGATGTCGTTAAAGGATTTTCATCTTGCTTGCTATATAAGGTCATATAGAAGTTCCTGATATGGTCGAATACTGCCGTTTTGTCTGTACTATGCTCGTTATCATTATCTAAAGATATTATTTGTTTCCTTCCTACCATTAATCTTTGCATTGCTTTCTTATAGCCTTTCTTGTTTTCTTTAACTGATCTAACCAGTTTTTCGTTATATTTCTTGATGTCAGCTGTGATTTCTTTTCTAATGGCCTTGCACAGTTGAGCATAGTCTTCATGTCACCATCGGACGGATGAATGAGCGCAGAGAGTGTAGCATGCCTGCAGAGGTTAAACCAGGACATTGCCGCACAATCTGCAGCCTCTCCCACCTGCTAGCCAATTCCTAATGGTAAAATATTTCTGCTGGCACCTGGATTCGAACCAACTAGCCCGGTGGCAGCGCCGAGCACCATCACAGGGCTGCCAATTACTGGCTTACCACAGCCAGAGTGGACTAAATGTTGGAAATGAATCAAATATAGCAGGAGAAATGAAGAAACGACATTACATTTTATTGTTACCACACAAATCACATAGAACCAGTGAGTACAACAAAAATCTTAGAAATTGTGTTTCCGATATAAGCGTGGCTTATGGAACTTTAAAATCCTGTATCATTAGAGCAGCGGTTCCCCTTTTTTTTTTTTGCCCGTTCCTCATTTTTATAATAAGAAAAGTGATTGTAGCTTGTAATTTGAATATTTTCAAGTTTGATTTTTTTTTTGTAACAGTTTAACGTCCCTTTTTAACAACGTGGTCTTTAGAGACGGGAAAGGATGGGGGCAAGGAATGGGAAGGAATTCGGCCATGGCCTTTTGAAGGAAGCATCCCGGCATTCGCCTGGAGTTATTTGGGGAAACCATGGAAAACCCAAATCTGGATGCCCGGACGGGGATTCGAACCGCCGTCCTCCCGAATGCGAGGCCAGAACGCTATCCGTTACACCACCACGCTCGGTTTCAAGTTTGACTTGAAAAGGAAAAATATAAATGAAAAATAATTATTATTATAAAACATTTTCTGCAAAAGATAATACAGCTTTACTATTTAGTGTAAACAATAATTTTTTTTCACATGTTTGCTTATAATAGCACTAAAATAATGCTTAAAATCTGAAATTTGAACGCGATTAACTGAAACTGCATCCAGTCTATTTCTGTACTTGTTTTCGTGTAAGTGTAAGATGAAAAACCAGTTATAACGCTTTTCTACTAACATTTTATTTAATTTTCAGGGGTACACTGAACCCCTGTGACCATTCAACGGTACCCCAGGGTTCCGCAGACCATCGTTTAGGAGCCGCTGTATTAGAACACAGTAGATAATGAAGGTTTAGTTTGAAGTTCAGCGATATTAGTTGGATGAGAAATTCAATTAATTTTAGATGTGATATCGAAGAATGTTTAGTAAAGCAATTATGTTTTAAAAGTGACGGCTAGCACTGCAAAATTTTTGAGAAATTTTTCCACAAAGAAAAAAATTGCATTTTAGGCCATGCGGGAAGAATAAATGATAGTAGAGGTAAAGTTGATGGCGTTAGAACGGTAGAGATTGTGGATTAGGTCAGGATGGAGAGAGATGACAAAGAAACCAGAACGTGGCTCATAACTTGTACTGGCTCACAGGTGTGTGCTTCCGCTGCTCGAGGATTGCGGAGCGTTGCGATACCTGAAGCTGAACCACTGCCACCTGCTGAACGACGAGTGCTCTGAAGTGTTGCCTCTGCTGGGCCGTCTGTCGAGTCTCCGCACGCTGATACTACACAACCTTCGCGGAACTTCTGAAGAAACCGCACGTGCATTCGAGTAAGTATTTTTAAGATCCAGAACTAATAAAATCCTTAGGGTAGTAACCCTTCCTGAATGGACTTAATCAAAACACCGGTATTTCGCTCCCTTCTTTTTTGCTGTTTACCGTGTTTTGTTAGGCACCATCATGTGTTCTACAACTTATTAACAAATGTATGAGCTCATATCAAATTCCGAAGGTGTGGCGGAAGACGAGAGTCATTGCGCTGCTGAATCCTGGAAAAGAAGGAAACAATCCTAAAGATTTTAGACCTATAGTGCTCGTTTCATCTCTACAAAATATTTGAACGATTAATTCTTAATCGTATCCAGCCTGTGGTTGATCCAAAACTTATTCCAAAACAAGCTGGCTTTCGTCCTGGCAAAAGTTGTACTGGGCAACTACTGAACCTAACACAGTTTATAGAGGATGGATTTGAGACCCGTAAAGCCACGGGCGTGGTCTTTGTGGACCTGTCAGCAGCATACGATACTGTTAACCACCAACTATTACTTGACAAGGTCTACAGTCTGACAAAGGCCACCGGATTAACCAAACTCATCGCTACTCTTCTTCAGAATTGTAGGTTTTTCGTTGACTTTCAAGGACAGCGCAGTCGATGGAGGGTACAAAAGAATGGCCTACCTCAAGGTAGTGTACTGGCCCCAATACTTTTCAACATTTATACAAACGATCAGCCATTACATCCAGCTACCAGGAGCTTCGTGTACGCTGATGACCTAGCTCTAGCCTCACAGAGCACAAAACTTGAAGTTGTAGAAAGAAATTTGTCTGCTGCTCTTGAAGGCCTATCAAGCTATTATAGGGAAAATCACTTAAGACCTAACCCTTCAAAAACTGAAGTGTGTGCTTTTCACCTAAAAAATAGGAAAGCTCAGTGTAAGTTAAAAGTAATGTGGTCAGGTATCGAACTGCAGACATGTAATACCCCAAAATATCTGGGAGTGACACTCGACAGAACCCTCACATATAAGAAGCACTGCATGAATTGCAAAATGAAGATCTCTACAAGAAACAACTTACTGCGCAAATTAGTTGGATCACAGTGGGGCAGTCAACCACAAACGATACGTAAATCGGAAATGGCCCTTTGTTATTCTGTTACAGAATATGCATGCCCAGTTTGGTACTCATCATCTCATACCAAACAGGTGGATGTAGCCCTCAATAACACCTGTAGGCTAGTAACAGGTTGCTTAAAGCCTACCCCAGTTGATAGGCTTTACCAGCTTTCGGGCATTGCACCACCCAGTATCTGGAGAGAAGTGGCTGCGAATAAGGAGAGGACCAAAGTAGAACGGGAAAGCGCTCATCCACTGCACGGCCATATACCACCAGCCCAGAGACTCAAATCCAGGAAAAGCTTCCTCAGAACATCAAGGGAACTAATTGGGTCACCTGAAAAGGCAAGAGTACAGTTATGGAAAATGAGGGTTCCCAACATCTCGGGACCACTGACAGACGCAGAGCGCTTGCCACCTGGCCATGAAGAAGACTGGAATGTCTGGCAGTCCTTAAATCGATTGCCAATAGGAGTGGGCAGGTCCAAGGAAAACCTAATGAGATGGGTTTATACTGATGCTACCAGTATTAAGTACGAATGTGGTGAACAGGGGCGTAGCTACTATGGGGCTAGGCGGTGCAGTGCACCGGGGACCCTACACTCAGGGGGCCCCCAAACATACCTCAGGAGGCCGTCAAGCACACCTCTGGGGGGCCCCCAAGCGCAGTTCAGAGGGTCCACGGGCCTTCACGAAAAAATAGCGACCTTCTTTTTAGCTCTACCGTCGCCTAAGGGGGACCACCACTAAGGGCCCTCAATGCTTATGGGGGCCCCAAGCACTGCTCAGGGGGTCCCCAACCACTGCTCAGGGGCCCCCAAACACAACTAAGAGGCCCCTCGACTCAGCTCAGGGGGCGCCTACCCGCAACACAAAGCAAAAAAAGGTCGCCCATCTGGCCTGAGGGCCCAAAATAATTTTTTGTACCGGGGCACAGGTGGTGAAGACCAAACTATGAATCATATGCTCGAGTGCCCTATGTGCCCATCATCCTGCAACAACGAAGACCTGTTTCAAGCAACACACAATGCGATTGAGGTTGCGAAGTACTGGGCTAAGTGTGTTTAGAGTTGTTGATTTGCACAATGTATTTAACTGTGTATTTTGATGTTTTTGATACGAGAATAATAATAATGTGAAGCAAGAAATGGTTGCCTTCTGTGCGATGATCTTTATCTTTGTTTCTGCCCTGCAGGTGCGGTGGTCTTTCGTGCCTGCAGGAGCTAGATATATGCGACAGCGACTTGGGGGACCGAGTAGTGCAGGCTGTGTGTACGCACTGTGCACAACTAACATCGCTGACTCTGACGGCGTGTTATGACATAACAGACGACTCACTCCACCACCTGCGCCGCCTCACCAGACTGACACGTATGTGGCTGGTTCGTTCTCGTGAAAACTGTTACTGCAGATATCCAACAGTTATTTTTTCTTTCTTTCTATATTCCTGCTTTGTTACTCAATTCTTGTTGGTAATGACGCAGAAAGTAAAGCTGTTTGCATGGAACGCAATGTACCCGTACAAGATGCAGTATCAAAGAAGTGGAAGTAAAAATGGGACTGCGCCGTATTGGGACCATTGATATTCATTATTCCAATGAATAATTGTGTTGATTGTTTACTATCTGAAATTAGATTGTTTGCAGATGACATAATGCTATCTGAAAGGCTCAAAACGATGGAAGACTGTAAAACGTTGCAGGGTGATTTGGACAGGATATCTAGTTGGGTTGGTAAACATGGGATGAAGATAAACGCTAAGAAGAGTTACTTTATTAGATAACCAATCAAAAAGAAAAGGTTAATTATTAATATAAGGTAGGGAAAAAATTGCTTGCTGAAGACTTGAAATGTAAATATGTTGACATTACATTTGATAACAAGCTTCACTGGGCAGGACACACTGGACAGGTGTAGAAAAATGTTTCAAAATTTTTCACTTGTTGGAGAGAGTGATGAGGGGATGTACGAGAGAAGTAAAGGAATTGGGTTACAAAACTTTGGCCAGACCATTGCTCGAATATGGTAGAGGTGTATGGGACCCACATTTTGAGTATCAAATACAGGAGTTAGAGAAGGTGCATAGAAGGGCTGCTAGATTTGTTTCTGGAAATTATCTCAGAATGTAATCAGTGACGGATATGATAAAGGAGCTGGAATGGGATTCATTGCAAGACAGGAGGAGGATGAGGAGGGTCATGGGAGTGTACAGGGCGTATACTGACGATGAGGCATGGAAAGATATTGGAGTAGGTATGAAAAGTAATGTATGGAAGGGAAAAGATGACCATGACCACAAGCTGACACTTGATTTAAGGCACAAGGGTGTGGGAAGATAAGGGTGTCAGGTATTGGAATGAGTTATCAAGGGAAATGTTTAATGATTTACCGAAAAGTTGAATGTTAAAATTTGTATAGGGCAAATGTGGATGGGTGCAGGAAAGGGGGAAGATGGGTGTATAAGGCAATTACCACTGGAGCGTGTGCTCCATTGCAATTAAATTAAATTAAAGTTTCGAGTTGTTGTTCCAGTTGTTTAGGATGTCATGTTGAGACAGACAGGTATGAGTGTTCTAAATACAATATGGACGTTTAAATTGTGATACTCCTTCAGAGCATGTTATCCTTTAAGTCCTCCTTCACTATCACACTAGAACACATATCATCCTTCATATTTCACCGCGCTTATATACCAAGTGAGTTTTTTATCTTGAGACAACTAAATATCTCGAAAACTACAAATCCGATCAAAAAAAGTGGGTAATAAAAATTGTTCGTCTCGACGGGGGACATCCGATGATACCAAATTTGACTCCCCACCCCCACCCCCTAGGGGTGGGGGAAGGGGGAGAAAAAAAACTTAAATAGGAACCCCCCATTTTTTATTGCAGATTCTGATTCCCCGGAAAAAACTACCCCTATTTCACCCCCAATTCGAGTCATTTTGGTCGATAGATGGCGCTGCAATCGACAAAAATCAAAATAAGCAAAAATTCATTTAAAAATGAGGATATCTCGTGAAATACACATCAGATCAGCAAAATACAAGTTAATGTGATTGATATTTTTCAAAAACTATTCAATAACACCACCCACCTCCAAACTTGAGGGATGGGAATGGACATTATTTCAAAATGCACTGATGCAAATTCTTTAGCAGATAGCGAAAGTCAAACATTACTTTTTGCGTTACCCAGGAACAACGACGTGGACGTAGTAATTTTCTGTTCCCTTTGGGGTGCTAGATTTAGGTGAGTTCCCTCGCCTCTCACCATCGGGGTGCTTGTTTTTGGTGAGTCCCCTCGCCTCTCACCATCGGGGTGCTTGTTTTTGGTGAGTCCCCTCG
This sequence comes from Vandiemenella viatica, assembly GCA_031002005.1. Lineage (NCBI taxonomy): Eukaryota > Metazoa > Arthropoda > Insecta > Orthoptera > Morabidae > Vandiemenella > Vandiemenella viatica. The sequence continues at coordinate 6,180,291 of JARYHS010007075.1, forward strand.
CCTCTCACCATCGGGGTGCTTGTTTTTGGTGAGTCCCCTCGCCTCTCACCATCGGGGTGCTTGTTTTTGGTGAGTCCCCTCGCCTCTCACCATCGGGGTGCTTGTTTTTGGTGAGTCCCCTCGCCTCTCACCATCGGGGTGCTTGTTTTTGGTGAGTCCCCTCGCCTCTCACCATCGGGGTGCTTGTTTTTGGTGAGTCCCCTCGCCTCTCACCATCGGGGTGCTTGTTTTTGGTGAGTCCCCTCGCCTCTCACCATCGGGGTGCTTGTTTTTGGTGAGTCCCCTCGCCTCTCACGTGTTTGTTTCTAACAACAATTCTAAAGCAAGTGCTCGAAAATATCACCACCGACATCGATGCATTTATTTACCCGCTCTTGGAATGATTCGACGCAACTAAGAAGCATATCCGGCGTGATTTTTTGACAAGCGTTGGTAATTCGTTCAATCATGTTTTCAGGCGTTGTTGGCACTTCACTGTAAACTTCATTCTTCAAGTATCCCCATAAAAAAAAATCAGGCGAAGTGAGATCTGGTGATCTTGCAGGCCACGGCACTGGACCTCCTCTTCCGATCCATCGACGATTGTACAGACGATCTAACACTTCCCGCGATCTTACAGCAAAATGTGCTGGACAACCGTCATGTTGAAACCACATTGTTTGTCGCACGTCTAAGGGTACGTCTTCAAGCAATGTTGGCAGTACGTCCTCTAAGAGTTGTTGATATTTCTCCCCATTGAAATGTCCATGGATAAAATGTGGACCAATAAGTTTGTCCCCAATTATCCCACACCAAACATTTACATTCCACGGACGCTGATGTTCAACTTGGCGTAACCAATGCGGGTTTTCCACACTCCAATAATGCATGTTGTGTCGATTAATGGTGCCGTGGTTAGTAAAAGTGGATTCATCCGAAAACAGTACTCGAGCAAAGAAATGGGGTTCTTCTTGTATTTTCTGTAGCGACCATCGGCAAAATGTCAATCGATTATCGAAATCATTGCCGTGAAGTTCTTGATGCAACGAAACATGGAACGGATGGTATTTTCTACGATGCAAAATCTGACAAACAGTAGTCTGAGAAATTCCTGATTCACGACTTATTTGTCGAGTACTAATGTGAGGGTTATAAGCCACTGCAGCTAAAACTGCAACTTCGTTATTTTCTCCAGCTATCGTCCTTCGCCGCTTTCGTTTGTTTGTGTGCACACTTCCCTCCTGAGTGAACTGTTGGATAATACGGTAAAAAGAAGCGCGCGATCGAGGCTGGTCTGGAAAACGATGAGCATAAAGATCAACAGCATTATCGATATTCTTGCGACATTCTCCATAAATGTAGACCATTTCAATTTTTTCTTGCAACGTTATAGCCTGCATTCTCATTGACACGTGCAACAGAACGAAGTAAATAAATCAGAGATGTTATGAACGCTATGAAAGTACATCAAGTAATGAGAAAACTCTGAGAAATGAGCGACGATGTGAACGCAATGGAAGTACATCAAGTAATGAGAAAACTCTGAGAAATGCAGCGCCATCTATCGACCAAAATGACTCGAATTGGGGGTCAAATAGGGGTAGTTTTTTCCGGGGAATCAGAATCTGCAATAAAAAATGGGGGTTCCTATTTAAGTTTTTTTTCTCCCCCTTCCCCCACCCCTAGGGGGTGGGGGTGGGGAGTCAAATTTGGTATCATCGGATGTCCCCCGTCGAGACGAACAATTTTTATTACCCACTTTTTTTGATCGGATTTGTAGTTTTCGAGATATTTAGTTGTCTCAAGATAAAAAACTCACTTGGTAGATGTTAAATCCATTCTTTGATTTTTAAAAGGGAAACGTCAGATTAACACATAATGAAAAATGCTGTGTCTGACATAATTTCTAAGCATGTTGGTTTGATCCCTCAACAAAGGAACATGTCATCTGATGTTCCAATGTTTATTGAAACTTGTTGCTGCTGGCTTACTACCATAGAGGTAAATTTGATTAGCAATGCGCAAGTGTACCTTACAGCACGCCAAGTAATGATATGACAAATGTAGCATGCGTAACTTACTGCACACATGTATATCAAAATACACAACAAATATGCGGTTTCCCATATCAAACAGTTAGGTTGTGAATATTAGTGTACCATAGGGGCCATTAATGGTATACTGTTTCCGGGATAGTGACGGTGGCAGGAACAGTAAGGCGAATACAGAAAGATGGAAAATAATAACAATAATTATGCCCTTCCAATGTATAGCGTTCGTAGCTGAGGTACTGTAAAATAAAAATCATGTAAGTGGTGGTGGAGGATCCGTGAAAGTTTTCAAAGCTGGAGCAAGGCCGTGTGAGATATGGATTTTGCGTTGGTCAGCAGTGTGGACGAAACAAGTAGCCTGCGGGTCTAATGCCACAGGAGGTGAGTGCGTCTTGAGCACAAACTACCGTTTCTCCGCACTTAAGCTGAAGGCTTACTTTATTTGGATGGTGCTTTTAACTTGAGGGAAAGCTACAAAAATACTGTAGCACTCTGACAAATATTCAGTGTATTGGTAGAACATTAATAATCGATATCTGGATGTTGTGGATCATTTTCCTCAATTGCCAATAATATTAATAAATAAATAACGCCAAAGCAATTGACTTTTTTTGTATTTATTAGTCTCCCGTACGCGTTTCACTTCTTTAGCAGAAGCATCTTCAGCGGGTTTATTCTGTTAATTATGTACAAATTTGTAAACAGGTTATGTTTTGTTTGGTACAGTGGCATGAATTATTACTGACTCTAATCATCCTCAAACCCATAAAGAAGCTGCAATAAGACACATGCTCCACAGACTGAACAAAATCCAACTTAACAAAGAAACTACACACTAGAACTTAACACAATCATCTATATAGCCAACAAAAATGGACACAAGGAACACAGAGTACACCAACTAAACAACAAAATTATAAGACAGATAAAGAAAACTGCACACAATACATCCCCATCATCACATCACAATAGATCAACTCCAGATAATACACCACATACAATACAAAATAGAAAGAAATGGCATTTGATGACATACATCAACAAAGACACATTCAAAATTGCAAACATATTCAAAAAACAGGGACTAAAAATAGCATTCAGAACAGACAACACATTACACAAAAACATTAGAAATAACACACAAACCAATAAATATCACAACTCAGGAATATACAGGCTAACATGCAATGAATGCGAAGCACAGTAGCCTACATTGGACAAACATGCAGAAAATTCGAAACCAGATACAAGGAACACATAAGAGCTCTAAAATATAACAACCATTCAACATTTGCAGAACACTTACAAGAACACAACCACCACCAAACAAATATTGACTCTGACATGCAAATACTCACCATAAACAAAAACAAACCACAAATACTAACATTACAAGAAAACTACCACATACAAAAAGCACTAACAGAAGGAAAACGAATAATAAATGAATACACAAACCTCACACACCCAACACTATACAAAACACTGAAACTAAAATAAAATAGAAACATCGACACAGAAAAACAACAGTAAACAAGGACATAAAAAGAAAAACACAATAAACTACTGAAACCATTTACAATTGAAAAAACCGCCAAATAAATGGAAGACTGAAAAAACAAAACAACACCGCATAACAACACAAACTCGAGAATTAGTAAGCAAAACAGAACGGCCATTTGCAAGAAAAACACATAGTGCAGTGCTATAAAGTGCAGTGTTGTGATTCGGAATAATGAAGACACCTCACACCAAAAATGCAAAGGCACTGATGCTGAGAACGGAGCAAAAAGCAATGCATTAAACCACAAATGTAAGTAGAATATAAGTTAGATAATAATTCATTCCACTGTACCAAACAAAACATAACCTGTTTACAATTTGTACATAATTAACAGAATAAACCCGCTGAAGATGCTTCTGCTGAAGAAGTGAAACGCGTACGGGAGACCAATAAATCCAAAAAAGTCAATTGCTTTGGCGTTATTTATTTATTAATATTAATAATTGAAATGATGGAGGTAACACCATGTCTGAAGGAAGCCAAATTGACAGAGGTTCTTAACCACTCTCGGGCTATTTTCATGGTCTAGAGGAGCCTAACAAATGATCACTAATGAATGTTCTCCTTATAGTAGGAGGAAAGCCATTATGTGGCAGTCTCCAGTCTTCCCACTCGTGGCCATGGCATCATCGCGTATGCCATGGCACGATGCTGGATCTAATTTCCATCGTTTCCGAAATCAAAGCAGGCGAATACTGAGATGGCGCCTTCAAAATATCATGACCAAATCCCTTCCTGCCGCTTGCCACCACAAATTTCTGTCTGCAATCGCCTTGCGCTTTACGTCGATGCCTTAAGAAGATATTACTGTACCCATAATACAAAACAAATTGAGCCCGATTTGCCAATAAATAAATCGAGTTCTCACACTATACCACTTACTGAGTGAGGGGTATGCCATGAAAAACCACCTCACATTGGTTACACTGGCGAGCAATGGGGAGGAAGGGTATTATTTAGTACAATGCGCGTTGCTGGCCCGCTCATCTAGATTTCAGTTTTCTGTGGTCTCACGAATCCACTGTAACTCCAGGCAGGTACTGGCATTATAACAACTCAGACTTGTTTCTGCGAATTTTCTTTCGATTTTCCACTCGCAGTTTTAATGATGACTTCACCAGAAGTTAGTGTTTATGTCAGTGGGAGAAGAACATAATCCTATAATGCTGGATTCGACTTAATGACTTTAATATCTACAGAACATTAGTCACTATGAATGCTAATGAAATTTAGATAATAGTATTTTTATGTGAACACAACAAATCGTTAAGCGAAGGAAGAAATTGTGGAGAGCAACAAGTGATGTGCGTTTCTTCTGCGTCTTCTGGCTTGGAAACACTTTGGCCGAGGATTCTGCTTTTACACTCGCTTTAAACTCCCGTTTTGCATTGAGTCATGAGCTTCCCCGTTAAAGTGAATCTTAATAACATCGGCGCACGCTGTCAGACACAATCACCTCACGACAACGAATGCACCAACTTTCCTTAGACTCACTGTCCGCTGTATCTATTTGACTGCAGCTTTGGTACTAGTTCACAGTATAGTAACTCAGACTCCCACGTCCTCTTATATAAAACGCTAACGTGGCGTCTGGATGCTTCGTCTATAGCTGCTACTGCTATTGGCTAGAGAACGGCCAATCATCAACCACCATATTACATTCGTACCATCATCTTGCTTTTCGTTTATTTACAGCTACACGCAGACATTCATATAAGGAGAAGGAGATTCAATATTTACGCTATTTTATCTGTATCAGTTAGACACAGAAATTCATGTAAGGAGCCGGGGATTCAATATTTACGCTATTTTATCTGTATCAGTTATCAAAACTAGGTTAAACTATAACCTAAGAATTTTTTGGCAGACGATAAGAAACAATGAAGTTTATTAAAAACTCAGAGAAACGTAACGTAATCGCGCAATGTATCAGTCAAATAATTCGAAATTATAAAAATACATTTATTTAAATAAAATCTAACCAAATATTCTGATAATCTAACCAGAATAAGTTACTCATATCACGAAAGATATAATTAAAAATGATTTCAATGTATAATTCACAATTCAACAACGATATTCTTGCATCCAAATAGCGGCAAGCAGGGATAGAAAATTAATGCGAGGCAATCATACGTTACAACGTTACAATTGGTTCGTTCGTTTAAATTTACATGTTGCTTTTTGTTTATTTATGACAACTAGATGCAAAAATTAATGCAAGGAGAAGAGTATTCCATGTTTGCGTTATTTTATCTGTACCAGTTATAAGAACGAGGTTAAAACATAACCTAAGAATGTTTTTGGCAGATGATAAGTAACAATAAAGTTAATTAAAAACTCGAAGAAAGTTTGCACCAAATTTACGAATCGCGAAATGTATCACCGAGATAAATGACCGTTATACGTTTTTGATATTATGCTTTCCGTCATTAAAGTAAAATGTATTTTATTTAAATAAATCATAGTCAAAAACTCCGATAATCTAACCAAAGTATGGTACTCATATCACGAAGATTTCATTAAAAATGGTCGATATTCGCTTTTTCATGCAATCTTTTCCAGAATAAATTCAGACTACCACCATAGGCGCTGCCTGTCGTTATTCATATGAAGGTAAAAAAGGCTATGATTTTCGAATGCAATGTTAATGGAGGTTGGGGCTAAGTTGACCAGAATCGCAACTGACACATTTTGTTACAGCATAATTCGCTCTGAAATGAGTTTTACAAACCATTTAAAGTGCTTTCATAAGCGCCATGTTACTGGAAGTATTATTTATTGCGGGGGAAAGAAGTTTCATATTTATCATGCTGAATTGCACCTGGACCAGGAATAAAACTGATATTACATTGACAGCGAAAGTTTTTGTGGGATTCCTAATTTGTTTTTAATTTTATTGGTTCTATACTTCCATCGTCAATAATTCAGTAGAAGTTACTACTGTATCGCTATGTGAACTGCAAATGAAATATATGGAACATTACAAAATCCAGGCCATTAGCATTATGTAATAACAATTCCATATAATTAACCAATTGAAAAAAATGAACTGCTAGGAAATTGCATTCAAACCGTCATTTTTGACGGGCTCGAAGCTAGTTATACTATGTTACTTTATTGAATAGTGTTTTTAATCTCTTTGTTTGGATTGTGAATAATGCATGTTTGGTGGTGCCCCCACAGGTTGTGTTTGGGAATCTGTCTCCGCCTGGGGGGTGATGCTTTGTCACATGTCTCGCAGGTGTCAACCCTGCGTGAATTACGCTTACGGGGTTTCAAGATGTCACTTCTCGAACCTGGTTTGGACAGAATAGCTTATCTACCAGCACTGGAACTATTAAGCTTCATCAATACAGACCTCAGCACGTTTCCTTTTCACAGACTTCTAGGACGACTAATCCATCTCAGGTGGGTTACATTTTATATTGTCCTACTATATTCTTAGTCCAAGATCTCTATATGTAATTACGTGAATATAAACGTAAGTTTTGAAATAATACAAAAATTTGTCATTTTTGATTGGTGTAAAATTGTTGTACACTTGCCAGCCGATATTCGTTTGGTGTTTAATATTCTTGTTTACAGAAATCAATGGACTAGGGGGCATCCATACATTACGTGAGGTGAAATGGGGGGGGTCCGGCGAAATCTCACCAGATCTCACCAAGGGGGAGGGGGGGTCTACGGAAATCTCACGTGAGATTTTGGGGACAGTAGAGCAAAAAAAAAATAAAAGTATACAATTTGCGGTAAAGTCGATTTCAGGAGGGTATTTCGTCAAAAAAGTTAGGGTGTGACCTAAAAAAAAAAGGTTTACAAAAGTTTCCAGGGTGATTTCTAGGGGGGGGTCTCACGGACCAGATCTCACCAGAGTGGGGGGGGGGGGTCCAGAAATCCAGAAAAACACCTCACGTAAATTGTGGTTGCCCCCCTATGCATAGGCATTTAAAACTGTTTGTCGGTATATTTGGCAAAATACAAATCCGATTAAAAAAAAGTTGTAATAAAAGTTGTTCACCTCAAAGAGGGACATTCATTAACATAACGCTCGACCTCCCTGCACCACCCCCGGGGGCGGGAGGGGGTGTGAATTTAAAATCTTAAATATGAACCCCTATTTTTTATTGCAGATTTGGTTTCTCCGTGAAAAAATATGTTTCTTTTGTATGAGACATTTTTTTTCGCTTCATGATAGATGGCACTGTAATCGGAAAAAATGAAATTGAGTTTAAACGGTAATATCTCAAACAAATACACATCAGATCAGGAAAATCGAAGTACTTTTTTGATATTGATATCATGTTCACGCGAATTGACTCCTGCCGATTTTTTCCTGTGGGGATGGCTAAAAGAGAGAGTTTACATGGATGTACCAACAACCCCAGAAAATATGCGGCAGCGAATTATCAATGAATGTGGAAACATTAGAACAGAGACACTTATAAATGTCGGATTGTCTTTCAGACACAGAGTTGCAAAGTGCATTAGAAAGAACGGACATCATTTCGAACATTTGCTGGAATGAAACACTTGTGAGAAGGAAAATGACACTAATTTTTTTTTTCTAAATTGTTTCTATTTTCCTAATCTGATATGTATTTATTTGAGATATTACAGTTTTGAAACAATCTTCAACTCAGTTTCATTTTTCCGATTACAGCGCCATCTATCATGAAAAAGAAAAAAAATGTTTCATACAAAAGATACCTACATATTTTTTTTCATGGAGAATCCAAATCTGCAATAAAAAAATAGGGGTTCCTATTTAAGATTTCAAATTAACACCCCCTCCCGCCCCCGGGGGTGGTGCAGGGAGGTCGAGCGTTATGTTAGTGAATGTCCCTCTTCGAAGTGAATAACTTTTATTAAAACATTTTTTTTAATCCGATTTGTATTTTGCCAAATATACCGACAAACAGTTTTAAATGACTCACCCTGTATGTGACAGTGAAAGAAATAAATAATTTTTTTTTTTTTTTTTTTTTTTTGGTGGCTAGTCTGATTCTTTGTTTCGTCTATGGGTCATCATTTCAAATAAAGGTATTCAAATGTTTAGAATTTAGATACTGTCGTGGAGTTTAAATGCGGATTATATCCTAATAGTAACTTGTGTCATCCTCGTGTGGGAGTTGAGAGAATTTAGTTTTCAATCCTTATCTTTCACCTACACTGTCCTACACTGGGTGCATCTTACGAACTTTTATGTAAGTGAGTTGGTTCTGGTGGTATGGAGAACTGTAGGCCTGACTCAATCTTGTCACGCCATTTATCCGTCTTTAAGGTTCCAAATACCGACTTATTTATTATAAAAATAATTATACATCCCAATTTCCGGTGTCGGGTTTAGTTTTTGTTGGCTTTTTATTTATCTCTGTACCCAATGCCGGGATTAACATCACTGCTGAAAATATAGTCTTTCAACAAAAGTAAAATATCCTCTCTAACATCAACACACAATGTTTATTAACTTTCACAAAAAGAAAAGAATTGTCATTTACATATGTTACTGTTCCTTTTGCGACATATTTATTCCATTCAAAACATAAAAATTGCAATTCATTTATATTGTTCGTTCCTCATTGCCCTCGGCCTTATTTCCTTGAAAACACACATTGTAACTAAATATCTGCCCCTCCAGCATGGATTCATCTCAATTTAAGCTTCTCAAACCATCTTCCTTTCATCTACTTTTTTTTTAGTAACCAGTTATCCTTCTTCACTTCTTTTGGTCTGGTTTGACGTTTTATATATATATATATATTTTTTTTTTTTGCTGTCATTCCTATCTTGTGCTAACCTCTTCATCTCTACATATCCCCTGCAACCCACGTCCTCAATTATCTGCTTCATATATTCTAATATCTGTCTTCCTCTACAGTTCTTACCTTCAACTGTTCCCTCCACCAACAAATTAACCAATCCAGCATGTCTCAAAATATGACCTACCAGCCTGTCTCTTCTTTCTATAAGCTTCTTCCACAAACTTCTTTCCTCTCCCATCATTTCCAAAACTAGTTCATTTCTTACTTGACTTTATAGGACCTTTAATATCATTAATGTGAAAGTTCTTGTGTATTTTCATAATTATTTAATGACAAAAATATGCTTTAATATTAAATTACACGATTTATGATGTCGTGTACCTCACAAGTCTCCTCTGACTTCATACTGCTCGTGGTGAAGGTGGGGTGAGCCCAAGTGAGTCACCGAAGCACGTCAGAGAATATGAGAGGACAGAACAGATATTTGATTTTCTGCAGGGAAGCGGAGGATTGATAAACCTCAGATTGCCACGGATTATCTGAAAGCTAGGTGGACCATTACATATGGCATGATGCCCTGTACACCTCGGTTCACAATACGCCCCCAGTATGTACATATCAACAGCTAGTATCTCTTCCACATAAAATGTTTTCTGCATTACATACACATCTGATCCGATGAAGAATTAGTGTCCAGCTTCTCCTAAAAGCCTACCATACGTCGTCATTTTCCCGTGCTACCTCGCTGATATCAAATTTCTCATGCTGTAAAGCTCCCTCCGGTAAACTACTCCCATTATGACCATCTGAAAACCAACTATCGCTACGTCTTTGGTTCCCGTGTCGCCTCTCGATTTAATTGATAAAATTCTCCGATGTGGGAATGACAGTCTAGGTGACTTCCACCATCATCATTCTACTGGGTGCTGCTCAGTGACTTCTTCCTGTACACGAATAGCAGATGTTCATGAATAGTCCTCCAAACATGCCCTGAGTCTTCTAGATCCTTCTTGATTTGGTCTCTCTATTTCGTTTTGGGCCTTCCCATACGTCTTTTCCCACGGATGTTCATATTAACCCTTTGACTGCTGTAGACGCGTTAACGCGCGTGGCTACTACTGCGCCCAGGTGCTCCAGACGTGTATACACGCGCCGCCTTGCCGCTCTGTCTGTGCTCCAGACGTGTATACACGCGCCGCCTCGCCGCCCTGTCTGTGCTCCAGACGTGTTAACACGCTAGCCTCTTAGCGGCCTGGCTATGAAGCCATATTTCCACCCAGGGTGGTTAGTTGTTTTCCTCATTCGGCCCTTGAGCATTGGCAGCTGCGATCTAATTTGTGTTGCTCTTTTCCTTTTAGTTTTCGCTGAGAAAATGGCATACAGTCATTATTTTTTTTAACTGCTTAACGTCTCTTAACAGCGAGGTTTTTAGAGATGTTAAAGAATGGGGGGCAAGGAATGGTAAGGAATTCGGCTATGGCCTTTTGAAGGAAGCATCCCGGCATTCACCTGGAGTGATTTGGGGAAACCATGGAAAACCCAAATCTGGATGCCTAGACGGGGATTTGAACCATCGTCCTCCCGAATACGCCGTCGTGTTTGTACCGCGGAAGAAATCATGGAGATTATTACTAGAAGCGACAGTGAATATAATCACTTTAATATGGATGACAGTGATAACCCTTCGACAGGATCTCGATGTAATTTTCCTAAGCTGTGTACATCAGCTAGTGGAAAATGACCATTTTTCAGAGTTTGAAGCTACAGATTGTTCGAGCGAAATGTGTGGAAAAAGAGAATGCTTTAGTGACGTGTTTGACAGCATGTGCTTGTCGATTAAGCTGCAGGACACAAGTGTGTATTACGTTAACATTCCAGCAGTTTGTCATTTTTCCTGATATTTCTAACGGAATATCATATGATATCTAATGCTGATGAGACCAACAGATACGCGAGAATCAATTCACACTATATTTTCACTATGAAGTGGTTTAAAAAGTTCTTTTTCCACATTCTCGAACACTGCATTTTAAATGCTCACGCTCTTCACCGAGTAGTAACCGGACGAAAAATGCCAGTTGCAGAGTTTCGTCTGTTGCATCCATAAATTTAAATTTCGTGAGGAATTTTTCAGGATTTCCTGACACCCCCCCTTCCCCCCGTCTTGTAAGATCAGGTCCGTGAGACGCCACCCCCCCCCCCTTGAAATCGCCCTCGCAACTTTTTGAGACCTTTTTTCCAAATTTCATTCTTATTGCAAATTCAAAGAAGAGCACGCCAATGCGTAAATGCGCTGTATGTTTGATACAGAAAGTGCGTCGAGAAACCAATGCAGAACATGTAATGTATCACTGTGTGTTGTACCATTTTTCAAGGCTTATCACACAAAAAGAATTACTAACCATGGTTAACTGCAGAGTAATAATTATATTACATTTATACGCCTCTAAAACTAAAGAAAATAATTAAAAAAATATATATATATTAACCGGGTCAAAAAGAAGACTGGAAAATTTGTGCAGAATTTGTGAAAGGTATTCGGAAAGGTTCTCTCCAGATAAATTACTACGCTAACAAACTAAAAACATTTCAGTTGCTGTAATATCTATATAGTATATGAAGTACCGTCATGTTTGATTACGCAGACATTTACTTTTAGAGGAGCCTTAAACTGAAAAACTTTAGATGTTATATTAACTGTATTTATTTTGTATCTGCGGTTTCAAATCGCAGAGTGACAGCAGAAGAACTCCACACACAACGCTCCAGATGTATTCAGCACACAGCGGTCCGTTCTAATGCGGCATTCCAGCGCAGGTAAACAGCTTAGGCGTAAACAAAGCCGCACTCAGCGAGGGCTCGGCCGGCCGAACCGTAGCAGTTAAAGGGTTAAAATACGCCTTTGCTCTTCTTTCTTCCTCCATCTTCTGGACATGTCCGCACCACCTCAGGCGAGAAAGCTGTAAGGATTCTGCCACACTCGTGTTTATACTGGCCTCTGCAAGATTTATTTCATTCCTTACTTTCACCTTTTGTATTCTTTGAAGGGTGGTACACACAAAATTCAATTTAGAGGCTTGAGGGCTGCTATTGTCTCTTCTGGATAGGGTACATGTTTCTTGATCGTATGTCAAAATGGGGATGTACTAGGTTTTGAATAGTGTATGTTTGCAGTTTGTGGGTACTTTGTTGTCCCACAACAGAGTTCTCACTTGGTTATAGAAAACTGCTGCATTATTATTTCTGTTTGTAATCCCACATTTACTGGTGTTGTCTTTACTCAGAGTACTGCCAAGGTATTTGAATTGGTCAGTATTTTGCATTTGTTGATTATTTAGGCAATTATTCACATCTGAAGTCCCTTAACTATTACAATGACCAATGTCTTAATCTCGCTGATTTTCAGGCCATATTCCTCAAACATCTTGTTCCAAGCCTCCAGCTTCTCCTGAACCTCTCCTGCATTCTCATCCCAAATCATGACATCACATCTGCTAAGACTAAGCTACTTTCACCTGTCGAAAATACTACCCCGTAGTCTTGGAAAGTGTTATAACGGACAACTCAATCTTGAGCCAGAAATATACACGTTTCAATTTTTCCAAAAGCGTGAGATTCTATCAGATGTCGTTGCATATCTTGCTAGATGCATCCAGCTACCTGAATCTTTTCCGATCTGACCACAGGAAAACCTTTTTCCCTCACTGATCGCGCAACATTTGTCGAAACGGACCTCATATTCAAACTAAGTGGCATTCACAATGCACGTATGCCTCAACACCAACAAACTTTCCCTCAGAATGAATCTGCTCTGGCAAACAGGTCGCACCAGCAACCTAGACCTTGCAGTGGCCGCCTTTGTTTACAGACTGAGCAGCTGTTTTATGACAGTGTATCCAGAAACTAACTCGAGCTTAACAACATTCCCCTTACACCAGGAATCCACATGAAATCAAGCTCCTATTAGACCCGTGTAACATACCCTTCGCAAGTTGTTTATTTGTGGTTCAGTTGTATGTGTATCACGGATATTGTTACATTCATTACCAATTCTAATTTATTTCCTCACATTTATTGTTATTTTCTTAGTGCGTTCTGCCACCTCCAGTGATGCTCCTTTTCCGTTGCTTACCACTATCACCCTGGTAAACGAGATCACGCGGCATGTGCACACCAACCTAACAATATAACTCGTCTGTTTAAGCGAATACGACTGTAATTCGAAATGTTAAATGTGTTCGCCGCCCTCCTCATCTCAGATGAATGATGGCTACACTTTCTCTATTCTTTATTGTTTATTATGTTATTCTGCTTCTGTTTCCCTGTTTCTGCTGTTCCCTATTTGAACATACTCTCACAGCCTCCTCATTCACTCAGCCGACCCAGTGAGCGGTCAGTTTTGTTTTGCCTCGATCAATCATCTTCATTATCGTTGCGGACAAACTCTACTTTCCTGGTTGTGGTTTATGAGCCTTGGTTGTTGTAGAAAATCGTCTTCCACTGTATCCTATCCAGAAAGGTTTCTCTGTCTGTGATGTACTCCCAATTCCAGCCTCGTCTCTCTACGGCCTCCTTCAGTTGGTGTGTCCATCTTCTTCTTGGTCTTCCCACTGGTCTTTTGCCCACTATCCTTTTTGCCAAATAAGTTTTTGGCAGTCTTTTACTAGTCATTCTCTTCACATGCCCAAACCACCGAAGTGTTGATGACCTAAGTCTCTCTTCCATGGATTCCCTTAGCTCTAGGTTTGATCGAATCTCATCATTCTTTATGTGGTCAAGTCTAGTTTTCTGGAGGGCCGTTCTAAGAAACTTCATTTCACATGGTTGGATCTTGCTAAGGTTCCTTGATGTTAGTGTGCATGTTTCCAAAGCATATGTGAGAATAGGAATGATATATGATTTGTACAAGACAATTTTTGTTCTTCTGGGAACCTTCATGTCCCACACTAAGCCTCGATCAATATTCTTCATATTCCATTTTTGCCTCTGGATCGAAACGGGAGGTATTTGAACATTTGAAAATTATTACATGTTGATATTCTGTACGTTCTTTTCTATAGGATTCATAAATGCAAAGAGACATGTGTTTTATATGGCTCATTAAAATCTTGTGAGGGCAGTACTGGAGGCGTGTTTGCCTGCAGGGTGCTGGAGCTGGATAGTCGGAGTGTGGAGGACGGCGAGCTGGACAGGCTGAGAGAGCAGATGCCACACCTGCGTATTTGTCGTGGACGGTGCTTTTCAGACGACTGGGAGATGTTGGGAAAGGAGGAATCCCCGCGCATTCCACAATACTCGGACACAGAGGAGTCCGACGCAGGCGATGAAGAGGGGGACGCTCAGGGCGAAGACTGGCACTGAGCACAGCGAATATTCTGAGCATCGCTCCCGTTCCATGTTATAACTGTTTATGAATGAAATTGGCTTAGTATTTTTTTCCTTATATTACTTTTTATACCTCATATTCTTTTTTAATATTTTTTAAAAATTATTTCTATTGAAATATGCGATAAATAACTTTTATCAAGTGCTGAATAGTTTTTATCCCTTGTAAAAGAATATTGATCAAAATGATATTTCTGTACAAATATTTCATCACTTGAGGTTGTATTTTATTAAATAACATGTATCATTCTAAAAAAAAATTAAAGAATGATGATGAATCATTGCGGATTACTATTTTTCTCATTATGTTTTTCCTATCTATAGCCATAGCAATATTTGTTTTTACACGCTTTATATTAGCTTGACTTGTATGTATGTATATACGTATGAATGTAACGGAATTTTACAACTCCATTTTGACCCACTTCTAGATGTCCGAGCTGTTTGAAATTTGGCACACATATTAAGAACCGTTTACAATACAATAATTTCATAGCTATATCCTGCTATTCTCATTACTTTGACAGTAACAAAAGAAATATGGTTGAATATCGTGAAATTTTGCAATTTAATTTTAACCCAATTCCAGACGTCCGAATTGTTTGAAATTTTGCTCATGTATTGATAACTGATTACAATACAATAATTTCATAGCTATGTCTTGATATTCTGATTACGTTGACAGCAAAAACATAAAGATTTTGCACACGTTTTAAGAACCATTGACAATACAGTAGTCTCTTAGCAACGTCCTGCTATTCTCGTTACTCTGACGGTAACAATAGAAAAATGGTTACAGGTAATGGAATCTTTCATTTCAGAGTTTACCCGCTTCCTGACGTCCGAAACGTTTAAATTTTGCACACATATTAAGAACCGATAAAAATTCAATAATTTCACTCTCACCACCTTGTCAGAAACAACTAAAAGTGGTTGAATGTAATGGAAAATTTCAATTTTCACCCACTTCAGAAAGTACGAATTGTCTGAAATTTTTTACATGCATTAAGAACCGATGACAATCCAATAATTTCATTTCTATGTCTTGGTAATCTCATTACTTTGACAGTAAAAACACTAAAGTGATTTAACCGTCTTATGAAAAATGTGGCTCATTTTCACTCACTTTCCGAATCGTCTTTGTGGCCTAGTTGGTTAAGGCGCGTGACTGGCGAGCAGACATTCCCTGCTCGAATCCCGATTTCGGTTCGCATTTTTGCGGATATTATAAATGGAAAACATTAGGGTAACCCATGGTTAGGACTTCAAGTTAAACTACACGATGGGATTACTGAGTTAGGCAAATGCAGCAGCGACATTAGTGCACAGGTGCGATTAGATAAATCTTCGTCATTTGGCGGCCACACCCTTCGGAGATTTCCCGCCCAATATAGCCATCATCATCATCATCGTTCTCCAGTTTCCCGGGTGTGATTTACGAGCCTTGGTTGCTGTAGACGATCGTCTTCCGCTGTCTCCTATCCAGAAAGGTTTCTCTGTCTGCAGTCGCTTAGCGTGATATTGAATAGTAAGTATTCGAAATATTACTTCGTACTATTATAGAAAAGTAGCCTTCCTCGTTTACCCTGATATTGGATCTCTTGTTGACAATTTAACTGTATTTTACTCGTGGGAATAATAGTTAAAAATGAAATTACAACTCAAAGAAAAAGAGAGATTGGCGAAGAAAAGCCAACAGTAAGAAACATACCTTTTAAACTATCTGAAATAAAAAGTTAAAAATAAAATTGTAGTTTAAAAAACTAAAATCACACTTTTGTAGTAATGTGAACTAAAAGCTTATAAATAATATTTAAATATAATCATTTTGTTTAACAGTGATAGGACGTCCCACAATCCAGGATAAATTAATTTTTTTTTAATAAACTTAAAGTACAAAGTCACTGATTACAAAATTAACTTTAATGTTAAAAAAGCGTGGGGTGCGCTCAACATAACTTTTGACAATGACTCTGTCTTTACAAACAGCCAACGACAAAAAATATAAGACAACTGATATAGCACACCATGCTTTATATTTATAGTGACTTTATATTTAAATATTATTTTTAACCTTTTAGTTCACATTACTACAAAAGCGTGATTTTAGTTTTTTTAAATTACAATTTTTTTAGTCCAAATCTTGTGAGGGCAGTATTGGAAGTGTCACCTGTATCCTCCAGGATATAATAAGTGGCTGTTGTTTTAAGTGTATGTAACTGAAAGATTGTACGAATAACGACATTGAAACAAACCTTATTGAAAGGAAATCAGTCCATCATTAATGAAGCTTAAAAATAGCCAACCGGTTCTCTAACTCTTCTGCTGTACTACATATCGGTTTGTTATCGATTTCCCCTCAGGTTGCCTTAGTTATCAGACTTGTGCCACATGTTTAAACTAAATAAGTAATGCGGTTCAGCTCATTTATTTATGTATTTTCTTGGTTCTCCAAGTGGAGCCGCGTCGATTTATTACAAGCTAACGTTTCTGTCATCATGCTGTGCTTTTCATTTGAGGACTGCTTTGTCAGTTGCCGCTGTCGCATTATATAGTAGCAGAAACCGAGCCTGCGCTAACCGTCCGCGGTGACGTCATCGCGCCCAGTGTAGGCGGTAGGAGGGGGTCGATCGTCTTGGGTTTTCCTGAGCGGGTATCACCAAATATGGTCAAGTTGAAAACCACTGTCGGCATTCATGTTTTCCGACTTTTTCTTTTTGTATTTCTAACGCTTTACTTATACGCCTAGGCCACACTCTACTCTCAATGGCAATTGTAGCGATACTTGGTAGGGAAGGGAATACTGTACAAAGTGCAACACCAGAAATTTGGTACAAATATACACGGAAATTTGTTTTAAAATCCTGTATGAAAATGTCTGACATCAATCTTGAACGAACCTTGGACACAATAACACATGTATGTAACACTCTGCTTGTCAGGCAACAGTTCAGTGTCCTGGGCTGTGCTTACTTCCCACTGATAGATTTGAGCCAAGGCGATTACACGATCGGCTTGGTTGACTTTCAGACTTACAATTCAATTCCGAATATAGACAAATAAATTGTAAGTTTCATTACTCGAAGAATACTGTAATTGATATAACCATAGGATATTACAATACTGACGATTTGGCAAATGATTTTGTTTGGCCCATTAAAAACGACAAGCTAGCAATTAGAGCAAACGACTCACTCAAGCTCTACTTATAAACTCCTGCGGAAATGGACTTCGCTAAACCAAACTCATCTGGATCTCTAATCATATTTTCGAAACGTGTGTTAAAATCTGGAATTTAATTCTTCAGACTACACTGTGCAGATATTCAAAATTAACGCTATACAAATAAAGTGCAGCACACGTACAGGAAATTACATCAACGAAAAGCTGGGACATACAGTGCACGAGTTTTTTCCAACAGTGCCGCCAGGGTACAAGTTTGTAGAAGTACCCGTTAATGTCATCTATCAGCCCAACACAATGAAAACTCTCAGCAAATCAACATTAGAGTTGTCGACCAGGATGAAGATTTGGTGGATTTTAGAGGAGACTACATATAAAGAATGGGAGCTCGTTATAACAAGAAGCGTCATCCACACAAAGTTGTAAGTCGTGAACTAACCGTAAAACGATTAACATGCGATAAGGTGGTCTTCCTACAGTCGTTAGACTATACCGTTAAAAAAAACATGTATGAGGCGCTTGAAATAACTTCCAGTGTGGAATTTGATGAGTCGGTGACGAGCAAACAATATTTGAGACATCAGCTGAATACGCCAGCCACATTTAATAACAATGATGAAGTTTTGACACCTATTCAGAACGTTACTTGCGTATTGAAGGAAGATTCATCAAATCAGATTGGTCATCAGCTACAAATTCAATCATCACATCCAATTCATTCGCGTTTCTGTTTAAGGAAATTCGGTAGAACTTAACGGAGCCGAAATTGACCGCAATAGTAACGTTGGTATCACAAGTACATTGAAAACAATTATTTCTGCGGATCCTCAACAAACTGTTATTTGAACAATGCAGAATGGGGGCAACGCGATCTTGGAAATGGCTACTTTGATGTATGTATTCCTTTTAGTATGCTCTTGGGTTTTTGCTAAGACTTTAAAGGGATACTTGCAAATGTAAAACAAGAACTTTGATGTATGTATTCCTTTTAGTATGCTCTTGGGTTTTTGCTAAGACTTTAAAGGGATACTTGCAAATGTAAAACAAGAACTGATACTGATTCGAGCTAGGGACGATACAAATTCGTACATAAAAGCCAATCCACATCCTCAGAAAAGTAAATTTACCATCAGTAAACTCATATGGGTGATGCCTCATTTGAAAGTATTCGAAAGAGAGATACTAGCTTTGCCTAAGATTTTAGACAGTGGGAAGCCACTTCGCATTAATTTCAGAAGTTGGGATCTGTTGAAGTACCCGTTGCTTCCTATAAGTAAGACTCAAATTTGGTCTTTGAAGACATCAACGCAACGGGAGGAACCTAGGTTTGTGGTTCTGGGATTTCAAACAAACAGGAAACGCAATGCAGATTACGTGCGGCTCTGTTCGACTACAGTAATCTCACCAATGTCAAAGTGTTCTTAAATGATTTAACGTACCCGTATGAGAACATGAATCCAGACTTTAAGAAAAACCGAACCATAGTGTTGTAGACCTGGATGCAAGATGCCAACAGTTTTACTATGAACCAGACCATCCTCTACTAAACCATGAAGATTTTATCGCAACTGCACCTTACGCCGTAATTGACTGATTGACTGTTCACTCAAAAATGAGTTGGTTAAAACGGGACCTGTAGATTTGCAAGTAGAGTTGGATAACAGTGAGAATTTTGCTGCCTACTACCTGATCCCGCACGATCGAGTTGTAGAATATGTACCTCTAACAAGTGTTGTGCGTAAGCTGATAAACCAAGTAGCACCAACTATTATCACTCATTACCATGACGACCATCTTCCTGGACGCACAGGGATTCAAGAAGAATTATGGCGTGTTTATCCACAATGAAGTTGCTATATGCAAATTTGTGCTCAGACAACATAATCTCTGTACATTGTATTTCACCATCACATGGGGATAACGACCCAGCTTAAACGTAATCACTGGCAGGGCAAGAACTAAATTTGATGGGGCAAGATATGTTTTGCCAGGCACTCTAATGGTGCAAGAGGGCATAATTTATAAAGAATTTTTTTTGAAACCTGTTAAATTTATATTAATAAGAATGCAATTGTCTGCATTGTAAATAACGTTATTAATCAATAGCTAACAGTAAAGATTTAAAGAATCATAAATTTCCTCCTCTTATCCTTACTGAACTCCGTAATGATGCTTAGATTCTATTCCTTTTCAACTGATCAATAAAGCTGGAAGCCTTGCTGACCGATAATACATAGTAAATAATATTTTATTTGTAAAAGCTTGTTTCAGGGGAGGATGTATTATTTGGTATGGTTAGAAAAATCTGAATGACAATATAATTATTTGAGTAAATTTCTTGCAAGTTACTTTCTGTTATGTACTGTAGCAGCTGTTTCAAATCTGTAATGAAATCAGGTAAATTCGTGATCAATACTTGTAATTCTTCATATAATTCGTAAAGTTGGATGCCTTTAATATCACCCTCTGGCAGTACTTAATGTAAATCTTCGTAGTTTTTTTAATATATACTCTTTTGCAATATTTTTAACTTACATAGATCATAGGGAAAACCGAAATTATTAATGTGTTGGTTTAGAGACATAAATCTTGAATCCATATTGCTAACTATGGAATCAATAATGGCATTAAAAACATCTTATTTATACCTACTTTAGGGAGACTATATTGCTTCATCGCTGCTTTCATAATCGAATGTCCTTTTCATTTTGGCTATCCTTTTATTTTTAAATTTTTCCTTTTTTCAGTAAACTGACAAGCGTCATACAAGCGTTCCGAGCCCAGATTGTCGATAGTCTTTGATCCAGTCACAAAATTCATGTTCAATATCAATGCTTAAATGGAGTTGTACAGATTTACATAATTTGCCTAGGACTAACACGCGATAATAAGTCTTACCATAAGTGTAACTGCATGATAAATTCTGAGCTGAGCATTTCTTTCAAAACCAAAACACGATCTCTAAGAGTGTCTGAGTACTCCGTGAGATTTTTTAAGCATTCAGTGCATTCAATAACATCAAACTGAAATATCGCGTCCTACACTGCCTCGTTTCTGCGAAAAACAAACTGAATTGGAAAAAAGACCAATGGCCGCGGATTCCCAGCTACAGTCACTGTAACGCCATCAAAATTTGCTAGACTATTAGTATTGTCTGCCGGTGGGATTTATCGTTTTATGATAAGTAAAATATTTAGTCACGGTTCTAATCTATTTGACGAGTTAAATGAACTTGCATAAACCTTTGGAGACACGACGCCCCTTAGACCGCGAGGCAGAAGGTGGTCTTCCAGTTCGCTCACGCCTTTATACGTCGCTTCTGCACGTAATTACCATGGAATACCTGGGGACGCTGATGGCATTTCGTTCAGCAAGATGTGCTCTATTCTACATGCCGTAGCCAAAGAGGTGATTCAATTATTTACATTAAAGGACAGAAAGAGGCTCGATGCTTCCACGAAATTATCGGGAAGAAAGTATGCTGCAATATAGAAGATTTAGTACGTCAACCACTGTGAAAACTTAAGGGGAAAAAATAATAATTTGACAAAACTTTATAACTGAAATATATTTTGTATTGATATAAGTGGTATTAAAAATGTATTTTTAGTCGCCAATTGGTCGTCGAAATACAAGAATTAAAAAATATATAATATATCTCACCATATATAATATTATCTTACTATTTGATTAAGATAGCTAAAATAAAATAGAAAAAAAAATGGGTAAAATTATTTTATTTATGTTACATTACATATTACCGCATACATCAGTTCCTTTTAAATCTTATTCAAATTTTTGCTTAACATCATCATAAACTAACAGTTTTTTATATGCTTTAATTTCTAGCTTTAAACGTTCATAGATTAGTGTTGAAGTGGGGCTGTATGACTTTTAACTGACATGTACATTATCAAAATGCAATTCTATCAGACCATGTACCGAACAACGGGGATAGTCACGAGTCACTTTCACTGACAACATATTCACAAACTCGTTTTAGTACTTGGTCACTTGATAACTCCAGGGTTCCATGATGTTGATGGAGCTGGTCGCTGCTGGCAGGGCGTCGACCATGTTGTCCCATGTTGATTCGCTGAGAAACACACCACAGGCCGGAACAGCACTGTTGTAAAATCATATAGTCTTCGCTGCAGCCACTGTTCGGACGAGATTGTGTGGTTGCCAAGTGAGACACTCGTTTGAAGATGCTCACTGTTGCTGAAAAAAATCACGAATTGTATAGACCAGCTGTCTCACTACATCCCTCTTCATGTGTGAGCGTGAGTGTACTGTATCGAACTTCTTCGAGTACAACTACTGGATTAAATTCCAGATTAGTTGACAAATCTACAGTGAGCCGCTTGGTGTCAGTGTTGTTTATCTTGTAGCATGTTGAAAATTGGAGAACCTCACTAGCCATTTCCCCCTGCACTAGACGAGCGTCGGCCGGGAATTGAGGTTGAGGTGGCTGATGTGATAGCATTTACAGCTAACCGAAGACATATTTTTTCTGTTCTTGGTATGTAACGAATACGCATTCCTTTACAAATTTCACCTGGCCAGGCGGCTTAGTCAGCCCGCCTTGAAGAAACCTGCCTGAGTGGTCTGGCGCAATGAGATTTCCAGTGCGAGATACAGACACAAAATGTCTGATGTTTTTCCACTGTTTGTGGCCTCTCACTGACTGCATTGCGCCTGGGGGCTATGACGTCAGGCAGACAGTCTGGGGCAATCGGATTTTCCAATGCTGCTACGTCAGTGACGCCAAATTTTACCACCTGCTATCTCCCCCACCGCCAACTGGACTCTGGTTGGTGACCTCCCACCACCAAGCTGTGACGTCAGTGACCTCTG
Organism: Vandiemenella viatica; assembly: GCA_031002005.1. NCBI lineage: Eukaryota > Metazoa > Arthropoda > Insecta > Orthoptera > Morabidae > Vandiemenella > Vandiemenella viatica. Next base: position 6,203,075 of record JARYHS010007075.1, read on the forward strand.
ATTGCCTGAGCACCGGAAGTGTTCAAGAAAAGTCATTCCCCTACTACTAAGTGTTAATGTGTCTCTCTCGTCTCCAAGACATTTCCACTCAGGAAAGTACATATATTCTTATCAAAGAAGATTCCCTGAAACAGCCACACTACATCTCGGCATTAAGCACTGGCATAATGTCACAATTAAATACTTTTCTTCCTTACATCAATCAAGTCTACAACAGCAAAAGTTGCAATACACAAAAGAAGAATAACTGTTCAATAAATCCTGTAATACTTTCCACCTTACCCTTGGGTGCAATTCTGAGACGCTATCAGAGATCTGCAGCATCTGCGCGACCGCCAGTCCAACCATCCGGACCCACGAAGAATGACAAAAACTGTAAGAACTTCCACGCCTTCCATCTGCGTAATCTACTATACAATTTCGTAAGGTCACTCACTCACTTCGATAGCTATTGGCTGAAAATGGTGACGTCATGGGCCAGCCTTCGCTCGCAAAACAGCGACCAGAGATACCATTATAAGGAATTCGTGGTTATGTCCACAATTTAATATCTAAGCATGCTACCAAATTAATTGCCATAGCACTGGAAGTGTTCAAGAAAAGTCATTCCCCTAGTACTATGTGTCTCTCTCTTCCCCATAAGTCCATTAAGTAGCGATAAATTTTATTTCTGAAAAAACGTGGATCTACTTTTCAGTAACATTTTAATAATTAAAGCAACTTAAAACTTCTTATTTAAGCAAGTTTGAGTGTATGACCTTTGAAACAATTACACGATAGCACGATCGTTCCCGTCCGTGTTTAATACCTACCTCTATTAATGCTTCTGAGTTCTTCAAGCTCAAGAAATTTTATTCATCCAAAGGGTGAAACACGGGTCAAGCTTATATTTGGTCAGATCAGTTCAACCTGTAGTAATCTTTCATGGTAAAAACTGGAAGTTTTCTAGACCCGTGACGATACGCAAAATACAGTCACGGGCTGACACTAGTTGTTAACAAGGGCGTAGCCAGGTACGGGCAGGGGTGGGGCAGCTGCCCCCCCCCCTAGCAGGACGTGGGTTCTATCTTTTTTTTTTTTTTTACAAATATAATATTGTAAGACTGGAGATTTTCTCGGCGTTGTAAATGAATAAAATTTTCTCGGGTAACTAGCCGAGTTAGTCCATCGTTTGACCACGACGTTTCGGCGGTCACAATCTCTGCCGCCATTGTCAAGTGACTGCTGCCGGTAGGTTATTGAGGTGCTTAAGTGATATATAAGCACCTCAATAACCTACCGGCAGCAGTCACTTGACAATGGCGGCAGAGATTGTGACCGCCGAAACGTCGTGGTCAAACGATGGACTAACTCGGCTAGTTACCCGAGAAAATTTTATTCAAATATAATATTTTTTCATATCTGAAATGTTACATATTTTATGTTTTTTTACATATTTACATATTGTTTGCTTATTATTTACGTATCATCTGTGTATATACCTATTATTTACTTATTGTTTGTAATTTACATCTTACCACTTATACTTGTTGACTGTTTTGTTTAATTAAATATACAGTATCATTCATGTCAAAAACCTATTACATATTATACATTATCATGATTTCATTTTATTTGCATGTTGCTTCAGTATTTACCTGTTATTTACAAAAAGTTCATAACTGATAAATTACAGTTGTATTATATTATCTTTTTTGTTTAGTTTTGCTCTTGCCTATATTATATAAAACTAAATTGGACATATGGTACTTCATTTATAAAGTTCTGGCGACTTATGTCCGTTTATTTGTATTGGTTTCACCTATGTATTAATTTGCGGCTCGCGTAAGAAATTTACAAGGCTTCTATAGACCGTCGGCTGGCCCGTCGCAAGGAGGGTTGGAATCGATGTCGGCAGCGGAACCTGTAAGGCTAGTAGTTTGGATTGAAGGTTTTGGTTGTGAGTGGAATATTTGCTGCATTTAAAGAATATGTGGCTCAGGTCTGCCTCGTCTTCCTTATCTGCGTCACACAGGGGGGATTCTATTACTCCCACTTTATGGAGATAGCTGGGGATAGAGCAATGTCCCAATCTCATCCGGATTATTGATGTTATGAGTTGTCGTTTCCCGTGGAAGTCTTTATACCAGACTTGTTTTGGTATTACTGGTTGGATGGCCGCGTAGTGTTTTCCTTTGAGCTGTGATGTTCTGATCCAAAATTCTTGAAAGTCCTGGTTCATTTTTTGTTTCACCCGGGGGAGGAAGTCTGTGTATGGTAGCGGCAAGGCTAATAGCGAGCCCTCCGTGGATCCACGTTTGGCGAGGGAGTCTACTAACTCGTTGTAGGTAATACCTGAGTGTCCTTTTACCCACATGAGTTTGATGTCTTGTTCTGTAGATGAAATTATCATTTCTATAATGTCCATGATGTATCTGTTGCTATTGAGGTTCAACTGAGGGTTCTGGAGCCGCTGTAATGTACTTCTGGAGTCCGTTAGTATAAGGATTTTCTTGAAATGTTGTCCTGTTCCGTACTGGATGGCTTCCTTGATTGCTAATATTTCAGCCGTGTAGTTTGAAGCTTCGGGTGGTAGTGAAAAGGATGCTCCGTGGTTGTTGGCCGGGCAGTAGTAAGCGAATCCTGCGTTACGTTCTGTTTTGGATCCGTCTGTGTAGATCTGGATGAAGTCCCCCCCATCGTTGATAATAGCCATGAGACTGATTTGTCGTTGAGATGGGATGGTAGTGTATAAGTTTGCAGTGATGGAACCGAACATTCGTAGGGTTTTGCGAATATTGGTAATGTTAAATCCTTCGTTATTAGCGCCTCTGTGAATCTGAGTTTATAGTAACTGTAGATTAAGAGCGGGCATCGAGAGGGGCGAGATTCACCGAAGGGTCCCATGCTATTGCTTAGTATCTGCAACTTCGGTATTAGGGGATGTTGTGAAAAGGAGAGTCGTTGGAGTAGGTATTTCTCTGCGAGGTACTGTCGTCGGAGTTCTAGTGGTGGTTCCATGGTTTCGATGAGAATGGCGTTCGTGGGCGAATTTTTCATGGCGCCTATGCAGATGCGGAGGGCCTGGTACTGTAACTGCTTTAATTTCCGTAATTGTTGTTGCGGCGCGTTTCCAAAGACGATGCTTCCATATTCTATGCGTGATCGTATCAGTGTTTTATATAGCAGGAGACAAGTTGCAGGCTCTGCTCCCCAACAGGTGTGTGCTACTGCGCGGAGTATGTTCATGGCGCTGCTCGTACTGGCTGTTATATGGTCCACATGCGCAATCCAGGAAAGTTTGCTGTCTAAAATGATACCCAAGAACTTAACCGTTGCGCGTACTGGAAATATATAGTGGCCCAAGCGGATATGATTGGGCAATTGTAGGGCTTCGTCTGCGTAGTGAAAACCACTACTGATGACTTTCTGGGGTGATAAGGTCAGACTGTGCTGATGAAGCCAACTGGTTAATTTTTTCACTGCTTCCGAGATCCACTTGAGTGCCGTCCAGAAACATGCGCAGTAGACATATACACAGACGTCGTCCGCGTACTGAAGGGTCTTTATCTGCGGTCCCAGTAATGATTCTAGTTCTCTGGTGTATATGATGTATAATAATGGACTGAGTATGGAGCCCTGCGGTATACCTCGATTTACGGTGAATGGTCCATGTAATAAGTTGTTCTTCATGCGAACATATATCGTGCGATGATGGAAGGAGGAGTATATGCCTTGCAGTAGAGGGGTCGGGAGGCCCATCTTTTGTAGTTTTCTCATGAGTATGGGCAGCTCTACATTATCATATGCGACTCGAGATGTCCAGAAAGAGTCCTAGTAGGTATCCGTGATTGTTAATGGATCGTTCGATGTCAGTGGTCAGTATAGCTAGGCTATCCATGGTGCTACAGGATTTCCGGAAGCCGAATTGTGTTTCTGGCAGTTGTTTAGACTGTTCCAGCCACCATTCCATGCGGTGTTTCCATAGACGTTCAGCTGTTTTATATACACATGATAGTACTATTGGGCGGTACGACAGTGGTTCCGTAGGGTCCTTTCCTGGTTTCAGTATTGGTACAATTACATGTGTAGTCCATGTTTTTGGGAGTTTGTCTGATGGCCATAGTTGTTGTATTAAACGTAGGAGGTGGGTTTTTGCTTTTTGGGGCAGGTGTCGCAACATGGCGTAATGTATATTGTCATATCCCGGTGCGGTGTCCCTGCATGAGTCTAGGGCTCTATCTAGTTCGCGTAGCGAAAAAGGTCTTTGGAATATGTTATGGACGTTGTCATGTTCTTCTGGTTCTATAATATTCGCAAGTGGAGGTAGGATGACGGATGGAGGGGGAAAATATCTTGGCGATATCTTCCACATCACAGGTGATAGTTGATGAGGGAGCGGGTTTCTTCTTCATTTTCCGGATCATGGTCCATACTTCACTAATGGGGGTATCCTTGGATATTTTAGCACAGTACCTTCTCCAGCTGTTTTGTTTCTGCTGTTTAAAGAAACGTTTTGCTTGTGCTTCGATTTTCTTGTATTCTATGTATGACTCCCGTGTAGATAGTTGTTTGTAGATTTTTGAACGCAAGTCGTCTTTTGGCGATCATTTTGGATGATTCTGGGGTCCACCACGGAGTAGGTGGTGTTGGCTTCTTCGCGTGTATACGGCTTTCGGGTATCGTTAATGTCGCTGCGTAGTTGATTAATGAGATGAAGGATTCATAGTTTTCTGCTGGTGAGGCGTTCTGAGTGCATGTATGTAGTAGTGTGTCTATGATTTGCGTGTAGCGACACCAATCTGCTTTTCTTATGTTCCATTTGCTTTTAGGGTGGGTTTCTGGCTGTCTTACTGGAGCGAGGTAGGAGATGATGATAGCGAAGTGATCCGAACCTAATGGGTAAGGGACAGTGCGCCACTGGAAGTCTGTTGATATGGATGGAGATACTAAGGTTAAATCGACCGCTGAGGGTCTGTATCCTGGCCTTGGCATTAATGTGGGTGAACCGTCGTTGAAGGAGGATCAGGTTAATATTCATCCATTAGTTCCCTCACTGCTTTGCCCGGCTGGTCCTCATATTCGCATCCCCAAACTCTGCTATGGGCGTTGAAGTCGCCGCAGAGGATATACGGTGGTTCTAGTTGTTTGAGTAGGCTGTACCACTCCTGCGGATCAGGCTTAGTGCGTGGAGGACAGTAAATAGAGACGACCGTGAGGTGTGTAATTTGATAACGCAATCTGAGCAGCGATGGCTTGAAAGTGCTGGATGTTAGAAAGATCTATGTCTACCGCTCGAAATTTTAAGGTTGTTTTAATTAGTAATGCTGTTCCTCCATAGCCGTCTGTACGGTCCTCTTGGAGAACATAGTATCCCTGGAAATATGCTATTTTACGAAACCACGTTTCACTGAGGGCCGCTACTGCAATTCGTTGTGCTGCTAGTTCTTGAAGTAGTGATTCCTTGTTTGCTAAGGCTGATCGTGCATTCCATTGTAGTATCTAAATTCCTCCATTTTCTTGCAGGTGGGTTTGAAAAGCTTCCTTTCGATCTACTTATTTGAAATATTCTTTAATCATTTCTATTATTGCGGCGGAATCTATAGTGGGGGGCTGTGGGCCCTGAATTCCATTAATTATTTGCATAATGATGCTAAATATTTTTTCAACTGTGTTATCTTTCCTGGTATCCCGTGTAGTGCTGGGCGTTGGTTTATGTTAGATGTTGTTGTAACCTGTTGTGATGTTTCTCTTGCCTGGGGAGAGTACGGATTACGTTGTATGGGCCCTAATGGTAGTTGTTGCTGTTGGTAATATACTGGCGGTCTGATTCGAGTTGTTGATGCCGCTGGTGGAGGCGAGCGAGCGCGTCTGTGGACAGTAAACTTCCGCTGCGGGTTGGGTAGTGCAGGGAAGGTTGATCTTTCCTGGATCTGCGTGGCTGAAGTTGCCGTTTCCGCGTATGTTTTCTGTGTGATCATGTTTTCTGCTTCTTTGAAAGTTATATTTAATTTTGCTGATAGCTCGTTATTTTAATCCGCTTGTTAAACACTGGCATGATTTGTCCGTGGCTTCATGTTCTTTGTGGCAATGTACGCAGTTTGGTTTTGGGTTAGTGCAGTGTGTTTTTAAATGGTTTTCTCCACATTTTGTGCATCTTGTTTGTGACTTGCACTGTCCTACTTAAATGTCCAAATCTCAAACAGTTATAGCACTGACGGACTGTTGCTATGTACGGAGATACTTGACAACGCATTCCGTATACAGATACATACTCCGGTAAAGTTTGAGAGTCAAAAGTCACTACACAGGTTCGTAATGGGATTAATTTTGCTTCATTATCTATTATCACTCTTTTTGTCATTCTTCTAATTCTAATTACCGACACTGATGATTCGAGAACGCTGGTTAATTCGTCCTCCCCAATACTTGTGTCTACATTCCTTATTACTCCTTGTCTAGTCACTACATGTGCCGGAATATATGCTGCGAGTTGTCGTGTGGGGAATACTGGCGAATCTATGAGGCTGTTAGCGGCTTGTGGTGTCGCGAGATCTATTTTTATTCTGTTTTTCCCTTGTGCAACTATGTTTTTGATAAGTTTGCTGTGTTCTGGGCAATTTACAAATATTATTTTCCCTAAAGCCATGGGATGTAGGTTTCCAATATTCTTTCCTAATCCCTCCACGTATATGTAATATGGTCCTGGGGAATCTACTTTGTAGCGGTTTGCCTTGTTGTGTACATGTGCAGGTACGCGAGACACATTATTTTCGGTCGAGTGGGGGCCGGATGCTAACATGGTGGTTACTTTTTCTGACCGCGTGTCATTTATCTTGCCTTGCACTGACGACAGATTATCTGACTTGGAGTTTCTAGGTTGTTGACTGCGTCAACCCCATACATGGCATTAATCAAAGAGCATTCCGTTGGCTTACTCACGTTGTGTGATTCCAAGGCTTTTAGCTTGTCGTTACTTCCATTGCTTTCTTCATTGCGCCGCTTGTGCGTCTCCAGGGTTACATATCTCCATGTCCAGGTCTGGTGTGTTGGTGTGAAGAACGTGTAAAGCGTTCATCATCGCCGACTGTAGGGTTTCCTGCTGGTGCATCCTGCTGGTCGACAGGCAGGCTATACGGTGGGTCACCAGCCTCCCCGTAGATCCGCTTTCCATAGCACTCACTATTCACTTGCACTTATTGGTAGATGTAACTGTTATCACTAAGTTGAATGTGTTTAAAACACAGTACTGGGTATTATTCACTGGACTGCGCGCGCTACCTCTCGCTTAAGGAAAAAACGGTGTTGCTTCCTCGACTGCTCGAGTGGAACTGGGACGCGGGTTTGCGCTCGATCAGAGTTCTGCCGAACCGAAGAGTAAACAATGTTAAGTAACTTTCAAAAATTAATTCGGTTCGTTCGATTTAAACCTGATTTCTACTGCTATTTGCGGGAAAACAGACGTTAGCGAGGGCTGGCAGCACAACGGGCCACGTACGGCGCTGGTGACGACTCCTTAGATCGGTTACAACTGGGTGGTTTCGGCCGCGGCGAAAATTTCCGTCGCCGTCGTTCCAGTAGTTTTTTTTTTTTTTTTAATTACCTTTCATTCCCCGGCAGAAGGCCTTGGGGCGGGCTGATGTAGAGCGTTTTGCTCTTGGCGCGAGAGATCAAATGGAGCTTACTCACTGGGTGTAGGAAAAACCGGCGGCAGAGCTGCCGTCGACGGCAGGTATGCCGCCGTGCGCTGCCACTACATTCGACGGTAATTTGACTGCCCCAATCCAGACAGTGGCCCATGTGGTCAAATAGGTGCTTGCACACTCGGCGATTTTTTAACCGCTTGTACGATTTCTGTCTGTTAAAGTTAACATTTTTTGAAATTAAAAATCTAATGTAAGTTAAGTGATGATGGATACTGATCTTCTCATTTCGTAGCAGTTTTAAGAGACAAAACTATAGATTCTTTTCAAAAATCGGAACGCCACCAGGAACGCTTGGAAAGAAGTGTGCCTTCAAATTAGGAATGATTTTGAAGAAATGAAAAATGAGGAAACTTTTGATCACGTATTTACATAAATTTTTAAGCTTCAACTAGAAGTTGAAAAATGTTGAATCACATTTTATAGAAAGATGTGTGTAATATTATATAACTGTGTCCTAATATCCTAGAAATTTGCCAAGAAAAACTTTCAACATTCGAAATTCTATGGATCGACATTTTTTCCTCTTTTTTTCTTCTTCTTTTCTTCTAACACTGCAGTGACGAATACAGTGAGACAAGGTGTTCAGTAACTTCGGCATCATCGTCGCCTTTTACTTTCGATTTTTCTTTGTAAAGTAATAGTTATTAAAACACATAGCAGATTACAATCTAATCACAAAAGTTTAACTAGTCGATTGTGTTGTAAGTATAAAAGCAATATAAACTCAACACTCATAGTCGATTACACAGTGAAGTATATGTATTAGTTACAAATAAATGTAAAGCTTAACCATTATATGGCATAGTGTATTTTTAAACTTTTCTTGTACATCTATTCATATTCACCTGAAGAAGTTTTCACCATAATTAACATAAAATAAATATAGCGGATTGGAATTATATGAAATTAAATGTTTATTTATAATAGCCCCTTGAGAAATCTGCTTACTTCAATGAGATTGCCAGCTTCCACACGTTAAATATATTCATCACTGGGTATTCCTCCTTTGAATGCCGTACTTAAGTTTCGCAAGCACTGTCGAAATAAACATCCCAAAATAATTGAAAAACTTGGTGTCGTCATTCCTCAAATATTCTGTTTTCCTTTCGCTTTTCTTATTCTGTGGCTATGGAACCTTGAAAATAACAATTTTAAAACTTAACTACGATAATAAACGCCCAATTAATTAAATTAACTTCTAATTTCACAAAATGAAACTCAGGCCATCAAAAGAAAGATACTGACGTCCGACCACGTCATCTTTTACCACCTCTTCATAGCAGCGAAAATTTTCCGCTGTAATAGCAGCAACAGTTCTACCGCCGAATATGTAAACACCTCAAATTCTGTAGGCGGCGACGCTCAAGTTTCCACTGCGGTGAAAACCGCACAGTGTGAACCGGCCTTAAGGGATTGTGCATAAACTACGTGGCTCGGTCTAGAGGGGGAGGAGTTGGCTGGAAAGTTATCTGGGCTACTTATTTCCGTCATTTTATTATCCCCGCTCTCTGACAAGAGAAAACAGTACAAAAATGACTTCAGGAATCATTATGAGATGAAGCTACGTGGGGGGAGAGACAAACCCGTTGGGATACGTGGGGGGGGGGGGGGTTTCACAGGAGGCCAAAATGGAGCTTCGTGGTTTATGGACGGTCCCTAAGCTGCGTATCGAGTATGAGCGGCTGCCGCGCGAGTCATGATCGAGCGCGCCAAACCGGTTATTTGCCGCGCGAATCATTTCTGTTGACTAGCGCGGCTTGCGCGGCAAACTATCCAGGCACTGTCTTTTTGAGAAGCCACCGTGGCCATTTCACGTGCACGAATAGCCGCAACTTTCACTCTGATCCGACACACTGTATACTAGAAAACTAAACGAAAAATGATTTGGTGGATATGGAAATTGTATTTTAATTGAATACAGTAAGGCGAGAAACTCATGGAAGACATTAGATATGAGCCATCGAGGATACAATAAACAAATTTTACGAGATTGACAATCGTAGAGTTTCTGAAATAATTAATTGAGCCAGTGCACTCAATTTTGCGAGGCATTTCAGTTACTGATAAACGCTGTGACTCCAAGATTTCTAGTAATAGGAGACTCGTGTACTAGCCTGCATTACCTTTTTCGAGTTTCAAAACAATCATTTATTTGAACAGTTTCAGATGTTTCTGACGCACTATGCGAAGCTCTGAAAAAACGGTCAAAGATAAGGTAATAGCACCCATTTAAAACAATTTTTTTTATTTTTATTGCTATTCAATTTTCTGTTGCCGTTCTGACGAGAACTTACTGACACTGTGCATTTTTTCACAAATTTTGTTTCTCTTTTGCTCCCTGTAATGCTCGATACATGGTCCTATTTCTCTGACTAGTGCCTGGATATAATATATATATATATATATTATATATATTATATGGTGTCCATGTATGTCACCCACCTTCGTTAAATGCAAACAGCCTTCCGTGTCGAAGTCAGCTTCTATGTCGGTATACGCTCTGTCATCACATTTGATCAATAACACTGACCTCCAACACATTGGTTTTTCTGAAGGTGGAATCTTTCTATCACGGAATTATTGATTATGCAGCATTTAGTTCCGTGGCCATAGTGTGAGTAAGAGGTTAGAAGGCTTATAATGATAGGGTACTGACTGAGGCTGGTTGGTGAGCGGTAACATCCTAGACACACATTCGGCAAGATGCAGTTTCGAAATCCCGTCCAACCATCCAGATTTCAGTTTTTTTTTTTCTCAATAGTTTCTTGAAATCAGTCCAGGTGAATTCCCACTACACACCTTGTCAGAATATGCGGGTAATAGGAATGGAATGAGGACCTGACCTCTAACTCATGAAACTCATGGAATGTCTGTCAATAGAAGCCAGACCGCGTATTTTTTTTATGATCCTTGACACTGTTGTGTACATGTATAAGTTGTCAATATTCTGTAAGTCTTAAAGGTATATACTTTCAGAATTTATGCTTGAAGCCTTTCCTAGCTTGTTCTTGAGAGGCGCAGTTCATGAAAACTTGAGATATGTACCAGTACCCGCCAATATGCATCTGTAACCGCTGTTTCTGCAGGAAGTGTGCATTCTTCCATTTTCCCCCTTACTGTGCTCTGTGCTTCCTTGTGTTGGGATAAGAACTGTCCACATCACGTTGTTCACTATGTGCCCTTTGGGGTTGTACACGAGATCCATTTAGACTGGCACTGGCACTGGTGAAAATTTTAAAAATGCTAATATTTTCTACAACATAGTGGACGTTATCTCCGGCGAATTCCTGTATTGCGACTAGGGGATTTTAAATCAGTGGAAAGTGAGAGAATTTTTTACGCGTTTGATAGTCTGTTAGCTAAGAGTGAAGATCAAATGACCCCACATAACGAAATTGTTTAAGGCTTCTCTGTCCATCTTGAAACACAATACTGTAGGCGTTTTAGCCACGACATAAACGGAGCACGTGGCATATCGGAACTCTGTTACTTTCTAATGTGGATAGCTATTAGATGACTCCCGACCAGAATAACAAAGAAAAATTGTCCAAATGGCTACGAATAAAAAAAAAAGTGATCCCTTCCTACCGACACAACACCACTAAAAGCGTTTTCGTTGTCAAAGTGATTGCAGTGAGTATAGGCGGAAACGGCTATTTGTGTCTAAATACTACTAAAACAGATATAATAACATACGGACTGGGAATTGAGCCTCCCACATGACAGTCCCGAACGTTAAAAACTAGCCCATCATGCCCGATATTTAGGTAAGCATTTAAAACATAAGTCTGAAAGCACGACGAAGAACCACAGCACTCGCCTCATGTGATTTTTGGGAAACGGAAAGAAACCTGACTGTAAAACTGTGCTGCATATCCTCGCCAACTACAGATCCGAACGCTACTGCTCACCCACCAGGCTCGGTCATCATTAGTGGACATTATCTTCGGTGTATTCCTCCTTAAACCCCTGCATTACGACCGTAGAGGGATTTTGAAATCAGTGACGCGTTTTGCTGAAGAATGAAGAACAAAGCACGCTAGTATTTAAGGGCTTCTCTGCCCATGTCGAAACGCATTACCGTAGACTTGTTAGCCACGACATAGACACAGCGCGTGGAAAGTCGAAACTCTGTTACTTTGAATGTTTATAACGTTTCGAGGGTTCCAGACCAAAATCAAGAAAAAATTGACTCAAATGGCTACGAATATATATATATATATATATAAATCATCCCTTCCTACCACAAAAACACCACTAAACGTGGTTTTCGTTGTCGCAACTACTATAGGCGATAAACGGCTATTTGTGCTAAAGTAGTAATACAACAGATTCTAATGAGCATCCGGGTCAGGAATCGAACCCTCCACCTCCACATGACAGTCCCCATCGTTAAAACCCTCCTACCAGGCACGATAGCTAGATCGGCATATAAAAATTACTCTGAAAGGAGTACTGCACTGGAACGATCCGCATTCACCTCGAATGATTTTTGGGAAACGAAAGAAATCTGACTGTAAACCGTGCTGCATATTCTCGCGAACGAATCATCCGAACATTACTGCTCACCCCACCAGGCTCGGTATTCTATGATCCTCATAGCTTTCAACATCCGATGCACGTTTCCGATGATAATAACATCGTCACTGTCTTTATCTTTATACAGCTAACGTTCAGACTGTTAATTGTGTAAAAGCTTTCGTAGTGATCTTAGGAGATACTAAAGCACGATTATAAACTTTTTTCTCGTTATGTTTGTAGACTGGTTTGTGGAGGAGATTTAGTCCTTTTGAGATATCGCTTTTTCTCCTATAAGAATTTTAACAATTATCTGTTCTTCAAGACTAACATACACTTCTAATTTACTGTTAAAAACGATTCTTTAGTTGTTGTTGCACCAAATTCTCGCATTTAGTTTCATTCATAATTCACTAAAATCGAATACCTTAATTTTTAATGCCCTTAGTTTTTTTTATAGTATTAGCCCATTGAGTCGGCTACTGATAATTCACACTATCTTCTATTTTCTAACCAGCCACTCACTCTTAGCGCGCACGAGTAAAAGCGAAGTAGTTTTAGGTTTATGGTTGAAACTTTACCGATGGAGACAAACTTGTATTGCAGATCGGGTGGCTAATTCCTACCTTCCTTATGTTACTTAAGGGCACCTGCAGTTTAAGGTAGAAAACGAACCATGAATACTTCACAGCATTTATGTCTGGTTACAGGCCTATTAGTATCCACCACCGATACGGAATTTCGAACCGGAGACCTTTCAGTATCCAGTCAGACGCTTTAACCACTAAGTCGCTCTGGCGCTAAAAGATCTGTAATTACGTGAGACGCTTTTATAGTAACAGAAAGTAAATGCCATAGGAGTTACGAACTATCGAGGAATAAAATGGAGTCATAAAAATGAAATTCCCAATATGTAGCTAGTCATACAAATTGGTTAGAAAGTTTCACTTAGCTATGTGATGACAGTTAGGAAAGTTGTAATATCCTTAAATATATACCCTAGAACCGAGAGATGAAAATGAATTTCAATAACTGATTGAAAATAATGCAGTGTAGTCCAGTTGGTGTTGTTATCGATATTTTTAATCCCATTCATCTTCAAATAACTAAACCATGATAGTGTTACTAACTTCGAACATTCCCACAAACTCTGCCTCCTGGCCGCGAAGCATAAAGCACTGAGCAAGGAAAAACTAAAATAGAAATAAACCCGGGACCTCCCGAAGACCTAACTAAGACTTCATTGCTTACCCACCAAGATCAAATGGTTGTAATTTGTATGTGGAATATTGATTAACATACAAAGGCCGGAAAGAAGTAAGTTTAAAAATAATTTAATATCGAGGAACATCTTTACGACACCAAATGTCTATTTAATTGTAATAAGACTATTGTCTCCTACAATATTGAAGATTTGGGGTGTTCGCCTCTACGAGAACTCAAGAAAAATAGTTTTATAAAACTTAGTAAATGTCACTTATTTTGTAATGCTGTGTGTGTGCCGATGAAAATGTATTTTTAATTACCCAATGGTGGGTGACGTAAAAAAAATCAAATTAGATACAATGTGTTTTATTTATACAAACCCCTAATTTATTATCAAACTTCAATTCATGAATGTCTTAATTCTTACTGAAATCATCCAAAGGGCGTGACTCGACTCGCCAAGCATAAATATGTGATCGTCTTACCCCAGCATTCCAGGTAGCGAAGAACCGGTTTTTTGTTCGCCCGCCCGCTCTACAAAAACTGGTTTAGTGCATTCTGTTCTCAGCGCGGGGTATCAGGTTACAACAGGTGTGAACCTGCCCGCGGTTTCGAATTCAAGGTCAGAGGCAGGATATCAGGTTACACCGCGAGGTATCGGGTTACAAGGCCAACGTTAGGATCTCAGTTACACTGGAACACCTGCATAGAGTTATCGGTTTCAGGTCAACGTAGAATATCCGGTTACACGGAAGGAACACCTGCGTTGAGTATCGGTGTCAAGGTCAGCGGTATGATATCAGGTTACACCGCGGGGTTTCAGGTTCGAGGCCAACAGAAGGGTTTCCGGTTACACTGGAACATGCCCGATTTCAAGGTCATCGGTAGGTATCAAGTTACAAGGAGGGGGAACTGAGGTTAGTGGAGAGGGGAAGGGTCGGCGGAAGGGTATCAGGTAACAAGGGGGAACTGAGGTTAGTGGGAGGGAGGGGGGGGTTTCAAGGTCGGCGGAAGGATATCAGGTTACAAGGAGGGGGGGAGGAGGGTATCAGTTTTCAAGGAGGGGAGGCGGCATCCTTTGATATTACCCTTTTTGGTCCGGGCTACTGGCCCGTACGCCCTTATCCCCCTACTTTTCTACAAAATTAAGAATGATGATTATTTTGCATATTATGCATTTCTTATCAATACTGTTAGTGTAACCTGTTTGCTCTCGGTAATAATTAGTGGCTATTGTTTTCAAGTTTATACAATTAAAGATTGTACGAATAATGACACTGAAACATACCTTATTGAAAGGAAATCTGTACATCATTAACAAACTGCAAAATAGACAACTGGTTATCCAACTCTTCTGCTGTACTACAGATCGGTTAGTTATCGCGTACTCCTCAGGTTGACTAAGAAAGCAGACTTGTTTCAACTAAAGAATGACGTGCTCCAGCTCGTTTATTTTATTTTATGACCTGTCGGTCCCTTTGCCACCGATCTCGTGATTTATAATGCAAACATGATGCGCCTTCAGAGGAGAAACCTATTTCCACCCGACCATTCGCTGTGGAGCTGTAAGATATTCTCGAACTACGAAATGCAACGCTCCGTGCAATTTCCCCGTCATCTAATTACCAACTTTATATTATTTTTTTATAGTTGCAGTGTTAAATTCCTCCCCCATTTACTTTTCC
>JARYHS010007075.1:6219168-6397225 GCA_031002005.1 Vandiemenella viatica
TTTAGGAATACCGGAAAGAAAGAAACTTGAAGCATTTGAAATGTGGTGCTACCGAAGAATGCTGAAAATTAGGTGGACAGACAAATAAGAAATGAACGAGTTTTGGAAATAATGGGTGAGAAAAGAAGTCTATGGAAGAAGCTTACAGGAAGAAGAGACAGGCTGGTAGGTCATATTTTGAGACATGCTGGATTGGTTAATTTGTTAGTGGAGGGAACAGTCGAAGGTAAGAACTGTAGAGGTAGACAGAGATTAGAATATATGAAGCAGATAATTGAGGACGTGGGCTGTAAGGGGTATGTAGAAATTAAGAGGTTAGCACAGGATAGGAAGGGATGGAGGATTGCATCAAACCAGTCTAAAGACTGACGACAGCAAAAAAAAAAAAAAAAAAACTGATAGGTCTTTCAATGATATGCTAGTGTCATCTGCAGAAAGCACCGTGAATTCATTATCACCTTGTATATGTCGGAGATCATTTATATAGGTTAAGAACAGCAGAGAGCCAAGAATTGAACCCTGAGGCACACCACATTTAACTACTATACCCCATTCTGAGTTTATAACTAACATCTCCTGTATTAATATGTTTGAATGATACACAGTGCTTTCTATTGTCCATGTATGATTGAAACCAAAGTCCTGGCTTACCACTAACACCATAGTGTTCTAATATACCTAGGAGAATCCCATGATTAACACAGTAAAGTCCTTAGCACTATCACAGAATATATGTAAGGAATTTAATTTTTTAGGCATTGGTTCCAATATGTTGTTTACAGAAGCAAAAATTGCTGAATCTGTTGAAACACCTTGCCTAAAACCAAATTGTGCTTTACTGAGTTTGTCATTCTTTTGTAGATGTGCATAAACCCTTCTGTACATTGCTTTTTCGAAGATTTTTGAAAATACCGATAGAAGTGATTTGGGTCTGTAATTCTTAGGCTGCTTTTCCACTACGCGGCTAGTCGCGGGCGGCCGCAGTCGCTAGCGGCTAGTTTTGTAGCGACTGTTGTAGCGACTGCGCGTGCGGCTGTATTCCACAAACCAGCTCATATTCTAAATGGATGTAGAAGAAGTATCATATCTTTACTTGTTGACAAAAAGAAAACGAAAACATAGGTATTGGATACATCCTTTGTTAAGTGAACACACCACAAAAGGTGCATTTTATTCGTTCTACAATCACTTACGGGATCATGACATAAAATTTTTCAATTACACGAGAATGTCCGTGAATTCATTTGATGAGTTGTTATCAAAGCTGAGGCCACTAATAACTGGTACTACAACTCAAATGAGAGATTGCATATCTGCTGAAGAAAAACTACTGGTCACATTGAGGTAAGTTCAAAAAAAAATTTACATTGTTTAAGTATTTATTTATAAGAAAAACTACAATTTAGCAATAGTTATTGACTTATTAGTATTTAAATATAAAATTTATCAAATTCAAATTAATTTGTATTCAGGACTCATTGGTGAACAAATCTAACATTTCTGAATCTTGGGTGTTGTCACTGTTGGATGGAGATGAAACATTTGCTATTGAATCAGTTTCAGGGAAATGTCTCGAGGAAATATGGGTTCTTTGTGGCGTTGTGGTGTTTGTTACAGTGTAGTTTCTGGTTGTACAGCCAGCATGATAATATTCTGAATTACTCCTCGGAGTATCCCAATCAGGAGGAGGTGGATGGATATTATTCCAATATGAATTTGGATATCGTTGAGATACTAAATCACTGGTCTGAGCTGAGTGTATTAATTTTATGATTTCAGATTTCAAAATCATTTTCTTGCATTCCGGTACTTTTTTTAAATCTTCAGTTAGTGACATTAAAAACATTCTGTCTGGGTCATTACTTGCATTCAAGTCAGTTTCTCTTAATTCCACACTTCTTTTCAAAACTTCGACAATTGAACAAGTATCGTATCGCATCTTCCTCTTTTTGTGATGGCTTTGCTGTCTGTCATTTGAGTAGGGTCCTATGTTTTCTTCAGAGTCGTCTCCGGGAATATTACTCTGTGTAGAATTGGTTTCAGCCACGTTTTTCAAAAATAAAAGTTGGTTAAAACAAACATATGTTGCTCTATTTGAAGAACCAGATCCACTTGGAGTTTTCTGTCGCCACAGCTCTCTAAAAAAGAAATCTCTGATATTTTTCCACTTTTTTTTGTAATTTTTTTACCTATAACAAGAAACATATTCTTACTTATATGTATTAATTTAATTATCTTAATTTTTTAACTTTATTTTTTTTTATTGTACAGGTACCTAGCAACAGGTTGTAGTATGACAGATCTTCATTATTCTTATCGTCTTAGTATAACAACAGTGAGCAATATTGTACAACAAGTGTGCAAAACTATTTGGACAATACTGAAAGACGAATGTATGCCTATACCCACAGCTGAATCATGGAAGAAAATTGCAAAGGACTTGCTGGATCGATCTCAGTTCCCAAACTGTATTGGAGCTATTGATGGGAAGCATATTTCATTAATAATTGTATTTTAATTACAAAAAATAAATTTCCATGGTGTTACTGGCCATTTCTGATAGTAACTATAAATTTATTTGCATTTACGTCGGAGCTTATGGAAAATGCAGTGACGCATTTATATTTAGAGATAGTACATTACATAAAAAACTGACCAAAAATGAACTAAATATTCCAGAAAACGCGCCAATTTCATCAATAAGAAACACACCGATGCCTTATGTTTTCGTCGGTGATGATGCTTTCAAACTAACTGATAAAGTTATGCGTCCATATAGTGGGCGAACTTTGTCAACAAAAAAAAAGAGTGTTTAATTACAAGTTGTGTAGAGCAAGGCGATACATCGAGTGTACATTTGGGATAATGGCCAATAAATGGCATATATTTCCCAGAGCTTTAAACACAGACATAGATTTGTCTATAGACATTGTTAAAGCTACGTGTATTTTGCATAATTTTGTACGTGAAAGGCATGGCCGTAACGAAGCCTTCCAAATGACTGTAGAGGCACAACAAGGACGGCCACATGCTATAGACTTTTTTGCTGACTACTTTGAAGAAGATGGCAAGTTAGATTGGCAATACGGTTATATTTAAGACACTATAACAGTGATAATACAGGGTTACTTTCCTTATTAATACAACAAATATGATTCCTAAATAAATTACTTATTATAAATAACTTGTTATTGCAATAAACAAAAATACTTTGTAGCCTACCTAATGCGTCCTTTTCAGCCACCGTTTTCAGTTCATTTCCGCCAAATTTGTTTACCAAAGTCTCCCAAGCCGACTTTGCGCAAGTTTCGGTCAGAGTATTCTGAACTCTCCATATTCCATATTGATGGCAAAGACTCAATTTCTCTTATGAAATCTTCTGTATTTGTGTCTTGCGTCATGTTGTCTTGCACAAAAAGC
Source organism: Vandiemenella viatica (assembly GCA_031002005.1). Classification (NCBI taxonomy): domain Eukaryota; kingdom Metazoa; phylum Arthropoda; class Insecta; order Orthoptera; family Morabidae; genus Vandiemenella; species Vandiemenella viatica. The sequence continues at coordinate 6,222,589 of JARYHS010007075.1, forward strand.
ACGTCTTTATTCATTCACGCCACGCTACTTACTGACAACAATGGTACCGGAGGCGGTCAGTCGCGCAGTATGAATGGCGCAGGAAGTTTACACCGCTATTGAATCGCGCGCGGCTGCTCAAGTCGTGACGACTGCCAAGTCGCGGTCGCGTCAGTGGGTATAGTCACTGCCATCACTGAATAAATAACATTCGCGCGCGGCCATCCGCTTAGTGGAAAAGAGGCCTTAGTCTTTGAGGTATCACCCTTTTTATAAAACGGTTTGATTATTGACTTCTTGAGTGAGTCAAGGAAGATACCTTCTTCTAAAGAAGTATTACAAATATGACTAATAACTCTACTAACGGTGGTGCTACATTGTTTCACTATATGGGTTGAAACCTCATCATAACCAAATGACTATTTTTGAGGGATTTAATAATTTTTTCAATTTCATTTTGACTGGTGGGAAATAGAGACATAGGTGCTGTTTTTGGTGACAAGGATTTAACTATTGTTATAGCATCCATATTCCCAATATGTTTTCCTTTTATTTTTTCAGTTTCTGTTAAGAAGTAGTTATTAAAAACAATTTCTATTTAAGAAGGGTCATTTATAAGTTTATCGTTAATCTTAAAAACATAGGATTATATTCAAGGGATGGTACAGTTGTTCAGAAAAAAACTACGAGATTGGCCAGCAGAGAAGGGGGGGGAGGAAGGAAATGGGAAATCTCCTCAAGATTTCACGTCATCGTAGGACGGGGTAGGGGGTGGGATGGGTCCGACCAGAACTCACCAAACCTCACCACGGGGATGGGGGAGGTCGAGAACTCCGGAAAAACCCCCTAATGTCGGCCGAGTGTCTGTCGGTGATGCTGCATTGTCGTGTGGGTGCCAACAATAGGTACAATGTCGGATCGGTGACGGTGCGGAACAGTGCCTGTCCCGACCTTAATGCGTTCGCACAATCCTGTTGCTCCTGAGACGATGTCGAAATGTGACGATTCCTCAAATTCTCAGAATTTTTCAAAACAGCAAGGAAAAGAACACCGAACTGCTTCTTGTCGGATACTAGGGCATTGAACATTGCGTTTATACTCAGCTACTTTCACGATAATACTACCGCTCTGTTTGCTTTACTCAACGAAACACGACTGATTGCTGGTGCAAACTTCACATGATGCTTACGTTATACATGTTCTCTGTCGGTTTTCTTTTATATCCGTCACAAGACTGTCTGCATCACTCATTCCTACGCCCGCTGCCCATGGATTCTAGCTCAGCACTGTATTATAATACACAACAGAGAACAAGAGCAGTCAAAAATAATTAACTCTTTGAACATATTTTTCTTTATTGTATGTAGTTCAACCGCTTAGATGAAGTGTAGACCGCTTTGTACAAGAAGATATTATGAAAATAATTGCGTGGTGTAAGGACTGGCAGTTGGAGTTAAACTCTAAAAAGTGCCAAGTCATGCGTGTAAGTAAAAAGGTGACACCATTTAGCTCTGAATATACAATTAATGGTACTGTCGTTAGAACTGTGTATTCCGCTAAATACCTAGGGGTAACAATTCGTAATAATTTGTCGTGGAATGAACATATCGAGAATGTAATTGGGAAAGCAAATCATATGCTCCGATTTCTAGGTGGTAATTTAAAACAATGCACTCCTGAAGTTAAATCGATTGCATATAAGTCACTAGTGCGTCCTCACTTGGAATATTGTTGTTCCGTATGGGGTCCCCATCAAAAGGGGTTAATGGAGGCATTAGAGAGGGTCCAGAGAAGGGCTGCCCGATTCGTGACAGGTATATATAGTTGGAGGGAAAGCGTAAGTGCGATGCTGAAGGAGTTAGGTTGGGAAGACCTGGAACACCGAAGGCGTTGCTCTCGGCGGAAGCTAATTGAAAAATTCATGACTGACATATTTCAGAATGACAGCAATGAAATATTGCTACCAGCAACATTCGTATCTCGGAATGACCGTGAAAATAAGATAAGAGAAATCAAGACCCGAACCGATTTTTTTCTGTATTCATTTTTCCCGCGAGCGATTAGGGAATGGAATAGAAAGGATTTATCGGGAGAGTAAACTTAATATCCGACAGGAGTAGCTTTCGATAAAGCACTCCAGCCATCCTGATCTGGGTTTTACATGGTTTCCCCAGATCATTCCACGCGAATGCTGGGATGGTTCCTCACAATAGTCCATGGGCGCCTCCTACCATGTCCGGTATATCCCTTCCAAACTATTACCCTTTCCGATATGTGCAATGCACCCTCTGCCACACACTTTTAGTGAATCGCAGAGTAATAGTAATAGTAATGTGGCTTGGAAGATCGGGATTTGACCCTCGATGAACACGGCTCACTCAGCCTGCTAACTAATGAGTGCCGCAGAGGAAACTTCGGGGGAAGGTAAAACACTGCCGAGGCGTGGTGCTGACCCCCTCACGTCTTGTCTTGCCCGAAGGTTGTAGTTGAAATCTGGAGCACTACCTCAGTGAATTCTGCCTGAAGTGGCAGGCACCATAGGAACCTCGTGACATTTACCTTGCCAATTTATTTCCTAAAACTTCTCACATTTTTAACCATGTTTAGGTCTCACAGAATACTCTTGTAATGTTACTACGGCTTTTAATTACGCCGTATTACTACCAACCCAAGAAACGCTATGGGGAGCACACAGTGCTAATTAATTTAAAGAAATGTGAAGTAGGTAATTTACGACACAATAATTCGGAAAAACAAAATTACTTAAGTCACCTTCGTTGCTGCAAGATAGATTGCCCTGACTGTAATCTTCGACTGTTTTGAAGATTCTAAGTCTTCTCCTTGTCGTGTCGATGGCAGCAACAGATAAAAGGAAGTATTTCACCAATGTGATTGATTTGTCAGTAGCTGATTGAAGGTCTCATTGACATACATTCATTCCGAGTGGTGGGCATGACAACAAATGTGCTATAGTTTCGATCTTGCCTCTGGAACATGTGTCTTTGCAGCGACCAACTCGCAACATAGAGTTTGTTCAGTGTCACGGTTCTTCAGACCCAGGTGGTAGACCCTCTTTCGGCTTGATCCAGTGAATGTTGTGTGGCAATATATTTACCCAATCCGAGGGTGCTAATGACCCCGCCGTCGACGCGCTCTTAAGGCCCCAATAACTACAACATCCCAATGCGATATTCGTTCACTGTTTGGTGTACCTTTCAGTGTCGTTGAGGTTCTTAAGAAGATCGATCAGGACTTCAGTCTCGATGGCACTGGTACATAAACATGTAGAGGATGTCGGGTGTCTTCTTCCACTCTGAACCTTGTCGTGTTGGTAGCAACTTGCTGGCGTATGTCTCCAGGGGCAATCCCAGCCAGTTCCACACCTTTGCCACAGGCGACGGTCTACATATTCTGTGGAGTGCAATATCCACTGTCTTAGCTTGACATGATTTTCGCCTCTCAGGACAGGCGTACTCTGCTGCGGAGAAGCACAATGCTAAGGCATACGTGTGGTACTTTGGTTAGCTCCACAGCATGTTCCAGTCAACTTGTTTAAGATATAGAGGCTTGATGATATTTTCATCTTGACGTTGCTACAGTGGTTTTAATAAAAATGAGAACTATGTCAAGAGTTACGCCGCGGTATTCTGCATTCTGTAAAATCGTTCCATTGGAGGTTACATTCAACTTTCACTCAGCGCATTTATTACGCAATTGAAATGCGCAGACATTAAGGGTTTTTTTTTCTTAATTTTGGGTGAGGCTTATGATCATTCCGCTTGTAGTAAATTCCAAGAGAATCAAAAGCTCCCCTCGATTACTTCCAAAGTTTCAGGAGCATCTATTTTTTGATATTTCAGTGCTATTTACTATGTGTTACTCTCGCAATTAATTATAACCATTAGTTATTAACGCCGAATACTAGTGCAAGTATTTCCGCTTATACGTTTTAGTGCTTTATGTCATAACCTATTGGCGCCTCGCAAAGTTTAATTTAATTTATTTAATGACTTCGGCAGTAGTGTCTGAAGGGCGGTGCATTGCCAGTTTTTTAATTAAATTATGTAGGGGAGCCGAGAAACTAATTAAATTAAAATAGGGGAGCCGAGGAACTAATTAAATTAAGTAGGGGAGCCGAGAAACTAATTAAATTATGTAGGGGATCCGAGGAACTAATTAAATTAAGATAGGGGAGCCGAGAAACTAATTAAATTATCCACCAATTGGCGTAAGCGACTGGGAGCCGAGGAACTAGGGGAGCCGAGGAACTAATTAAATTAAGTAGGGGAGCCGAGGAACTAATTAAATTAGGGTAGCCGAGAAACTAATTAAATTAAGATAGGGGAGCCGAGGAACTAATTAAATAATCCAATAAGTGACTGCAATCTATCCTGTAACCTAATAAGCGACTTCAATCTCATCTGTAACCTCAGATTAATCTTATTATTTCATTAAATAACAATAAGCGACTGTGTGACTCATGTCTCCCACTTGTTTTGGTGTTTAACAGCTTAATTTATGCAGTAAATGATTACTTTCAGAAAGATAAGGTAGCATGCATGCTCCAAGCACAAAGTGCTATCAAGTCATTCACTGATTAGTCGCCGGAAGTTGCAAGTGGATAACGGAGTTGTTTAGCTGGAAGCTAGTGGCTTAGTGGTGTCATGGTGAAATCACGAATCATAATCTGTTGTACTTAAAGGATACGGCAGTTGTCAAAATTTAAATAATCTTTCTGTTCAAAAATTTTGCGGGGACTGACTGTAATATATTATCAGTCTGAGTATTTTTGTGGATTTTCATCTTCTAACAGTTTTTGTAACAGTCGATGTCGATAAGGGGTGCATTCCTGTAGTTTGTGCCTGATGGCCGTTACGGACTCCAACTTCTTCTAAGTGAAGCTCGAGTAGTCATAGAGCGTGGTGGGTGAACGGTAACGCTCTGGCCTCGGATTCCATAGGACGCGGGTTAGAATCCCCGTTCGGCTCTTCATATTTGGGCTTTCCATGGTTTCGCCAGATCACTCCAGGCGAATGCCGGGGTGGTTCCTTCAAAAGGCAGTGGCCGAATTCATTCCTGTTGCCCCCAGTTCTTTCCCGGCTCCATTGACCTAGACATCGACGAGGTATAAAATTAGAAGCGCAAAGGAGTATGCAGCTGTAATTAACTCTCATGAGAATCTGTGGTTATGCTAATATCTGTAATTGGACCAATTAAAACCTAACTATACATCTCGTATGCATGAGATTTTCCACATTTTTTCGTTAGTGATATTTTAGCTTTGTTAACATGTTACCACATATACCTGTTTCATATTTCACACTATACTACAAATTTCGCAACATGGAGTATTTAATAAATTTTTGCTTTCTGCACAAACTACAGAACCTTTGTAAGGCCTTTGCTACATTATGTGGGACCCTCATCATGTGTATCAGATAAAGTAGTTAGAGGGTTAACGTAGAACAGCTAGATTTGTTTGCGGCTGTCAACTTAGACCAAAACAATGTGTATGAATAAAGGAGCTGAGTTGTCTTTGGAAGACAGGAATGTGGATAAAGAGTCGTGGTATATGTAAGGTACACATCGATGTGACCTGGACTGATGCTGGGAGAAGAAATGAGAACAATGTTTCACCGAGCGTGGTGGGTTAAAGGTTAACGTTCTCGCCTCGCATTCGGGAGGACGCGGGTTGGAATCCCCGTCCGGGTATCCAGATTTGGGTTTTCCATGGTTTCCTTGTCCCAGTCCCATCTCGCCTCTAATGACCTTAGCCGTCGACGAGGCGTAAAGCAATAAAATAAAAGAGCAAAGTTTCAGGTAGAAAGCGAAAAGTTTTTATACATAAGGGTGTCGAGGAAAGGGAAAAATTTGTCGTGCGATGAGAACAATTTATTTCAAACGGTGAAAGAATTTGTAGTAAAAATTCTAATGAGGACGAACGCTTGTAACGTGAGCTCCATTAAAAATTATTTTAGTACAAAACGCGCGGAGGCAATGTGTCGGGGCTTCGTCGTATGCGTGGCGGGCTGTTTCGTTAAATTTGCATCGTCTCTACGCGCTATCGCTTTCTATGCAGTTTCAATTTGGGAAGTTTCCAGCAGGCTTAATTTGACATTACCCTCGGCTTCTGACTACATTCAATACAAATATTTCATTACGGTTAAGAATGCTTGTACCATTTGCAGCAACAGTGCCTTCCAAAGCATTGCACCAAACGTAATTCTGAAGTCTAGAACGTGTTCATAAATGTATAGTTTACAGGGCACCATGTCACTCCAACTTTACGAGATGTGCCAAGAAATATGTAAGTCAGTTTGTTTAAATTTTGCAAACTGTTAGATGTCACGCGGCCACGAACTCTTAATCTTTTATTATTAGGAAGCTGCCAACCGTCAAATGGGACGTCACAAAACGGTGGTCAGGGCATAGGCGCTGCTGCATGGGAAATATGTAGCCATACAAAAATTGCGCGACTTTCGGTGACGTATCATACTGTGGTGAGTAAGTCAATAGTCGTGGTGGTACTGAATACTTCAAAATGGTATCCCTGTGCCACCACATCCACCTGTTGCCTATATACAACGGTCACATTCGCCAGCTGCCTAGTTCAACCTGCTGTAATGACTCTGAAGTGCTTCTGTTTTCTGTCATAAATGTTAGTTATACCAAGCCGCTCACTATCGGACTTGTAACGAAACAGAAATTTCGAGTGGTCTACTCGAAAAAGTTACACAATATAATCGTGCTTATGCATGAAGAATGGAAAGTGCTGCTCCAGGCAGTGAATATTTTCCGGATTATTTAACAGTGAGCTTTTAAAACGGTTTCACTTGGGGACAATTCTGTCTCTTCCCGAGCAGTGTTTGAGGGCGAAAATGACATAGGTTTTTAACGGCACTGTTCTTGGCATTGGTATTTCTTGACAATTCAACGTAGAAAAATCTGATACGCACTCAGCCTGAAGTGATCAGCACAATCAACGCTAAGAAGTCGTGGCGTCTTCAGATTTATAAAGAAAGCATTATAATGGGTTTGGTTTTTAAAACTTTTCTGTGGTACAATATCGTTTAAAGTGTGTGTGTAGTTCTTTGTCTTGAAAGTCTTAAAACTCCACGTTATGTCAAATTCTGCGCACAATACAAATTTTCTAAATCAATCGAAATATTGTTTAGCATTTAGTCTTATAGCTCATGCGACCAGTCTTAATTTTAGAACTAACAGTTTAAAAAAGGAGTAAAAATTCGGAGGACGTGAACATGTTATGAATTTAAGACGTCACGTAAGAAATAATGAACAATCTCGTGTTTTATCATGCGTTAAAATATAAGGGCAAGCTGTCAACGAGAAACGCTCAAGACCAATTCGGTTTAAACGCCTATGAAAAAGTTAATGTAGTAGAAACAGCTTTTTGAATTGCACGTGATGTTAACGTTCCGCTTATAATACCACAACATAATTAAAATTGCTATTTTAATTTGAATCGTTAGTTTCTTTTATTTTCAATGTGGTACCAACTAAATGACATCGATATTGAAGATTCAGAATAATTATTTTAAAACTTACAGCATGAGGGAAATCGCACATTTCAGAGTTTTTTGAAATTCCTTTCTGGGATTAGTGCCGCGTCAGTGTTGCTACTGCCAACGTTTCGGCGTACAACCCGGGCCTTCCGCAGGGCTATTTCGCGCTGATGCATCAGCTGCTGACGGCTGGTTACTCCACCTCGTTTGCTGTTCCAGAGATGTTGATGTTAGACTGCTTTTGTCCGCGGGTGCACACTTTTACATTTGACTTAAATCTTAGCCGCCGTGATTATTGAAGTTCCTCGAGTGTTTTGAAAATTTCTAGATTCCATGTTGCAATAATTTTTTTCGTCCATATAATTCTATGCCCTTCCAGGCGGTGATCTTCCACTGTAGATTTGGTTGTATGCTCGAGTCTTGCGTGACAATGTTCTTCCGGTATAAACAGCATTTGAAACGACGATGAATCGCAGTAGGAATCACTTTGTCAGCAGTTAAAAATTCGATAACAGCACGATGTTTAACTCGCGTTGACACAACACTAGAACACTTCTCCATAATTCCGGACAACAAATCCTTACTTCTCAGTACTTTCAAATAAAATGTCGCTTGGTATGTATTTCCTGGCGTCAGAGTTTTTCAGTCGTAACAGCCTTACCTAAGGACAGGACTGAACACGTTTACCTCCACCACCACGGACTAGACCTGATTACTACCCAAATGGACTGCTAGTGCCAGTGTACAGAGATGGCCAGCCCAGTACTGTTGTTTTCGTCTGTGTATCAGCTCAATGCTGGTGTTTCTAAGCGTTTGACGATAGGTTTATCGTCCAAACACGACGTCAAAATCGTTGCTTCCTTCAAAAAGGCGATGGCCAAATACCTTCCCGTTCCTTGTCTCCAGTCACATCCCGCCTCTAATTACCTCGACTTCGACAAGGCGTAAAACCATAAGTAAAAAGAAAAAATCTTAAGCCCAGTACGTTTTCATTTACTTTAGAATTACCGTTAATATTTTCTATTGCAAAGACTAAATGCTGATCAGTGCAGAAATGATTACATTCGTCCGCGTTTCAGACGATGCAGGTTTAATTTTTGAGACTGGTTGGTGAATTTTTATTGTTCTGCAGTGTCATACAGGTGATTTCATGTTCTTTCTTCAATGCATTCCACTCGCCTTCTTTTCAGAGTTATTGCTTGTATGCCGGTCTGAATATCTACCCTGATGTGTGAGTTTTTAAAGCAAAGTAATGAATCAGCAGTTGTTGGAGATGTAGGTTATATTGAATGCGTAGAGACGACTGGCTTATCACAACATCAGCAAAGTCAGTTCTGAACAAGGGAAGTTAGAGTAATATTTCCTCCACAAACCAGTCTAAAAACGTTACGAGACAAAGTTTTATATTCGTGCTGTAGTATCCCCCAAGATTACTACGAAAGATTTTACACAATTTCTAACAGTCTGAACGTTAGCTATATAACAGTGACGATGTTATTATTATTATCATCGAAAACGTGCATCGGATGTCGAAAGTCAACAGGATCATAGAATACCGAGCCTGGTGGGTGAGCAGTTACGTTCGGATACATCGTTCGCGAGGATATGCAGCACCGTTGTAGAGTCAGATTTTCTTTCGTTTCCCAAAAATCACTCGAGGCTAGTGTCGTGATTTCCCCCCGTGCAGTACTCCTTTCAGAGTAATTTTTTATATGCCGATATAACTACCGTGCCCGGTAGGTGAGTTTTTTAGGATTGGGACTGTCATGTGGAGGTGGAGAGTTCAATTCCCGATCCGGCTGTTCATTAGAATCTGTTGTAGTACCACTTTAGACGCAAATAGCCGTTTATCGCCTATAGTAGCTGCGACAGCTAAAAACACGGCTAGTGGTGTTTTTGTCCGTAGGAAGGGATTTTTTTATTATTATTATTCCTAGCCATTTAAGGCAATTTTTTCTTGTATTTTTGACCGAGAGTCCTCGATAAGTTATTGACATTCAAAAGTAACAGAGTTTCGACTTGCCGCGCACTCTGCCTATGTCGCGGCTAACAAGTCTATGGTATTGCGTTTCGACGAGGGCAACGGCCAAGGCGCCGGTCACTGCGAGTTTCACGCTGATGAGGTTCCTCTAAAATGAATCACCCTTGGTTGTTAGGCTCAGTATTTGAGTAAAAAGATACTATTTTAACCCCAGCAACCGTTCGGCAGGCGACTGTGTGTTTGTCGCGTGGAACTACGATCTGGGGCATGCGGTGTTGAATAAGTCGGACACAACGTCCAAACTTGGATTAGCACGTTTCATTCTTCATAAGTCAGTGTAACCCTGGTGCTGTGTCCTACTTTTTTGAGTACCACAACCGGTTCAAAATCATGCTTAGACATTAACTCTATCGAAATTGTTATATGCAAGGGGTGGGATGCTTCATTCAAAAGGCCATGGAAAAGACATAAATTGTATGAATTACATGTTTGCTCACGCTTTATTTTCATAACAATAACATGCAGAGTCTAAACACACATAACGTTACCATCATTATAGACAAGTCAGAGGAAGTGCACAGGGTGATAACTATACATACTAGCCTAGTGTTTGTACCAAACGAGGTGAAACAATGTATATGCATGCAGAAACTGACTTAACGCAGTTACACGGAAGTCAGTTTGCGTTTAAAGACAATGGCTCTCGCTCTCTCTCACATACACGCATAACGTTACCATCATTATAGACACGTCAGAGGAAGTGTACAGTCGGAAAAGATCATGAAAACAGGTAAAACAGCACCACAATTATGTCACTTCACTATACGAAAGATGTCATCGATTTACATGGTTAGAAGGTGTCCATCATGCCATACGATGTGTATTGAGTGCATCCACCAAAATAGAAAAAAAAAGTGCGACATGATGCGGTGTTCCATCATAAATGAAACTCATTCTGTTCACGGTCCGATATGACATCGGACAACTTGAGTAGTACATCAGATATACCTGTCGAAAGTCACACTAAAGTACTGAAGTTGAACTAAACAGAGCATGCAGAAGATGAGAACATCACAAGTTTCATTAAACAACACGACCCTCCACAAGGCCGAAACATAATGGGCTCAGTACCAGATGAAACATAAATTATGTTAGATATCAGTTAGTATGTGCCACTTTCGATGAATTTCATTTAAAAAGTGCAAAAATAGATAAAAATTCGCGAATACTGGTCAAATATAGCAAAATATTGGTTAAAAAATTATGGCACTTTCTGAGACAGAACTTATGTTGAAGTCTGGTTAATACAGAATGTTAAAGTGTTTGTTATATGTTAGTTAGAGTAAATTCGGGTTAAGTTATTTCAACTCACCTTCTCATGGTGCCACTGATACATGGAAATCCAAAAGTGTTTGCTGAGGCGTAATTAATGCTTTCTAATTTTTATATTGCGGTCATACATCTGTCAAACAGAAGGAAATTCCAGTATGCTGATGATCTGCCTATTTGCTATCAGATTATAAGCTTCCTGCTTTGTGATGTTAGACTCTCCGATAGTGTCAGTCAAGTATAAACTTTGAACCCAGAGTGGAGACTGAAATCCAACATGACAGTGTTGTTGCTTCAACCCTTCAAACTAGCTTTCCAATGTCAAAATAAGACCAAACATGGGAACCCTGAAATATCTTGAAATTACCTAGACGTCACCGAGGTGTAAACACAGAAGGAATTGTATTCGCCCCGGCCGAATACTGTTGCACCATCTGGTTTTGTAGTGCTCACACTGCCAGAGTTGACACACAGCTCATTGACGTTATGAGAACAGCATCGTTAGGTCTACTCCAATAATTTTGGCGGCCGGTACTTTCTAACATTTTTTGGTGAAGTGTGCACTGGTTGTGTGGGTGAATTGCTGAGCACTGTACTAAGATTCATTTCATCACTTACTTACTGACTTTACTTTTTCGTGTCTAGACATCCTAATCCTTTTGCCCAGTAATGGAAAAATTTATCGATATCTTTTTCTGTCCATAGTTCTTCCAGTGTTGTTGCAAACTGGCATTGCTTGCAAGCAGAGAGGTGATCCATGGTCTGCTGTTCTGCACATCGATTTATACAAGTTAGCTTTTACAGGAGCTACACCTTACAAGGGTTCTCCATTTTATCCAGTCCAATTGTATGCCAGAAGGTTCTTCCTCAGAGAAAGGGTACTAGTTTGGAGGATTGGCAGTTTTGCGATATAGGAAAGAAGTCCTTCTTGGTGGAAGGCTCAGTATCCCAAACATTACGATCCTCCCATCGAACGTTTGGTTTAATCGCTCTGTGTAGTTATGTGAGTTATGGCGTACTTTTGGTTCAGCAAATCCAGATGCTTTGTACAGTAGGTGTACGGGGGTCGGTTTCATGCATCCAGTCACTATCCGACTAGTCACATATCTACTTTCTTTGATTGTGCTGACAGGTTCCAAACAGAGCTTGCATACTCTGCAGTGGAAAAGTAGTTTTATAGCAGATGTGCCCAAGACCGCCGAATTCACCCCCCCATAATACTGCAACATTTTTAGGATATTATTTCTCGTGTGTACTTTAGCTGCAGTTAGATCTCAGTACTTCTTGTATGTAAAACGTCTATCAATTTTAATTTTTTTTGTCATCAGTCTTTCGACTGGTTTGATGCAATCCTTGATCCTACCTCTTCATGTTTAAATATCCCTTGCAGCTTGCGTCCTCTATTATCTGTTTCATATATTCTAATCTCTTTCCTCTTCTACAGATCTGGCCTTCGACTGTTTCCAAATTAACCAATCCTGCATGTCTCAAAATATGACCTACCAGCCTGTCTCTTCTTTCTGTAAGCTTATTCCACAAACTTCTTTCTTCACCCATAATTTCCAAAATTCGTTCATTTCGTATTGTGTCCACTTAATTTTCAGCACTCTTCTATAGCACCACATTTCAAATGCTTCACTTTTCTTTCTTTCTGGTGTTGCTGAAGTCCATGTTTCGCTGCCTTAAAGTGCTGTGCTCCACAGACAGAGTTTTAAAAAGTTATTTCTAATTCCTAGATCAATATTTGAAACTGAAAGATTTATCTTTTTCTGCTTTTAACATCATTCTTGCTTCGGCCATCGGTTTTAATTTTGCTTCCCAAGTATCAGAATTTACTTGCTTGTCCTATTGCATCCGATCCTATTTTCTATTTAATCTACTGTGATTGGTATATTTTTTTGTACATTTCATCACTTTTCTCTTGCTTTGATTTATATTCAGTCCAAAATCTTCCTCCATGCCATTCAGTAACTTCTCAAAATCCTCAGCCCTCTCTGCTAACAAGACAATGTCATCAGCAAATCGTAGCATACTGATTTTTTCTCCCTGAACACTTGCGGCACACGAAAATTTTTCATTTATTTCCTTTATTCTTCTACATATAACTTGAATATTAACGGGGATAGACTACAAGATTGTATCACACCCTTTTCAACGAATGCATGTCTCCCATGGTTCTCTATTTTTATTGTAGCCACTTGATTCTTATATAGTTTATAAAGTATTCTTCTATCTTGATACTTTAGACCCGACTTCTTTAAAATTTTGAACATTTTGTCCCACCTAACATCATCAAAAACATCTTTCTAAATCAACAAACGCCAAAAAAGTATCTGTTTTTCTTGATCCGCAAAGCCAGAATTGCTTCGCTCGTTCCACGAAGTTTCCTAAACCCAATAATTACTATCAATAGTAACTCCTAAATATTTTGGCCGGTCTGTATGTTCCAAGGAATGGCTTTCTCGTGTAATATATAGTTTGCCTCTGTGGAACGCATGTGGAATTCACAGATACGGTTTTAGGATGGGTTGCTTTAGTAGTAAGTGGACACTGGGCCGGCGCGTTAGGAATTTCTGGCCGGGGGGCCCCACATCAGCCGGTGTGCCCGGGTACTTTTGACCAGCTTACCCCCCCCCCCCCCCCCTAACACCGGCCATGAATGGACATGGTTAACAGTGCTTGTTCTAACTTGGTGGAACCTTTCAGTCTGATATCACTTACCTCTACGAATTGTATTTTGAGGTGACTAATATGAACATGAAGAGTAGACTTTCGATTGTATTTACCCAGAAAAATCAGATTATTTTTTTAAAATAGTCTATAAATAAGGGAAAAGTCAGTATCATTTATTGATATGTAACAGACTATTTTTCAAAATTTTGTGTTACGATTTATAAATTATACGGAAGAATTTTGAATGTTCCACGTAAATGGAGCAACCAGGTTGGAAAAATTACTTTTCATAGCAAACATTTTTAAAATTGTTTCGTTCAAACACCGATTTTTGAATTAACACAACAATGGCTACTGGAATTCAAATGACATTTTTCTGTTTTTAAAACTAACTATAGACAAGGACAGACTGGCATCGTCAAAATAGCGTCGATTTGTTATCACGGAACGAATTAGTCCACGGGTTTTCACCAAACGGTAAAAATATTTGCATTAAAATAAGTGTTAAATTGCGTATAATTGTGTATAGTTTACTGCATGAGGTTTTTCCTATGTGTTTTTTTTTTTTTTTTTTTTTGAATGAACGACATCGTTTTGATGGTGAAAGATGCTGAAACCCAGTGTTATTTATACTACGAGTTTAAGGAACAGTAACGTAATATTCACTTCAAAATATACGAGGTGTATTCAAAAAATAACCGGAATTTTAATATTTTAAAATAATTTTATTTATTCGACTACATTGATGTTATCCACTTCAAAACAGTCCCGACTAGATATTATAGATTTATGCCAGCGCTTCTTCCAATCCCAAATGAGCTTCTGGAACTTGATCTTTGGGATAGCTTTGAGCTCTTTCAGCAATGCACTTTAAATCTCATCTATGCTTGTAAAACCACGGATCTTCAAGGTTCTCTTGATTTTTCAGAACAGAAAAAAGTCACACGGGGCCATGTTTGGCAAATGAGGAGAAGAGGCCCTTGATTTTTGCCGTCCGGGGGGAAAATTGTAGAACTAAAAAAAAGCTTGCCCATCTAGCGTAGGTGCGGGGCCCCCCTAGGAGGCGCGCGAGGCCCCCTACAAGGTGCGAGGCCTCCTAGAAGGCGCGAGGTCCGTAGCATTTGCTACCTCCTGCTACGTGGTTAATCCGGTACTGCTTGCAGGTTGTATTCTTTATCGATCGTTTGACCTTGTGGCAAGAACTCATTGTACACTATGCCGTTAAAATCGTAGAACGGAGTGAGCATAACCTTCACATTTGACCTAACTTGTCGAGCTTTTTCGGCCTTGGCGATACAGAGTGACTCCATTGAGACGACTGAGGCTTAGTTTCATTGTACCCATAAACCCATGTTTCATCACCTGGTATGAGTGTATGACCTGTTTCAATAGTTCTGCATCGTTCTTGATCTCATTTAGCGATTCATGAGCAATTGCCAACGGCCGCTTTTTTTATTCGAAACACAACAGTTTTGGAAAAAAATTTGCTGAAACACGTTTCATATCAAAAACAGAAGGAAAAAATTTCATGGCATGTGCCAATTGATATTTCAACATCATCAGCAAATTCTCCAATGGTGATTCGGCGATCTTTCATAATTATTTGTTTCACTTTTTCCACGTTTTCATCGGTTATTAATCTGCTAGGACGACTCATACTCTCATCTTCAAAGTCTTCAAGGCCATCTTGGAAATGCTTATACCATTCGTAAACCTTTGTTTTACTCATAGTACATTCACAAAAAGTAATATTTAACATTTCTAAAACTTTGTTGCAATTAATTTCATATTTATAGGAGAATTTAATACTAATTCTCTGATCCATGATTTATACAAATGAAAAATAGCCGTCTGTATCAAAACTCGTGTTATACTTTTACTGGCTGACAAGAGACTAAATATCAAATCAAAACGTATCGATACTTTTAAGACATTTTTGCCAGCATAACAACGGAAAAATTGAGCCAATTGGACTAATATAACCCTTGAAATTTGAAAACAGAAATTTCAAGACAGCAGTAAATACATGGTGTCTCTTTCTTTTTCCAGAAATGCTCAGATTGAGTTTTGTACGTAATTTTATTTTTAAGATGCACTGCCACATGCACGTTCTCGTGTGATGCTGTCTAGCGATACAGTGACAACAAATATTGTTCACTCAGATAAATAACTACGTCTACAAAACGCACAAAATACACGAGGTTTGTTCAAACAGTGTCACCATGTATTTACTTCTGTATTGCATCCCATCACATACATTCTTTTTTCTGAATGAGATGGAAAAACTATCACTCGTGGGGTGGGGAGTATATAATTCCTTTAGTCTTATATATGATTAGTTTAATATATTACAAAATTCTTTGTCTTAATGGCATCTTGCATCTGATCATTCTACCTCAATAACTCTTTGTTGATGAAACAACATCCAGGTTTTCTTATGCCCATGATATTGGTCTTAGTGACTAATACAAAATTTCATGAATGTGGTGTCCACATTCCGGCTTTTTATGGAGCATATAGATATTTTCATCTTTGATGATGCTTTAATTTTAACCATTTAATTCGCTCTGACGTAGTCTTAAATTTTTATTGTAGATTTCAAAGCAAATCCTAAAACTGAGAAGGTGCGATGTTTTCCGATGATATAACTTTTACATCATTTACTAACTTGAGATCATTCTTTCGAATTGCCATTAAGACAAAGTATTGTCCTATAAAATCTGGCTACAATCAGGACTTTATTCTGATCTACAGAAATATAGACGACTCATGTCACTGGCTAAACAGGAAGTGATAAAGGCAAAAGATAGCCATTGCAGGAACATATGCAATGAGCCAAATACGCCAGAAGAAGCAAAAAACATCCAACGGCTAGCAAAGAGTCGTCACTGTTCCATTCAAGATGTTGGGCTGCCATGCTCTATGTACTGTAGGAAATTCTAACTATTTTTCCTCTGGACATTGGTGTTCATCAAGGATCAGCTTTGTCCCAAATCCTGTTAAGCCCGTGTCTTCACACCATTGCCTTGTAACTAATCACTCGAAACACCTCATTTTCCTCCATGGTAATGATATTAAGGTCGCCGGCGTGTCGACTAGAATTGGGACAGCAAATCCAGCGATGACATCCCTCGACAATCTGTATGGAAGACCGAGTAAAAGGAGTGGGAAGTACAAAGTGATGGGTCTCTTAATATCGACGAAGTTGAACTGTGTAAGTCATCTGAGTTCAAATACCTGGGAAATGTAATCTATTAATATTGTCAGACACCCCCAGTCGTCCAAAACTGAATCAACTCAGCCTTAATGAAGTGGCGTCTGGTCACAGGAATCATTTTCGACGGGAAGTTGACACGGTACCTTGAATGAAAAGTTAAGAGAACAATCGTTGGACCAGTTGCACTGTATGGAACCGAAAGTTGGCTAACCACGATAAGACATGAACAACAGTTACATATCATGAAGGGACTCACTAGAATGGATCGAATCAGGAACGAGAACGTTTGCGCGGCATTTGGTATGGCTCCAATCACTGAGAAACTGCGATTGTACTGCTGTATACCACGTAGCAACAATATTTCAGTGACGAAAACAGCATTTGATAAGTTATGAAGGCCGAAAACTACGAGGGAGACCTGGGAAACACTGGTTGAATACCTTTCGGGAGGACTTGCATCTAGTCAGTGACTTACCAGCATACTTACAAAAATTGGCATAAATAGAAGAATAAGTTCGGTAAAGTGCACCCTGCAATGTGGGATCAATTCTAAGAAGATGCATAAGAATATATTACAAAATATTCATATCGGAGGTGCACATAAGAAATTTTCCTTTTTAGTTGTTCATATTGCTAGTTTCCACCCAATAAATGTTCAATATCATTGCAATGAAGGTAAATCATCTTCCAGCATGCAAAAACATTGTCAAATTATATTATATGCATCCACTGAGTGGTAAATGCCAAATCTGAATGTGAGACTTCACCTCAAGGAGACTACAAATGTGAATCCTAAGCAAAGGAAGCGATTATAATTAATAACAACTAACAGAGTTTTTTTGGGTTGCTCTCAACTGAATTATACAAAAAAATCTGTACACAAATATTATTGTTATAATTTCAGAAAGTGTTACACTATAATTAACCTAAAAAAGAAATACATTAAAGATAACGTTGCCTGCCCTGGTGCTTATACCCAGAGTTTCCAATAATTTTGATATACCAGTCAGAGCAATATCAATACAATCTCCTGCCGCTGCATGGCTCTCTTGGTGTCTTTTAGGTATCAGTTTTTCCCTACAAATATTTTCTCCTCAGCGTGCGAATACTGAATTGGCTAATTATAACTAACAAAAGATCTCCGTTAAGTTTTACTCCAACTTCAACGAAACTGATTCTGGAACCCATCGAATGATAAACTAAAACTATTTTTGAGCAAGCTCTAATCCAAGTTAGAACATTTGAATGTTTCAAGCACTTCAAAAATAGTCAATTGTCTGGAGAGAGTGAAAACATTCAGGTCGACCATCATCATGAGCAGCTTCTGAAACGAATCTGAAGGTATGAAAAATTATTCGTGAGGACCATCACTCTTTTGATAGGATTGACTGTCACAAGGGACATGCCAAGGAATTCCAGCAAATGCGGTGAACGTGACACCTATTGCAAGTCTTTTCGACAATAAGCATTGGGCTGGCATGTCAACTGGGTTGCAAGCAACAATTTGAGTTGACAAAAATTTGCTATCAAGGTTCAAAACTACTGACGAAACATGTATCTACAATTATGACCACAAATCACATTAACAGTCTTTACAACATTAGGCGACATCCTCCCTGTGGCCGAAAGAAATGTTAAGTTACAAGTGACAACAAATCAATGAAGACTGTGTTCATTCATTTCTTCACATTCATTAAAATGTGCATAAGGAATTTGTTACAGCAGGTCATACTATCAAGGGAAAGGTATAGTGAACAGTTTTGAGAAAACCGTAGAAAAGTAATAGGAACAAATGGCCTTAGATGCGGAAGAGAAAAGATTGATAAAGTCATGAGGACTACAGATCTGCAACACCTCACTCGTTTTTGGGTCATATAAACACAAAATGGCCCCTACCGCACCGTACCCTATTCACCCGATCTAATCCTTTGAACTCCTTACCATTTTACTGAAATAAAATTCTAGTTTAAGGATGCCATTTTAATTCCATTTAAAAAATCTAATCGGAATTGGCACACATCTTAAACTCTTACAGCTGGTGGATTTACTGCAGGGCTTCCAGCAGTGAGAAAATGGTTGTATGTCTTCCCGAGGTGATTACCATGAAATTGGTGGCAGTAAGTTGGATTTGAGGGAAGTTTTCTGATTTTTAGCAAGAAATTCTTAGAAATTTTGGGTAGCACCTTGTCTGCTAAGAAGAGTAAGAATCAATTTAGAAAATATTTTAAAACTGGCAATGTCTGTGCACTGAAAGTCGATGGATTACAAAATTAAGATTTTCAAAATAAAAATGAAATATCGGCATAATTACAAAGAATATTTCCAACTTCTAATATAAATTTAGGTATAAAATTAAGAAGGTTAAAACTTAAACTCTCTAACAAAAGATATACAACTCCATCAAAGAGTAAACAGATTTAGAGTTCACTGGAGTGTAGTTCCAACTACATCATTGCTCACTAACTGGTTGCAAATATCATTTATTTTGAATATCATTAATGCTTAACTGTAACATCAAGTAAACAATGAAAAAAATCTAGCTCAGTATCAATTAGTATAAAATATGTAACTGATTGACACTATCCATATAATCTAAGAATGATAACTCTGTCATGATAAGTACAAGGAGTATAAGTCATAATCACTGTAAAACTCACTTGTACTCCTTTTACAGACCGGATAAAATGTGAATTGATTTATAATATTAAGTTCAATATTGATTTTTTAGGAAAAAGTACTCAACACTGACTTGTACTGTTAATACGTGTATTCAGATGATAGACATGAATTTATAGTATACTTATCATGATAGAACTATAACACAGAAAAATTTACAAGTATTATGATAAATATTTCATAACATTCATAAAGTACACTTTGTTTGAAATCATACTATGAAAATACATTGATGTTTTTAATCATTAAAATAAACACCAGAAATAATAACCATGAACTTGTGTCAAAATTTAATAGAATCTCACTTTTTGTCTGACAGCTATATGTCACAAGTAAGTAATCTAATACTCTAAAAAAGTGATCTAACATTGACAGTACCACATTACATGATTACATTTATATCACTCAGAAATAGTCAAATGAAGAGGTGTCTGATAGCAAATTAACTAAAATAAATTTTCATTAAGTGTTTTAATTAAAAACTCAAAACTATTATAAACACTGATCACAAAACTTTTTATAAAAATGTTTTGAAATATATGCTAAAATTATTCAAAAAATAGTTGCTGTATTATATACCATCTATATTTCACCTTTTATATTTGAAACTATTTGACCATCCAACTAACATGCATACTGCACAGTTTGAACAGTTTATGATCTATGATGGGTTTTCTTGGGGAAAGAAACCTAACTTTAAACTGCCTAAACAAAGACTATCCCTTAAAGAGAGACCAGATGCATTTGATAGTCACCACAAATCTGAAATTCACATGTAAACAGGGCATATTTCAGTAACATTAAATCTAATGAGGGACCATTACCCTACAATACTAGGCCCTTTATCTGAAACTGTTAGCTCTTATGGGTGTCTACATATTTTACACTGCACAACATTTAATGTTATGTCAGTTTACTTGATTACTGCAGCACAGTGAATTTGGTCATCCCGGAAAAAACTTTGCTGATGACATTCTTTACCTCCTCACTTTCTGTCACCCTATATTAGAACAGAAGTCACAAAATATATTTGACACAGTACTAGCAGATAAATTTACACCAAACAGTAACACAACTATCGGCAACCAATAGTGTCTCAAATCACCAAAAAATATAATTAATCAAAACTGATTCTTTTATCAAAAATGGCAAACACTAGACATCTTCCAGTTTAATGATTACACCCATTGTTACAGATATTACTAAAGGGATAAAGTCTGTCCGAATAAATATAAAAATAACATCAAACTACGGAATTTATTTTCAGGGATTTACTTTAGACTTTTTACCTTTCTTCCTAGAATAGAAAATCTGTTAAATGGAACAAATTCTGCAGGCATTATAATTATTATAGATCGTTAAAATGATTCTGCATATTCCTCTAGATACAGATATTCACATGGCAAAAATCACGGTGCATTTTAGAGGCCCAAGATTGTAACGTATTTCCTAATCACACACGAAAATATAATTTACCAAACACTGAGCAATGAAAAAGTGTTAGTTTATATTCAAAATCCATTTTTCCAAATTTTGCCTAAATATCCATAATTTTAGAAAATCATAGAATACTTAATGTGTTTAATTGTATATAACTCAAAAACTATTAGAGACAGAGCACTGAAATTACTTTTATTTTGAAGATAAAGAAATGAACTTTATCATAACACTAGCTGGTACCCACGACTTCGTTCGTGATTGTAAAGAATTCATATTGACAGCTAGAGACATCTAACCACCCTAGTGCACGAAGGGAGACTCGATACTATTATCACCCACAAGTACCAGTCTTCTGTGCTACGTAGTTCCGGCAGCAAGGTAAAATTTACGGATACACATAAGTCTTTGGATGAAACATGAAAATATTCATGATCGACCAATTTCAAACACCATATCTCACACACTCCCACAGTTACCGAATTTCGACCAACATTGTGATCAATGGGAGACTCTGTGTTACTACCACACACAAACGTCAGTGATCTGCGATTAATAGTTTTCACTTAAAAGTGATACACCGTGACACATGCGTCTTTGGCAGAAATATGAAATTGCCGCAGGTCGACCATTTTCATCCCCCATATCTTCCACACCCCCATAGCTACAGACATCTAACAACCATAGTGCACGACAACAGACACGATTCTACTACCACACATAAACACCAATGCTCTATGCTATTTAGACGTGGTAGAAAAGTGAAATCTGCGGAGACACATGTCTTTCGTCGAAATACGAAAATATCATTGGTCGGCCACTAACAACCACCATATCTACCACAGTACCACAGTTTCTGAAATTCGGCCGCTGTTGTGATCAAAAGGTGACTCTGTGCTACTACTACACACAAACGCCAGTTATCTGTGATATATAGTTTTCGCTGAAAAGTGATACACCATGACACTTTTGTCTTAGGCAGCAGTATGAAACAGCCACAGGTCGACCACTTTCAACCCCCATAGTTACCGACATCTAACAACCATAGTGCACTACATGAGATACGATTCTACTACCAAACACAAACACCAATGCTCTATGCTATGTAGTTGTGGCAGAAAAGTGACATATGCGGAGACAGTCGAAATACGAAAATATACTTGGTCGGCCACTAACAACCACCATATCTACCACAGTACCACAGTTTCTGAAATTCAGCCGCTGTTGTGATCGAAAGGTGACACTGTGCTACTACTTCACACAAACGCCAGTTATCTGTGATCTGTAGTTTTCGCTGAAAAGTGATACACCATGACACTTTTGTCTTTGGCAGAAGTATGAAATTGCCACAGGTCGACCACTTTCAACCCCCATTTCTCCCACACCCCCATAGCTACCGACATCTAACAACCATAGTGCCCTACATGGGATACGATTCTACTACCAAACACAAACACCAATGCTCTACGCTATGTAGTTGTGGCAGAAAAGTGATAAATGCGGAGACAGTCGAAATACGAAAATATCCTTGGTCGGCCAATTACAACCACCATATCTACCACAGTACCACAGTTTCTGAAATTCGGCCGCTGTTGTGATCGAAAGGTGACTCTGTGCTACTACTACACACAAACGCCAGTTATCTGTGATCTATAGTTTTCGCTGAAAAGTGATACACCATGACACTTTTGTCTTAGGCAGAAGTATGAAACAGCCACAGGTCGACCACTTTCAACCCCCATTTCTCCCACACCCCCATAGTTACCGACATCTAACAAACATAGTGCACTACATGAGATACGAATCTACTACCAAACACAAACAGCAATGCTCTATGCTATGTAGTTGTGGCAGAAAAGTGACATATGCGGAGACAGTCGAAGTACGAAAATATACTTGGTCGGCCACTAACAACCACCATATCTACCAAAGTACCACAGTTTCTGAAATTCGGCCGCTGTTGTGATCGAAAGGTGACTCTGTGCTACTACTACACACAAACACCAGTTATCTGTGATCTATAGTTTTCGCTGAAAAGTGATACACCATGACACTTTTGTCTTTGGCAGAAGTATGAAATTGCCACAGGTCGACCACTTTCAACCCCCATATCTCACACATCCCCATAGCTACCGACATCTAACAACCATAGTGCACGACAGGAAAGACGATTCTACTACCACACACAAACACCAAAAGTCTATGTTATGTAGTTGTGGCAGGAAGGAGAAGTATATGGAGATACGAATTTTTAGTTGAAATTTGAAAATGCCCTGCACTGACCAACTTTAATCATTATATCTCCCACATCCCCACAGCTATCGGCATTCGGCCAACGTTGTGCACTACAGGAAACTCCATGCTACTTCCACCCACAAACATCAGTGATCTGTGCTAGGTAGTGGTGGCTGAAAAGTGAAATATAGGAAAAAACACGTCTATTTTTATATATATATAAGATTAAAGAGATAAGCATATATTATCTACAAATAAGCGAAAAAATTACATATTTAATAGTAAAAATTATGATTTTATTTAATTTTAATTTTTTTCACATACAAAAACAAGTTGGATTATTTCTAATATATTGCATACTGTATGGAGAAATGAAGCTACTTTTCTAATAGCCAGTGCTGGTTCTATCTGAAGGTTGAATTTTGTGGTATAATGTTTTAATAATCCATGAACAACAATAGATGCTATT
Organism: Vandiemenella viatica; assembly: GCA_031002005.1. Classification (NCBI taxonomy): domain Eukaryota; kingdom Metazoa; phylum Arthropoda; class Insecta; order Orthoptera; family Morabidae; genus Vandiemenella; species Vandiemenella viatica. The sequence continues at coordinate 6,246,108 of JARYHS010007075.1, forward strand.
TCCCTATGTCTATTTGCTGTTTAAATCAAAATTGTTGAAAAATTTTGATCACCTTTAGAAAACTCATGAAGTTTGTATTTGTTCTCCAATAATTAAAACTTGTTTGAAAATTTTCAATGGGCAGATACTTGATATTTCATTACTTCAAGAGCATAATAAACATGATGAATAATGTCATCAAAAAATATAGCCAAACCTTTCTTTTATAGGCAGTACAAATAAGCAACCATCTAGCAAAATAATACATAATTTCTCTATAAAGTAAATTAGCAAAACCAGTGTGTGATTTTCTGTCTAGAATATATATTACTGAATTATTATTACATTATTATGTAATATTAAAAAATATTACAAAAATTGCATAAAATTTACTTATTGCTAGATAAATAAATTATTGCTCCTTTGAAAATAGTACTATTAAGCAGAAGGTAGTTTCTTTAAGCTGTTTAAGAGGTTTAATTGTATTAATTAACACTGATGCAACTAAGGAAAATGGAAGTGGCTTCTAGGATATATAAATAAGAAAAGAAAGGGAAATCAACCCATCACATACCATAGTGGACAGATGTGATGAGAGGGAACACTTATGCTGACAGACAACTACACAATATTTCGGCATCTGCCTTGTTCACAAGTAGAAAAACGGGCCATTAGGCTCGGTAAGTGTGGGGGAACGGCTAAGGAGTAGACTATTGATATATCGGTATGCAATGTCTGAGATAATATATTGCAGGAGATGGTAAAATGAACATATGTAGTAAGGATAAGGTATAAACACGGGGGAAAAATAATAATAATAAAAAATAAAAAAGTGATGGGTTAAGTGGATTTTAACGGTGGTTAAGTCCAGGTGGGTGTCTTGTATCCAAGATATTCTGGTATGCTAGTTCCCATCTCCGGAATTCTGCTGCAGTGGTGCTGTCAGGGAAAACTCTGACTGCTCTCACAGTAAAACAGTCGTTGATCGCACGGGAGATCTGTTTATGAACAAGATCCCTGGGGTAACAACGGGAAATAAGGGCTTGGGATAGGTTTTGTGAGTATTGATGGAGAGAACGAGCGTCAGAGCAAATGCGACTTCCACGGATGGCAAGACTGTATGGGAGGGAACGTTTGGTATGGAATGGATGGCAGCTATCAAAGTGTAGATAATGCTGTAAATTAGTGGGTTTGATGCGGACTGCGGTATGAAGGACGCGGTGCTTCCTCGATGTTGATATCATGCTCAAGCACCATCCACGTAACCACTCTCACTTGTCTCCTACAAAAACCAACCTTTGTCACTCAGTTCTCTCCTGGCCTCGAGTCCATCAACCATATCTTGCGACAGGGGTATGACTTCCTTCACTCATTTCCGGAAATGCGTACTCTCCTACCCAAAATTCTACCCAATGTCCCCCGTGCTTGTTTTAGCATACCACCCAATCTTAAGAACATCTTAGTCTCTCCACAAGCACCATATGGATCTTAACCTTGCAATAGACCCCGCTGTAAAACCTGCAGCATGCTTCCACCCACCACTACATATTCCAATCCCACCACAGGGGAAACTTTCCCCATTATTGTATATGCCACCTGTTCAACCACTCATCTTTTATACCAACTAACTTGCCGCTATTGCATCAGTTCTTAAATAGGCCTTACCACACATCAACTCTCTGTTAGAATGAATGGCCACAGACAAACAGACCACACCCACAACCTGCACCTTCCAATACCAGAACATGCCAATAGCCATGATTCCAACAACCTCAACAACTGTTTTACTATGAGAGCAGTCAGAGTTTTCCCTGACAGCACCACTGCAGCAGAACTCCGGAGATGGGAACTAGCGTACCAGAATATCTTGGATACGCGACACCCACCTGGACTTAACCACCGTTAAAATCCACTTAACCCATCACTTTTTTATTTATTTTTTACCCTGTTTATACTGTATCCTTACTACATATGTTCATTTTACCATCGCCTGCAATATATTATCTCAGACATTGCATACCATATATCAATAGTCTACTCCTTAGCCGTCCCCCCCCCCCAACTACTCGGTTAGTCATTAGGTAATGTTTGTTGTGTGCACACGTACCGAGCCTAATGGCCCGTTTTTCTACTTGTGAACAAGACAAATGCCGAAATATTGTGTAGTTGTCTGTCAGCATAAGTGTTCCCTCTCATCGCATCTGTCCACTTTGGTATGTGGTGGGTTAATTTCCCTTTCTTTTCTTATTAATTAACATTGCTAATTTTACACACTATGAAATATTAAAAATACATTTCATAACATATTGTTTACATTACATTTAGTGGCTGAAAAGAGTATTTTCTTTCAAGAAATAATTCAAATCTATAATAACTTTATGCAATAAAACTTATACCTAAAAAACATTTTTCCATTTTTGAAAAATTGTAATAAATACATAAAGAAAAATCCACCCAACTGGCTCCAATGCTCAACATGTTAGTAGAGCATTATTTAGCAAGATTTTCAGATAAGAAAAAATGGCTTTTGTGAGTAATGGCTGCTTAAAAATGTGAAAAATTAAAATTTTGAGATATTTTAATGAGTTGCTGTGTGAAACAAGGTTCATCAAGGCCTAGAAATAAATTTATGAGTAGTCCTACCCCATGAGGGTTCTAAATTGGCTTAGTTGACACTATGATCCAACTTCTTTTTATACGAGGAAAAAAATCTTAAAATTATGAAAAAGAATTTTTTCCATTTAATATGTAATTATTGGTTTATTTTGATAAATTTGTGCACATTTCTTGAATATTATCATCAAATCCATTTGTATAGCTTCAAAACAAAAGCAGTTTTAACTTTATTTTATAGTTTTTGAGTTATATGCTGATAAACAAATGATTGCACAGTTTTCAAAATGTTTGGTTTTTTTCACAGATTTTAGAGGGTTGTAACTACACCATATTTTTGCAATATCCTTTTAGGATATTTGACATTTTACTGTAATTTTTTCAACAAAATCACACATATATAACAATGAAGTCTTTCTCGGCGTTGAGAATGAATGTAATGCTCCCGGGTGACTAGCCGAGTCAAGAATGTGTTGCCACATGATATTTCGGCAACTAAAATCGTTGTTGCCATCTTCTGGTGAAGGGATGGCGACAATGGATTTAGTTGCTGAAAATCGTGTGACAGCGGATTCTTGACTCGGCTAGTCACCCGAGAGCATTTCATGCAAAATCACACTTGGTCAACTGATATATTTGGGTAGAAGCTGGCCGATTTGAAATGGAATGATATAAGACGGGTGGCCAACCCGCGGCCCACCTTGGATATTTTTATGACCCGTGCAATTCATCACACTTTTACAAAACATATATATATTTGATAATGGTCAAAGTAGCGAAAACCAATGTATTAAAAAATACATTACTTGTGCATCCATATTTTCAAATTTATTTCATTTATAATGATATATTTTTCTATACAATTTTTTCTGTTATATATGTGTGTTTAATATCATTATTATATTATCTATGTTTACATGTAAGAATAATAGTAAACACAATAATAATAATTCATTTTTCAGTTCAAAAAAATGTCTAAAGTGGGTGTAAGTCTAATATGGTGGTATATAATTTTATATGCGGCCCGTGGAGTTATGATGCATTTCCAAAGTGGCCCACAAGATTATTTGGGTTGACCACCCCTGGTCTACGATTTTCTAAAAACTGCATAAGAAAATGGGCGTTCACTGGAACAAATAATTAGATTTTTTTGTCCAGGCAGTCTAAAAGATTTTCCACAATTTCACAAGAAAATTGGTGTTCACTCGAATGAATACGCAGATGCTTTTTGAGATGTTCACGCAACTTAAAAGATTTTCCACAATCTGAACAGGAAAATGGCCGTTCACTGGAATGAATCCTCAGATGTCTTTTAAAACATGAAGCCCATGTAAAAGTTTTTCCACAAATTTCACAAGAAAATATTCGTTCATTTGAATGAGTATTCAGATGCAGTCTAAAATGTCCAGCACGTGTATACGATTTTCCACAAACAGTACAAGGAAATAGGAATTCTCCTGAATGAATCCTTTGATGTACTTTTAGACTACCTATCCTTGTAAAATCTTTTCCACATTCCACACAAGTAAATAGGTGTTCACCTGAATGAATCTTTTGATGATATTTTAGACTACCAGCTTTTGGAAAAGTTTTCCCACATTTTTCACAGAAAAATGGGCATTCTCCCGAATGGATCCTTTGATGGTATTTCAAATTATCAGCCTTTCTAAAAGATTTTCCACATTCTTCACAAGAAAATGGGCGCTCACCTGTATGAATCATCTTATGGTTTTTAAGATTTCTAGATTCAACAAACGATTTTCCACAAACTTCGCAAAAAAATGGGCGTTCCCCAGTATGAATTTTCTGATGCCTTTTAAGGAGCCATGACTGCATAAAAGATTTTCCACAAATGTTACATGAAAATGGCCATATACCCGAACATCTCTCATGTTGGTCATGAAACCTATCACACTGTGTGAAAGAAATTTTACAAACATTACTAGAACATGAGACAACTGCATACATTTTGTTATGGTTTTTAGGGCAGTAAGACTGTTTATCTGATTGTCTTCGCATGTAGTCTTTCTTATATTTGAAGCAATTAATGCAACTGTAGATAGTAATTGGTTCCTCTTCTTTCCTGTTGTATTGAAGATCAGCTGTAGAAAGCTGACATTTGTAAGTGTTAACAATACTATTATACTCACAATAAACCCTGAAAACGGAAAAACTTGGGCATTATTATAAAATGACAATATATTTCTGATATATGTTCATAGATAACTAAGATATTTTATTAATTTTACGGGGCATATATTGGTGATGAGGCATGGAAGGATATTGGTGTAAAAGGGAAAATATGACCATAACCACAAGGTGGCACTCTATTTCAGCCACAAGGGTGTAGGAAAATTCTCTTTTTCAGTTAAGGGTGTCAGGGATTGGAATAAGTTTACCAAAAATATTTACATGTAAAAGAAAGGGAAAATACACCCAACACTCACTAAACTTGAAGGGAGGAGGGCACAAGCAACACAAATAGCACACAAACAAAGAAATAACAATATTTTGGGTGGAAATCCCTTTTTCAAGTTAACAGAGAGGTGGCTGGTCTTGCCCAAGACTTGTTTTGGACGCAGCCACACATAGAACGCAATTGGCCGTTGCAGGTGGTGCGGGGAACAATGATAATATTACCGCGAGTATAAGAAGGATTAAAATATATTGAGAGAATTTAAAGTTTAAATTTGTAGAGGGCAAATGTAGGTGTGTGCAGGAAAGGGGGAAGATGGGTATGTAAGGAAACTGGCATTGGAGTATTTGCTGTATTGCTATTTTTTTTTTAATAAAATTTAATAAATAAAATTCCATTTATACTAATGATACTGCTTTAGCTATCCAACATTAAAGTTTTGAGCATGTCGAGAGAAGACTTACGATAGTTCTCGGATCACATTAATCGACTAAAAATGATCTCATGTAGAACCTATATTTCTCCTGCATAATAAGGCTGTCACACAAAATCTGACCCTGATTTTACAAAGCAGTGATAACCAAAAATAAATGTACTTGCTTCCAAAATCCACTAAAACAATATCAATATGAAAGAAACTGCACAATACTGGAAACTAACCAGAACAAGCTTTGAAACACAGTCATCTCCTATAATTTCTGCCTTAGCAATATACTACTGGTTATATGCCAGTACTGTGTGGCATGAATTGAGTTACACTAAGATAGTTGACACGGAAATTGATACTAAGCTTCTCACTCGCCTCAAAGCACCTGAAAGGAACACAAAGAGGAAAAAATATCAGTCTTTAAGAACAGAGCTGGACAAATACAAGAGAGGTTCTCCTGTCAGGGTATGTACAACCATGACCCCTAAGAAAGTCGCTATCAGACTTCGAGTGGGTGGTGGACGCTGGCAAAAGACCATATATTCATCGGGATTCCTAGGAAAACAATCAGTTACCACAGGTAAGTGTGGCGAGGGTCAAACCATGGTATGTTTGTTGTTATGTTAACAACATATCCAATTCAAATCCTCTATAGCAAAAAATATTCAGAATATTCTGTCATCAAAAGGGAAGAAAGAACAACATAAAAAATAAATTAATTGCAATCACTCATTGGCATAAAGGTCATTAGAGGAAGGAAAGGATTGGAGGCTAGGAACAGGAAGGAGTTCACATGTACTGATTTGGAGAAATCACAAGAAATGATTAAAATCAAACATTAAAATAGCTGCAGCATCAATAAAAAAATTGGAACATTTATCTTACCTTCTTTTGGAAGATTTGATGATATATTTATGAAAGTGCAGTTTTGCCACATCTTTCAAAACTTCGCAGCAATACGTACAAACATATAATGGAGCTGAAATAGCCAGGATATGGGTGAACACATGTTTTATTAGCGAGCACCAATATACAAAAGTTTCTTCACAGAACGCACACGCAAGTTCAATTTGAGATTTCTTGCTTTCTAGTAAATTGTGGGCACACAACTTCGATAATTTCGGGAAAATTTGACCACAATGCTGGCAAATATGTATTGGTGTATTTACCTCCAAGTAGTGACTGAAAACATGCTTCATCATCAAGTGTTTTGTGGTGAAACATTGAAGACATATAGCACATGTATACTGTGGTATACTGATCACTGACATATTGTGAAATATCCAGCTAGAACAGTACTTGGAATTATTTCACTCTATTTAGAATACATAACACTGCTTTTGGCCTGTAAAAAGAAACAGAGAAAGTAGTTTTGATTGTATTTTTGCCTGATACAGATAAAGAATTGAGATACAATAAAATAGGATGCACGTTATATAAAAAAAAAAATTATGCAAGCATTAAAAATTCTATCATTAGTGTGGAAATTGATATGCATGTTTTTTAAACAGCTACTTATAACTATGCAGTTATAAATTTTAATATGATATACATATTATAAAGAACTAATTGACAGTCAGACTATTGTTTATAGAGGTCAAGAGCAACTGATCGCTCATCGATTTAATTCTAGATGAGCATACTGCTACAATCTCTTTCTGTCTCGCAAAGTAAACACACAGATCACATGGTATATATGGTGCCATTGTGATGTATTCAGATTCCACATACCAAGACAGTAACAGTGATAGATATGATTTGAAAATTGGGTATCTGCAATATGTTGCATTATGGTTACGTTTCACCTTGGTCCAGGCTGCATTATGACCAAAACACATATTTATAAAATATAGTTTCACCAGTAACCATTAGAGTACAGCTTGTAATGCAGCCTGAAGCATACATCACAATGACGTCATATAAACCATGTGATCTGTATGTTTATACGCAAGGCGGTAAGAGATTGTAGTGCTATCCCCTTCTAGAATTAAACCCACTGATCAGTCGAAAAAGGGGGGGAGGGAGAGGAGAGGAGTGTGTTGAACTAGTCAATGTTTGATTTATCTCAACCTACAGTCAGTCTCTAACAATTTGATTTGTTTGGTTGAAACTAAAAATAAAATTCAGGTTATAGGAACACTAATTCACCAAATAAATAATTTTATAGAGAAGCATAGTGTTGTGCTCATATTTAAATGAACAAATTATACAACAGGAGATTTTTTAAAGCAGTAGATAGATTTATTTTAGCTATTGCAAGAAAATCTGTGTAAGCAATGTGTAATAATTAACATAGGGAAGCAGAAGTCAGGTTTCAATGTATACAATATGGGTTTATGCAAGAATATTCATGTGAATCTCAGTTGGTGGGATATATGCAAGATATTTCAGGAAAATTGGACAAGGAAAACCAAATTGATAGTGTAGCACTAGATCTGCCAAAGGCATTTGACAGAGTGAGCGATGAAATGGTAGCAAATAAGGTAAAAACTATTGGAGTGGATGAGAAAGTGATTTGCTGGGTAGAAGGACTTTTAAAAGGTAGAAAAGAAAACATTAGGGTAGGAAATACGGTATCAAAGGAAGTGGAAGTAAAAATTGGAGTGCCGCAGGGTAGCGTATTTGGACCATTTCTATTCATTATTCTAATGAATAATTGTGTTGATTGTTTACTATCAGAAATTAGATTGTTTGCAGATGACATAATGCTATATAAACGGATAAAAATTATTGAGGAATGTAAACGGTTGCAGGGTGATCTGGACAGGATATCTAGTTGGGTCGGTAAACACGGGATGAAGATAAATGCAAAGAAGAGTCAGCTTATTAGCTACACAAATAAAAAACAAAAAATTAATTATGAATATAAGGTGGGGAAAGAATTGATTGTTGAGGACTTGAAATGTAAATATCTTGGCATTACATTTGATAACTGGGCAGGACACATAGGACAGGTGGTAGGAAAAGGTTTCAAAATTCTGCACTTGTTGGAGAGAGTGATGAGGGGATGCACAAGGGAAGTAAAGGAATAGGGTTACAAAACTTTGGTCAGACCATTGCTCGAATATGGTAGTGTAGTATGGGACCCTAATTTTACGTATCAAATACAGGAGTTGGAGAGGGTGCAAAAAATGGCTGCTAGATTTGTTTCTGGAAATTATCACAGAATGCAATCAGTGACGGATATGATAAAGGAGCTGGAATGGGATTCATTGCAAGACAGGAGGAGGATGAAGAGGGTCATGGGAGTTTACAGGGCGTATACAGGTGATGAGGCATGGAAAGATATTGCAATAGGTATGAAAAGTAGTTCATGGAAGGGAAAAGATGACCATGACCACAAGATGGCACTTGATTTCAGGCACAAGGGTGTGGGAAGATTCTCTTTTTTAAGTAAGTGTGTCAGAGATTGGAATGAGTTACCAAGGGAAATGATGAATAGGTTACCGAAAACGTTGAAAGAATTTAAAGTTAAAATTTGTAGAGGGAAAATGTAGGTGGGTGCAGGATAGGGGGAAGATGGGTGTGTAGGAAAATTGCCACTGGAGCGTGTGCTCCATTGCAATTAAATTAAAATTATAGAGAGTACTTGTAGGGTATGAGGCACACTTAAAGGCACCTGTGACAAAAAAAAGGTAAACACATTAAAATACAGATACGGAATACTGCTGTCTCACTATAAGGGCTCACAAGGCATATTCAGAAGACTATGAAAAGAGTACTGGGAATAGTAGAGAAAACTTTACCACAAAAGTAAACACATATCACAAAATCATACCAATTACAACATCTCCATCATGGAATTTAATATAGAAGTCTACCTCTTCAATAATTCAAGCACATTATGGAGTGGAAAGATTGAACACTGTAATTTGCTAAAAGGGAGTACACAAAATCCAAATATCTTCTTTTGTTATAGGTAAGAATATAAATGAAAAATGCAGACGTTTCATGGAATCATCACAGCAATGCTTGGTACAGCAATACGTATACCAATATTTTAGGATCATAGATTTATACCACACTGAGAAATATACTTCTTGCTAACACCAAACTAATACCATTCCACAGGAAACTTGTGCTGTAAGCAACAAGAGGATGCGAAAATACTGACTGCGACAAGATAAATTATAACTAGTATCCTTTTTTCACTTTTCTTGATATTACACAAGTATTTTCAATTACTCCCAGGGTTTAATCCTAGATGGGGATACCACTTCAATCTCTTAGCGCCTAGCATAGTAAATACACAGATCACTTGGTATATATGACGTCATTGTGGCATATTCAGTCTGCACATGCCAACACAGTAACAGCGGTAGATATGATTGGGTATGTGCAATATCATGTGTTATGGTTACATTTTACTTTGGTCTAGGCTGCATTACGACCGAAATGGATATTTATAAAATATGATTTCGTCAGTAATTATTTGAGTTTATGTTGTAATGCAGCCTGGACCATACGTCACAATTATGTCACATGTTCCACGTGATCTGTGTGTTTAGTACACAAGGTGGTAAGAGATTGTAGTGGTATCCCCATCTAGAATTAAACCACTCCCAGTTAGCAATAACATAAATTAGCAATACATTATCAAAAGTTCACATCTAATTTTAACCAAATTAGTAGTGGAATACATTCAAGAAAATAATCAGAGCCAATTAAAAATTGGTGAAGTCGGTACTATGCAAAATACTGCTGTGATATAACAATAAATAAATACAGGAAAACCAAGTGAGAGAAATGACGCTAGAACACACCCAGAGAGAGAGAAAAAACATGCAGATGATCAAATTCAGTCTATGCAGCACCTATCAGTCTTATGGCGACCATCGTACAATTCAACAAATACACACGGCAAACAACATTACAATCCCAGGAAGAAAAATGAGCTGATTTAAGACTGTAAAACGCTAAGCAAGTAACCAAGACACTGTTTCAAATATCATCGAGTCCTCTAAATCGTAATACACATATTGCGTGCCTGTATACACACATAAAAGTTAAAAACATACCTCCTTGTTAGTGTGTGATGTATTTAATAACTGAATACTTTTTCCTTTATTCGTCTTTACAACACAGTATGTGATATTAGAGCTCTTCCCACCTAAAATCAGCTGGCACTTAACATAACAAATGCAAAGAGACTAAGCGCTGAAGATGAAACAATACTCTCACGGTATTTTGTCAGATCTGTAGGCAGCTCAATAAAATCGTTTTTTTATACATGGATACGTTTCATAGATTCAAAAATTATAAGTTGTCTCTCCTTTACACGAACTATATACTGTACGATCTTATCTAAAACGGTAAAATTTCTAGTTTTCCATTTCTAACACAATTTCAATTGCAAGGGGTAGGCCTATCTGTCCTACTTTCTGAAGCGACCGACTGCAGCCATTTTTGAAGATCACAAAATTTCAGCAAGAGGTCTCAATGTGAAGAAACCATTTTATTTTGGTTATTTTCATTCCTTAAGGTCTTATGCGATATCCCTCTGGGTCAGTTCAAAGGGTGGGGTTGATATATTGGGATTTTATGATCGCGCTTGAAGAATTATGAGTCAGGTCTGCAATAGAACTTCGCGTGGAGACCTTAACAAGAGGTTAGGTATTTCGACTTTGGTTGCAGACTACACACCTGTGCACATTAATGACCGCTATAGTCACCAATTATGTAGTTGTTTTCATATGTGAACGAAAGCTTTCCAGGAGTGTTGCTAACTCGACATCTTCGCCGGTTCTCAGCCCGATGGAGTTGAAGAAAAGAGAGCTTTCGGTGGTTAACTCTGCCTTATATTAAGGTCTACTGTTACCACAATCACAACCAGTCATGCACTGGCTCTGTATAATTTTTTTTTTAAATTTATTAGTTTTTATTCCCTGGGTGAAGGCTATAAAGCAGCAACCCAGTCAAAAGATGGAACTGTTTTTATTCTTTATTATAACTTTAATTGATTTATAAATTTTACATTAATTTATTGTGTTTGGGGTAATGAGGAGTGTGCATAAAGTCTATGATGGTTGCTATTAAACAGAAGAGCCAAAGAAACTGGTACAGGCATGTGTATCCAAACACAAAGATAAGTAAACACTCAGAGTACGGCGCTGCGGTCGGCAACGCCTGTATAAGACAACAGGTGTCTGGCGCAGGCGTTAGATCGGTTACTGCTGCTAAAATGGCAGGTTATCGCGATTTAAATGAGTTTGAAAGTGGTGTTATAGTCGGCGCACAAGAGATGGGACACAGCATCTCCGAGGTAGCGATGAGGTGGGGATTTTCCCGTAAGACCATTTCACGAGTGCACGGTGAATATCGGGAATCCGGTAAAACATCAAATCTTCAACATCGCTGCGGCTGGAAAAAGATTCTGCAAAACGGGACCAACGATGACTGAAGAGAATCGTTCACCGTGACAAAAGTGCAACCCTACCGCAAATTGCTGCAGATTTCAATGCTGGGCCATCAACAACTGTCAGCGTGCGAACCATACAACGAAACATCATCAATATGGGCTTCCTGAGCCGAAGACCCACTCGTGTACTCTTGCTGAGTGCACGACACAAAGCTTTACGCCTCGCCTGGGCCCGTCAACTCCGACATTGGGCTGTTGATCATTGGAAACATGTTCTCTGGTCTGACGAGTCAAGTTTCCAATTGTATCGAGCGGATGAACGTGTACGGCTATGGCGACAACCTCATGAATTTATGAGACACTGCATATGGGCAGGGGACTGTTCACGCTGGTGGAGGCTCTGTAATGGCGTGGGGTGTCTGCAGTGGGAGTGACATGGGACCACTGATACGTCTAGATACGACCCTGACGGGTGACACGTACGTACGCATCCTGGCTGATCACCTGCATCCATTCTTGCCTATTGTGCATTCCGACAGACTTAGGCAATTCCAGTAGGACAGTGTGATACCTCACGCGTCCAAAATTGCTACAGAGTGGCTCCAGGAACACTCTTCTGAAATTAAACACTTCCACTCGGCCACCAAACACCCCAGACATGAGCATTATTGAGCATATTTGGGATGCCTAGCAACGTGTCATTCAAAAGAGATCTCCATCCTCTCGTTCTCTTATGGAATTATGGACAGCCCTGCATATACTCGGCAGAGCTGCAGTCTCTGGTGAAGTACCAGAATTTCTGGCACCCGTAGCTTCGGCGTATCCTTGTAGTTGCTTTCCTCCTGTCGTTTGTTCTTCTATTCTTCTTGTTCTGTTGACTTGGCGTTTCGTCCGTGCTGTCAGCTGTGGTCTGTGATCTGTCTGAGAGCATGGTTAATTAGGCGGCTATTGATCTTGGTACAGGATGCCTCCATCCTGTAGCGCCCTTATATCATCTGCGATGTCGCATGTCCAGATGCAGGGAGCAAGTTTACCTCTACCTTGGCCAGCAGCTGGTCCCTGTAGCATTCAGGTGGTTTGACGGTACAGCTCAAGATTTCGTTGCAGCTGGACGATTTGGAACTATCAGGTAGCTCTAGACTTGTGGATGCCAGTTGACGTACTGTATATGGCTATGAGACTGGCATTGTAGCTAGCGTTAGTGGAGGAGAGTACCTCCAAGTACTACTGCTCGCTGAAGTTATTAGCGAATACTAGAGGCAGTGTGAGCTTCTTAGTCCAGGCAAGTCCTTCTTCTATATCTTTGCATCACGTGCTTGTAATAAGCGGGATCGCTGAGTGTCATGATTAGCTCATCAATATTTCCGCTTAGCAGCATCAAGCGGATTTTTTTTTTTTTTTTTTTTTTTTTTTTTTTTTTTTTTTTTGAACTCCTCTCCATTACTGGATAATATTTGATTGAGATGTCTTCTCCAATAACTGGACGGATGTTTGTCGTGTCGTATCTCTTATTCTTCTTCAGTAGAATGACGCCAGAAGTACATAGGACAGTGCTCCTTGGCAAACTTACTTGTTTCTGTCCACAAGCTCCGGTTGCCATTGTACGAATGTGTTGATTTGGCTAAGCTGAACGAGCTCTCTTATATACAGGGTGTCCAGAAAAGGACTCCCTGATTTCAAAATTAAATATCTCGAAAACAAAGATCGATAGAGGAATGCAGTAAACGGTATGTTTATTGTGACAGCTGTAAGAAGTGTACTGTATACAGCAGTGAGAAATAATAGTTACAAAAGCTGCTAACAGATGGCGCTGTACGCTGTACAGCTCATATCAGCATATATAAGTGAAATAATCGTATGAAAACAATCTTTGCAAACAATCACATCACAATGTTTTCAAATGTTCACCATTGTCACTACTCTGAGCTTCGGATCACTATTTAGGCATTACGTACGGCGATAACAGCGCCATCTGTTAGCAGCTTTTGTAACTATTATTTCACACTGCTGTATACACTTCTTACAGCTGTCACGATAAACATACCATTTACTGCATTCCTCTATCGATTTTTTTTTTCCGAGGTATTTAATTTTGAAATCAGGGAGTCTTTTTCTGGACACCCTGTATGTTGATGCACTGGAGTACTTACACAATAGATTGTCACTCCCTTGAAACGACTGTGAGGCACAGCGACTGGTCTTCGGCCAACCGGGCGAGTATCTGTGGAGCCACCTCCACCTGGAAGATGGGCGTGTGCTGGCAGCCCATCACTTGTGCCCAGCGGGGATTGAAATCCAGCGCTGCGTGCAACCTGGAGCTGCGAGAACGCCACTGATGCAGCTCCAGGCCAACCACTTACCGATTAAGCTCAGCTGTGACTGAGCTACTGTGCTCGGTGCAGACTATCACAGCTTGCGTGCGTCAAGAGAAATTGTTATTCATCCGACTGTGAGCCGGTTACTGCTGTTCATTTTCCGGCGGCGCCTTATCCATTTGTAGGGAACAGGGTTGTCTCAGAATGGATAAAACCGATTTGCAAACTTCGCTGAGCCACAACCACGTGTCTCTGTCAGCGGTGATATTACTCAACTGTATTTCTATGCCTTCTTGAATAACTAATTCCCAGAAGATAGAACACTTACCGAATTCCTTTTTTAATTACGTGTTGCTCCACTGCAGATTTCTCCAGCTGAAGTAGCTGGATATTGTGATCATGGTCGACCACGCTGTCCTTGATTGTGCTGATGATCTTACCTGTATAAGACTTGCTGTATTGCCACGGTATGCTATTAACTCCTGGCGTCTTCAAAACCACATCATCCATCACCAATCGTAGCCAATCACGGATTTGGAAAGGAGGACGGAATATGCTCATTATTTCGTGTCGAGTCAGTATTCAGCAAGATATATTAGCCGCATAAGGGATGAATGTCAAATCTTTTGACTGATCTTCTGGCTCCACCGGATGTTTATTTGCCTTCTGCCGAAGAGCTTACTCTTTCAATAGATCTGGATACCCATTGCTCTTGAGGGTAAGGAGGAGGAGATGTTCAAGTTCCGACGGGAGACTATTAGCGTCGGAAATTTCCCTTACTCTGTGCACGATGTTAATTTGTGCCGGGTGCTCCTGGCACGTAAGTAGAGTTCCGTGTGTTATCTACATCTACATCTACATCCATACTCTGCAAATCACAAACATTGTGGGTGGCAGAGGGTGCTAAGTACCAATCCTAAAGTTTTAAGGTACGCGCCCACTACAGCAGGCCGCATCGCATCGTATCGGGTCGCATCGCATTGAGCGAAAACGCTGCAACGCGCATCTGCTCGCAGCGAGTCGCATCTTTTATTGTCGCCACCTTCGGTTCTCGACGATTATTCAGCCGCTTCTGCCCCGCAAATGGACACATCAGACAAAGGGCACTTATTTTTATATATTCATTGAAGAAGAAGAAAATTAAGTAGAAAAGGCAATGGGTTTAATTTAAAAAGAAATTTTCCGCATTTCTTAGGCACATTAGATGACAAACATGTTATAACAGTTCTACCGACTTGCGGTTCTCCTTATTTTTAATGCAGAAAAATGAATGTTTTTCATATTTTTAATAGCCCCTTGCAGTTGCTGAATACCGTTTTGGACGTCGGAAGATTGGGAAAAAAATTAAGATGGCAAAACATTTAGCCACAACAATTTAGGTGAGGCAGTGGCTGCAGGAAAACTGAATTTGTATGTTGACAACTGAGATAAAATGCAGTATGTAATAGCAGTGGATGAAGCTTTTCCCCTTTCGAGATGAGGCCTATTCCAGAATATTAGATAAAATGAAATGAAGAGAAAATTTTTTTAATTACAGGCTCAATAGGTTTTATAGGTTGAAGGTTTCAAATCTGTGAAGGAAGAATTTTGGTGTTACCTAATAAGATAAATAAAGTAATACTAGCCATGTGCTGCATTCATAGCCTTTTGATTAACGATATTTGAAATGGGTTGCAGAAGGTAAGAGCGAAAATGACCAAAGAAATTTCTATACTTGACTTACACAGGTTTCTAGGTTACCTCAGAAATCATTAAGATTTGGAATAATTTCACAAAATATTTTTAAACAATTAGGTTATTTGGTAACACGAAGCTTTACAAGCAGGATTCAAAGAAAGTGATAGAAAATTATAATACACACGGTAAATAAAAAAAAAAAATACGAAACATGACATTATACCTGGTTGTTTTAACTAGTTTCCTATTTCCTCTTTAAGTTAAAACATACAAGCAAAGAACAAATGGGCATGAGCTAGAAATTTTATAATTTTTCATCTTTATTAAAGTTCATAAAGTAATTAAATTTTCAGATTGTAATTACTTATATTTTTTCAAAAATTATCCACCATCCTGCGTGCAAATTTGCAGCCAATTTTGTTGAAGTAATGCAGTTAATTCACAGAAATAGGAACATACAAGTTACAAAAGTCAATAAGTACTGTTGGAGCTCCTATCGCAAACCTGGTCGCGAATGAGCTCGTCGAGGCGCACAGGCGGAAAAATACGCAGAGCTGGCCAAGCGATCCGGCAATGCGACGCGACGCGGCCCGCCCCGCCCCGACTCGACCCGCCTGTGGTGTGCGTTACCCCCTTAGAATCAGTGTAAGCGATTGCTGACGCATTTCTGCGATGCGACGCGATGCGGCCCGCCCTAGTGAGCGCGTACCTTTAGGTGCACCATGTATGAAAGGTTTCCATTTTGTCCCTGTCGGATCTGAATGTCTAGGAAAGGGTAGATGCTGTTCTCCTCAAGTTCCATCGTGAATCGGATTTTTTGGTGAATTGTATTTAGGTGGACCAGGAATTTATAAAAACTGTGAATACAATAGTGCCAAACTGCAAATGTGTCGCCCGCATACCGGTGGAAGCAAGTCAGCTTATGGACAGACCCATCGATCGCTTTGTCTTTGAAATCTCCCATCAATATATTGGCAGCCATAAGCGACAATTATGAACAGAGCGTACCAACATCCATGTGTTCGTAGAATCTCCCACCATTGGTTAAATAACCAGAAGAAAGCACCTCCTCTAAGAGGACTATGATGTTTGGGGGTAGGGGACAGGGGGGAAACCAGCTATTACAAATTAAGAACGCCTCACCGCGTTGCGTCAGAATGACAAGATGTGTAGGGTTTTAAGACAGTGGGAATATTACCGGCCTTCTTGCATTTGGTATATATTGATATTGTGGTTGTAACTAAGGACTCAGTGGAAAGCATGTGGGAGCATGGTTATAAAGTGCAAGCCTTGTTGAAACATTTTATTACAAGAATCATGGTGAACGATTAAACTTATACAGAATATCACAAATAACATAATACAATATAATATATAAGAAAGCTTCGATCTTGCAGATTATGATCTTAATAAATCCTGTACCAATACAAATATATGTTAATGTGATGACAAGCTTGTTAAGCCATGACAATATCCCTAATCACAATATCTCCACTTGTATTAAACATCCAAACAGAAAATCCTTACGTGCTTGGAAACGTAATACAACACGGCAGGCTCTTACCAATTTACCATCATATAACAAATTTATAGATAGTACAAAATACAAATTTGTACACAGGAGGCAAAAATCAGCAATTATTTTAAACAAACACGAATCAGTTTACCTTAGCGTCCTTCAGTTTACCTTTAGAATCAAGTTCTTACCAAAAGGTTCTGACATACTATAGTGTGTACACGCCGGCGCATAAGTCGTTACCCCCCACACACACTGATAAGGTGGTGGGAACGATTAGCACCACATATCGGGGAATTTTGTCCATTCCCGTAACAAAATTATTAAGCACAATTAACAAGAATGCAGTAAGCGACGCACTTTGTAGTTGGGATCATCAGGTATTCTACCTCAAATACCCGACAGTGCTAGAAAATGGCAACTTATCACCTCGAAGCCACCGCCAGCCCCGCCCGCTGCCGTGCTCCCCAATGGGCGGAAAACCGGTCACGAACATAGAGCGCAGCGGAGGAAATCCCTCGATTAATGCGAGCCAGGAACGGTCTCGGTCGGGTCATAAATCCACATCATGCGGTACTTCCAGACCGCCTGGTCAAATTACAAGTCCTCGCTTATACCAGCAGACCTCTAACGTCGCAGTCAATTAGGGAAAATATCAGGCCCAACGAACCAATCCGCTGCTGCCGACCGACTGACTTCCCGGTTTCGTGTCCCCGAAAATCAACTCCATCAGCCGGTAGAGGGCACCACCAGAGCCACAGCGCGCTCTCACGGGCGAAACTAGCACGCGGTCTCTGCAGGAACCAGCATCAGAAGACAATCGAGGGCGGAGAAAATAAACAATGCGAGCCGAGCACGGCTCATATATGAGGTCAAGATAAGGAAACTGCTTGATGACACTGCTTACAAGCCGCCTAATGACGATCAAACTTCGAGGATTGAGAGAAAGAACTAAGGGGTAGCCTCTGTTGAAGAAGAACGGATTTCCATCAGACGTTATCAAGACCCTTTGGACCTCGTGCGCCAGGACACCCAGGACTCTACGGCCATCCTAAGATTCACAAGGAAAACGTACGTTTACGCCCGATTGTAAGTGCCATAGGATATCCCGCATACAGTGTACCTGAAGAGAATGCTTAATCCGTTTCGCTGGGAATTGTTCTCACCATGTAAAGAACTCGGCACGATTTGTCAATATTCTCCAAAAGATACGGCTTTCGAACACTGGTATGACCGTCCGTTGCGATGTTATCACGGTGTTCACCAGGGTTCCCACGAGGGAGCGTCGCGCAGCACGCTCCCTCGCGCCGTGAGATGCGCGCTGCAGTCACGTCATGCCACGAGCGCGCACGCATTCTGGAGTCACGTGAAGTCACGGCTCGCTCTCTTCCATTGTTTACTGACCTAGTTTTAACAATCGACGTATAGTTTATAGCAGGAGTGACATCAATGTTTAAGCAACCCTATATCACCGGATCAAGCAGTTTGGCAGGAAATTGGAAAATAATTGATTATATCATGTAATTATTATATCTTTTATCCTATTTATTACCAATTTAACTAATCAGGGGCTTGTAAGTTTTTATTCCACTGTTAGAATATTTCTAACACAGGTATGGGAACTGTTAAACATAAAACTAAAACCAAAGATTTCATTGTTATATGTATTTCTCATTTTCATAACAAAACTTGCAATCAAAAAAATTCTTCAGTAGTAACTGCTCTTCAGAGTTGAGTATCCTATTGCTCGTTTTGTGTTCATTTGGTAATGTGTTCGAATACGTCTCGAATCTTCTCCTAACTGTGGCACTAACCGATGACATTGTTCTGTCTTAAATCGATATCACATATCAAAAAGGAAGAGAGCTACAAAACAAGAAACATTCACAATCCGAAGATCTAGTTGTGCCAAAAGATTCCATCTTATTAGATCACGTGTCGTGACTTGTGCGGTGCGAGTTGGTTGGCGTATGGAGGCCATGTTAATAACCAGAGAAGTTTGGTAATCGGGTTACAAAACTTCGTCAGACCATGGTTGAATATGGTTTGAATAGTTTTGGACCCACAGTTCGGATATCAAACACAGGTGTTGGAGGGTATGCAAAAACGAGCAGCTAGATTTGTTGTGGAAATTATCGCAGGACCCAGTCAGTAACTGAAATGATTAATGGGTCCTGGATTGGGAGTCATTGGAGGACAGGAGGAGACGAAGAGAGTGCTGGGAGTGTACAAAGCATATCTGGGTGATGGAGTTTGGAGGGAAATTGGTCAAAGAATTAGGAATAGTGCCCGGAAGAGGATAGGCGACCATGACCACAAGCTGTCGTTCGATTTCATGCTTAAAGGAATGGGGAAAATTTTCCGTTGTTTGGTATGGATGTCAAGGATTGGAACAAATTACGGTGAAGTTATGAATACTGTACAAAAAACGCTTAAGGAGTTTAAATTAAAATCTGTAAATGGGAAAAGTAAAATGGGGAGGAATTTAAACACTGCAAACTATAAAAAAATAATATAAAGTTTGGTAATTAGATGACATGGGGAATTGCACCGGAGCGTTTGCAATTTCGTAGTTCGAGAATTATCTTACAGCTCCACAGCGAATGGTCGGGTGGAAATAGGTTTCTCCTCTTGAAGGCGCATCATGTTTGCATTATAAATCACGAGATCGGTGGCAAAGGGACCGACAGGTCATAAAATAAAATAAACGAGCTGGAGCACGTCATTCTTTAGTTGAAACAAGTCTGCTTTCTTAGTCAACCTGAGGAGTACGCGATAACTAACCGATCTGTAGTACAGCAGAAGAGTTGGATAACCAGTTGTCTATTTTGCAGTTTTGTTAATGATGTACAGATTTCCTTTCAATAAGGTATGTTTCAGTGTCATTATTCGTACAATCTTTTAATTGTATAAACTTGAAACAATAGCCACTAATTATTACCGAGAGCAAACAGGTTACACTAACAGTATTGATAAGAAATGCATAATATGCAAAATAATCATCATTCTTTAATTTTGTAGAAAAGTAGGGGGATAAGGGGCGTACGGGCCAGTAGCCCGGACCAAAAAGGTGTAATATCAAAGGATGCCGCCTCCCCTCCTTGAAACTGATACCCTCCTCCCCTCCCCTCCTTGTAACCTGATATCCTTCCGCCGACCTTGAAACCCCCCTCCCCTCTCCACTAACCTCAGTTCCCCCTCCTTGTTACCTGATACCCTTCCGCCGACCCTTCCCCTCTCCACTAACCTCAGTTCCCCTCCTTGTAACTTGATACCCTACCGCTGACCTTGAAATCGGGCATGTGTTCCAGTGTAACCGGAAACCCTTCTGTTGGCCTCGAAACCTGAAACCCCGCGGTGTAACCTGATATCATACCGCTGACCTTGACACCCGATACTCAACGCAGGTGTTCCTTCCGTGTAACCGGATATTCTACCGTTGACCTTGAAACCCGATACTCTATGCAGGTGTTCCAGTGTAACCTGAGATCCTAACGTTGGCCTTGTAACCCGATACCTCGCGGTGTAACCTGATATCCTGCCTCTGACCTTGAATTCGAAACCGCGGGCAGGTTCACACCTGTTGTAACCTGATACCCCGCGCTGAGAACAGAATGCACTAAACCAGTTTTTGTAGAGCGGGCGGGCGAACAAAAACCGGTTCTCGCTACCTGGAAACGTGCTGGGGTAAGACGATCACATATTTATGCTTGGCGAGTCGAGTCACGCCCTTTGGATGATTTCAGTAAGAATTAAGACATTCATGAATTGAAGTTTGATAATAAATTTAGGGGTTTGTATAAATAAAACACATTGTATCTAATTTGATTTGTTTTTTACGTCACCCACCATTGGGTAATTAAAAATACATTTTCATCGGCACACACACAGCATTACAAAATAAGTGACATTTACTAAGTTTTATAAAACTATTTTTCTTGAGTTCTCGTAGAGGCGAACACCCCAAATCTTCAATATTGTAGGAGACAATAGTCTTATTACAATTAAATAGACATTTGGTGTCGTAAAGATGTTCCTCGATATTAAATTATTTTTAAACTTACTTCTTTCCGGCCTTTGTATGCATACGTTAATCAATATTCCACATACAAATTACAACCATTTGATCTTGGTGGGTAAGCAATGAAGTCTTAGTTAGGTCTTCGGGAGGTCCCGGGTTTATTTCTATTTTAGTTTTTCCTTGGCTCAGTGCTTTATGCTTCGCGGCCAGGAGGCAGAGTTTGTGGGAATGTTCGAAGTTAGTAACACTATCATGGTTTAGTTATTTGAAGATGAATGGGATTAAAAATATCGATAACAACACCAACCTGGACTACACTGCATTTATTTTCAATCAGTTATTGAAATTCATTTTCATCTCTCGTAGTTCTAGGGTGCAATATATATTTAAGGATATTACAACTTTCCTAACTGTCATCACATAGCTAAGTGAAACTTTCTAACCAATTTGTATGACTAGCTACATATTGGGAATTTCATTTTTATGACTCCATTTTATTCCTCGATAGTTCGTAACTCCTATGGCATTTACTTTCTGTTACTATAAAAGCGTCTCACGTAATTACAGATCTTTTAGCGCCAGAGCGACTTAGTGGTTAAAGCGTCTGACTGGATACTGAAAGGTCTCCGGTTCGAAATTCCGTATCGGTGGTGGATACTAATAGGCCTGTAACCAGACATAAATGCTGTGAAGTATTCATGGTTCGTTTTTCTACCTTAAACTGCAGGTGCCCTTAAGTAACATAAGGAAGGTAGGAATTAGCCACCCGATCTGCAATACAAGTTTGTCTCCATCGGTAAAGTTTCAACCATAAACCTAAACTACTTCGCTTTTACTCGTGCGCGCTAAGAGTGAGTGGCTGGTTAGAAAATAGAAGATAGTGTGAATTATCAGTAGCCGACTCAATGGGCTAATACTATAAAAAAAACTAAGGGCATTAAAATTAAGGTATTTCGATTTTAGTGAATTATGAATGAAACTAAATGCGAGAATTTGGTGCAACAACTAACAAGAATCGTTTTTTAACAGTAAATTAGAAGTGTATGTTAGTCTTGAAGAACAGATAATTGTTAAAATTCTTATAGGAGAAAAAGCGATATCTCAAAAGGACTAAATCTCCTCCACAAACCAGTCTACAAACATAACGAGAAAAAGTTTTATAATCGTGCTTTAGTATCTCCTAAGATCACTACGAAAGCTTTTACACAATTAACAGTCTGAACGTTAGCTGTATAAAGATAAAGACAGTGACGATGTTATTATCATCGGAAACGTGCATCGGATGTTGAAAGCTATGAGGATCATAGAATACCGAGCCTGGTGGGTGAGCAGTAATGTTCGGATGATTCGTTCGCGAGAATATGCAGCACGGTTTTACAGTCAGATTTTCTTTCGTTTCCCAAAAATCATTCGAGGTGAATGCTGGGATCGTTCCAGTGCAGTACTCCTTTCAGAGTAATTTTTTATATGCCGATCTAGCTATCGTGCCTGGTAGGAGGGTTTTTAACGATGGGGACTGTCATGTGGAGGTGGAGGGTTCGATTCCTGACCCGGATGCTCATTAGAATCTGTTGTATTACTACTTTAGCACAAATAGCCGTTTATCGCTGCGACAACGAAAACCACGTTTAGTGGTGTTTTTGTTGGTAGGAAGGGATGATTTTATATATATATATATATTCGTAGCCATTTGAGTCAATTTTTTTCTTGTATTTTTGGTCTGGAACCCTCGAAACGTTATAAACATTCAAAAGTAACAGAGTTTCGACTTTCCACGCGCTGTGTCTATGTCGTGGCTAACAAGTCTACGGTAATGCGTTTCGACATGGGCAGAGAAGCCCTTAAATACTAGCGTGCTTTGTTCTTCATTCTTCAGCAAAACGCGTCACTGATTTCAAAATCTCTACGGTCGTAATGCAGGGGTTTAAGGAGGAATACACCGAAGATAATGTCCACTAATGATGACCGAGCCTGGTGGGTGAGCAGTAGCGTTCGGATCTGTAGTTGGCGAGGATATGCAGCACAGTTTTACAGTCAGGTTTTCTTTCCGTTTCCCAAAAATCACATGAGGCGAGTGCTGTGGTTCTTCGTCGTGCTTTCAGACTTATTGTTTTAAATGCTTACCTAAATATCGGGCATGATGGGCTAGTTTTTAACGTTCGGGACTGTCATGTGGGAGGCTCAATTCCCAGTCCGTATGTTTATTATTATCTGTTTTAGTAGTACTTTAGACACAAATAGCCGTTTTCCGCCTATACTCACTGCAATCACTTTGACAACGAAAAACGCTTTTAGTGGTGTTTGTGTCGGTAGGAAGGGATCACTTTTTTTTTATTCGTAGCCATTTGGGACAATTTTTCTTTGTTTATCTGGTCGGGAGTCATCTAATAGCTATCCACATTAGAAAGTAACAGAGTTCCGATATGCCACGTGCTCCGTTTATGTCGTGGCTAAAACGCCTACAGTATTGTGTTTCAAGATGGACAGAGAAGCCCTTAAACAATTTCGTTTATGTGGTCGGGTCATTTGATCTTCACTCTTTAGCTAACAGACTATCAAACGCGTAAAAAATTTCTCTCACTTTCCACTGATTTAAAATCCCCTACGGTCGCAATACAGGAATTCGCCGGAGATAACGTCCACTATGTTGTAGAAAATATTAGATCATTTTTTAAATTTTCACCAGTGCCAGTGCCAGTCTAAATGGATCTCGTGTACAACCCCCAAAGGGCACATAGTGAACAACGTGATGTGGACAGTTCTTATCCCAACACAAGGAAGCACAGAGCACAGTAAGGGGGAAAATGGAAGAATGCACACTTCCTGCAGAAACAGCGGTTACAGATGCATATTGGCGGGTACTGGTACATATCTCAAGTTTTCATGAACTGCGCCTCTCAAGAACAAGCTAGGAAAGGCTTCAAGCATAAATTCTGAAAGTATATACCTTTAAGACTTACAGAATATTGACAACTTATACATGTACACAACAGTGTCAAGGATCATAAAAAAAATACGCGGTCTGGCTTCTATTGACAGACATTCCATGAGTTTCATGAGTTAGAGGTCAGGTCCTCATTCCATTCCTATTACCCGCATATTCTGACAAGGTGTGTAGTGGGAATTCACCTGGACTGATTTCAAGAAACTATTGAGAAAAAAAAAAAACTGAAATCTGGATGGTTGGACGGGATTTCGAAACTGCATCTTGCCGAATGTGTGTCTAGGATGTTACCGCTCACCAACCAGCCTCAGTCAGTACCCTATCATTATAAGCCTTCTAACCTCTTACTCACACTATGGCCACGGAACTAAATGCTGCATAATCAATAATTCCGTGATAGAAAGATTCCACCTTCAGAAAAACCAATGTGTTGGAGGTCAGTGTTATTGATCAAATGTGATGACAGAGCGTATACCGACATAGAAGCTGACTTCGACACGGAAGGCTGTTTGCATTTAACGAAGGTGGGTGACATACATGGACACCATATATATATATATATATATATATATATATATATATATATCCAGGCACTAGTCAGAGGTCAGAGAAATAGGACCATGTATCGAGCATTACAGGGAGCAAAAGAGAAACAAAATTTTGTGAAAAAATGCACAGTGTCAGTAAGTTCTCGTTCAGAACGGCAACAGAAAATTGAATAGCAATAAAAATAAAAAAAATTGTTTTAAATGGGTGCTATTACCTTATCTTTGACCGTTTTTTCAGAGCTTCGCATAGTGCGTCAGAAACATCTGAAACTGTTCAAATAAATGATTGTTTTGAAACTCGAAAAAGGTAATGCAGGCTAGTACACGAGTCTCCTATTACTAGAAATCTTGGAGTCACAGCGTTTATCAGTAACTGAAATGCCTCGCAAAATTGAGTGCACTGGCTCAATTAATTATTTCAGAAACTCTACGATTGTCAATCTCGTAAAATTTGTTTATTGTATCCTCGATGGCTTCATATCTAATGTCTTCCATGAGTTTCTCGCCTTACTGTATTCAATTAAAATACAATTTCCATATCCACCAAATCATTTTTCGTTTAGTTTTCTAGTATACAGTGTGTCGGATCAGAGTGAAAGTTGCGGCTATTCGTGCACGTGAAATGGCCACGGTGGCTTCTCAAAAAGACAGTGCCTGGATAGTTTGCCGCGCAAGCCGCGCTAGTCAACAGAAATGATTCGCGCGGCAAATAACCGGTTTGGCGCGCTCGATCATGACTCGCGCGGCAGCCGCTCATACTCGATACGCAGCTTAGGCACGAAGCTCCATTTTGGCCTCCTGTGAAACCCCCCCCCCCCCCACGTATCCCAACGTGGCTTTTGTCTCTCCCCCCCACGTAGCTTCATCTCATAATGATTCCTGAAGTCATTTTTGTACTGTTTTCTCTTGTCAGAGAGCGGGGATAATAAAATGACGGAAATAAGTAGCCCAGTATAACTTTCCAGCCAACTCCTCCCCCTCTAGACCGAGCCACGTAGTTTATGCACAATCCCTTAAGGCCGGTTCACACTGTGCGGTTTTCACCGCAGTGGAAACTTGAGCGTCGCCGCCTACAGAATTTGAGGTGTTTACATATTCGGCGGTAGAACTGTTGCTGCTATTACAGCGGTAAAATTTTCGCTGCTATGAAGAGGTGGTAAAAGATGACGTGGTCGGACGTCAGTATCTTTCTTTTGATGGCCTGAGTTTCATTTTGTGAAATTAGAAGTTAATTTAATTAATTGGGCGTTTATTACTTCGTAGTTAAGTTTTAAAATTGTTATTTTCAAGGTTCCATAGCCACAGAATAAGAAAAGCGAAAGGAAAACAGAATATTTGAGGAATGACGACACCAAGTTTTTCAATTATTTTGGGATGTTTATTTCGACAGTTGCTTGCGAAACTTAAGTACGGCATTCAAAGGAGGAATACCCAGTTGATGAATTATATTTAACGTGTGGAACTGCTGGCAATCTCATTGAAGTAAGCAGATTTCTCAAGGGGCTATTATAAATAAACATTTAATTTCATATAATTCCAATCCGCTATATTTATTTTATGTTAATTATGGTGAAAACTTCTTCAGGTGAATATGAATAGATGTACAAGAAAAGTTTTAAAAATACACTATGCCATATAATGGTTAAGCTTTACATTTATTTGTAACTAATACATATACTTCACTGTGTAATCGACTATGAGTGTTGAGTTTATATTGCTTTTATACTTACAAACACAATCGACTAGTTAAACTTTTGTGATTAGATTGTAATCTGCTATGTGTTTTAATAACTATTACTTTACAAAGAAAAATCGAAAGTAAAAGGCGACGATGATGCCGAAGTTACTGAACACCTTGTCTCACTGTATTCGTCACTGCAGTGTTAGAAGAAAAGAAGAAGAAAAAAAGAGAGGAAAAAATGTCGATCCATAGAATTTCGAATGTTGAAAGTTTTTCTTGGCAAATTTCTAGGATATTAGGACACAGTTATATAATATTACACATCTTTCTATAAAATGTGATTCAACATTTTTCAACTTCTAGTTGAAGCTTTAAAAATTTATGTAAATACGTGATCAAAAGTTTCCTCATTTTTCATTTCTTCAAAATCATTCCTAATTTGAAGGCACACTTCTTTCCAAGCGTTCCTGGTGGCGTTCCGATTTTTGAAAAGAATCTATAGTTTTGTCTCTTAAAACTGCTAACGAAATGAGAAGATCAGTATCCATCATCACTTAACTTACATTAAGATTTTTAATTTCAAAAAATGTTAACTTTAACAGACAGAAATCGTACAAGCGGTTAAAAAATCGCCGAGTGTGCAAGCACCTATTTGACCACATGGGCCACTGTCTGGATTGGGGCAGTCAAATTACCGTCGAATGTAGTGGCAGCGCACGGCGGCATACCTGCCGTCGACGGCAGCTCTGCCGCCGGTTTTTCCTAACACCCAGTGAGTAAGCTCCCATTTGATCTCTCGCGCCAAGAGCAAAACGCTCTACATCAGCCCGCCCCAAGGCCTTCTGCCGGGGAATGAAAGGTAATTAAAAAAAAAAAAAACTACTGGAACGACGGCGACGGAAATCTTTCCGCCGCGGCCGAAACCACCCAGTGTGTAACCGATCTAAGGAGTCGTCACCAGCGCCGTACGTGGCCCGTTGTGCTGCCCAGCCCTCGCTAACGTCTGTTTTCCCGCAAATAGCAGTAGAAATCAGGTTTAAATCGAACGAACCGAATTAATTTTTGAAAGTTACTTAACATTGTTTACTCTTCGGTTCGGCAGAACTCTGATCGAGCGCAAACCCGCGTCCCAGTTCCACTCGAGCAGTCGAGGAAGCAACATCGTTTTTCCTTAAGCGAGAGTGTAGCGCGCGCAGTCCAGTGAATAATACCCAGTACTTCGTTTGAAACACATTCAACTTAGTGATACAGTTACATCTACCAATAAGTGCAAGTGAATAGCGAGTGCTATGGAAAGCGGGATCTACGGGGAGGCTGGTGACCCACCGTACAGCCTGCCTGTCGAGCAGCGGGATGCACCAGCAGAAACCCTACAGTCGGCGATGATGAACGCTTTACACGTTTTTCACACCAACACACCAGAGCTGGACATGGAGATATGTAACCCGGAGACGCACAAGCGGCGCAATGAAGAAAGCAATGGAAGTAACGACAAGCGAAAAGCCTTGGAATCATACAACGTGAGTAAGCCAACGGAATGCTCTTTGATTAATGCCA
The DNA here is from genome assembly GCA_031002005.1 of Vandiemenella viatica. Taxonomy (NCBI): domain Eukaryota; kingdom Metazoa; phylum Arthropoda; class Insecta; order Orthoptera; family Morabidae; genus Vandiemenella; species Vandiemenella viatica. Next base: position 6,274,160 of record JARYHS010007075.1, read on the forward strand.
TGTATGGGGTTGACGCAGTCAACAACCTAGAAACTCCAAGTCAGATAATCCTGTCGTCAGTGCAAGGCAAGATAAATGACACGCGGTCAGAAAAAGTAACCACCATGTTAGCATCCGGCCCCCACTCGACCAAAAATTATGTGTCTCGCGTACCTGCACATGTACACAACAAGGCAAACCGCTACAAAGTAGATTCCCCAGGACCATATTACATATACGTGGAGGGATTAGGAAAATATATTGGAAACCTACATCCCATGGCTTTAGGGAAAATAATATTTGGAAATTGCCCAGAACACAGCAAACTTATCAAAAACATAGTTGCACAAGGGAAAAACAGAATAAAAATAGATCTCGCGACACCATAGGCCGCTAACAGCCTCATAGATTCGCCAGTATTCCCCACACGACAACTCGCAGCATATATTCCGGCACATGTAGTGACTAGACAAGGAGTAATAAGGAATGTAGACACAAGTAATGGGGAGGACGAATTAACCAGCGTTCTCGAATCATCAGTGTCGGTAATTAGAATTAGAAGAATGACAAAAAGAGTGATAATAGATAATGAAGCAAAATTAATCCCTTTACGAACCTGTGTAGTGACTTTTGACTCTCAAACTTTACCGGAGTATGTATCTGTATACGGAATGCGTTGTCAAGTATCTCCGTATATAGCAACAGTCCGTCAGTGCTATAACTGTTTGAGATTTGGACATTTAAGTGGACAGTGCAAGTCACAAACAAGATGCACAAAATGTGGTGAAAACCATTTAAAAACACACTGCACTAACCCAAAACCAAACTGCGTACATTGCCACAAAGAACATGAAGCCACGGACAAATCATGCACAGTGTTTAACAAGCGGATTAAAATAAACGAGCTATCAGCAAAATTAAATATAACTTTCAAAGAAGCAGAAAACATGATCACACAGAAAACATACGCGGAAACGGCAACTTCAGCCACGCAGATCCAGGAAAGATCAACCTTCCCTGCACTACGCAACCCGCAGCGGAAGTTTACTGTCCACAGACGCGCTCGCTCGCCTCCACCAGCGGCAACAACAACTCGAATCAGACCGCCAGTATATTACCAACAGCAACAACTACCATTAGGGCCCATACAACGTAATCCGTACTCTCCCCAGGCAAGAGAAACATCACAACAGGTTACAACAACATCTAACATAAACCAACGCCCAGCATACACGGGATACCAGGAAGATAACACAGTTGAAAAAATATTTAGCATCATTATGCAAATAATTAATGAAATTCAGGGCCCACAGCCTCCCACTATAGATTCCACCGCAATAATAGAAATGATTAAAGAATATTTCAAATAAGTAGATCGAAAGGAAGCTTTTCAAACCCACCTACAAGAAAATGGAGGAATTTCAGATACTACAATGGAATGCACGATCAGCCTTAGCAAACAAGGAATCACTACTTCAAGAACTAGCAGCACAACGAATTGCAGTAGCGGCCCTCAGTGAAACGTGGTTTCGTAAAATAGCATATTTCCAGGGATACTATGTTCTCCAAGAGGACCGTACAGACGGCTATGGAGGAACAGCATTACTAATTAAAACAACCTTAAAATTTCGAGCGGTAGACATAGATCTTTCTAACATCCAGCACTTTCAAGCCATCGCTGCTCAGATTGCGTTACCAAATTACAACCTCACGGTCGTCTGTATTTACTGTCCTCCACGCACTAAGCCTGATCCGCAGGAGTGGTACAGCCTACTCAAACAACTAGAACCACCGTATATCCTCTGCGGCGACTTCAACGCCCATAGCAGAGTTTGGGGATGCGAATATGAGGACCAGCCGGGCAAAGCAGTGAGGGAACTAATGGATGAATTTAACCTGATCCTCCTCAACGACGGTTCACCCACATTAATGCCAAGGCCAGGATACAGACCCTCAGCGGTCGATTTAACCTTAGTATCTCCATCCATATCAACAGACTTCCAGTGGCGCACTGTCCCTTACCCATTAGCGTTCGGATCACTTCGCTATCATCATCTCCTACCTCGCTCCAGTAAGACAGCCGGAAACCCACCCTAAAAGCAAATGGAACATAAGAAAAGCAGATTGGTGTCGCTACACGCAAATCATAGACACACTACTACATACATGCACTCAGAACGCCTCACCAGCAGAAAACTATGAATCCTTCATCTCATTAATCAACTACGCAGCGACATTAACGATACCCGAAAGCCGTATACACGCGAAGAAGCCAACATCACCTACTCCGTGGTGGACCCCAGAATCATCCAAAATGATCGCCAAAAGACGACTTGCGTTCAAAAATCACAAACAACTATCTACACGGGAGTCATACATAGAATACAAGAAAATCGAAGCACAAGCAAAACGTTTCTTTAAACAGCAGAAACAAAACAGCTGGAGAAGGTACTCTGCTAAAATATCCAAGGACACCCCCATTAGTGAAGTATGGACCATGATCCGGAAAATGAAGAAGAAACCCGCTCCCTCATCAACTATCACCTGTGATGTGGAAGATATCGCCAAGATATTTGCCCCTCCATCCGTCATCCTACTTCCACTTGCGAATATCATAGAACCAGAAGAACATGACAACGTCCATAACATATTCCAAAGACCTTTTTCGCTTCGCGAAATAGATAGAGCCCTAGACTTCATGCAGGGACACCGCACCGGGATATGACAATATACATTACGCCATGTTGCGACACCTGCCCCAAAAAGCAAAAACCCACCTCCTACGTTTAATACAACAACTATGGCCATCAGACAAACTCCCAAAAACATGGACTACACATGTAATTGTACCAATACTGAAACCAGGAAAGGACCCTACGGAACCACTGTCGTACCACCCAATAGTACTATCATGTGTATATAAAACAGCTGAACGTCTATGGAAACACCGCATGGAATGGTGGCTGGAACAGTCTAAACAACTGCCAGAAACACAATTCGGCTTCCGGAAATCCTGTAGCACCATGGATAGCCTAGCTATACTGACCACTGATATCGAACGATCCATCAACAATCACGGAATACCTACTAGGACTCTTTCTGGACATCTCGAGTGCATATGATAATGTAGAGCTGCCCATACTCATGAGAAAACTACAAAAGATGGGCCTCCCGACCCCTCTACTGCAAGGCATATACTCCTCCTTCCATCATCGCACGATATATGTTCGCATGAAGAACAACTTATTACATGGACCATTCACCGTAAATCGAGGTATACCGCAGGGCTCCATACTCAGTCCATTATTATATATCATATACACCAGAGAACTAGAATCATTACTGGGACCGCAGATAAAGACCCTTCAGTACGCGGACGACGTCTGTGTATATGTCTACTGCGCATGTTTCTGGACGGCACTCAAGTGGATCTCGGAAGCAGTGAAAAATTAACCAGTTGGCTTCATCAGCACGGTCTGACCTTATCACCCCAAAAGTCATCAGTAGTGGTTTTCATACGCAGACGAAGCCTACAATTGCCCAATCATATCCGCTTGGGCCACTATATATTTCCAGTACGCGCAACGGTTAAGTTCTTGGGTATCATTTTAGACAGCAAACTTTCCTGGATTGCACATGTGAACCATATAACAGCCAGAACGAGCAGCGCCATGAACATACTCCGCGCAGTAGCACACACCTGTTGGGGAGCAGAGCCTGCAACTTGTCTCCTGCTATATAAAACACTGATACGATCACGCATAGAATATGGAAGCATCGTCTTTGGAAACGCGCCGCAACAACAATTACGGAAATTAAACCAGTTACAGTACCAGGCCCTCCGCATCTGCATAGGCGCCATGAAAAATTCGCCCACGAACGCCATTCTCATCGAAACCATGGAACCGCCACTAGAACTCCGACGACAGTACCTCGCAGAGAAATACCTACTCCAACGACTCTCCTTTTCACAACATCCCCTAATACCGAAGTTGCAGATACTAAGCAATAGCATGGGACCCTTCGGCGAATCTCGCCCCTCTCGATGCCCGCTCTTAATCTACAGTTACTATAAACTCAGATTCACAGAAGCGCTAATAACGAAGGATTTAACCTTACCAATATTCGCAAAACCCTACGAATGTTCGGTTCCATCACTGCAAACTTATACACTACCTTCCCATCTCAACGATAAATCAGTCTCACGGCTATTATCAACGATGTGGGGGGACTTCATCCAGATCTACACAGACGGATCCAAAACAGAACGTAACGCAGGATTCGCTTACTACTGCCCGGCCAACAACCACGTAGCATCGTTTTCACTACCACCCGAAGCTTCAAAATACACGGCTGAAATATTAGCAATCAAGGAAAGCCATCCAGTACGGAACAGGACAACATTTCAAGAAAATGCTTATACTAATGGACTCCAGAAGTACATTACAGCGGCTCCAGAACCCTCAGTTGAACCTCAATAGCAACAGATACATCATGGACATTACAGAAATGATAATTTCATCTACAAAACAAGACATCAAACTCATGTGGGTAAAAGGACACTCAGGTATCACCTACTACGAGTTAGTAGACTCCCTCGCCAAACGTGGATCCACGGAGGGCTCGCTATTAGCCTTGCCGCTACCATACACAGACTTCCTCCCCCGGGTGAAATAAAAAATGAACCAGGACTTTCAAGAATATTGGACCAGAACATCAGAGCTCAAAGGAAAACACTACGCGGCCATCCAATCAGTAATACCAAAACAAGTCTGGCATAAAGACTTCCTCGGGAAACGACAACTCATAACATCAATAATCCGGATGAGATTGGGACATTGCTCTATCCCCAGCTATCTCCATAAAGTGGGTGTAATAGAATCCCCTCTGTGTGACGCAGATAAGGAAGACGAGGCAGACCTGAACCACATATTCTTTAAATGCAGTAAATATTCCATTCACAACCAAAACCTTCAATCCAAACTACTAGCCTTACAGGTTCCGCTGCCGACATCGATTCCAACCCTCCTTGCGACGGGCCAGCCGACGATCTATAGAAGCCTTGTAAATTTCTTACGCGAGGCGCAAATTAATACATAGGTGAAACCAATACAAATAAACGGACATAAGTCACCAGAACTTTATAAATGAAATACCATATGTCCAATTTAGTTTTATATAATATAGGCAAGAGCAAAACTAAACAAAAAAGATAATATAATACAACTGTAATTTATCAGTTATGAACGTTTTGTAAATAACAGGTAAATACTGAAGCAACATGCAAATAAAATGAAATCATGATAATGTATAATATGTAATAGGTTTTTGACATGAATGATACTGTATATAAAATTAAACAAAACAGTCAACAAGTATAAGTGGTAAGATGTAAATTACAAACAATAAGTAAATAATAGGTATATACACAGATGATACGTAAATAATAAGCAAACAATATGTAAATATGTAAAAAAAACATATGATATGTAACATTTCAGATATGAAAAAATATTATATTCGTAAAAAAAAAAAAAAAAAAAAAAAAAAAAAAAAAAAAAAAAAAAAAAAAAAAACAAATAGAACCCGCGTCCTGCTAGGGGAGGGGGGGGGGCAGCTGCCCCACCCCTGCCCGTACCTGGCTACGCCCTTGTTGACAACTAGTGTAAGCCCGTGACTGTATTTTGCGTATCGTCACGGGTCTAGAAAACTTCCAGTTTTTACCATGAAAGATTACTACAGGTTGAAATGATCCGACCAAATATAAGCTTGAACTGTGTTTCACCCTTTGGATGAATAAAATTTCTTGAGCTTGAAGAACTCAGAAGCTTAATAGAGGTAGGTATTAAACACGGACGGGAACGATCGTGCTATCGTGTAATTGTTTCAAAGGTCCTACACTCAAACTTGCTTAAATAAGAAGTTTTAAGTTGCTTTAATTATTAAAATGTTACTCAAAAGTAGATCCACGTTTTTTCAGAAATAAAATTTATCGCTTGTTTGGACTTATGGGGAAGAGAGAGACACATAGTACTAGGGGAATGACTTTTCTTGAACACTTCCAGTGCTATGGCAATTAATTTGGTAGCATGCTTAGATATTAAATTGTGGACATAACCACGAATTCCTTATAATGGTATCTCTGGTCGCTGTTTTGCGAGCGAAGGCTGGCCCATGACGTCACCATTTTCAGCCAATAGCTATCGAAGTGAGTGAGTGACCTTACGAAATTATATAGTAGATTACGCAGGTGGAAGGCGTGGAAGTTCTCACAGTTTTTGTCATTCTTCGTGGGTCCGGATGGTTGGACTGGCGGTCTCGCAGGTGCTGCAGATCTCTGATAGCGTCTCAGAATTGCACCCAAGGGTAAGGTAGAAAGTATTACAGGATTTATTGAACAGTTATTCTTCTTTTGAGTATTGCAACTTATGCTATGGAAGACTTGATTGATGTAAGGAAGAAAAGTATTTAATTGTGACATTATGCCAGTGCTTAATGCCGAGATGTAGTGTGGCTGTTTCAGGGAATCTTCTTTGATAAGAATATATGTACTTTCCTGAGTGGAAATGTCTTGGAGACGAGAGAGACACATTAACACTTAGTAGTAGGGGAATGACTTTTCTTGAACACTTCCGGTGCTCAGGCAATCAGAGGTCACTGACGTCACGGCTTGGTGGTGGGAGGTCACCAACCAGAGTCCAGTTGGCGGTGGGGGAGATAGCAGGTGGTAAAAATTGCGCAGTGGTAAAATTTGGCGTCACTGACGTAGCAGCATTGGAAAATCCGATTGCCACAGACTGTCTGCCTGACGTCATAGCCCCCAGGCGCAATGCAGCCAGTGAGAGGCCACAAACAGTGGAAAAACATCAGACATTTTGTGTCTGTATCTCGCACTGGAAATCTCATTGCCCCAGACCACTCAGGCAGGTTTCTTCAAGGCGGGCTGACTAAGCCGCCTGGCCAGGTGAAAGTTGTAAAGGAATGCATATTCTTTACAAACCAAGTACAGTAAAAAATATGTCTTCGGTTAGCTGTAAATGCTGTCACATCAGCCACCTCAACCTCAATTCCCGGCCGACGCTCCTCTAGTGCAGGGGGAAATGGCTAGTAAGGTTCTCCTGTTTTCAACATGCTACAAGATAAACAACACTGACACCAAGCGGCTCACTGTAGATTTGTCAACTAATCTGGAATTTAATCCAGTAGCTGTACTCGAAAAAGTTCGATACAGTAAACTCACGCTCACACTTGAAGAGGGATGTAGTGAGACTGCTGGTCTATACAATTGGTGATCTTTTCAGCAACATTGAGCATCTTGAAACGAGTGTCTCACTTGGCAACAACATCATCTCGTCCCGAGCAGTGGCTGCAGCGAAGACTATATGGTTTTGCAACAATGCTGTGCCTGCCTGTGGTGTGTTTCCCAGCGAATCAACATGGGACAACATGGTCGACGCCCTGCCAGCAGTGACTAGCGCTATCAACATCATGGAATCCTGGAGTTATCAAGTTACCAAGTACTACAACGAGTTTGTGAATACGTTGTCAGTGAAAGTGACTCGTGACTATCCCCGTTGTTGGGTACATGGTCTGATAGAATTGCATTTTGATAATCTACATGTCAATTAAGTGTCATACAGCCCCACTTCAACACTAATCTATGAACGTTTAAAGCTAGAAATTAAAGCATATAAGAAACTGTTAGCTTATGATGATGTTAACCGAAAACTTGAATAAGATTTAACAGGAACTGATGTATGCGGTAATATGAAATGTAACGTAAATAAAATAATTTTACCCATTTTTTTTCTATTTTATTTCAGCTATCTTAATCAAATAGTAAGACAGTATTATATATGGTAATATATATTATACATTTTTTAATTCTTGTATTTCGACGACCAATTGGCGATTAAAAATACATTTTGAATACCACTTATATCATTACAAAATATATTTCAGTTATAAAGTTTTGTCAAATTATTATTTTTCCCCCTTGAGTTTTCACAGTGGTTGACATACTAAATCTTGTATGTTGCAGCATACTTTCTTCCCGATAATTTCCTGGAAGCATCGAGCCTTATTCTGTCCTTTAATGTAAATAATTGAATCATCCTCATTGGTTATTGCATCTAGTATGGAGCACATCTTGCTGAACGAAACGCCAGTAGCGTCCTCAGGTACTCCATGGTAATTACGTGCAGAAGCGACGTAAGGCGTGAGCGAACTGGAAGACCACCTTCTGCCTCGCGGTCTAAGGGGCGTCGTGTCTCCAAAGGTTTATGCAAGTTTATTTAACTCGTAAAATAGATTAGAACCGTGACTAAATATTTTACTTATCATAAAACGATAAATCCCACCGGCAGACAATACTAATAGTCTAGCAAATTTTGATGGCGTTACAGTGACTGTAGCTGGGAATCCGCGGCCATTGGTCTTTTTTCCAATTCAGTTTGTTTTTCGCAGAAACGAGGCAGTGTAGGACGCGATATTTCAGTTTGATGTTATTGAATGCACTGAATGCTTAAAAAATCTCACGGAGTACTCAGACACTCTTAGAGATCGTGTTTCGGTTTTGAAAGAAATGCTCAGCTCAGAATTTATCATGCAGTTACACTTATGGTAAGACTTATTATCGCGTGTTAGTCCTAGGCAAATTATGTAAATCTGTACAACTCCATTTAAGCATTGATATTGAACATGAATTTTGTGACTGGATCAAAGACTATCGACAATCTGGGCTTGGAACGCTTGTATGACGCTTGTCAGTTTACTGAAAAAAGGAAAAATTTAAAAATAAAAGGATAGCCAAAATGAAAAGGACATTCGATTATGAAAGCAGCGATGAAGCAATATAGTCTCCCTAAAGTAGGTATAAATAAGATGTTTTTAATGCCATTATTGATTCCATAGTTAGCAATATGCATTCAAGATTTATGTCTCTAAACCAACACATTAATAATTTCGGTTTTCCCTATGATCTATGTAAGTTAAAAATATTGCAAAAGAGTATATATTAAAAAAACTACGAAGATTTACATTAAGTACTGCCAGAGGGTGATATTAAAGGCATCCAACTTTACGAATTATATGAAGATTTACAAGTATTGATCACGAATTTACCTGATTTCATTACAGATTTGAAACAGCTGCTACAGTACATAACAGAAAGTAACTTGCAAGAAATTTACTCAAATAATTATATTGTCATTCAGATTTTTCTAACCATACCAAATAATACATCCTCCCCTGAAACAAGCTTTTACAAATAAAATATTATTTACTATGTATTATCGGTCAGCAAGGCTTCCAGCTTTATTGATCAGTTGAAAAGGAATAGAATCTAAGCATCATTACGGAGTTCAGTAAGGATAAGAGGAGGAAATTTATGATTCTTTAAATCTTTACTGTTAGCTATTGATTAATAACGTTATTTACAATGCAGACAATTGCATTCTTATTAATATAAATTTAACAGGTTTAAAAAAAAAATTCTTTATAGATTATGCCCTCTTGCACCATTAGAGTGCCCGGCAAACCATATCTTGCCCCATCAAATTTAGTTCTTGCCCTGCCAGTGATTACGTTTAAGCTGGGTCGTTATCCCCATGTGATGGTGAAATACAATGTACAGAGATTATGTTGTCTGAGCACAAATTTGCATATAGCAACTTCATTGTGGATAAACACACCATAATTCTTCTTGAATCCCTGTGCGTCCAGGAAGATGGTCGTCATGGTAATGAGTGATAATAGTTGGTGCTACTTGGTTTATCAGCTTACGCACAACACTTGTTAGAGGTACATATTCTACAACTCGATCGTGCGGGATCAGGTAGTAGGCAGCAAAATTCTCACTGTTATCCAACTCTACTTGCAAATCTACAGGTCCCGTTTTAACCAACTCATTTTTGAGTGAACAGTCAATCAGTCAATTACGGCGTAAGGTGCAGTTGCGATAAAATCTTCATGGTTTAGTAGAGGATGGTCTGGTTCATAGTAAAACTGTTGGCATCTTGCATCCAGGTCTACAACACTATGGTTCGGTTTTTCTTAAAGTCTGGATTCATGTTCTCATACGGGTACGTTAAATCATTTAAGAACACTTTGACATTGGTGAGATTGCTGTAGTCGAACAGAGCCGCACGTAATCTGCATTGCGTTTCCTGTTTGTTTGAAATCCCAGAACCACAAAGCTAGGTTCCTCCCGTTGCGTTGATGTCTTTAAAGACCAAATTTGAGTCTTACTTATAGGAAGCCAGGGCCGACGTAAGGGAGGGGTAAGCGGGGCAAAAGTACCCGGGGCCCGAGCCCCCGAAGGGGGCCCTCCGGCCATGGTGTCTAGCTAAACAGAAATAAAACAAAAACAAAACTTTCTAAAAAAGGTGTTATTTGATTTTTTTGATTAAAATTTTCTAACTTTATACAAAAAATCAAAGTGTACAATAAAAAAAATCGAGGTTGGGGGGGGGGGTCGAGAACACTTACCTGGGGCCCGAGAATCCTATCGCCGGCCCTGTAGGAAGCAACGGGTACTTCAACAGATCCCAACTTCTGAAATTAATGCGAATTGGCTTCCCACTGTCTAAAATCTTAGGCAAAGCTAGTATCTCTCTTTCGAATACTTTCAAATGAGGCATCACCCATATGAGTTTACTGATGGTAAATTTACTTTTGTGAGGATGTGGATTGGCTTTTATATACGAATTTGTATCGTCCCTAGCTCGAATCAGTATCAGTTCTTGTTTTACATTTGCAAGTATCCCTTTAAAGTCTTAGCAAAAACCCAATAGCATACTAAAAGGAATACATACATCAAAGTAACCATTTCCAAGATCGCGTTGCCCCCATTCTGCATTGTTCAAATAACAGTTTGTTGAGGATCCGCAGAAATAATTGTTTTCAATGTACTTGTGATACCAACATTACTATTGCGGTCAATTTCGGCTCCGTTAAGTTCTACCGAATTTCCTTAAACAGAAACGCGAATGAATTGGATGTGATGATTGAATTTGTAGCTGATGACCAATCTGATTTGATGAATCTTCCTTCAATACGCAAGTAACGTTCTGAACAGGTGTCTGAAATTCATCATTGTTATTAAATGTGGCTGGCGTATTCAGCTGATGTCTCAAATATTGTTTGCGCGTCACCGACTCATCAAATTCCACACTGGAAGTTATGTTAAGCGCCTCATACATGTTTTTTAACGGTATAGTCTAACGACTGTAGGAAGACCACCTTATCGGACGTTAATCGTTTTACAGTTAGTTCACGACTGACAACTTTGTGTGGATGACGCTTCTTGTTATAACGAGCTCCCATTCTTTATATGTAGTTTCCTCTAAAATCCACCAAATCTTCATCCTGGTCGACAACTCTAATGTTGATTTGCTGAGAGTTTTCATTGTGTTGGGCTGATAGATGACATTAGCGGGTACTTCTACAATCTTGTACCCTGGCGACACTGTTGGAAAAAACTCGTGCAGTGTATGCCCCAGCTTTTCGTTGATGTAATTTCCTGTACGTATGCTGCACTCTATTTGTATAGCGTTAATTTTGAATATCTGTACAGTGTAGTCTGAAGAATGAAATCCAGATTTTAACACAAGTTTCGAAAATATGATTAGAGATTCAGATGAGTTTGTTTTAGCGAAGTCCATTTCCACAGGAGTTTGTAACTAGCGCTTGAGTGAGTTGTTTGCTCTAATTGCTAGTTTGTCGTTTTTAATGGGCCAAACAAAATCACTTGCCAAATCATCAGTATTGTAATATCCTATGGTTATATCAATTACACTAATCTTCGAGTAATGAAAATTACAATTTATTTGTCTATATTCGGAATTGAATTGTAAGTCTGAAAGTCAACCAAGCCGATCGTGTAATCGCCTTGGCTCAAATCTATCAGTGGGAAGTCAGCACAGCCCAGGACACTGAACTGTTGCCTGACAAGCAGAGTGTTACATACATGTGTTATTGTGTCCAAGGTTCGTTCAAGATTGATGTCAGACATTTTCATACAGGATTTTAAAACAAATTTCCGTGTATATTTGTACCAAATTTCTGGTGTTGCACTTTGTACAGTATTCCCTTCCCTACCAAGTATCGCTACAATTGCCATTGAGAGTAGAGTGTGGCCTAGGCGTATAAGAAAAGCGTTAGAAATACAAAAAGAAAAAGTCGGAAAACATGAATGCCGACAGTGGTTTTCAACTTGACCATATTTGGTGATACCCGCTCAGGAAAACCCAAGACCCCGTTCTACCGCCTACACTGGGCGTGGTGACGTCACCGCGGACGGTTAGCGCAGGCTCGGTTTCTGCTACTATATAATGCGACAGCGGCAACTGACAAAGCAGTCCTCAAATGAAAAGCACAGCATGATGACAGAAACGTTAGCTTTTAATAAATCGACGCGGCTCCACTTGGAGAACCAAGAAAATACATAAATAAATGAGCTGAACCACATTACTTATTTAGTTTAAACATGTGGCACAAGTCTGATAATTAAGGCAACCTGAGGGGAAATCGATAACAAACCGATATGTAGTACAGCAGAAGAGTTAGAGAACCGGTTGGCTATTTTTAAGCTTCATTAATGATGGACTGATTTCCTTTCAATAAGGTTTGTTTCAATGTCGTTATTCGTACAATCTTTCAGTTACATACACTTAAAACAACAGCCACTTATTATATCCTGGAGGATACAGGTGACACGTCCAATACTGCCCTCACAAGATTTGGACTAAAAAAATTGTAATTTAAAAAACTAAAATCACGCTTTTGTAGTAATGTGAACTAAAAGGTTAAAAATAATATTTAAATATAAAGTCACTATAAATATAAAGCATGGTGTGCTATTTCAGTTGTCTTATATTTTTTGTCGTTGGCTGTTTGTAAAGACAGAGTCATTGTCAAAAGTTATGTAGAGCGCACCCCACGCTTTTTTAACATTAAAGTTAATTTTGTAATCAGTGACTTTGTACTTTAAGTTTATTCAAAAAAAATTAATTTATCCTGAATTGTGGGACGTCCTATCACTGTTAAACAAAATGATTATATTTAAATATTATTTATAACCTTTTAGTTCACATTACTACAAAAGCGTGATTTTAGTTTTTTAAACTACAATTTTATTTTTAACTTTTTATTTCAGATAGTTTAAAAGGTATGTTTCTTACTCTTGGCTTTTCTTCGCCAATCTCTCTTTTTCTTTGAGTTGTAATTTCATTTTTTAATTATTGTTCCCACGAGTAAAATACAATTAAATTGTCAACAAGAGATCCAATATCAGGGTAAACGAGGAAGGCTACTTTTCTATAATAGTACGAAGTAATATTTCGAATACTTACTATTCAACATCTCGCTAAGCGACTGCAGACAGAGAAACCTTTCTGGATAGGAGACAGCGGAAGACGATCGTCTACAGCAACCAAGGCTCGTAAATCACACCCGGGAAACTGGAGAACGATGATGATGATGATGGCTATATTGGGCGGGAAATCTCCGAAGGGTGTGGCCGCCAAATGACGAGATTTCTCGAATCGCACCTGTGCACTAATGTCGCGGCTGCATTTGGCTAACTCAGTAATCCCATCAAGTATAGGATACGTGTAGTTTAACTTGAAGTCCTAACCATGGGTTATCCTAATCTTTTCCATTTATATTAACCACAAAAATGCGAACCGAAATCGGGATTCGAGCAGGGAATGTCTGCTCGCCAGTCACGCGCCTTAACCAACTAGGCCACAAAGACGATTCGGAAAGTGAGTGAAAATGAGCCATATTTTTCATAAGACGGTTAAATCACTTTAGTGTTTTTACTGTCAAAGTAATGAGATTACCAAGACATAGAAATGAAATTATTGGATTGTCATCGGTTCTTAATGCATGTAAAAAATTTCAGACAATTCGTACTTTCTGAAGTGGGTGAAAATTGAAATTTTCCATTACATTCAACCATTTTTAGTTGTTTCTGACAAGGTGGTGAGAGTGAAATTATTGAATTTTTATCGGTTCTTAATAAGTGTGCAAAATTTCAAACGATTCGGACGTCAGAAGCGGGTAAACTTTGAAATGAAAGATTCCATTACCTGTAACCATTTATTCTATTGTTACCGTCAGAGTAACGAGAATAGCAGGACGTTGCTAAGAGACTACTGTATTGTCAACGGTTCTTAAAACGTGTGCAAAATTTTTATGTTTTTGCTGTCAACGTAATCACAATATCAAGACATAGCTATGAAATTATTGTATTGTAACTCATTACAATACATGAGCAAAATTTCAAATAATTCGGACTTCTGGAATTGGGTTAAAATTAAATTGCAAAATTTCACGATATTCAACCATATTTCTGTTGTTACTGTCAAAGTAATGAGAATAGCAGGATACAGCTATGAAATTCTTGTATTGTCACCGGTTCTTAATATGTGTGCCAAATTTCAAACAGCTCGGACATTGGGAAGTGGGTCAAAATAGAGTTGTAAAATTCTGTTACATTCATACATATATACATACATACAAGTCAAGCTAATATAAAGCGTGTAAAAACAAATATTGCTATGGCTATAGATAGGAAAAACATAATGAGAAAAATAGTAATCCGCAATGATTCATCATCATTCTTTAATTTTTTTTTAGAAAGATACATGTTATTTAATAAAATACAGCCTCAAGTGATGAAATATTTGTACAGAAATATCATTTTGATCAATATTCTTTTACAAGGGATAAAAACTATTCAGCACTTGATAAAAGTTATTTATCACATATTTCAATAGAAATAATTTTTTTTAAATATTAAAAAAGAATATGAGGTATAAAAAGTAATATAAGGAAAAAAATACTAAGCCAATTTCATTCAGAAACAGTTATAACACGGAACGGCAGCGATGCTGAGAATATTCGCTGTGCTCAGTGCCAGTCTTCGCCCTGAGCGTCCCCCTCTTCATCGCCTGGGTCTGACTCCTCTGTGTCCGAGTATTGTGGAATGCGCGGGGTTTCCTCCTTTCCCAACATCTCCCAGTCGTCTGAAAAGCACCGTCCACGACAAATACGCAGGTGTGGCATCTGTTCTCTCAGCCTGTCCAGTTCGCCGTCCTCCACACTGCGACTATCCAGCTCCAGCACCCTGCAGGCAAACACGCCTCCAGTACTGCCCTCACAAGAGTTTAATGAGCCATATAAAACACATGTCTCTTTGCATTTATGAATCCTACAGAAAAGAACGTACAGCATATCAACATGTAATAATTTTCAAATGTTCAAATACCTCCCGTTTCGATCCAGAGGCAAAAATGGAATAAGAAGAATATTGATCGAGGCTTACTATGGGACATGAAGGTTCCCAGAAGAACAAAAATTGTCTTGTACAAATCATATCCCATTCCTATTCTCACATATGCTTTGGAAACATGCACACTAACATCAAGGGACCTTATCAAGATCCAACCATGTGAAATGAAGTTTCTTAGAACGGCCCTCCAGAAAACTAGACTTGACCGCATAAAGAATGATGAGATTCGATCAAACCTAGAGCTAAGGGAATCCATGGAAGAGAGACTTAGGTCATCAACACTTCGGTGGTTTGGGCATGTGAAGAGAATGACTAGTAAAAAACTGCCAAAAACTTATTTGGAAAAAAGGATAGTGGGCAAAAGACCAGTGGGAAGACCAAGAAGAAGATGGACAGACCAACTGAAGGAGGACGTAGAGAGAAGAGGCTGGAATTGGGAGTACATCACAGACATAGAAACCTTTCCAGACAGGAAAAAGCGGAAAACAATCGTCTATAACAACCAAGGCTCGTAAACCACACCCGGGAAACTGGAGATGGTCCCCAACGATAATGAAGATAATTGATCGAGGCAAAACAAAACTGACCGCTCACTGGTCAACGTCGGCTGAGTGAATGAGGAGGCTGTGAGAGTATGTTCAAATAGGGAACAGCAGAAACAGGGAAACAGAAGCAGAATAACATAATAAACAATAAAGAATAGAGAAAGTCTAGCCATCATTCATCTGAGATGAGGAGGGTGGCGAACACATTTAACATGTCGAATTACAGTCGTATTCGCTTAAACAGACGAGTTATATTGTTAGGTTGGTGTGCACATGCCGCGTGATCTCGTTTACCAGGGTGATAGTGGTAAGCAACGGAAAAGGAGCATCACTGGAGGTGGCAGAACGCACTAAGAAAATAACAATAAATGTAAGGAAATATATTAGAATTGGTAATGAATGTAACAATATCCGTGATACACATACAACTGAACCAAAAATAAACAACTTGCGAAGGGTATGTTACACGGGTCTAAAAGGAGCTTGATTTCATGTGGATTCCTGGTGTAAGGGGAATGTTGTTAAGCTCGAGTTAGTTTCTGGATACACTGTCATAAAACAGCTGCTCAGTCTGTAAACAAAGGCGGCCATTGCAAGGTCTAGGTTGCTGGTGTGACCTGTTTGCCAGAGCAGATTCATTCTGAGGGAAAGTTTGTTGATGTTGAGGCATACGTGTATTGTGAATGCCACTTAGTTTGAATCTGAGGTCCATTTCGACAAATGTTGTGCGATCAGTGAGGGAAAAAGGTTTTCCTGTGGTCAGATCGGAAAAGATTCAGGTGGCTGGATGCATCTAGCAAGATATGCAACGACATCTGATAGAATCTCACGCTTTTGGAAGAATTCAAAGGTGTATATTTCTGGCTCAAGATTGAGTTGTCCGTTATAACACTTTCCAAGACTACGGGGTAGTATTTTCGACAGGTGAAAGTCACCTAGTCTTAGCTGATGATGTCATGATTTGGGATGAGAATGCAGGAGAGGTTCAGGAGAAGCTGGAGGCTTGGAACAAGATGTTTGAGGAATATGGACTGAAACTCAGGGACATTAAGACATTGGTCATGGTAATAGTTAAGGGACTTCAGATGTGAATAATTGCCTAAATAATCAACAAATGCAAAATACTGACCAATTCAAATACCTTGGCAGTACTCTGAGTAAAGACAACACCAGTAAATGTGGGATTACAAATAGAAATAATAATGCAGCAGTCTCTTATAAACAAGTGAGAACTCTGTTGTGGGACAACAAGGTACCCACAAATTGCAAACATATAGTATTCAAAACCTAGTACATCCCCATATTGACTTACGATCAAGAAACATGTACTCTGTCCAGAAGAGACAATAGCAGCCCTCAAGCCTCTAAATTGAATTTTGTGTGTACCACTCTTGAAAGAATATGAAAGGTGAAAGTAAGGAATGAAATAAATCTTGCAGAGGCCAGTATAAACACCAGTGTGGCAGAATACTTACAGAGTTCTCGCCTGAGGTGGTGCGGACATGTCCAGAAGATGGAGGAAGAAAGAAGAGCAAAGGCGTATTTTAATATGAACATCCGCGGGAAAAGACGTATGGGAAGGCCCAAAACGAAATAGATAGACCAAATCAAGAAGGATATAGAATACTTAGGGCATGTTTGGAGGACTGTTCATGAACATCTGCTATTCGTGTACAGGAAGAAGTGACTGACCAGCACCCAGGAGAATGATGATGATGGAAGTCACCTAGACCGTCATTCCCACATCGGATAATTTCATCAATGAAATCGGGATGCAACACGGGAACCAAAGGTTAGGCGATAGTTGGTTTTCAGAGGGTCATGATGGGAGTAGTTTACCGGAGGGATCTTTACAGCACGAGAAATTTGATGTCAGCGAGGTAGCACGGGAAAATGACGACGTATGGTAGGCTTTTAGGAGAAGCTGGACACTAATTCTTCATCGGATCAGATGCGTATGTAATGCAGAAAACGTTTTATGTGGAAAAGATACTAGCTGTTGAAATGTACATACTGGGGGCGTATTGTGAACCGAGGTGTACAGGGCATCATGTAATGGTCCACCCCGCTTTCATATAATCGGTGGCAATCTGTGGACTGTCAATCCTCCGCTTCCCTGCAGAAAATCAAATATCTGTTCTGTCCTCTCATATTCTCTGACGCGCTGCGGTGACTCACTTGGGCTCACCCGACCTTCACCACGAGCAGTATGAAGTCAGCGGAGACTTGTGAGGTACACGACATCATAAATCGTGTAATTTAATATTAAAGCATATTTTTGTCATTAAATAATTATGAAAATACACAAGAACTTTCACATTAAAGTTATTAAAGGTCCTATAAAGTCAAGTAAGAAATGAACTAGTTTTGGAAATGATGGGTGAGGAAAGAAGTTTGTGGAAGAAGCTTACTGGAAGAAGAGACAGGCTGGTAGGTCATATTTTGAGACATGCTGGATTGGTTAATTTGTTAGTGGAGGGAACAGTCGTAGGTAAGAACTGTAGAGGAAGACAGAGATTAGAATATATGAAGCAGATAATAGAGGACGTGGGTTGCAGGGGATATGTAGAAATGAAGAGGTTAGCACAAGATAGGAAGGAATGGAGGATTGCATCAAACCAGTCGAAAGACTGATGACAGCAAAAAATTGAGACGAGTCCATGCTGGAGGGATAGATATATAGTTACAATGTGTGTTTTCAAGGAAATAAGGCCGAGGGCAATGAAGAACGAACAATATAAATTAATTGCAATTTTTATGTTTTGAATGGAATAAATGCGTCGCAAAAGGAACAGTAACATAAGTAAATGACAATTCTTTTCTTTTTGTGAAAGTTAATAAACCTTGTGTGTTGATGTTAGAAAGGATATTTTACTTTTGTTAAAAGACTATATTTTCAGCAGTGATGTTAAACCCGGCATTGGGTACAGAGGTAAATAAAAAAACAAACAAAACTAAACCCGACACCGCAAATTTGGATGTATAATTATTTTTATAATAAATAAGTAGGGATTTGGAAACTTAAAGACTGATAAGTGGCGTGACAAGATTGAGTCAGGCCTACAGTTCTCCATACCACCTGAACCAACAGTTCGTAAGATGCACCCAGTGTTGGACAGTGTAGGTGAAAGATAAGGATTGAAAACTAAATTCTCTCAACTCCCACACGAGGATGACACAAATTACTATTAGGATATAATCCGCAGTTAAACACCACGACAGTATCTAAACATTTCAATACCTTTATTTGATATGATGACCCATAGACAAAACAAAGAATCAGACTAGCCACCAAAAAAAAAAAAAAAAAAAAAAAAAAATTATTTCTTTCACTGTCACATACAGGGTGAGTCATTTAAAACTGTTTGTCGGTATATTTGGCAAAATACAAATCGGATTAAAAAAAATGTTTTAATAAAAGTTATTCACTTCGAAGAGGGACATTCACTAACATAACGCTCGACCTCCCTGCACCACCCCCGGGGGCGGGAGGGGGTGTTAATTTGAAATCTTAAATAGGAACCCCTATTTTTTATTGCAGATTTGGATTCTCCGTGAAAAAATATGTATCTTTTGTATGAAACATTTTTTTCTTTTCATGATAGATGGCGCTGTAATCGGAAAAATGAAACTGAGTTGAAGATTGTTGCAAAACTGTAATATCTCAAATAAATACATATCAGATTAGGAAAATAGAAACAATTTAAAAAAAAAAAATTAGTGTCATTTTCCGTGCTTCTCACAAGTGTTTCATTCCAGCAAATGTTTGAAATGATGTCCGTTCTTTCTAATGCACTTTGCAACTCTGTGTCTGAAAGACAATAAGACATTTATAAGTCTTCACATTCATTGATAATTCGCTGCCGCATATTTTCTGGGGTTGATGGTACATCCATGTAAACTCTCTTTTAGCCATCCCCACAGGAAAAAATCGGCAGGAGTCAATTCGGGTGAACATGATATCAATATCAAAAAAGTACTTCGATTTTCCTGATCTGATGTGTATTTGTTTGAGATATTACCGTTTTCCAACGATCTTCAACTCAATTTCATTTTTTCCGATTACAGCGCCATCTATCATGAAGCGAAAAAAATGTCTCATACAAAAGAAACATATTTTTTCACGGAGAAACCAAAGCTGCAATAAAAAATAGGGGTTCATATTTAAGATTTTAAATTCACACCCCCTCCCGCCCCCGGGGGTGGTGCAGGGAGGTCGAGCGTTATGTTAATGAATGTCCCTCTTTGAGGTGAACAACTTTTTTTTTAATCGGATTTGTATTTTGCCAAATAAACCGACAAACAGTTTTAAATGCCTCACCCCGTATATGCATAGGGGGGCATCCACAAATTACGTGAGGTATTTTTCTGGATTTCTGGACCTCCCCCTCCCCCTGGTGAGATTTCGTGAGATCTGGCCGGACCCCCCCCCCCCCCCCCACTCTGGTGAGATCTGGTCCGTGAGAACCACCCCCTCCTAGAAATCACCATGGAAACTTTTGAAGACCTTTTTTTCTTTAGATCACACCCTAACTTTTTTGACGAAATACCCTCCTGAAATCGACTTTACCGCAAATTGTATACTTTTTTTTTGCTCTACTGTCCCCAAAATCTCACGTGAGATTTCCGTAGACCCCCCCCCCCCTCCCCCTTGGTGAGATCTGGTGAGATTTTGCCGGACCCCCGCCCTATTTCACCTCACGTAATTTATGGATGCCCCCTAGTCCATTGATTTCTGTAAACAAGAATATTAAACACCAAACGAGCCGGCCTCGGTAGCGTAGGGGCTAGAGTGCTAGCTCCGCGTGCCGAAGGTCGCCGGTTCGAATCCGGCCGCGGGCTTGGATGTTAAGTGTTGTGTGTCTGTGTGAATGTCCTGTCCGTCCTGTGGTGTCCATACTGAGAGGATACGATATATATGTAACACTGGATGATAAATGATTAACTGGAAGCTACAATAACCACGTTGAGCTGGCTGTATGGCCACAGCTGCCGAAAGCCATTAAAAAAAATAAAAAATAAAAAAAAAAAAAAAAAAAAAAAAAAAAAAAAAAAAAAAACACCAAACGAATATCGGCTGGCAAGTGTACAACAATTTTACACCATTCAAAAATGACAAATTTTTGTATTATTTCAAAACTTACGTTTATATTCACGTAGTTACATATAGAGATCTTGGACTAAGAATATAGTAGGACAATATAAAATGTAACCCACCTTAGATGGATTAGTCGTCCTAGAAGTCTGTGAAAAGGAAACGTGCTGAGGTCTGTATTGATGAAGCTTAATAGTTCCAGTGCTGGTAGATGAGCTATTCTGTCCAAACCAGGTTCGAGAAGTGACATCTTGAAACCCCGTAAGCGTAATTCACGCAGGGTTGACACCTGCGAGACATGTGACAAAGCATCACCCCCCAGGCGGAGACAGATTCCCAAACACAACCTGTGGGGTCACCACCAAACATGCATTATTCACAATCCAAACAAAGAGATTAAAAACACTATTCAATAAAGTAACATAGTATAACTAGCTTCGAGCCCGTCAAAAATGACGGTTTGAATGCAATTTCCTAGCAGTTCATTTTTTTAATTGGTTAATTATATGGAATTGTTATTACATAATGCTAATGGCCTGGATTTTGTAATGTTCTATATATTTCATTTGCAGTTCACATAGCGATACAGTAGTAACTTCTACTGAATTAATCACGATGGAAGTATAGAACCAATAAAATTATAAACAAATTAGGAATCCCACAAAAACTTTCACTGTCAATGTAATATCAGTTTTATTCCTGGTCCAGGCGCAATTCAGCACGATAAATATGAAACTTCTTTCCCCCGCAATAAATAATACTTCCAGTAACATGGCGCTTATGAAAGCACTTTAAATGGTTTGTAAAACTCATTTTAGAGCGAATTATGCTGTAACAAAATGTGTCAGTTGCGATTCTGGTCAACTTAGCCCCAACCTCCATTAACATTGCATTCGAAAATCATACCTTTTATTACCCTCATATGAATAACGACAGGCAGCGCCTATGGTGGTAGTCTGAATTTATTCTGGAAAAGATTGCATGAAAAAGTGAATATCGACCATTTTTAATGAAATCTTCGTGATATGAGTACCATACTTTGGTTAGATTATCGGAGTTTTTGACTATGATTTATTTAAATAAATACATTTTACTTTAATGACGGAAAGCATAATATCAAAAACGTATAACGGTCATTTATCTCGGTGATACATTTCGCGATTCGTAAATTTGGTGCAAACTTTCTTCGAGTTTTTAATTAACTTTATTGTTACTTATCATCTGCCAAAAACATTCTTAGGTTATGTTTTAACCTCGTTCTTATAACTGGTACAGATAAAATAACGCAAACATGGAATACTCTTCTCCTTGCATTAATTTTTGCATCTAGTTGTCATAAATAAACAAAAAGCAACATGTAAATTGTAACGTTGTAACGTATGATTGCCTCGCATTAATTTTCTATCCCTGCTTGCCGCTATTTGGATGCAAGAATATCGTTGTTGAATTGTGAATTATACATTGAAATCATTTTTAATTATATCTTTCGTGATATGAGTAACTTATTCTGGTTAGATTATCAGAATATTTGGTTAGATTTTATTTAAATAAATGTATTTTTATAATTTCGAAAACGGATGACTGTTATTTATTTGACTGATACATTGCGCGATTACGTACGTTTCTCTGAGTTTTTAATAAACTTCATTGTTTCTTATCGTCTGCCAAAAAATTCTTAGGTTATAGTTTAACCTAGTTTTGATAACTGATACAGATAAAATAGCGTAAATATTGAATCCCCGTCTCCTTACATGAATTTCTGTGTCTAACTGATACAAATAAAATAGCGTAAATATTGAATCTCCTTCTCCTTATATGAATGTCTGCGTGTAGCTGTAAATAAACGAAAAGCAAGATGATGGTACGAATGTAATATGGTGGTTGATGATTGGCCGTTCTCTAGCCAATAGCAGTAGCAGCTATAGACGAAGCATCCAGACGCCACGTTAGCGTTTTATATAAGAGGACGTGGGAGTCTGAGTTACTATACTGTGAACCTAGTACCAAAGCTGCAGTCAAATAGATACAGCGGACAGTGAGTCTAAGGAAAGTTGGTGCATTCGTTGTCGTGAGGTGATTGTGTCTGACAGCGTGCGCCGATGTTATTAAGATTCACTTTAACGGGGAAGCTCATGACTCAATGCAAAACGGGAGTTTAAAGCGAGTGTAAAAGCAGAATCCTCGGCCAAAGTGTTTCCAAGCCAGAAGACGCAGAAGAAACGCACATCACTTGTTGCTCTCCACAATTTCTTCCTTCGCTTAACGATTTGTTGTGTTCACATAAAAATACTATTATCTAAATTTCATTAGCATTCATAGTGACTAATGTTCTGTAGATATTAAAGTCATTAAGTCGAATCCAGCATTATAGGATTATGTTCTTCTCCCACTGACATAAACACTAACTTCTGGTGAAGTCATCATTAAAACTGCGAGTGGAAAATCGAAAGAAAATTCGCAGAAACAAGTCTGAGTTGTTATAATGCCAGTACCTGCCTGGAGTTACAGTGGATTCGTGAGACCACAGAAAACTGAAATCTAGATGAGCGGGCCAGCAACGCGCATTGTACTAAATAATACCCTTCCTCCCCATTGCTCGCCAGTGTAACCAATGTGAGGTGGTTTTTCATGGCATACCCCTCACTCAGTAAGTGGTATAGTGTGAGAACTCGATTTATTTATTGGCAAATCGGGCTCAATTTGTTTTGTATTATGGGGACAGTAATATCTTCTTAAGGCATCGACGTAAAGCGCAAGGCGATTGCAGACAGAAATTTGTGGTGGCAAGCGGCAGGAAGGGATTTGGTCATGATATTTTGAAGGCGCCATCTCAGTATTCGCCTGCTTTGATTTCGGAAACGATGGAAATTAGATCCAGCATCGTGCCATGGCATACGCGATGATGCCATGGCCACGAGTGGGAAGACTGGAGACTGCCACATAATGGCTTTCCTCCTACTATAAGGAGAACATTCATTGGTGATCATTTGTTAGGCTCCTCTAGACCATGAAAATAGCCCGAGAGTGGTTAAGAACCTCTGTCAATTTGGCTTCCTTCAGACATGGTGTTACCTCCATCATTTCAATTATTAATATTAATAAATAAATAACGCCAAAGCAATTGACTTTTTTGGATTTATTGGTCTCCCGTACGCGTTTCACTTCTTCAGCAGAAGCATCTTCAGCGGGTTTATTCTGTTAATTATGTACAAATTTGTAAACAGGTTATGTTTTGTTTGGTACAGTGGAATGATTTATTATCTAACTTATAATCTACTTACATTTTGTGGTTTAATGCATTTCTTTTTGCTCCGTTCTCAGCATCAGTGCCTTTGCATTTTTGGTGTGAGGTGTCTTCATTATTCCGAATCACAACACTGCACTTTATTGCACTGCACTATGTGTTTTTCTTGCAAATGGCCGTTCTGTTTTGTTTACTAATTCTCGAGTTTGTGTTGTTATGCGGTGTTGTTTTGTTTTTTCAGTCTTCCATTTATTTTGCGGTTTTTTCAATTGTAAATGGTTTCAGTAGTTTATTGTGTTTTTCTTTTTATGTCCTTGTTTACTGTTGTTTTTCTGTGTCGATGTTTCTATTTTATTTTAGTTTCAGTGTTTTGTATAGTGTTGGGTGTGTGAGGTTTGTGTATTCATTTATTATTCGTTTTCCTTCTGTTAGTGCTTTTTGTATGTGGTAGTTTTCTTGTAATGTTAGTATTTGTGGTTTGTTTTTGTTTATGGTGAGTATTTGCATGTCAGAGTCAATATTTGTTTGGTGGTGGTTGTGTTCTTGTAAGTGTTCTGCAAATGTTGAATGGTTGTTATATTTTAGAGCTCTTATGTGTTCCTTGTATCTGGTTTCGAATTTTCTGCATGTTTGTCCAATGTACTGTGCTTCGCATTCATTGCATGTTAGCCTGTATATTCCTGAGTTGTGATATTTATTGGTTTGTGTGTTATTTCTAATGTTTTTGTGTAATGTGTTGTCTGTTCTGAATGCTATTTTTAGTCCCTGTTTTTTGAATATGTTTGCAATTTTGTATGTGTCTTTGTTGATGTATGTCATCAAATGCCATTTCTTTCTATTTTGTATTGTATGTGGTGTATTATCTGGAGTTGATCTATTGTGATGTGATGATGGGGATGTATTGTGTGCAGTTTTCTTTATCTGTCTTATAATTTTGTTGTTTAGTTGGTGTACTCTGTGTTCCTTGTGTCCATTTTTGTTGGATATATAGATGATTGTGTTAAGTTCTAGTGTGTAGTTTTCTTTGTTAAGTGGGATTTTGTTCAGTCTGTGGAGCATGTGTCTTATTGCAGCTTCTTTATGGGTTTGTGGATGATTAGAGTCAGTAATAATTCATTCCACTGTACCAAACAAAACATAACCTGTTTACAAATTTGTACATAATTAACAGAAAAAACCCGCTGATGATGCTTCTGCTAAAGAAGTGAAACGCGTACGGGAGACCAATACATCCAAAAAAGTCAATTCCTTTGGCGTTATTTATTTATTAATATTATTAGCAATTGAGGAAAATGATCCACAACATCCAGATATCAATTATTAATGTTCTACCAATACACTGAATATTTTTCAGAGTGCTACAGTATTTTTGTAGCTTTTCCTGAAGTTAAAAGCACCATCCAAATAAAGTACGCCTTCAGCTTAAGTGCGGAGAAACGGTAGTTTGTGCTCAAGACGCACGCACCTCGTGTGGCATTAGACCCGCAGGCTACTTGTTGCGTCCGCAATGCTGACCAACGCAAAATCCATATCTCACACGGCCCTCCTCCAGCTTTGAAATCTTTCACGGATCCTCCACCATCCCTTACATGATTTTTATTTTACAGTACCTCAGCTACGGACGCTATACCTTGGAAGGGCATAATTATTGTTATTATTTTCCATCTTTCCGTATTCGCCTTACTGTTCCTGCCGCCGTCACTATCCCGGAAACAGTGTACCATTAATGGTCCGTCTGGTACACTAATATTCACAGCCTAACTGTTTGGATATGGGAAACCGCATATTTGTTGTGTATTTTGATATACATGTGTGTAGTACGTTACGCATGCTACATTTGTCATATCATTACTTGGCGTGCTGTAAGGTACACTCGCGCATTGCTAATCAAATTTACCTCTATGGTAGTAAGCCAGCAGCAACAAGTTTCAATAAACATTGGAACATCAGCTGACATGTCCCTTTGTTGAGGGATCAAACCAACATGCTTAGAAATTATGTCAGACACAGCATTTTTCATTATGTGTTAATCTGACGTTTCCCTTTTAAAAATCAAAGAATACATTTAACATGTAGATAACCGTGGTGATATGAAGGAGGACTTAAAGGATAACATGCTCTGAAGGAGTATCACAATTTAAACGTCCATATTGTATTTAGAACACTCATACCTTTCTGTTTCAACATGACATCCTAAACAACTGGAACAACAACTCGAAACTTTAATTTAATTTAATTGCAATGGAGCACACGCACCAGTGGTAATTGCCCCATACACCCATCTTCCCCCTATCTTGCACCAATCTACATTTGCCCTATACAAATTTTAACATTCAACTTTTCGGTAAATCATTAAACATTTCCCTTGATAACTGATTCCAATACCTGACACCCTTATCTAAAACACAGAATCTTCCCACACCCTTGTGCCTTAAATCAAGTGTCAGCTTGTGGTCATGGTCATCTTTTCCCTTCCATACATTACTTTTCATACCTACTCCAATATCTTTCCATGCCTCATCGCCAGTATACGCCCTGTACACTCCCATGACCCTCCTCATCCTCCTCCTGTCTTGCAACGAATCCCAT
The DNA here is from genome assembly GCA_031002005.1 of Vandiemenella viatica. NCBI lineage: Eukaryota > Metazoa > Arthropoda > Insecta > Orthoptera > Morabidae > Vandiemenella > Vandiemenella viatica. Next base: position 6,300,910 of record JARYHS010007075.1, read on the forward strand.
TCCAGCTCCTTTATCATATCCGTCACTGAATGCATTCTGAGACAATTTCCAGAAACAAATCTAGCGGCCCTTCTTTGCACCTTCTCCAACTCCTGTATTTGATACTCAAAATGTGGGTCCCATACCTCACTACCATATTCGAGCAATGGTCTGACCAAAGTTTTGTAACCCAATTCCTTTACTTCTCTCGTACATCCCCTCATCACTCTCTCCCACAAGTGCAGAATTTTGAAACATTTTTCTACACCTGTCCAATGTGTCCTGCCCAGTGAAGCTTGTTATCAAAAGTAATGCCAAGATATTTACATTTTAAGTCTTCAGCAAACAATTCTTTCCCCACCTTATATTCATAATTAACCTTTTGTTTTTTATTTGTGTATCTAATAAGCTGACTCTTCTTAGCGTTTATCTTCATCCCATGTTTACCAACCCATCTAGATATCCTGTCCAGATCACCCTGCAACGTTTTACAGTCTTCCATCGTTTTGAGCCTTTCAGATAGCATTATGTCATCTGCAAACAATCTAATTTCAGATAGTAAACAATCAACACAATTATTCATTGGAATAATGAATATCAATGGTCCCAATACGGCGCAGTCCCATTTTTACTTCCACTTCTTTTGATACTGCATCTTGTACGGGTACATTGCGTTCCATGCAAACAGCGTTACTTTCTGCGTCATTACCAACAAGAATTGAGTAACAAAGCAGGAATATAGAAAGAAAGAAAAAATAACTGTTGGATATCTACAGTAACAGTTTTCACGAGAACGAACCAGCCACATACGTGTTCAGTCTGGTGAGGCGGCGCAGGTGGTGGAGTGAGTCGTCTGTTATGTCATAACATGCTGTCAGAGTCAGCGATGTTAGTTGTGCACAGTGCGTACACACAGCCTGGACTACTCGGTCCTCCAAGTCGCTGTCACATATCTCTAGCTCCTGCAGGCACGAAGACCACCGCTCCTGCAGGGCAGAAACAAAGATAAAGATCATCGCACAGAAGGCAACCATTTCTTGCTTCACATTATTATTATTCTCGTATCAAAAACATCAAAATACACAGTTAAATACATTGTGCAAATCAACAACTCTAAACACACTTAGCCCAGTACTTCGCAACCTCAATCGCATTGTGTGTTGCTTGAAACAGGTCTTCGTTGTTGCAGGATGATGGGCACATAGGGCACTCGAGCATATGATTCATAGTTTGGTCTTCACCACCTGTGCCCGGGTACAAAAAATTATTTTGGGCCCTCAGGCCAGATGGGCGACCTTTTTTTGCTTTGTGTTGCGGGTAGGCGCCCCCTGAGCTGAGTCGAGGGGCCTCTTAGTTGTGTTTGGGGGCCCCTGAGCAGTGGTTGGGGACCCCCTGAGCAGTGCTTGGGGCCCCCATAAGCATTGAGGGCCCTTAGTGGTGGTCCCCCTTAGGCGACGGTAGAGCTAAAAAGAAGGTCGCTATTTTTTCGTGAAGGCCCGTGGACCCTCTGAACTGCGCTTGGGGGCCCCCCAGAGGTGTGCTTGACGGCCTCCTGAGGTATGTTTGGGGGCCCCCTGAGTGTAGGGTCCCCGGTGCACTGCACCGCCTAGCCCCATAGTAGCTACGCCCCTGTTCACCACATTCGTACTTAATACTGGTAGCATCAGTATAACCCCATCTCATTAGGTTTTCCTTGGACCTGCCAACTCCCGTTCGCAACCGATTTAAGGACCGCCAGACGTTCCAGTCTTCTTCATGGCCAGGTGGCAAGCGCTCTGCGACTGTCAGTGGTCCCTAGATGTTGGGAACCCTCATTTTCCATAACTGTACTCTTGCCTTTTCAGGAGATCCAATTAATTCCCGTGATGTTCTGAGAAAGCTTTTCCTGGATTTGAGTCTCTGGGCTGGTGATATATGGCCGTGCAGTGGATGAGCTCTTTCCCGTTCTACTTTGGTCCTCTCCTTGTTCGCAGCCACTTCTCTCTGGATACTGGGTGGTGCAATGCCCGAAAGCTGGCAAAGCCTATCAACTGGGGTAGGCTTTAAACAACCTGTCACTAGCCTACAGGTGTTATTGAGGGCTACATCCACCTGTTTGGTATGAGATGATGAGTACCAAACTGGGCATGCATATTCTGCAACAGAGTAACAAAGGGCCATTGCCGATGTACGTATAGTTTGTGGTTGACTGCCCCACTGTGATCCAACTAATTTGCGCAGTAAGCTATTTCTTGTAGAGATCTTCATTTTGCAATTCATGCAGTGCTTCTTATATGTGAGGGTTCTGTCGAGTGTCACTCCCAGATATTTTGGGGTGTTACATGTCTGCAGTTCGATACCTGTCCACATTACTTTTAACTTACGCTGAGCTTTCCTATTTTTTAGGTGAAAGGCACACACTTCAGTTTTTGAAGGGTTAGGTCTTAAGTGATTTTCCCTATAATAGCTTGATAGGCCTTCAAGAGCAGCAGACAAATTTCTTTCTACAACTTCAAGTTTTGTGCTCTGTGAGGCTAGAGCTAGGTCATCAGCGTACACGAAGCTCCTGGTAGCTGGATGTAATGGCTGATCGTTTGTATAAATGTTGAAAAGTATTGGGGCCAGTACACTACCTTGAGGTAGGCCATTCTTTTGTACCCTCCATCGACTGCGCTGTCCTTGAAAGTCAACGAAAAACCTACGATTCTGAAGAAGAGTAGCGATGAGTTTGGTTAATCCGGTGGCCTTTGTCAGACTGTAGACCTTGTCAAGTAATAGTTGGTGGTTAACAGTATCGTATGCTGCTGACAGGTCCACAAAGACCACGCCCGTGGCTTTACGGGTCTCAAATCCATCCTCTATAAACTGTGTTAGGTTCAGTAGTTGCCCAGTACAACTTTTGCCAGGACGAAAGCCAGCTTGTTTTGGAATAAGTTTTGGATCAACCACAGGCTGGATACGATTAAGAATTAATCGTTCAAATATTTTGTAGAGATGAAACGAGCACTATAGGTCTAAAATCTTTAGGATTGTTTCCTTCTTTTCCAGGATTCAGCAGCGCAATGACTCTCGTCTTCCGCCACACCTTCGGAATTTGATATGAGCTCATACATTTGTTAAAAAGTTGTAGAACACATGATGGTGCCTAACAAAACACGGTAAACAGCAAAAAAGAAGGGAGCGAAATACCGATGTTTCGATTAAGTCCATTTCAGGAAGGGTTACTACCCTAAGGATTTTATTAGTTCTGGATCTTAAAAATACTTACTCGAATGCACGTGCGGTTTCTTCAGAAGTTCCGCGAAGGTTCTGTAGTATCAGCGTGCGGAGACTCGACAGACGGCCCAGCAGAGGCAACACTTCAGAGCACTCGTCGTTCAGCAGGTGGCAGTGGTTCAGCTTCAGGTATCGCAACGCTCTGCAATCCTCGAGCAGCGGAAGCACACACCTGTGAACCAGTACAAGTTATGAGCGACGCTCTGGTTTCTTTGTCATCTCTCTCCATCCTGACCTAATCCACAATCTCTACCGTTCTAACGCCATCAACTTTACCTCTACTATCATTTATTCTTCCCGCATGGCCTAAAATGCAATTTTTTTCTTTGTGGAAAAATTTCTCACAAATTTTGCAGTGCAAGCCGTCACTTTCAAAAAATAATTGCTTTACTAAACATTCTTCGATATCACATCTAAAATTAATTGAATTTCTCATCCAACTAATATCGCTGAACTTCAAACTAAACCTTCATTATCTACTGTGTTCTAATACAGCGGCTCCTAAACGATGGTCTGCGGATCCCTGGGGTACCGTTGAATGGTCACAGGGGTTCAGTGTACCCCTGAAAATTAAATAAAATGTTAGTAGAAAAGCGTTATAACTGGTTTTTCATCTTACACTTACACGAAAACAAGTACAGAAATAGACTGGATGCAGTTTCAGTTAATCGCGTTCAAATTTCAGATTTTAAGCATAATTTTAGTGCTATTATAAACAAACATGTGAAAAAAAATGATAGTTTACACTAAATAGTAAAGCTGTATTATCTTTTGCAGAAAATGTTTTATAATAATAATTATTTTTCATTTATATTTTTCCATTTCAAGTCAAACTTGAAAATATTCAAATTACAAGCTACAATCACTTTTCTTATTATAAAAATAAGGAAAGGGCAAAAAAAAAAAAAAAAAAAAAAAAAAAGGAACCGCTGCTCTAATGATACAGGATTTTAAAGTTCCATAAGCCACGCTTATATCGGAAACAAAAATCAATTTCTAAGTTTTTTGTTGTACTCACTGGTTCTATTTGATTTGTGCGGTAACAATAAAATGTAATGTCGTTTCTTCATTTCTCCTGCTATATTTGATTCATTCCCAACATTTAGTCCATTCTGGCTGTGGTAAGCCAGTTATTGGCAGCCCTGTGATGGTGCTCGGCGCTGCCACCGGGCTAGTTGGTTCGAATCCAGGTGCCAGCAGAAATATTTACCATTAGGAATTGGCTAGCAGGTGGGAGAGGCTGCAGATTGTCCTGGTTTAACCTCTGCAGGCATGCTACACTCTCTGCGCTCATTCATCCGTCCGATGGTGACATGAAGACTATGCTCAACTGTGCAAGGCCATTAGAAAAGAAATCACAGCTGACATAAAGAAATATAACGAAAAACTGGTTAGATCAGTTAAAGAAAACAAGAAAGGCTATAAGAAAGCAATGCAAAGATTAATGGTAAGAAGGAAACAAGTAATATCTTTAGATAATGATAAGGAGCATAGTACAGACAAAACGGCAGTATTGGACCATATCAGGAACTTCTATATGACCTTATACAGCAAGCAAGATGAAAATCCTTTAACGACATCAAGCCCAGACTCACCAATTCCTGAAGGCCTCACATCTGAAGTTAGAACGGCAGTGCATGCAATGAAAAAAGGATCAGCTAGTGGTTATGACGGCCTATCCGTTAACGTATTCCGATTGATTGGAGAATAAACCTACAGACATCTAGCTAAGGTATTTTCACAATGCCTCAAAGAGAAAAATATTCCATCCAGCTGGAACAAAGCGTAGATAGTGTTTCTGCACAAAAAAGACAGTCGCTACAACATTAAGAACTATCGCCCCATCAGCCTCCTTCCTGTCATATACAAAGTGTTTACGAAGGTCATCAATAACCATGTAAGTAAAAAGGTGACACCATTTAACTATGAATATACAATTAATGACACTGTCCTTAGAACGGTAGATTGCACTAAATACCTAGGGGTAACAATTCGTAATAATTTGTCGTGGAATGAGCATATCGAGAATGTAATGGGAAAAGCAAATTGTATGCTTCGATTTCTAGGTCGCAATTTAAATCAATGCACTCAGGATGTTAAATCGATTGTATACAAGTCACTATTACGTCCTCACTTAGAGTATTGTTGTTCTGTATGGGGTCCCCATCAAAAGGGGTTAACGGAGGCTTTAGAGAAGGTCCAAAGAAGAGCCGCCCGATTCGTGACAGGTATATATAGTTGGAGGGAAAGCGTAAGTGCGATGTTGAAGGAGTTAGGTTGGGAAGACCTGGAACACCGAAGGCGTTGCTCTCGACGGAAGCTAATTGAAAAATTCACGACTGACGTATTTCGGAATGACAGCCAGCAAATATTGCTACCAGCAACATTCATATCTCGAAATGACCGCGAAAATAAGATAAGAGAAATCAGGGCTAGAACAGATTCATTTCTGTACTCATTTTTCCCACGAGCTATTAGTTAATGGAATAGAAAGGATTTACCAGGCGAGTAAACTTAAAATCCGACAGGAGTAGCTTTCGATAAAGCACTGCAGCCATCCTGATCTGGGTTTTCCATGGTTTTCCCGGATCACTCCACGCGAATGCGGGGATGGTTCCTCACAATAGCCCATGGGCGCCTCCTGCCATATCCCGTATAACCCTTCCAAACCATAACCCTTTTCGATAGGTGCAATGCACCCTCCGCCACACACTTTTAGTGAATCGCGGAGTAATAATAATAAAGTTCTGCCTTGGACACAGTTCAACCAATCCTTTTACACAGCTTGCAACGCCTGTATTTAATAACCAAAATGTGGTTCCGAAACTTCACCATCATATTCAACCAGTGGTCTGACCAAAGTTTTGTAACCCAACTCCCTAACTTCTCTGGTACATCCTCTCATCACACTCCCCAGTAAATGAAGGCCTTTGAAACCTCTTCCTACCACCTGCCAAATGTTCTATGTCCAATTGGCATTGTTATTAAATGTTATACCACGATATTTACGCTTTAAGCCTTTAATAAGCAATTCAGACGAAATGCTATAATCATTTTTAACCTTTAGTTTTTTTTTTTTATCTGTGTACTGAATAAGCTGACATTTCTTGAAATTTTTCTGAAATCCATGCTGACCTACCCATTTAGATATTCTATTCAGGTCTCGCTGCCACTGTTCACCTTCTTCACCCGTTTTGATTCTATTGTACACCATTATATCATCTGCAAAATACCTAGCCTCTGACCGTAACCGGTCAACACGGTCATTCACGGCACTGATACACTACCCTGTGGCACTCCCATTTTTACTTCCACCTCTTTTGATGATGCATTTCCTACTATAACACACTTTTTGATTTTTTGATTTTAATAATTCCTTTACCTACCAAGTATCTTTTTAATCCAATCCAATAGATTTCAGTTTATTTAAATCCATATAATGGCTCACTATGTCAAATTCCTTAGCAAGATCTAGTGCCACACTACCGACATGGCCTTCCTTGTCCAATTCATATGAAATATGTTGCATATGGCGTACCGTCTGAGAATCACACGATCATCCTAGCCTAAGGCTATGTTGTCGATCTGAAACTAGTTTCTTCCCTCACAGATATTTCTGATATAATTGCAAGTCAATCTCTCCATCAATTTTGCCTGTCTCTGATGTCAAACTTACTTGCCTGTAATTTTCAACCTATTTGTAACCCCTCCCTTTTTTTTAACTGCTTAACGTCTCTTAACAGCGAGGTCTTTAAAGACGGGAAAGTATCCCGGCATTTGCATGGAGTGATTTGGGAAACCATGGAAAACCCAAATCTGGATGCCGGGACGGGGATTCGAACCGCAGTTCTCCCGAATGCGAGGCCAGAACGCTAACCGTTACACCACCACTCTCTGTCCCTCCTTTATGAACCGTTAGCTTCATCCTTTGGTAAGCAGCAAAACTTCAAACTCATTTTAAATAAAATTTCAAGTTAAGGTACAATATTGTATCCCACAATCTTTAATACATCTACACCAGCCCATTTACGTTTTCTTAGCTTTTTGAGATTCCTTGACAATTTCCTGAGAACCCATATCAAATTTTGCAGTTTCTTCATTTATTCTTTAAGGGAGACTCTCCCCTGATTCATTTTCTCCCATCACATGAAGATTGTCCATAGTGGTCTCACTAAACCACTCACTCAATATCTCCACCATTTTAAAATCCTCTGTGACTTTAACGCCATTCTTTTCTACAATAGTCTGAATACCTTCCCTTCCCCTCAGTTTTCTAATATAGCCATAGAAATTTCGAGATCCATGGTTCAGTGGTCCTCCTGCACCAGTAATATTCTTCATTAACCCATCCTTTGATTCTCTCTTTCCTCTTATTAATTGGTTGTTTAGTTGTTTTAAGTATTCCCTACTGTCTTCCTTTCTCTTAACTCTGTTGTGTTCCCGTCTCGCTAGCCTCTTTAACCTTCTCACCTCACTATTGCCGTATGTAGGTTCTATAGTCTGTATATGTTCCACTTTGGAGTAAACATTTCCTAGGCCTTTTTATCATCTCCTTAAACTCTTTTCGCTTTCACTGTTCTTGTGTCATCCTTCTATTTGCTGATCCTTCCCCTGAAATATTTCTTCAGTGCTTAAGACCGTTTTGCCTAATGGGATACATGGCACAATAGACTGACTAATAGTATACAGAATGTGCACAGAACAACGGTCGCGTGGATATTGATCAAGGAATTATGATTAAGCGCACTGAGACTTCAGGGAACCCACTGCGGTATTTATCTGAGATTATTGCACCGAAGAGAAGGTACCCACATACATGGCACATCATGTTCTATTGAAAAAAAAAAAAAAAATCCATCTGTTTTCAATGTGGAAAAACTACTTTAACATAGAGACTCATAGGTAGAATTTTTGCAGAATTGCAACGAATCTGTTAAAGAAACCTTGCACGTCCTAATCTGGAGTATTGTTGTGTTATCGGGGATTCCGGGATGTGCAGAGAAGAGCCGCTCGTCACATTCCTTGCGAGACTTTCAAGTAGAAGTAGTTTCTGCATTAATTTATCGACCGCATGGTAATAACAACCGTTAACTATGAATGCAGTGAAACACTTCTCCCACCAACTTTATTGTGTCGGAACTGAACAGATAATACCATGGCAATGCTTCTTCGGTCGTGACATTAGAGACTTCAGATAAACAATTTACAGATTAGAACACTCTGCGACACACATATTTTTCTGTGAACTGCGGAGAACAGATGCACTTGGCATGGTAGTCTAAACATTTAACAAATAATGTAATAGCTTTATTTCCACAGCATTTAGGAGCATTAATTTTGAGCAGCTGCGGAAAATAAATTTCTCAATTTATTAAATTAACGCAGACCTCAGTTGTTCAGACGCAAGAGATCCAGACAGGGGCGGTTCCAAGATTTGGTTTGGGTGGGGCTTGAGCGGACTTTGGTTTGGGGGGGCTTGGCATGAATAAAATTTGGTTCATAGGGCTTGCCTTCAGTGGATTTTGGTTTTGGTGGGGGGTTTGAGTCGGGCCCTTTGTGTAGTCTATATAGCGTTTCTCGGGCTTCAAATCCGCAGAGCTAAAAAAAAAAAAAAAAAAAAAAAAAAAGGTGTCTCCAAAGTTACAGTGTTGGGGGTGGACACCTAGATACTTTTGGGCTTTTGGAAGGGTTTGAACCCCTAGTCCCCCCCCTGGATCCAGACACCTACACATGGAACTCTATGAACCTAACGATACTGGTGACGGTTGAAGTTCTGTTTAGAGTCATGTGTCGCACGCCTCAACTATAAATATCGTTAAGGTTTGTATCAAAATACTGTAAAGAGTGTTCATGTTTGTGTGTTTGCCTTCAACTGAAGTTAGGGATTGTTCTAATTTTTCTGTCCGTCTTTACGCACCTCACAAAATATTTATATTCATTACCTAAGGAATAAGACGAAAAATATATCAAAACTTGTAAACGCGACATTTTTATAATTGGTTTCTCTCGTAGGTTCCTCACTAGGCTACTGAAGTGTAATATTGTCTGATGAGGTGCGAACTAAACTAACTGCTGTCGATGAGTGTGGCACAAAAAAAGTAAAGGCCTTCATCTTACGTCGCTTTAATTCACAATGTTATTCTTTTTATTTACCATACTGAATCACCGTTAAAAGTTTCTCAACTGACGTGCTCAATGTCCTAATTTCAGTTCATGTTGAACTTGCATAAAATTTTGAAATGCTTTCACAGAAAGTCTATTAGCGAACAAAAATGCAGGAACATTCAAAAACTACAGATAAAATACAGCGGTTCCAAACCTTTATTGGTACACGACCCACTTTTAAGTAAAAGAAATTTTCGTGGCCCACCTAATAGGAGAGTCTATCTAATATCAGAATGGGAACAAAAATAGGAAGACTGGGAGCAGGAAAACACAATGGTAAACTTACATTTAACCACTAAAATGGGATTTGTAGGTGTTTTCTACTGAGGCATGACCTGGTACATCAGTGGAATTTTAATTTTCAAATCGAGTTTTAACTATCCTGGAATTGTAGCCGTCAACTCGATGAGGTGATGTTTTGTGCAGCCGCCTCTCGCTTTAATTGCAAAAATAATGAACAATACTTTTAATTATTATAAAAAACACAACTTTATAATCAGTGAAATTTCTGGCACTGGTGTTAACTGATTAGGGCATCGATATCAGGGTTAACACTAGTTAATTTTAACCTGAGTAACTCTCTACACATAGTTTATTTCTGTATTTTTTTTTTTAAATAATAAAGTTAAAAAAGCCCGTTCACACAAGTATGTCGTGTTGAAGGGCATCAAGAAACTTCACAGCTAATTTAGAGATTTCTGGATAGTCTACTCGTACATTCATCCAGAAATAAATTAAGGATTTCATGATAGTAGTGTCTGAAGGGGGGAGTGAGCCCAGTTTTTAATTAACGTTAATTGATTTTAATTGAATTTCGTGGGGGCCTTAATTGATTTTAATTAATGCTAATTGATTTTAATTGATGTTAATTGATTTTAATTGAGGCTAATTGATTTTAATTAATGCTAATTGATTTTAATTGATTTTTAATTTATTTTAATTGATTTTAATTGAGGCTAATTGATTTTAATTGATTTGCGGGGGAGCCCTAATTGATTTTAATTAATGTTAATTGACTCACGCCTTGGAGCGGAGGGGAGCCGAGGAACTAGGGGAGTTTAATTGAATGCGGGTTCGTAATTGAATGCGCACAGCTGCGCCACACCCGGAAGCCATCAATTATCGCTCCCCTCGCAGCTGCAGGATGCGGGTTCGTAATTGAATGCAGCACAGCTGCGCCACACTCGAATTATCGCTCCCCTCGCAGCTGCAGGATGCGGGTTCGTAATTGAATGCGCACAGCTGCACCACACCCGAATTATCGCTCCCCTCGCAGCTGCAGCCCCACCCGGCGTCAGTTTGCAGCCATGTCTCGTCTAGTGATGTTGTTCTCCTCTGTCTACCAACTCAACGCTGGTGATACGAAACGTTTGACGATAGGGTTATCGTCCAAACACGAGTTTGAACCTGTTGTTGTTCTGGAAAAAGTGGGACACAATAAAATTGTTTTAACATACGACGAATGGAACGTCCTGATCCAGGTATTGGACGTAGTGTCCGAGTTATTCAACGCCGGCACTGACAGCATCCCACTTGGTGAGCACACTGTCTCCTGCCGAACGATTGCCGGGTGAAGACTGTTTGTTTCCACCTCAATGACGATCCTGCCAGCGGTGTCTTCTTCGGCCAGTCTACTTGGAGGAACTTCGTCGACGCGCAGCCGCCGTGACCAACGCCTTGACCGTCAAGCAGAAGTGGGGCTACTTGGTGGCACGATATTATACTGAATTTGTGGACATTCTAGCTAATAAAGTGCTACGAGACTTCAATATGGCTACAGTGCAAAAACTGATTGACATGCATATTAATAATGTTCGTGTAGCTCAAGTGACATACAGTTCATCATTGGATTATGCGCAATTAAGACTTGAACTCATTGCATATAAAAATTTGTTAGTATCTGGTGATGTAAATAATATTGTAATTAAGAATTATGAACCTGGATATGATGTTTGTGGACCTTATTAACTAAAGTGTTTAAATCGCATCAGCATACTACAAGGTGTTTGTGAGTGAATTGGCTGACAAAGTGTTGAGTGACTACTACACATGTACTGCCTCAGTGTCGAAGTTGGATATGCACATCAACAACGTTCATCCTATTCATGTGTCTTACAGTTCTACAATTGACTTTGGGCAATTAAGGAATGAAATAGTTGCATACAAAAATTTGATTGTACTTAATGATGTTTGCAGAATTGTAAACAGTAAAGAATAAAATCATTTTACCAGATTTTTCTTGTGTCATTTCACCTATCCTAATTAAATAATAAGATAGTATATATTTTATTTAAATCTTTTATTTCACCCACCATTGGGCAATTAAAAATACATTTTCAACAGCGCATATAGCGTTACAAAATAAATGTCCTTTACAAAGTTTTATCAAATTATTTTTCTTGAGTTCATGTAGAGGCGGGCATCCTAAATCTTCTATATTGTAGCAGACTAATCTTCTGAAACCAACGAGCCTTCGCCCGTCCTTTAACGTAAATAATGGAGTCATCTTCATTTGTGATTGCATGTAGAATAGTACATAGTTTGCTAAAGGTTAAGACGGGGATTCGAACCAGCGCCCTCCTGAATGCATGGTCAGAGCGTTACCACTCACCCACCACGCTCGGTACCTCCGCGAATGCTGCGTGAAACGGCAGGAGCTTTAGGGCGATTGTGAAAACATTTCTCCAGCCCAGTACACAAGGAAGTTGAAAACATCAATTACTTCATGCTATGCTATCGCTCATGTACATTTCATCTTAACATGAAAACCGCTGCTGACTATTAGGAAAATCTACGTTCTACTCATATCCGTCGACATCCGCATGTGGTAGTAACAAGTTCTAATATTTATATAATTTTAGTTCTTCTCTGTACTGTACTGTACTGTACTGGTAAGTTTTTCTTTGTTTTCTCATTGCTGAAATATCACGCCATAAAATAGGCATATTCATAATTTAACTGTCCTTACAGCTACTTTAATGTGCAAAGTATACATTACATAACGTCTGTAAAACTGTTATTGACTGCTACGCCATGTTTATATCCCTTTCTAAGCATGAAGGTAGACAACTTTCCCACCTTCTACTAGTTATGCACTAACGTAATTGCTTTGAGGTTTAAAATTTTATTCCTGAATGCATCTTTTTGTTGAATAAAAGCTGCTGAATATCTCACTTCTGCCAGACAGAATTTTAGTAAATTTAACGTAGGTAACCACTTTTCGCTGGAAATGGCAGCAAAGATCAACAAAGCACTTACGAGTATGGGTGGCTCTTTGTCGCTGAATCGGCAATGCATGTAGGGCTACACTGTACCGACTTCGGCCGATTGTTCGCTCTGCCAGCACACTGCGACCGATTGTTATTTAGTTCTCAACAGATCGCGTTGCAAGATGGAAGAAATTGACGTTATTTAAATGTTGACTGAGAACTCTGTTCAGATTTAATATCATGTTTTGTTATGGAAAAAGTGAATGAGTAAACGACATTTGGTAACACAGCAATGACAAATACTACGAACTTACATTAACTCTATCCAAAGTATTTTCACAAGACGTTAACTCTCATTCAGAGGTCGCTTGTTCGTCGCCCGTCATGAAAGTGAAAAGTCCAGGATTCGAATCGCGGCTCAGCCTCGATTTTCAAAAGCCCCTTAACATGACTTTCACATATGGCACAACTTGCGTTGTAATGTAGTTACACCATAACACTTCCGTTGTTCGGTTTCCAGTTTAAACTGTAGGTTCTCTACACCTGTTAAGTTCAAGTAGGCTAGGATAGGTGCGGAATGCGCAGGCAATAAAAACCCTGGTCATAATGACCAGACTAGCCATTACTCCGTACTTCAGTTGAATATCGGGTTGGTTCCTTCAAAAGACCATGCTGAATTCCACCCCGTTCCTTGCACCAGTCCTATCACGCATCGTGATCGGTAAAGATCTGACCTAGCATTTGGGAGGGTGCGGGTTCGAATCCCCGTCCAGGCATCCAGATTTGGGTTTTCCATGGTTTCCTCAAATAACGCGAGGCGAATGCCGGGATAATTTCGTCATTTTCCATGGCAGAATTCCTTCCCGTTCTCAGTCGTAACAGCATTACCTAAGGACAGGACTGAACACGTGAAATGACTACGGCAATAACGAGCATGGTGGGGTGAGATGCAATGTTGTCGCTTCACATTCGGGAGGACGTGGGTTGGAATCCCTGTCCGAACATCGAAATTTAGGCATTCCATGCTTTTTTTTGCGAAATTACTGCATTTGGTGCTTAAGCAATTTGACGGGAAAGTGAAAAGTCCAGGATTCTATTCCCGGTCTCAGCTGAGATTTTCTAAAGCCCTTAACCTGACATTCACATCTGGCACAACTTGCGTTGTAATGTAGTTACACCAGAACACTTCCGTTGTTTGGTTTCCAGTTTGAACTGTAGGTTCTCTACACCCGGCTAAGTTCACGTAGGCTAGGATAGGTGCGGAATGCGCAGGCAATAAAAAACCCTGGTCATAATGACCAGACTAGCCATTACTCCGTACTTCAGTTGAATATCGGGTTGGTTCCTTCAAAAGGCCATGTCTGAATTCCACCCCGTTCCCTGCACCAGTCCTATCACGCCATCGTGATCGGTAAAGATCTGACCTAGCATTGGGAGGGTGCGGTTTCAAATCCCCGTCCAGGCATCCCGATTTGGGTTTTCCATGGTTTCCCCAAATAACGCGAGGCGAATGCCGGGGATAATTTCATCATTTTTCCATGGCAGAAGTCCCTCCCGTTCCTCGTCCACTGTCCTTTCCCCGCCCTCAAAGGCGTAGAACCATAAAAAGAATCGCATGTGCTTTTATCGAATTTCAATATAACTTTATAGGCAGGTAGGTGATTTCACTGCAGGTCTATATATTCGTCCTCCTTTCAGAGGTACTTTTTTTCCTCCTGGTGGGTGGGTTTGTTAACGTCGGGACTGCCATGTGGGAGATGGAGGGTTCGATTCCCGGTCTGCATGTTAATTAGTATCTGTTGTAGTTTAGACATACAAATAGCCGTTTATCGCCAAGAGTCACTGTGGACATTCCGACAATGACAAAAAAAAAAAAAAAAAAAAACGCGTTTAGTGGTGTTTGTTCCTGTAGCCAGGGATGGTAAAGCGATGTATGTGGTGGGAGTTCTACAGGTTTATCTGCTCGAATACCTGTGTCAGTGATGTATACTCATAGACCCTCCTAAGTTACCACTTCTCATTCTTGTTGAGGGGTGACTGTAAAATTCTTGAAATACAGATATTTGCGCGGGTACAGCGAATGCGTGCCACAACTTCACAATTGGTTGCACACGAGTCAAATTTCTCAATGGAGTTATTTGAGGAAACTATGGAAAACCGAAATTAGTATTCCGTGAATTTCCTAAAATAGTAGTAATTTGTCACACACAAAGTGAATACCGAAACCATGCCACTAGTTCACAATAATTGTTTTCAGATTCCCCCATGCGGCGTCATCATAAATTGCATTGCTCCATACATACAATTTGCAAATATTGACAAGTTGACTAAGCCACTGGTGGATCGCATAACTCACTTGCACAGCCAGTCTGCTATAGATAGTTGTAAATTTCACAACTTATACTACGACACTGAAGTTCTATCTTCTACCTGAATGTAAATGATGTATTGGAGATGATTTTTTTTTTCCTCATATCATTGTTTTTTTTTTTTTTTTTTCGGTGATGTCATGGCTGTTCTTATATCTCTGTGTGACTGAATTACATCTGGTGCATAGGCCTGATATAGACTGAATGTGACTGTGATTCGGTATGATATGCTGGGTCCACATATCAACATCGGTTCTGCTGGTTTGAACGGTTTCATAATGTTTGCTTGCACCTACAGAAATTCGGTCTACGAGATAAATATATATAAAATTCTTTAACTCTACGAATCCCTACAGGTTAAAAGAGTATGGTAGGTTTAAAATGCGCTTTAAATAGTTGCATAAAACGGAGTAGGGAAGTATCTCGTTGACCTTTCTACACTGAGGCTATACTGATTTCATTATGAATTCGCCAATCCTCAGTTTAGATACCCAAAATTACAAGAATTATAACCCTGGATACTACATGGATGTGAAAAGTGTGAATAATACACTCAGAAAATTATTCACTTTGTTTTATTTTATCCACCTTCCATTAATAAATTCCTTTTTTCGAGTTATTTGTTAATGAGTTCGTGTGGTGGTATGATACTTCATTACTTGCACACTAGCCTTAATACCGAAACGTAATAGACCTTGACACTCGAAAAGACATAAATTTGATGAATATAAGTACGTATGCGACACTTTTCTATGATTTTCATTAAAAAAGTATAAAAAATGTATAAAATCATGAAACATAGCCATATATAACAAAAATCAGTAAAAAAAAATGTTAATTTCCTCATTGAATGAAGTCACTGGTCAACATAACAATTACACCTGCATGTATCACAATACTATTCATATATAACTTTGGTGGATTAAGATCGTGAAAACAGGCAAAACTTCACCCCAATTATGTAATTTCACTATACGAAAGATGTCATCGGTTTACATGGTTAGAAGTTGTGCATCATACCATACAATGTGTATTGAATGCCTCCACCAAAATAGAAAAACCCACGGCATGATGTGGTGTATCATCATAAATAAAACTCATTCTGTTCACGGTCCCTATATGACATCGGACAACTCGAGTAGTACATCAGATATACCTGTCGAAAGTCACACTAAAGTATTTGAAGCTGAACTAAGCAAATCATGCTGAAGATGACGATATCACAAGTTTCATTAACTACAGAAATGTATATCATTTGGGCAAAAAGACGGAAAGTGTATGTTTCTGCTGTCATGACAATCTCCAGATTAACCCGCAGAACTCCCACCACACGCACACACACACACACACACACACACACGCGCACACATCACCTTACCATCATGAAGGTGTGTAAAGTATAATACCAATAGATGCTTGAGTCATACAGCCCAGAGGAGAACAACATCACTAGACGAGGCGTGGCTGCAAACTGACGCCGGGTGGGGCTGCAGCTGCGAGGGAGCGATAATTAAGGGCTTCCGGGGTGTGGCGCAGCTGTGTGCATTCAATTACGAACCCGCATCCAGCAGCTGCGAGGGGAGCGATAATTCGAGTGTGGCGCAGCTGTGTGCATTCAATTACGAACCCGCATCCAGCAGCTGCGAGGGGAGCGATAATTGATGGCTTCCGGGTGTGGCGCAGCTGTGCGCATTCAATTACGAACCCGCATTCAATTAAACTCCCCTAGTTCCTCGGCTCCCCTCCGCTCCAAGGCGTGAGTCAATTAACATTAATTAAAATCAATTAAGGCCCCCCCTCCGCAAATCAATTAAAATCAATTAGCCTCAATTAAAATCAATTAAAATTAATTAAAATCAATTAAAATTAATTAAAATCAATTATCATTAATTAAAATCAATTAGCCTCAATTAAAATCAATTAACATCAATTAAAATCAATTAGCATTAATTAAAATCAATTAAGGCCCCCACGCAATTCAATTAAAATCAATTAACGTTAATTAAAAACTGGGCTCACTCCCCCCTTCAGACACTACTCATGATTATTGCACATGTAAAATATCGTGTTATATCAAAAAGAGATATATTTTCGGGGCAAAAAACCTGGATTGTTCCGCGACCCACCAAAACACACGCCGCGACCCATCAGTGGGTCGCGACTAGGGATTGCAATCCAGCAAAGCGGGATCCCGCAATCCCGCGGGATCCCCCATCATTAGACAATCTGGCGGATCCCGCACAAAATTAAGCGGATCTTCAATCCGCAAAATGCGGATAAAACGCGTGTCAGTCTGCGTGACTCGCTGCCCCACTCGGTCTCTATCGGATGTATTGCACTGTTTGTCTTTACCCTTCCAGTTGGCAAACCTTCGTCATTCGTAAGCAAATAGATACACTTTTATGTATTCATTTTCGAGTACACATTTCTGTAATTTGAGTTATGTTGCGTATTTAGTACGATTTTGTAACTATATAATTATTTTTTATGTGTTGCCAACGTTATCTGAACTAAAAAGTTACAGCTTTTTATTCACGGTTTCATTATTCCCATTTTCTGTATTTGCAGATAAAGTTAATGTGACAATTTTCTTTTTTGCGGCTGAAAATTTGATTATTCGTTGATAGGAAACTAATGTTATCATAATTTTAATCACATACCTATTTATTTAGCAGCTATCAAAAGGCAATTGTATATCCTTTGACTTATTGCTGTTTTGGCCGCTGCCTCAATGCGTTTCTTTGACGAAAGCCGCCTGCTTACATGTGCCGCTCAGGCTATAGATTAATACATCTTCTCCTTGTTATTATTTCGAATAAAAGCAAAAAGTTGTAATGAAGTTTTCACGGGTGTATCGACGAATTGTGTTGTAGGAACACCATATTTCGACGGCTGCCTCCGCCGTCTCCCTCACGTGTGAAATCTCGTGTTTTACAATGAAATGCGGAGATACAATCTATGAAAACTTCACTGCAATCATTCTCCGAGAAAGTCTCCTTTCTTAACAAAAAGTAATAATTTCCACTCTTAAAACGTCGTTACGCCACATATGTAAAATTGAAATACTTGACAGTTTAAGTGTTGGTGAGTAGTTTCCTATTATAACATTGAATCAGCTGTAAGATCAATCAAGGAATCAGGAGATATAATATTGAATCCTACAAAAACAATTTTTGTAAAAAAAAGAGCCAAGTCTCGTGCTTGTACAGTGACAAAAAGTTATGAGATCTTGTTCTGAGTCAAGTCTACACTTTACAGAGTATATTCACTTCACTTTGTGAAATTGAATGCTTTCTTTCGGTTTTATGGAACGTTTATTTAAAATTTAAAACAAAAAAACTCTGGTAATTTGGCCACTAAGCAAACCATGTTTTTAAATTCATGTGATGTATTATAAGGCATATAATATGGCCTAGCACTGAATATTTTCCATTTTTTATTATTTATTTAAAAATTGGGTTAGATTAAAAAACAAAAATGCAAAACCTCGAAATGTACTTAATACATGTTAAAAAGTTTTAATATCATTGTGCCAATTAAAATATTGTTAACTAATGATTTTTATCATTTAACATTAAAATTGATTTATTAATTTAATTATTATTTAATTTATTAAAGTTATAAGTAACTATGTTTTAAATATAAGCGTTAAAAACTGTTTGTGCCAAACCCGCGGGATTGAAAACACTGCGGAATTGCAATCCTTAGTCGCGACCCATAGGTTAGGAAGCGCTACTCTAGAGGATGATGACAGAGCAACGTACCACCTGTGGTTGCAGGTGTGTACCGCCCACGGCAGCCTCAAGTGGGTCAGCCTGCTGCTCTTCCTGCTGAAGAAGTAGCCGAGGCCTTTCACTTGGAAGGTGTCGGTGGCGCTGATTTCCAACTCGTGCAGAGCCGGGCAACCTTCAGCCAGAGGTCTGAAATTAACGTGCTTCTGCTGCTTCTCAGTACCGATGTCTTCATCAATCTCGAGTGATCTTAGTTCGTTCATCTGCGACAAACACCGTGCTTTTCTTTCATAATAGAGTAATCTGTGTGGAACCGTTATAGCCTGGATGTTTCGGCATTTCATCACCAGATTTTGCAGTAACTGCAGAAAAAGACAGCTCTAAGTAAAATGGTAACAGATCAAAGTTAATCTTATCTATTAATCATCTGTAATTCCAACTCATTAGAATCAGCTAAAATATATTACATCTCTATTAAAAAGTTATTGTTTTCTTTTATTTAACAGTTCTCGCCACTTCTAAAATCAGCTGAACGTGACTGAGTATTAAAAAATGAGTTACTTTTGTAATTGTTCCCAACAAGCATTAAACAAGGGTAAACAGTTGTCAGTGCTTAGTTACCACATTAACTACTTCACCTCTTCCAAGTTTTCTGCCAGCGTTCTAGGATGTTACTGTGTGTAGAGATAATAAGCAATGTGATGGATTAGCTTTCCATCTGCAAACCAAGGTAGTGACAAGTTGCTGGCACAAAGCTCGGTGGATGGTTGGTTGGCGTTGCACCGATACTACAACGAGTCTCTGATTTTCACTTCAAGCAGAAACGTGAGCGCAAAATGTGTCGTCAGCCTCAGAACAACGCGTATTCTTAAAATAATATAAGTTCTTAAACATAATACATAATATATATCCCATAAAAAATATGCTCATAATTTGTAATAATAGGATAAAAATGTATATAAAACTGTATATAAAAACTGTAACACAGATTCGTCGCTGATGATGCCTCGATGAGAGGTGAAACGCGTACGACGCAGCAATAAATAAATTAAACAGTTGCATTGGCGTGTTCATTCAACTAGTAATTAATACATGTTTCCTTACTTGATTATAATATTACACTTATTTTCGCAATCCTCGCATTACTCAATTGATTACAATTATACTTAATCCTGTACATGTTGTATGATAGATATTTAATATATTGTTTATATTACACAATATAGGAATCAAGCCTGTTACTGATTGAAGCTCAAACGTAAGTCATTTCTTATGCGGCTTCACGACATAATATATGTCAAACCAGATATCAATATGTTTTGTGGATAAAAATTATTTAAAAAAGAAAAATCTAATGCTTAAACAAATGTCATCCTGGATTTTCGTCATATTGGAATAGTGTAATTAATAGACGTAGTAAGTTTCTCTTAAATTTTAATAACAGGACTGTGAGAAGAGTGTATGGTAAAATTTATACTCAGAAGAAATAAACATTATGTTTATTACGCTGAAAGACTGTAAGAGGAAAGTAAATTAACCACAGAGAAGACACTGATAAATTTCGAATGCTTGCTACTATCCAAATAGTTTTCTAATGTTAGTTATCTCAATATCTAATTTTCTTTGTTTCTAACATTAAATAAAACCCAATAGCAATTGTTTCATCACAAATTTGGTTCATACATGGCTTCCTTGTGTCTGCCCTACCTCTAGCCTTATCACTCACCAAAGTTGAAGGCTGCGACTAGTGAAGAACATATATGACGAACACAGGTATACACAATATTTCGGTTTTACACCTTATTCATGTTGTTGCAAATGAATCGTGTAGTTCGGAACGTGTGCACACGCCGAAGTACACACTAAGGTCCGCGTAGCAGCGGGCAAATGATAGTATACAATAACAGGTATCATATACCAGCTACCTTGCCGCCACTGCACTAGTTCCTGTATAGGCCTCACTACACGACAACTCACGACCATACATGACTGAGTACATTATCGGTATACCGGGAGAAAATGAGATGTCATATATAAATACCTACATCGCAGAAGGTGATAGAACTATTAAGATACCAAAAGGGTACAAAACATTCACACACAAAAATAGACAAGTAAATTTTGACAAATAAATTTTGAAAAAATGTAACTAAAAATACAACGAAAAATCAAAAAATATAGGATTAATTTTCATAGATTTAGAAAAAGCGTATGATACTGTCCCAAGAAATATGTTATGGAAAGCACAACATATATCACATATAGGTAACTGCTAAGTAAAAATAATACAAAAAATGTACATAAATAACACATGCCAAATAAAAACTGGTCATGGATTATCAAAAAAATTTAAAACAACTAAAGCTCTGCTGCAAGGATTCCCTATGTCACCAACCCTATTTAAAACTTATATAGATGTTAGTTTGAGAACATGGTCTCAGAAGTGTAATAGAATGGGTTTAGAAATAATAGATGGAAAATATCTACATCATTTACTATTTGCTGATAATCAAGTCGTCATAGCAGAAGATGGTGAGGATGCAAATTACATATGTAATCGACTGTCAAAAGAATATAAAAAATGGGGCTTGAAGATTAACTACAAAAAAACAGAATATCTTACTAATGATCTAGATGAATTGTTCATTTATGGAATAAAAATTAAAAAGGTAAATAATTTTTGCTATTTGGGTTCAATTTTAGAAATAGAAGGAAAATCGAATATGGAAATTAATAAAGGAATTACTAATGGCCGAAAGTAATCGGGATGCTAAATTCACTTCTATGGAGCAAGAGTGTTATGAATAGAACAAAAATAATTATATTCAAATCATTATTTGAAAGTATAGTCTTTGAAGGATCAGACAGCTGGACGATCAAATAAAAACATATCAAGAAGCTGAAAGCATTAGAAATGGATTTCTGGAGAAGATCAGCAAAAATATCAAGAAAAGAAAAAGTAAGGAATACGGAAATAATAAGGCTAATGGAAGTGAAGGAAGAAATGTATGAAGTTATAGAACGGAAAATACTGGAATGGTATGGCCATGTAAGAAGGATGGAAGACACTAGGATACCAAAACTAGTACAGGAATGGGAAGTTAAGGGAAGGAGGAAAAGAGGACGGCCCGTGTTTACCTGGCTCCAAAGTGTACAAATAGCAATCAGAAGACTTTGTGCAGAAGAGGAAGATATACACGATCGAAATATCTGGAGTAATATTTTGAGAAGATGAAGTCAAGATCTATGTTTGAATTCTTTATTGTTGTGTTGGATAAAACCTCTGTAGTGAGGAAAATCTCTCTTAATAAAAAATATGTAACTAGTTAAATGATAATATTAATAATAATAAGTGATGCGTCAAAAAAGGAACTTTGTCGGTGGTTGAGGCCAGGTTGTTGTCTATTATCCAGGATATTTTGGTATGCACGTTTCAATGTCCTAAGTTCGGATGAGGCGGTGGTTTCGGGGAAAACTTTGATTGCTCTCACGGTGAAATAGTCTTTGAAGTAATGAGAATTAAGCTTTTCCCGGCATATAGATGAAGTTAATAATTCTCGGGATTCTGCCGGTTAGTTTCTTTATTTAACTCATTACATAACGTTTCGGCTGCAACCTCCACTGCCTTCGTAAGGTAAGCTGTCATAACGAAGCTAAAATGTCACATTGTTATATACACGCTTTATTAAGAATATATCCAATGGGCGTGGTCCCCTTGTGCTTCGCTCTGACACTCGTGTTGTCTCCATCGCTCACTAGGGTGGTTGCAAATCTCTGTTCCCTTGTGTTATTAATGTTCCGGCTGAAACCCGGTCATCCCACCATGGCACGTGAACTTACCCTGCGGGTAATCTGGTAACATCGGCGTATCGTTAATGTCGTGATGCGGGGGCAGTTACTGGAGACGGCCTCCAGGACTGGTGGTGTGACGTCATTGGATAAATGCAGCGTGCGGACCTGTGGCAAGTTCCGCAGAGCAGACACCGCTTCCTCTTCACTGCAGGAGTATCTGCGAAAGAGAAACAGCGAACACACTCACATCCACACAATAACAGCAACCAACTAGAAGTATTCTCCACTTGTCGCACCTTGTTAATTCATCAGCGAGACCTTCAGATGAAATTAAACGGAGAACTGACTGAATTTAAAAAACTGTTTTCACCACACTACTGTAACAGTAACACACATCTGCCAGTAAAGGCTTTCCATTGTTCAGCGGTTGTGTGAAACCGAAACTTACGAGATATAAACAGTTATTTGATAACTTTACAAAAATGTCTTAAGGATTGTCAGATATGTAGTCCATAATAATAAAAAAAAAACTTTAAACTTTAAAAAAAATCTACAACATTTATCAAAAGAATTCTTATAAATTCAGCTACAAAAAAAATCTGAAACAATCTGATGGATTCTTAGTACTAAATTCGGTTACAGTTCTTAAACACTGCATTGGCCATTGCATTAGTAACCTAAACTACTGCACATGATCAACCAGTTTCTGGTAATATCACCTTCTTTCCAACGTTACAATAGGGAATATGCATGAAATTCAAAAACACATCTAGTAAATTTATTTGGACGCTTTATTACTGTATAACTACCCCTACAACATTATTTCCCCTATTTCTTCGCTTTTTATTTATTGATTTTAAGTGTTAAAAATATAAGGAAATATAACTTCGCGAAACGCAACGTATTTTTGTCAAATCGAACCGTGACGTCGAAGTACACGTTCATATTGTAAACGAAGGCGTAGTTCCCTGTCGTTTTTATAATTTTGTGATTGTGTTTTAAGTTTTATGGTAATTTATCAGCATAATTGGAGAAATATTGCATTCTTGCGAGAATTCTCATACAATAAATACTGTATGGAAGCAGTGTTGTAAAATAATCTCCAAAAAAAACGATGTTTTAATGATGAAAACGGATTTTGCAATAAATATAGATTCTACAATCGTTGACATCGGAGAAGTAAAAGCTGCAAGGTAGCCTAATTAAGTGTTAGACATTTGAATTATTAATTTTTTTGTCTTTTACAGCTTTAGTTCCGTAGTAGGTACACGTAATGTGAATCAAGGGACGTTGAAATATAGGTCTAGTATATTTGTGGCAAAGTTTAAATGCACCCCGGAGCAGAGTGTCAACCGATAGTTTTTGTTACAGGTAAGATACAAGGAATTGCATTGCGCGTTGTTTTATAATAATTTTACTAAGTTAATCAATTCCAAAGAAGTGACTTGCCAGAATATACCGTCCAGCCCATCATTTTTAACAAGTTTTGAAGTTAGTAACATAATATAGTAGCAGAAAGGCTATTTTTTCCAGAAAATCGTTGTTTGGAAATAATTTCCTCACTTGTGTACCACCGGATTCTGTTTTCAAAACACAATCCGGAGGAACACACGTAAGGATTTCACTGCAAACATATGCCAGGAAAGTTTACATTCTTGCGTACTTAGTCATGTTTTGTTAATAACTTTATTGTTTTGGTTTTTTTTTAATTTTTAATTGAAATTGGTATTAGTTTTTACTTTATTTCACTATCGTCTTTTATATACTGCTATGTCGTTAAAAAGAATTTTAAATATAATACGTGACATCAAGAAGATCGATTTTTCTTTTTTCTACGATCGAAATGTTTAATTCCTGCAAGTGGTTGGGTGTAAATGGTTAAAAATAAAATAATGTAAGTGACGAAAACAGTTTCGCTTCCTAACCAAATTTCAATGCCTATTGGCGAGGCATAATAGGAATGAATTGGCCTAAGTTGCATTTGTTGTATCCGTTAGAAGTAATGAGATTTATTTTAAAGTTGAAATAAAATAATATAAAAAAATTTTGCTCAACAATTTCTGCCGATAAAAATTAATTGAAATATCTGATACTGTGAGAATTGAAACCCTGTTTGGGAAATTAGGAAGCGGACACCTTACCGCGTACACCACGCTGACTCTGGGTAATATATGCAAAATTTTGTAATTAAAAGACATTTGGATTGTGTTGGTAGGCGTATATGAAGAAACGACGGTACCACAGAGATATCATTATCAGTCAGTTCAGTCATTAAATTATTTTGCCTCGTAAAGTCAAGAGTTGAGGTAGACGTTTATATACCTTTCGAAATATATTCAGGAGATTGAAATCCAATTTTCAAAAATCTCTGGCGGTCTCTTTTGATGGCTTTAAAGGGTTCGCAGTTGTTTTGGATTAAGCTTAAGTAAGAAACGATATTAAAATATACCTATTAAACTTTTGTAAACTTTTGAATAGGTAACGAATTGTTGTGTATTAAAACAAATTTAACCTAATAACATTAAACATTGGATATTTACAATAAAATGGTCTTCATGACAGTATAAACACCTAGCAGAAGATTCTTTACATCTTCTCATAGCTATACACCGCTTCATTCTTACATTCGGATCTCGCGGGACATAAAACTACACTTTATTCGGTGCATTTCTTATCGTCTTTTGCACATAGGTACAATGCAGTATTTATAAAATTGTTTTCAACCTTGTCCCATATTGAAATTATTTATAAAACGTATTTTTTTTTTTTAGATTTAACACTCTACAATATACAATACGCCAGTACGCCAATATACAAACGACGTCACGGTGCAGCGCGACAAACTGGTGGCGTTTAAATTGTCGGAAGTGGATTGCAGTTTTAAAATACTTTTTTAATGTTAAATTTTAATATTTTCACCAACATTATATTTTTACAGCTATGTAACAGGGTAAATAATTGATTTGAGATATAAAAACAATACATGCATATACCCTATTACTGATTCAACTCTGTGTAAAAGTTGAGGAATTCTGTAGGGGCTTGTTAGTGCAAGTTGACACTGCTGCTAATATACACAGGGGACTTGATTCCCCTCACCTGATGCAGATAAACCTCCCGCGCCACAGCTCAGGGTCGTGCGACAGTCGCTTCCACCGACGACAGACATTTTGTGTGTTGTTTATCAACTCCATCGAGGAAGAATAGGACAGAATCATGCAAATGATCTCGTCTGGCAGATCATCAATGCCTACTCCATTCTGAAAGGAAAATAAAAATAATAAACAATTAAATTAAGGAATTTCAGAGGCACATCTAGAAAATTACTGCACATGAATTTTTCATCCAGAACAGAGAAAAGTCGATAAATATAAGTTTCCTATAAATGGCATATTCAAAAGTCTTACTATCGAAAATGTCCTGTTCTAAGGCTATGGAATGTTAATAGGAGCTAAAGGAAGATCATTAAAACAAATAAGAAAAAAAAGCAAAAAAAGACAAAAATTGACACCAAATTTTCATGAAAACAGGGAGGAAAATCTTCTCTAGCCACCATCTTGGAATAAATTTTACCAATGTTCTCTTGAGGCTGTATTAGTGGGATCAATGATCATAAATATTATTAAAAGCACACTGTATAATTGTTGATAGATAAGGAAAAATTGAGGAGCAATCACTTTCGGTGCTGAAACAGAAAAATCATTAATACAGAACAATACTGAAGTATTCGACCTTAAATTCATCTTCAGCTGTATGTGTACAATACCGTATTGTGTGGAGGGTGGATGATATGGAATAGCAATGTCAGAAATCAGATACATGAAAACACTGAAAGCACAGAAAATATATGTATCATATTAATTTAAATTATTAAAGTAAACTCTAGTTAATGCAATATGTGGTTGAAGCAAACAAGTAACATATTTGGAGTGAGTTATACTTCTACAGAACAGTTTGCTATAAAATAATTGCATATTGGATTAGCAACGTAAAAATTATAGGACAGTTGCACGCTCCCATGTCGGAAAACCAAGGGATTTATTTGTATAGATGCCAAATGAACTCACCAGAAACATTGCGTATACAAGAGTAGCACAATGAACTAAAGCAGCTTCCTCGAGGTAGAAAAACTCTACTCCAGTCTTAGGAATTTCTTCACGAGACAGGCCAGAGAGCAGTTTCTGCAAGCAGCTGAACAGTGTAGTTCTCATTTGGACAGCTGAGTGGTGGAGTACAAGGTTTCATGGTACGACATTCGGAGTAAACTCATGTGCAGCATCTTTTATTATTGTAACTGGAATAAGGCTGGTCGAGGCATTCCGTCATCCCCATGGCAATGGGTAAGTTTCTCGACCCAGCCATGCTTGCACTTGTTAGAACGTGCCTATTGAGTGAAACGTTGCCACATCTGATGTTGGTGGCAATCATGCTAGCTTGAGAGTATTTATTGGACAGATTTCGTAAACATTTCGTATCTGAGCACTCCAATGTTGCACAAGCAATTAGTCCGTATCGTTCCATGTTAGATGTGGAGTTCCTCAGGTATCTGTATTGGGTCCTATATTATTTGCTCTTTATGTAAATGACATTTCTACACCAACTAACTGTAAAATTAAAACATATGTAGATGATACTACAGCAGTATGTTGGGATAATGATGATTTATCGTTAGAAGAAACTACTGCTAATGCCACTAATGAATTAACAAATTATTTTGATAAAAATGAGCTAATTTGCAACAAAAATATAACAAATTTAATAAAATTTGAACTTTGAAATCATAATATAGATAATAAGTATAATCTTATTACAGATGAAGGAAACATCTATGAAATAAGTGAGCATAAGTTCCTGGGAATATACGTGGATAAGTTTCTAAATTGGAAAGCTCATGTTGATTTTGTTTGTAAAAAAGTAAGCAAGGGAATCTTCCTAATGAATCAGCTGTCTAAGGTTGTGGATAGAAATGTATTAAAAATTGCATACTATGGAATAATCTACCCACATATCCTATATGGAATTGAAGTTTGGGGATCTTGTTGCCATTTCTACATGAATAGATTGTTAGTGCTCCAGAAAAGATGTATCAGGATAATATTTAAGTTGGATAGGAATACACCCTGTAAAGAAATATTTAGACAAGAAAATATTCTTACTATATTTTCACTATATATTTAGGGTTTTGTTACTGATTAGATCCAATCAAAAATTTAATAACACTAATAGTGAAATTCATAAGTATGACACTCGAATCAAAACTAACTTACATATCAAAAGATATAACTCCAAGGCAGCAGATAGAAGTGCGTTTGATATGGGAGCAAGACAATATAATAAGCTACCAACACATTTAAAGTCATTGACTAGCAATTAATTTAAAACTGAAGTAAAACATTATCTATATAATAAGGCTTTATATAATCTTAATGAGTTGTGAACTGTATGTAATAGCATTTCTGTGTTGAATTATTGTAACTTAATATTAATTTACTTACTCAAAGTTCCTGGCTTTGCTATGGAATTCATTTTATATTGGAATTCATTATACCTTAAGGTATTCTTGTTATGTAAGATGTATTGGTCCTTGCTAGAAACTTGTGCACACAAGTATATTGGCAATAAACAATTATCTGTACCGCTGCGTGTTCTCCACATGCTAGTCTCTGGAGGCTAGGAGTTCTGAGAAGTTAATATGTATGTTATCCTCAGATGTGGTCGGTACTGAATGAGGCAGCAGAATTTCTTTCCAATAGCCGAAAAATGCTGATATTGTATCATATTCTGTAAATGCATGGATGAAGAGGATATGTGTGGGTTCAAACTAAAAGGAAGTGGTTGAGTACCATAAACCTGCTTCCTTGCTTTTCCCTGCTTTATGGAAGTACAACTTCTCGTGTTACCAAGGCCCATTAGCAGATCGAGTAACCAAATATAGTCAGAATTATCACACTGTCGGATTTTACTGCTTGGTAAATAGCTGTGCCAACAATCAATCCAGCTGCATATTCTTTTGTCTGTTGAACTTGGATGCCTCCTTTTCCAGTCTTTGCATGAGTAACAAAATTACACAAATTCTTGCTGCTCTCATTTGCTGCGTCACTGAAAATGATGTCTGGTGAAGTATCTGTTATTTTCGAATGACTAAACGTTTCAGATGACTTTATTCCTCTCTGCGCAGCATCACTTCGGTATGCGTCACATATAACTGTGTTGTTGGATCGATAGTGCGTTCTCAATTAGACTTCATATTTTCCACAGATGGAGCCAAGGCATCCTCCACCCACAACAAAAAATTTTATGTTCCATCTTGAAGATATGTAAGAGCTTCATATAGACACAATTTTGTTCCTTTGAACTACGGAGCAAATTCAAATGGAAAACAGCGTTTCAAACCATTCAAAGGGAAAATAAATGGATTTATCACTATTTTTTAACTTATTATAACTTCATTTGGCTGTGTAAATGAGCTTTGCGATTTCATTTTTACAAATCCGTTTTTCAAACCGGTACAAATACCATCCGTAACAGAGCGGTCTGGTTGGAAAACGAAATCCCAGTCTCAGCTGGGATTTTCAAAGGCCATTATTCCAATCTTTACTTCTGCTATAGCTGTGTAATATAAAGTAAGCTAGAACGTATTTGTGTTTTTCGGGTACCACGTTCAGCTGTAGGTTCCCTAGACGCGATACTATTACCTGGTCAGCAAACGCGCAATGCGCGGCGAATCGAACACTCCTTTGGAATCTCCCCCCTAATAATGTCATATGATTATTGAATTGACCATCAGTAATCAAAGTACAGAGCATATATATACCATGCCATACGGAAAGCCATATATACAGGGTAGGGCATTTAATATGTTTTCTGGAAATATTTCGGAAAGAAAGCATTTTAACAAACAATAACATATATAAAAAATAATCGTACAGTAGGGGACTACAATTATGTGATATTGGTTTTTTCACAGGTGGCGCTGTTGTCGTTACAACAAGGTCAACTTAATTCTTTTAAATGGGAACCCCTATTTTTTTTGAAGATTCCGATTCCTCATGAAAAAATAAAAATAGTTTGCTTAACTCACTTTTCTGTTAGCCTCACAGATGGCGCTGTAATCGCGAAAAATGAATATTCGCGTTTTTTGTGTATAGTTTTAATTATTGTTTAAATAATTACATGTAATTTTCATTCTGTAAACATGGAAGGTAATTTTAAAGGATAATGACGAAATTGATTTTTTAAATGCTTTTTCTTACTTATTTGCAGCCATGTCTACAGCAGGTGCTCAAAAAGGTGACCATTTACTTCCAGACATTTTCTGACCCTTTGCAGAAATGATGCCTGAACAGCTCGAAGTGTGTCAGACAATGCAAATAAGTAAGAAAAAGCATTTAAAAAATCAATTTCGTCATTATTCTTTAAAATTACCTTTCATGTTTACAGAATGAAAATTACATGTAATTATTTAAACAATAATTAAAATTATACACAAAAAACGCGAATATTTATTTTTCGCGATTACAGCGCCATCTGTGAGGCTAACAGAAAAGTGAATGAAGCAAACTATTTTTATTTTTTCATGAGGAATCGGAATCTTCAAAAAAAAAAATATGGGTTCAAATTGAAAAGAATTAAGTTGACCTTGTTGTAACGACAACAGCGCCACCTGTGAAAAAACCAATATCACATAATTGTAGCCCCCTACTGTACGATTATTTTTTATATAGGTTATTGTTTGTTAAAATGCTTTCTTTCCGAAATATTTCCAGAAAACATATTAAATGCCCCACCCTGTAGAATTGCACTGTTAATATAATCCCCCATTTATTTTCCCGATATCCAAATTTTAATTTTGAATTCCTTAAGCGTTTTAGTTAAATATTCATCACCTCACTTGTAAATTAGTTGCAATCCCTAACACCCTTACCCACAAAAGAAAATTTTCGGACTCCCTTATGCATGAAATCGAGCACAAGATTGTGGTCGTGGTCGCCTTTCCCCTTCTATGCACTATTCCTAATTCTTTCAATAATATCCTTCCAAGCCCCTTCGCCAACATATGCCCTGTACATTCCCAGCACTCACTTCACCCTCCTCCTTTCCTCCAATGAGTCCCAGTCCAACTCCTTTGTCATATCATTTACTGACTAGGTTCTGCGACAATTTGCAAAAACAAATCTAGCTGCTCTTCATTATGTACATATCTCACAATATCCTACCTTATGCTTCCCATTTCGGACCTGCAAGATTATATAAACACAAAGATCACCGTTCAGAAAATCCGTGATAACAAGTTAGGTAGAAGACATAATTCTGTTTGAACTACATAAGCAATAAGAAAGCTAAAAATCTCAAGAGTACTTACTTGGCCTAAGTTTCTTCGCTTGCTGGGCGGTTCATCATCAGAGGAAGTGGTTCTTGAACGCTTCAGTTTACCTGCAAATCAAAGTAATCTACATTATTCTTCTTATATATATTGCAATCCTCTGATTTAAACTACTTTCAGCTAAAGAACTGAAAATACTTACGTCAGAACTTAAATTCAGTTTACAATTGTCCCCGATTTTGAGTGATACACTTGAAATCACCATATTCTTGCAATAACACATTTATTTCTTACTATCAGTTTTCCTCCACTAATAATATATAAGCCTCTCAAATTACATATAGAATAATGGCTGCTTCTTCCTGCATAAAATATTCCGCAGGTAAAATAGTTCCCCAATCGGACCTCCAGGTGGGGACTACTCAGGGAGGAGTCATCAGAGTGGACAGAAACACTCTTCGTGTCAGATCGTGGAATGCTAGACGTCTGAATAGGACAAGTAGATCAGAACACTTAATAAAGAGATGGAACGACTTAAGTTATATGTCGTTGGGATTAAAGAATTTAAGTAGAAGGACGCACAGGATTTCTGGTTTAGGGAAACAGAATAATTAACACAAAAGCTGTAGGTGCAGTTACTGGTGTAGAAATTATAATGAACTTCAGAGTAGGAAAACGGGTAGGTTATCATAAGAAAGATTAATAGTGAGAAGATTATTTTGATGAGGGTAGAAACTAAGCCCGCTCTATCCATGTTAGTGCAAATGTGTATACCAAAGTCAGAAAGATGATTAAAAATTAGAGATAATATATATATATATTGCAACAGTTTAACGTCCCTTTTTAACAACGTGGTCTTTAGAGACGGGAAAGGATGGGGGGCAAGGAATGGGAAGGAATTCGGCCATGGCCTTTTGAAGGAAGCATCCCGGCATTCGCCTGGAGTGATTTGGGGAAACCATGGAAAACCCAAATCTGGATGCCCGGACGGGGATTCGAACCGCCGTCCTCCCGAATGCGAGGCCAGAACGCTATCCGTTACACCACCACGCTCGGTAGAGATAATAGACGCTGAAATTGAAGAATTAATCCAATATGTCAAGGAGAAGAAAATCTAAGAATCATGGGCGATTGGGATGCGGTAGTGGGAGAAGGAAAAGAGTACTGTAGAGAATTTTTGTCTAAAAGACAGAAATGAGCGAGGAAACAGATTGTTAGAATTTTGTGAAAGATATAAACTAGTCATGACAAACACACACTGTTTAAGAACCATGGACGAAGGTTATACACTAGGAAACGTCAAGGGGATATGGGTAGATTCAAGCTAGATTATATCATGGTCAAACAGAAGTTCAGAAAAACAAGTTCTAGACTGTAAAACATACCCAGCAGGAGACATACCCAGGAGGAGACATAATCTGATAGTGCAGGCTGAAATTCAAGAAAAGAAAGAATCATTACAAGCAGAACAGACTGGAAGGAAACAAATCGAAACAATCTAAAATTAGAGAAAAATTTACAGAGATAGAAGATGTAGGTCAAAGAAATTGAAATTAACTCAATTGAGGACGAATGAAATGCATTGAAGAAACAAATAATCAATTTTGATAAGAAACATTAGGCTTTAGTGAACAAGCCACCCGAAAACCTTTGATCACAGAAGAAATTTTTGAGTTGATGGATCAGAGAACAAGACACAACAATGCTCAGGATGAAGCAGGAGAAATCAAAGAAAAAGGAAATACAAAAAAGGAAAAGGAAAATGGCTCTAAGAAAATTGCGAAAGAGTAGGAAAGGAAATGGTGTCATTGCTAGGTAGCAAATTACCATTTTCTTCAGATTTTTCAGCAGGTATTGTAAATGAATCATATGTTGGCCAATTTCGAGATACATGTTAAACAACAAGGGAAATCATTCATCGCTGGCAACCCCTACATAACTCTATCTAAACTACTGCTTGCACTTATTTTATTGATTATCTTCGGGTTAGCAGATTCACTGGTTACAGTAACTCGTTAGTGTGAAATTGTTAAATTAGCACCTTTATTATAAATTAATGACTTCTACTAACACTTGCACCTAAAGTAGTACCAGTCTCAAAACTAGCTTCACAACCAACTGGACTTAATGTAATCCAAAGTTTTATGACAAAACAATTATAAGGTAACGCATTAAATTGCGCTCTACTTAAAAACTGACTTAATCTATTCGTCATAAATTATGCTCCTGAAGTAACACGGTGTTTTGAAATTACCTTTTTTGACGGATCAACAGCATCAAACCACTTGTACACATAACCCCATGCAAAGAAAGTATGAGTATTGCTAATAACCACTGAATTATGTCTAATTTGTTTTACCGCTTTCCATAGAACACACAGAGTCGATATTTTAGAGTGTGCACTAGTGTTGGATTGAGCTACCCGAGCCGATGGTCTCTGTTCTGCAGTCATTTCTTCAGCTGGAATGTCAACACTGTGCGCTTGAAATCCGCTGTCGGTGAAATCTGAGGCACGTGATTTAACAGGTTCAGGTTGATTTGATGAATCATATTTTAAACGATTTGGAGTACTTCCCTCTTCATAAAATAATTCATTTAAATACAACTCTTCCAAAGCACAAAAAAAATCTTTATCACCGTCACAGACGGCAGTTCTATCATTACCGTGGCGCCAAAATCTGATGATAGTTTCTTGTAGAACTCGACTAAACAAATCGAAAATAAAGAATAAAATTTTTTGATATCTCGCTTGGTTTTTGAGATATAACATGTTAAAAATCAGTCATAGGTATAGTTCTTTCTGCTTTTGGTGTTTTTTCTTCTGGTCCAGGCCGTATTTTAACCTAGCAACAATCTCTAGGAAGAAAATAAAACACCTATAGTGCATTTCCAAGGAGTAGATATGGTGGTTTTGGTGAAAAAAAAAAAATCTGGTCCAGGCCGGATCTCACCCTAACCTCCTCACATTTGAGTTACAATATCTCGAGAACTAAGTGAGATATCAAAAAACTTTATTCTTTATTTTCCATTTGTCTCGTCGAGTTACATACTAATTAATCATCAAATTTGACTATACAGAAATGTTTTTCTTGTCCAGGCCGTATTTCAACCTAATTACGTCAATTTTGAGATACGATATCTCTGGAACTAAGCGAGATATCAAAAAACTTTATTCTTTACTTTCAATTTATCTCGTCGAGTTCTATCATAATCAATCATCAGATTGTGGCGCCACGGTAATGATAGAATTCCCTCACAGACTTTTAACGTTTCGTCTAACCTAGCCTATGTCTTTTTCGTTTATGGAATTCTTGAGGTTCTTTTCTTTTTTTTTTTTTTGATTTCACGAATAGCAGAGCAAGGTAACTGCTCTTTTCCACGATGTTGATCGATACTCAGGGCCGGCGTTAGGGGGAGGGGGGTAAGTGGGTCAAATGTACCGTGGCCCGCCCGGCTGTAGGGGCCCTCCGCTCGACAGCTGGTAGAGCCAAAAAAGGGGCCCTAACCGATTAATTGACCAAGGGCCCCCAACTGGTTACGTGACTACTAAGAACGCTTACCCCGGGCCCCAAAATCCTAGCGTCGGCCCTGTCCATACTGAATAGTAGAGGAGAGCATGGTAGCATATATATACTCTAGTCAAGGTCTATCTAATTCCCTGCCATCGTCAGCTCCCACCGACTGGCTGACCTTCTGTACGTCGAATGACATGGGCTACACAACTCTTCCCCTTCACAAATTACTCCAAATTTCTATAGAGATATCTATTTATGCTCAGTCATCAGTGCAGGCTTTAAAAACGTGTAGATGATACGAAATTCAGTATTAAAGAAACGATAGTCTGATTATGTTAGATATTTCCTCCAAATGAGTTCTGAATGTGTTTTACGAAGGCCTGGGTTGTGCGAATTCCATAACTTTTGAAACATGGTGGAAAGTTTCTATAGCGTCTGCAGTATGACATTGCTAAAGCTCAAAGCAGTAATCACATTTCTTGCGAGTCTTGTTCCCCGACAAAGCACTCTCTGGATCGACTACTGGCACGCCAGCCAGAGGTCTAGACGGCTATACTGCTTCCCACTGTTCTTCGTCTGTCCCCTATGTCACAATGTCGCCGATCAGCTATGTCCACATTTGTTCATCTTCTGGTCGTCAGAGGCATGCGTCATATTGTACGGGGGAGAAGCCCGGAAGGCATGCCTCAGTGGCATGCCCGAGATCCTCAGTTCGCTCAACACACCAGGAGGAACGGCGCATTGCAAACGTTTCCAGATGAAGTGGATTCTCGTGCGTCTCCTCTTGCAATACGTCGCTCTCCAACGAGAAAACACTTTCATTTATCGATGATTACCATTCGTTCCCATTGTTATGGAACGCCGAAAATAAAGACTATATCAACAAAATCAGATACGCCTGGAGATTCTAACATAACCGTGGCGCCACAATCTGGCGACGAATTGTTACAGAACTCGAAAATGAAGAATAATGGGTGGGAGGGTAAAACATGAAGATCACACTACAGCGAAGCAGTTAATCCAAATTTCGACAGGTTAGTACCATAAATGATTTTGTTGTTTTCGCAGGCGTCATATTACAGATATAAATGCTTACGGGATTATCGCTGGGTTGTTATATTCTTAATTCTTCTTTTCCCGACGTTTCGACCAAGTCTTCGGTCTTCTTCAGGGGTCTTATGCCGAATCTGCTAAAGATTGTGCTCTTCTGGAGACCGGCGTTAGTACCAGTTTCGGGTTGGTGGAGAAAGTTCCCTCCCCACCAGCTGACATGGTTAGGCTGATATGCAGCCAGGAACAGAAGGAAATTGGCACATATACTTTTCTAAAAAAAAAAAAAAAAAAAAAAAAAAAAAAAAAAAAAAAAAAAAAAAAAAAAAAAAAGTACGTATAAACTCAAGAAAAAAGTACCTTAGACGGGATGCGACAGGAAAGTTACGATACGATACAGAATGGCAATTCTGCAATAACCTTGGTGCCGTAATTCGATGATGGATTCTTATGTAACTCGACGAGACAAATTGAAAGTAAAAAATAAAATATTTTGATAACTCAGTCCTCGAGACATCGTATCTCAAAACTGACGTTGTTAGGTTGAAATGTGGCCTGGACCAGAAGAAATATTTCGCCATAGCCATATTTGATGATGAATTCGTATTTAACTTGAAGAGACAAATCTAAAATGGATAATTATTTTTTATCTCGCTTAGTTCTCAAGATATTGTGTCTCGACAGTGAGGCGGTAAGAGTGAGACCTGGACCAGAAAAAATCCACTAAAACCAGAATGTCTACATGGTGAAAATGCACTATAGGTGTTTTATTTTCTTCCTAGTGGTTATTTTTAGGTTTAAATACAGCCTGGACCTGAAGAAACGTCACCAAAAGCACAAGGAAATATACCTGTAACTGATTGTTTACCTGCTCCACTCGAAAACCAAGAGAGATGGCAAAAAAATTTATTCCTTATTTTCGATTTGTTTCACCGAGTTCTATAAGAATTTATCATCGGATTGTGGCGCTACGGTAATGATAGAACTGCCCACAGAATTATTAGCCCTGAGCAAGAACTGTCTCCAATGACATTACTCACGCCAAAGATGGTATCTGCACTCCACGACAACAAATTTAAAATCTCTGGAAAGTTTTCAAGATGCCATGTGAATAAATCGGGGGTAACTGTGGCGCCGTACTTTGATGATAGATTCTCATGTAATTAACTAATCAAAAGCGAAGAATTTTATATATATATATATCTTGCTTAGTATCTTAAAATTATGGTGGTTAGGAAATAAGTCACCAAAGCAACAAGGAACTACACGTTGATTAAGCAAAATAAAAAATGTTACAGCTACTTTCCCCACTAACATTTTACGAAACAATCATTAAAAATTAAAAATTTTGCGAACACATGTTGAATCTGTATCAAAAAATTATGTAATGTACATTACCGCTAATTAAATTCCCCATTATTAAGTTTTGTATGGGACGAGGTATTCGAAAACCTATTTGCACCACAAAA
This sequence comes from Vandiemenella viatica, assembly GCA_031002005.1. NCBI lineage: Eukaryota > Metazoa > Arthropoda > Insecta > Orthoptera > Morabidae > Vandiemenella > Vandiemenella viatica. The sequence goes on from JARYHS010007075.1 coordinate 6,337,767, forward strand.
AAATTGTAAATATAAATATGAAGTTGTGGATCATCGCTAAATGTTTATTGCAATCAACGTTACTATGGAAACAGTGGTATCAGAGCATCTGTATACAGTGCATGTTTATTAAATTATAGCTATAGATGCATGAGATCAGCGAATGAGATACAAAAGGCATTGGCGGCAGTCTTCCAGGCTCTTCGAATACCAGCATCCAATCGGGTGTAAACCTACCAACAACACGCATTCATAGTAAAATTTCTATTAGACAATCAAACAAAAATCTAAGGCAGTCCCAGATGTCAAAAATAATAATAGCTGAGAATTATTTCTTCCGGCAAGAATTAATAACGATAACTGAATATTATGCATAATTATTTTGTTGGTATGTAAAGAGATGCGTGTAGAATAATTGTGATTACCTTGTTCTGGCTATATAGTCTCTATACCGAATACCAATAATATTTAAAACGAAAGCTTTTACTAAAGAATTTAAAACACGTAGTATAAAATAATCAGAAACAGTAATAGTTTGAACTGCGTTCAAGAAACTAACAGCAGCTACAGTGCGTGAATAAACCTGAAATGCTAGCTTAGTTGATTCAGGTGTAGTTGACGACAAGAGCTTACATGAGTGGTTAGTTTGTTTTGTAGCTAAGAGAGTCACACACCGGAATATATTATCCTAAAAATTAATGAGTACTGTATCTCACATACTAGATGAATTAGAAGTAAATCATTTGCATACTGTAAAAGCAGGTGCGCAGGAAAATCGCCTCGGGGATTTGAATTGTGGGCAGGTCTATCATTTGCGTGGCTGATGAATTCTTGTAGAACTCGACGAAAGAAATCGAAAATAAAGAATTTAATTTAATTTAATTTAATTACAATGGAGCACAGGCTCCGGTGGCAATTTCCCTACACACCCATCTTCCCCCTATCCTGCACCCACCTACATTTGCCCTCTACAAATTTTATCTTTAAATTCCTTCAAAGTTTTCGGTAAATTAAACGTTTTTGCTATATTGCTTGGTTCTCGAGATATAGCATGATAAATATCAGTTATAGGTATAGTTCCTTGTGCTTTTGGTGACGTTTCTTCTGGTCCAGGTCGTATTTCAAACTAACAACAATCACTAGGGGGAAAAAAACACCTATTGTGCATTTCCATCGACTAGAATTTTTTTTTTTTTTTGCCGTTTTCTTTACTTTTGAGATAAATAATTTCGAGAACTATATTAAAAAAAAAAAAAGATTCTTTATTTTCGATTTCTCTCGTCGAGTTACATACGAATTTATCATCAAATTTGGCTTTGGTGAAATTTTTCTTCTGGTCCAGGCCGCATTTCAATCTAACCCACGTCTGTTTTGAGATACTATATTTCGAGAAATAAGAGATATATCAAACAATTTTATTCTTTACTTTCAATTTGTCTCGTCGACTTATATAAGAATACATCACCAAATTGCGGCGCTACAGTTATCGCAGTGTCACCCCTATTGTGTGTTGAGTGATATTTTCAACTGCGAATTTTCAACTTCATTGATCTCAAGGTTTTATGTTTTACTGAAGTGCCCTTCTGATCCTTGCGGCTAACTTTCTTTTAAATATTAAGTTCAGGTCCACTTTATTAACGAGGAGATACAAATGTTTCTTCTAGAACTAGATGGTTTCTGTAAAATAATTCAAGTATTCATCAATAAACTTTATCTCTATCTCTGTAATTATATATTAACTCGTGTATCCTAATCATGCCTTTAAGATGTATGCATCATATTATGTGTCATGCTTGCGTCATTAGTTGTTAGACTTTATAGTTTTTCGTAAATTTTGCTTATTTTCACGTCTTACATTAGTGGAAATTATTGTTTTATGAGGGAAGTCCTATGCATTACAGAGTTTATAAATAAAAGTATATCTGTGGCGTCTACCAAAGACATTACTTCGTTCCACTGAAAAATTAGACCTGACATAATTAATTGTATATGGTGTGAAATGAGATATAAAATAATAATATTTTAACTATTTTAAAAACATTTGCTACTACAGACCACTCACAAACTCTGCAATTTTTTCTGCATTTTACCAAGGCCGACTAAAAATTTTGTGACTCGCTCCAGTCAACCGTTTTATCGACTTTTGTTTCGAATAATATCAGTGACATTTTTTCTTCGCGGGGTTAAGTGTGTAACACTTTACAATCTACTTACGATTAGCTGGAAATGGCACTTTTAAGTCGGGTTAGGATGTTCACTGTTCTTGTGATAAGCTGCTTTCTCTTCAGATCTGCAACAGTAAGTTTAGATTCCAATTTATTTGATATTATTCAATTGGTCGCAGTCTAGTTGGGTTATCTAAATGCTTTCGGCTGTCTTTTATTTGACTTCATCATTCTGCGATTAAACAAACAAATTTGTGCACTAACGGTTATCCCAGAATTTTGAAGGGAAATTTTGTTTTTACCATTATATTAAGGTTGAGAGAACTTGAGTTCTTGTGTTTGTTAAAGAAGCAATTGGAAACAAAGCTCATTAGCTTAAATAAATGCCTTCAGTATTTAAAACGTTGGCTATGTTGTTCAATACAACACGAGACAAATTGAAACAGAATAATTTTTGGGGGATACTATCATTACCGTGGCGCCACAGTCTGATGATTGATGCTTATAGAACTCGACGAGACACATTGAAAGTAAAGGATAAATTTTTTTGATATCTCGCTTAGTTCTCAAGATATCGTCTCTCAAAAGTGACGTAGTTATGTCGAAAAACGGCCTGGACCAGAAGATAAATTTCGTTATAGCCAAATTTGATGATGAATTCGTTTGTAACTCGACGCGACAAATGGAACATAAAGAATAAAGTTTTTTGATATCTCGCTTAGTTCTCGAGATATTGTATCTCAAAAGTGAGTTGGTTAGGATGAGATCCGGCCTGGACCAAAAAAAAATTTTCACCAAAATTACCATAACTACACGGTGGAAATGCACTATAGGTGTTCTATTTTCTTCCTAGTGGTTGTTGCTAGGTTGAAATACGGCCTGGACCAGATGAAAAAAACAAAAACAAAAAGAAAGAACTATAGCTACCTATAACTGATTTTTAACATGCCATATCTCGAAAACGAAGCGTTATATCAAAACATTTTATTCTTTACTTTCGATTTGTTTCGCCGAGTTCTACAAGAATTCATCATCAGATTTTGGCGCAACGGTAATGATAGAACTGCCATTTTTTTGCTTAGTTATCGAGATATTGTATCTCAAAATTTACGTGGTAAGGTCGAAATGCCCCTGGACCAGAAGGTAAACTTCGTAATAGTCAAATTTGGTATAAATGCACTATAGGTGTTTTATTTTCTTCCTTGTGGTTGTTGTTAGGCTGAATTATGACCTGGATCAGAAGGAATTTCGCTAAAAATACAAGGAACTATATGTGTAACTGATTTTTAACATCTATATCTCGAAACATAAGTGAGATATCAAAAAAATTTATTCTTTATTTTCAGTTTGTATTGTCGATTTCTACAAGAATTTATCATCAGATTGTGGTTCCACGGTAATGATAGAACTGCGTTGTTACATTAGGATTCCTTGTTCATGTAGCATAAGTCATCACAATTTCACCATACCACCTTCTGTATGAACTGCAACTGGACTAACGCATGCCGAATATCCACTGTATCGCGATGTAAACTTGACCCAAGAATTTTAGGTCAATTTCATATCACGGTACGTTAGGTACTGCTTGCATGCGCCTAACTATTGACGATGTTAATAAACTGCAGCGTAATGAATTTAAACTCTGGAATTTTCGTACGTTGTGCTGTGGACTGGATTGTCAATTTCAGTTCTGGTTAGGGTTGCCACGTTTTTTTATTGAAAATAAAGTACATTGGATATTAAAGGTAAGGAAAAAAAGTACATAGTGGGGAAAAAAGTACAATTTTTTTATTATTATGTTTAAAAACATATTTTTATTGCTTTTCGCAAGTTTTATCAAATTATTATCACTGCTAAACAATTGCACAGCATCTTTACAGTCTATATTAATTTAAAGTAAATAATTAATTCGTTTTTTATCGGATTCAGAGACGCTGTGTTTCTTTCGTCTCGCCATTTGCAATTCCTTACAGAAGAAACTCTCTCTGTGAATGCTGACGTGGCGTGAATAGACAGTAAAAATGAAATTCCTTTATACAAGTTTGCAAAATTATCTTCAGTCTTATTAAATACTTGCTGCTATTTTAGTGCAGTAGATAATTCCGCCAACCTTTAGAACTAGATATCAGATCATAAAGTTTGTTTAATAAAGAAATTTCTACATAAAGATAATCCATATCTATATTATGGTTTTGCAATTTTAAAATTTCTATTATGTTAACAATATTATCAAATTCAGCATTGCTCTTTAAATTTATAATGCCAAGTGTAAATAAGCAGTTTGTGTCATTAAATTCAAACCATTTACTTAGGTACACTAAGGCATTGCAAATAAATATATATATTTTTTTTGGCGTAACATATTCTCTATTTATTTCATCCGTTTCACTATCAAAATTTTGTTTTGTAGGTGGAGTAGGCTACTTTGTTTGCTGAAGTTGTCCTTGTCCATAATTTACTATAACATAAATCTATAAAACTGATAAATCGTATACTAATTGCTCTCAAACCGATTTACACAAAACAAACAAAAAGTTTTGACACGAAAATGAAATTTATAATGTTGACATTTGAGGTTAGATTGCGTTCAAAAATTATCAAAAATTAGCGTTCAAGTGGCGCTGGGGACCTATCGATTGTGCACCAATAGATAACGTACCATTTTACGCAAAACGCTTAAGAACAACCTTTTTAAAATCCCAGAGAATTCAAATCATGCAAAATAAAGTATTTTCGCGTACTTTATTTTTTTCACAAAGTATAGAGTACAATTACCAGAAATAACGTACAATACTTTATTATAAAGTACGGGTGGCAGCCCTAGTTCTGGTCCAGGCTGCAAAAGGTTGTCGAACACATGGAACTACATTCATCCGCCTGTATCACATCAACAACATGGTGCTCACGAAGACAATGTTATTTACAAATAAATACGAAGATAATTGTGTATAAGGCAGTAACCCTGAGTGTCGCTTGTCATATTCAAGGATTGCAATCCCGCAGTGTTTTCAATACCGCGGGATCCGCGCGGGATTGAAAACACTGCGGGATCCGTGCGGGATTGGTACAAACAGTTTTTTAACGCATATATTTAAAACATAGTTACTTAAAACGTTAATAAATTAAATAATAATTAAATTAATAAATGTTTAATGTTAAATGATAAAAATTAACAGTTAACAATAAATCGATTGGCACAATGACATTAAAACTTTTTAGCGTGTCTTAAGTGTACTTCCAGGTTTTACATTTTAGTTTTTTAATCTAAACCAATTTTTAAATAAATAATAAAAATGGAAAATATTGTGTCTTAGGTCATATTATGTGCCTTAAAGTACATCACATAAGTTTAAAAATATGGTTTCCGTAATGGCCAAGTTACCATAGTTCTTTTTTTTTTTAATTCTAAATAAACGTTCCATAACACCGAGAAAAGCATTCCATTTCACAAAGTGAAGTGAATATACTCTGTAAAGTGTAGACTTGGCTCAGAACAAGATCTCATAACTTTTTGTCACTGCACCAGCACGAGACTTGGCCTTTTTTTGCATGATTCATTATTATATCTCCTGATCCCTTGATTGATCTTACAGTTGATTCAATGTTATTAAAAGAAACTACTCTTCTACACGTAAACTGTTAACTATTTCAGATTTACTTATGTGGCGTAACGACGTTTTTAGAGTGGAAATTATTATTTTTTAGTAAGAAAGGAGACTTTCTCAGCGAATGATTGAAGTGAAGTCCTCATAGGTTGTATCTCCGGATTTCATTGCAAACACACGAAATAACACACGTGAGGAAGACGGCGGAGGCAGCCGTCGAAGTATGGTGTTCCTACAACACAATTCGTTGATACACCCGTGAAAATTTCATAATAACTTTTTTTACCTTTAGTCCAAATAATAACAAGGAAAAGAGGGATTAATCGAAAGCCTGAGCGGCACATGTAAGCAGGTGGCTTTCGTCGAAGAAACGCATTGAGGCAGCGGCCAAAACAACAATAAGTCAAAGGATGTACAATATCCTTTTGATAGCTGTTAAATAAATAGGTACGCGATCGTTAAAATTACGATAACATTAGTTTCATATCAACGAATAATCAAATTTTCAGCCACAAATTAGGAAATTGTCACAATTACTTTATCTGCAAATTCAGAAATTGGGAATAATGAAACCGTGAATAAAAAGCTGTAACCGTGTAGTTCAGATAACGTGTGCGACACTTAAAAAATAATTATACAGTTAGAAAATCGTACTAAATACGCACCATAACTCAAATTACAGAAATGTGTACTCGAAACAAACGTAAGTTTTGATGAATACGTAAAAGTGTATTTATTGACTTACGAATGACGAAGGTTGACAAAAACAATCGCTTGTTCACATGAGTCAAATGCCAACTGCTCTGGTACAGCAAACAGTGCAAAATATCCGACAGAGACCGAGTGGGGCAGCGAGTCACGCACTGACACGTGTTTCCGCCGGATTTTGCGGATCCGTTTTAATTTTGTGCGGGACCCGCCAGACTGTCTAATGATGCGGGATCCCGCGGAATTGCGGGATCCCGCTTTGATGTATTGCAATCCCTAGTCATATTGTATTACAACCTCCGCCAATATCGCTGTTTAAAACAAAATACCATATTGTAGGAGGAAGAATACAATGACATACTGCTACGGTATCTGAAATTGAATAAACCTTTTTAAACAGCAATTCCTTTTAATTTACGCTTATCTTATTATTTTCTTCTGGTGTAAAATTAATTACATTTTACTATGAAGTAAAGTATTTAGAGAGCACATAAGGTTTCTTCTTTGGGGGGGGGGGGAGGAGGAGGGGGTGCCTCTTTCTCCACCGGTCCGAAACGACCTTTTGAAATTTAGATTAACTGCTTCGTTATAATTTCTTCATCACATTTTGCGCTCTCCTCTTTTCGGATAAGTCGCCACAAATTAAATTAAAAATAACGAGACACATAAGTGATGCGCCTCTATTAGATGCCACCAGCGCTGCAAGATCAATGATAATCCCTTGAAATGTTGGTTAAATCCTTTTTTGTAATGTTTTCTTGCCGTTTCAGCTTCCTCCGAAATCAACAAATCAAAAATATTTGAGCGAGGTGAAGCACATTAACGCTTCTCATCTTAGAAATGATACAAGCGATTGGAAACAATCGATTGCTTCCATTGTAAACAAATACGCCATGGGCGCCGGGAGGGGGGTGCAAGGGGGTGCACTTGCACCCCTCTGACATCCCGGGTCGCCCGGAAATTTGGGCCGATAGGGGGTGGGGAGCACCAATTACAGCCCTGGTGCACCCCCCTACATCCCGGGGTCACCGTGTGGGCAGTAGTAGGGATTAAAAAAAAAAAAAGGTCGCCCAGCCCGGAAATTTTTGGGCTGTTGGGGGGGGAGGGGCACCAATGCAGCCCTGGTGCACCCCCCCTAGAAGCAATCCTGCCGGCGCCCATGAAATACGCCATTGTCGATAAGGATGCCACAGAACGAATTTTCCGTTATTGTTTTTCCTCTCTTTCTCTTGGTCCAGGCCGTATTTCATCCGAACCACGACCACTATGACAAAACGAACCTGTTTAGGTTGATATGATCCCTGTGCCGGTAATTTTTGTCATTTCTGCAATGCTGGTAACATTTCGCGGTTACAAAGAATCTCGTATTTCGCCATTTTTAATTTGTGGTGACTTTTCGGAATAAGGAGATTGCAAAACTTGAAGAAGACATCTTGTGGAAGCAGCTGAAACAAATTTTAACAGGTCAACACCAATTTCGGATCGGTGGAGAAACAGGCTCTCAAACGGTTTTCGGTAGACACAAGAACAAATTGCCATAAATTATTACATCAATTTGGTTGCAATGGAAAGCAGACTTCACGCCGATAAATATATAATATTTTTATTTTGTATGAAACAATTTTCCACTGTTAAGGAAGAGAGGGGAGAAGGAATTCGCCATGATTACAAAGGCAAAGGAAAGTTCACATGATCCACATTTGTCGTCTTAGATTACTCTTCACCATGTAATACATACTCATCTCGTATTTTATATTGGTATCGAAATGGTCATTAATCACTCCAGGCGAATGCTGGGATTGTTCCTTGAATAGACCATGGCCGAATTCCTTCCCGTTCCTTGTCTCCAGTACTTTCTCACCACTAATGACCTCCACGTCGACGAGGCGTAAAGCCACAATTAAAAAAAAAAATCGTTTTTGTGTTTGCGTCGATTGGCGCTTTTCCATGGCGGATTCCGTCTCTTTGTCCTTCCAGACATCATTCTCTTAAGGTCTGTTTTGTACTGATTTATCTCCTCTCTTCTTCGCTGGCATTAATGGTCAGCCATCTTACCCTTGAGCCGTGTAACTGACATCCGAATTTTGCTGGCCCAGGTATTACCGTGGCGCCACAATCTGTTGATAAATTCTTGTAGAACTCGACGAAACATATCTAAAATAAAGAATAAATTTTTTTGATATCTCGCTTGGTTTTTGAGCTCATGTTAAGAATCAGTGGTATGTATAGTTTATTGTGCTTTTGGTGAAGCTTCTTCTGGTCCAGGCGATATTTAAACCTAACAACAATCGCCAGGAAGGAAATAAAACACCTATAGTACATTTCCACCGTGTAGATACAGTGGATTCGGTGATTAACCTCCTCACGTTTGAGATACAATATCTCGAGAACTAAGCTCAACGTAGCTTTGCAGCGAACACCCCTCCCCCTAGACGGAGCCACGTAATTTATGGACGCCCCTAAGTAGTTACAACTGTATCGCGATTTAACCTACCTCCATTTTTAATAGGTTAGTGTGGCATATCATTTTTGTACTTATTCAGTACATTAATAACCAGGGGCGGATCCAGGGGGGGGATAGGGGGCTCAAGCCCCCCCCCAAAAGTATCTAAGTCCACCCCCAACACTGTAATTTTGGAGATGTTTTTTTTTTTTTTTTTTTTTTTTTTTTTTTTTTTTTTTTTTTTTTTTTTTTTTTTTTAGCTCTACGCATTTGAAGCCCGAAGCTTTAAAGACTACCCGAAGGGCCGACTCAAGCCCCCCCCCCCAAAAAAAATCCACTGAAGGCAAGCCCTCCGAACCAAATTTCATTCAAACCAAGCCCCCCCCCCCCCCCCCCTCAAACCAAAATCCTGGATCCGGCCCTGTTAATAACACATCAGTTTGCCTAGAAATGGTAAGAAAGCGTCGTGTAGGGATATAGCAAGCCGTATTTAAGCTTAGTATTAATCGCTAACGGATTTCTTTTTCATTTATCTTTTCAATCTCAGGCAGGAACCATTAAATTTACTGGGGAGGCATTCAAAATCCTACAGAAGCCTGAATTAATTTTCATTGTTTTGCAAGTATCTTTTTATATTTGAGTTATTAATTCTTTTGAACGGAAGTAAATATAATGTCGCATTTTCCATTGCTCCTGGGATTTTATTTCATACAGTATTTACTAATTTTTAGACAGTGGCTCAGATTATTTATGTCTAGTACATGATGCGATTAGAATGGAGATAAATATGTACCTATCCCCAAAAAATGTGGATTCTGGTAAGGTTTTTTTTATTCAGATTTTTCTTGGGAAAAAAAGATGTTATATAGTTCAAAAATCGATGTTAGTAAGATCCCTGGACTAGTGCTATGGTATCGTATTTAATAAGTCCTACCAACAATTTTTCATGCCTTAGTCCGTTAGTGAACTATTATTTAGTTTCGTGCATGACTGGTGATTATTTCGTTGGTGTTTGTCGACGACTACTCGGGGTTTGCAAGGAGTGACAAGGAAGTCGGTCGTGGCCGTCTGAGTGAACTATCCCGGCTTGTATTTTCTGGAAACTGTGCAGATAAAATTCTGTATGAGAGGGTCTGGATCGGAAATGCGTCCTGTGAATGCCAGACTTATTAATAACAGCAGCTCACTCGAAGAAATACGTAAACAATTTGTATCATCTTTTAGATATACTTATTTTTCATTGCTTCAAGAATTTTACCAGCTGTTTTCTAAGATCTGATTTTGGACAAATTTGATCAAAACTGTAATTTAATTACCAATCCGTCACCTATTTTGAGTTCAGTACCACTGTTCTCCTTTCAGAGATGGTGGTAAATGACGTCACTAGTTACCAGGGATTAAATTGAACTCTGTTGTGTTTTGGCGAGAAGTATCAGTACTAACGGTATTATTTATTTATTATATATTTATTTATTTATTTATTTTTTATTTACTTATTTATTAATCTATTTATTTATGTATTTATTTATTTATTTTATTTTATTTTTATTTTTATTGACAATTTTATTCTCGACAGCATAAATGTAGGAATTTTTGTTTTCAATCCTGCTTCTTCTTTTTAAGTTGTTTTGTTAGTATTCGGAAGAAATTCCATTTCCAGTATTTCCACTTGTTTTGTCATATGGTAAAATGAATTTTGGTTTGCTTTTCTTTGGAAGAGCTTTGATTTTTATTGCTCTTTCAAAGTGGTAGTATCGTCTTTTAGAACGGACTAGCTGGTACCCACGACTTCGTTCGTGTTTGTAAAGAATTTGGATTGACAGCTACCGACATCTAATCACCAAAGTGCACGATGGAAGACTCAATGCTATTACCACACACAAACGCCAGTCATCTGCGCTATGTAGTTCAGGCAGCAAAGTAAAATATACGGACACACGTCTTTGGTGGAAATACGAAAATATCCTCGATCTGCCAATTTCAATCACCATATCTCACACACTACCACAGTTACCTAAATTCTGCCAACGTTGTTATCGACGGGTGACTCTGTGCTACTACCTCACACAAACATCAGTGATCTGCGCTAGATAGTTTTGGCTGAAAACTGGTACACCATGACACATACGTTTTAGGTAGAAATATGAAAGTGCCGCAGGTCGGCCATTTTCAGCCACCATACCTCCCACACCCCCATAGCTACTGACATCTAACCACCACCAAGCGTGGTGGTGTAACGGTTAGCGTTCTGGCCTCGCATTCGGGAGGACGCCGGTTCGAATCCCCGTCCGAGCATCCAGATTTGGGTTTTCCATGGTTTCCCAAATCACTTCAGGCAAATGCCGGGATGCTTCCTCCAAAATGCCATGGCCGAATTCCTTCCCATTCCTTGCCTCCCATCCTTTCCGGTCTCTAAAGAAATCGATCTTAAGAGACATTAAGCAATTTAAAAAAAAAAAATATTTTGTCCTAGTCGGTATTAGTCCTGTAACGATCAGTAAGGTGAAAATGTAACTAATTTTATGAAAAAAGTCTGTTTTTGTAGTGCTGCCAAAAATTATTTGTTTTGTTAAGTGTTTACCTGTTACACGATTTCTGGATGTAGTGAGTGTTGCGGCAGCTTTGGAAAAAAGCCTTTCACAGGGTACAGAGGTACCGACAATGTTTAAATAAATTCGCGCTTGTTTGTATAAGCATGGAAATACGGGTTTTAATTCCTCTAATGGGTTGGCTTTTAAAGCGCAGACTGGATTAGCCAAAGAAATCGAAACTTCATCGGCTTTTGAGTTAGCACGGCGCCGCTTTTGGCCAACTGCAAGTTGTTTGTGGTGTAACCAAAAATCAGAATCTTCGTGGTTTGCTTCTTGTTCAGTTCCACTGATTAACATTGTCGGATCTTCTTTAATAATATTATTTAATTTTTGTATCGCCCTCCCACATGCACTTGCATCTTGAAAATGGAGGTTTTTGAAACGTGGGTCTAAAATTGTTCCCAAGGCTGATTTGTAGATTAATAAATGTCGTATTTATATTGAAATCTTGTCGTTTCTATTAAAAGGTGCAATATTGGGGTGGCTTTTTAAATGCTTATGCAAATTAGAAGTATTGCCACAAAACCGCCAGCTTGCGTTTTGTCATCATTTTTCTTGAAATATTGCCCCACATTAGACTTTGGAGGTCCATTTTCAATCAGCAAATATACCTAATTTAAAACTAAACACAAAACAACGACGACAGCCCCAGGTTAGAATTACGAACGCAGAACGAAAACAAAACAATGAGTCAATGACAAAATGGCGACTGACGGACGGCATAGAGTTTTTTTTTTTTTGGCTTGGCATAGACAAACATTTTTGCCAACAACACAAACTTAGAAAGAGAATGTGTTGAAAAAAATGCAATAATGACAACCAAAAAAATATTCTTACAGTGTAGATAAGCGTTTAATGTATCAATTAAATGAAATCATGATATTCGTGATGTTGGTATACACACCGACACGAGTACTTTTGACCGATACCTACTTGATACTTATTTTTAAAGTATCGATAGAAAAAGTGCTTGGAATCGGAAGGAATGTATCGAGTAAATACAAGTATTGGAATCGGAAGGAATGTATCGAGTAAATACAAGTATTTACTCGATACATTCTTTCCGATTCCAAGTATTTTGTCAGAATTCCGTTTGTCGGCAGTTATTTGACGTTATAGTCCAGTCAAATAAGGATTCAACCTCGGAATGAAGGATAACAAGCTGTAAATTTGCTTAATTCTTTGTTATAACATGTTATAAGTTGGCTCAAAGTCTGATAGTATCTCGTGTACGCTAGTCAAGGTATCCAAGGTCAAAGGTCAGAAAAAAACTTTTTATATAAATATCTCATTATATTTACTCTAAATGTTATTTTGAGTTATTAGAAAAGTTATAGCGCAGAAAATTCTATACCAATTCCGTTATGGACAATTTTTCATATATTTAACGCTTATTGAGATAGAATGTGGAGAGTGGGGAGTGCTTAACCGCATGAGCAATCAAGCTACTGTATGATCCGTTAATTGTAGAATCCACTACACAGTACAATTTATGAAGTTTATTATTTATTAATAATGTTGTAATTATGAATAAACTGTAATTATTTAGTAATCAATAAATTGTATTTTTGGATATTATATTACTGATAAATCATACAACCGTTTAATTTTAACTTAATTAACATTAATAATAAGTTCTTTAAGTGAAACAGCTTAAATTTACTTTAATTATTATTTTATTTCCCTACAGTTTATCGTAAATCCATTAAAATTCAAGTTTCAACACAGATAATTTTTATAATTTTTTTTGTTACTATTTATATCAATTATGCTGCTCAATATACTCTATGTTCGGCATAGTATTCCCCTTCTTTTCACTCAACTTGAATTTTTTCTAATTCATCATCATCGTCGTCGTCGTCGTCATCGCTTGGTTCTAAGGCTTCAAGGATTTCAGGTACATACTCGCTATCTTCATCCAGGTCACTTGATTATGATGAAGCGTTGAGGCATACTTGTCCATTACACTGACCACCAACTGAGGATCATTGCAGCCCTACATTTCTGTACCCGCAAATAGAAAAACAGCCTTGAATTCAATTACAAAATATCGTATTGAGTAATTCTTCTGGTGCTGGTGGTATTAACGTTGTGGTTGGTTCCAGGACTTCATTTTGCAACATCCACCCCAATTCCCTAACCAAGTTTGGATCTGACAGTAGACACTATTGATGTGTTGTCGAGCTGGTGGAAGAGTTGATAACTGAACTGGTTTGTTGACTCTAGCTGCTTTGATATCGTATATCAAAAATTGTTTATGCTATATTCTGATTTTGGAGCATTACGTATATATTTCCAAAAAGACAAATGATGTTTCTAGAGAACAGTTGTCTTGCTGAAAAATTAGAGCTAATTGATTCAGATCGGAATGTTTCTCGAACATTTTCATAATTGATTGTTTTCCTTTTTTAAAAAAGCGCAAATTTTGTGACACATCCACTAAAGGCGTGCAAAAATAATATGTTTCTTAGAACGAGAATATTTGTCAAAGCTTTGAATAGAATATATTTGTGTCTCCACATTACACATAGCAATTAAAAAAAAAAAAAAAAAAAAAAAAATCTTGCTGATGTGATTGACTATTAAAAGAACCGGCAGATCAATAGCTTCTTCTATGATGTAGACAGTCTTTTGTTGTCTAGATTTTGCAATGGCTGTTTCAAATATCAGTGATGTTTTTAATTTCTCAATAAGCATTCCAGTAAAGTTTTCTTGACTGATTGGCAGAAACATTGTTTCAACAAAAAAAAAAAAAAAAAAAAACTTCAAAAGACCTTGAAAGACCAGCAGTTCTTTTTACATTAAAAATTTAAATGTAGTAGATTTACGATAAACTGTTGGGAGATAAAAATATAATTTAAACTGTTTCATTTAATTATTTTTTAATTAATAGTACTAAACGAATGTATGATTTATAAATAATATCCATGAATACAATTTATTAATGAGTGAGTAAAAACATTGTATTCATATTTACAAGATTATTAATAAATAATTAACTTTATAGATCGTACTGTGTACTGGATTCTACCGTTAACTTATTGTACAGTAGCTTTATCGTCAATGCGGTTAAGCATTCCCCACTCACCACGATCTATCTAAAAAAGGGTTAAATCTATGAAATATTGTCCATAACGGAATTTGCATAGAATTTTATGCTCTGTAACTTTTCCAATAACTCAAAATAACATTTAGAGTAAAGGAAACGAATATTTGTGTTAAAAAAAAAGGTTTTTTTGACCTTTAACCTTAAATATATGACTAGCATACAAGAGATTCTAAGAGACTTTTGAGTCAACTTATAAAACGTCAAAACAACGGTTTATGCAAATTTACAACTTGTTATCTTTCATTCCGAAGTTTGTCCCTTTTTTCATCTTAATTGACTGTATTATTACGACAGTTCACGGAATGCAACGTTTCACATAGTTGTCAAGTGAAAGAAACGTCGGATTCTAGTGAGAAATATAAGCTCGTTTGAGGTTTATTATGCCGCCAGAACTAACTTCATTCATTTAGTAGACACCGTTATATTTTAACCTTTCAGACATCTGTGGACCTATTTACTTCAACTGTCTTTTCCGACTTACTTTGGCGAGTATTTCCTTATTCTTTTTCGGTACGATTTCCAAAAATATCTTCAGTTCATGTCCTTTCTTACAAACCTTTCAGTTCTCTAGTCATCCAAGCTTTCTGATATCTTCAAAAGAGATCACCAGTTCTTCCGTTTTAGGTCTGAAATATGTTCTCTTGGAGAACTTCAAATTAATTTCAAAGGAAGTTGATTACAAGAAAAGTCATACTATTATTTGAACAAAACGTTTCGAGATTATGATGCTTCCTGTAGTAGTGTTCCTACACTAAATCTGTACTGACACCACTTTTACTGTATCTTCTTCGTCGATGTTGGCAACCATGCGAAATTGCCCTAATATCTTTGAGACAAGCTCCGAGAAGGTGGGAGGTCGAAAAGTTGGTTTATGCATATTCTGAATAAGATAAGATAAAAATCTGCTACGTGATATAATGTTTGCAAGACACCTCCTATTCGTTCATGATGACCCCATTACTGGAATAATATGTCTTAGTCAATTTAATTTAACTAAAATTGCAATGGCAATTTCCCTACTCATCCATCTTCCCCCTTTCCTGCACCTACCTACATTTCCCCTCTACAAATTTTAACTTTAAATTCATTCAACGTTTTTCGTACATTATTTTTGGTAACTTATTCCAATCCCTAACACCTTTACCTAAAAAAGAGAAGCTTCCTACACCCTTGTGCCTGAAACCGAGTGCCAGCTTGTGGTCATGGTCATCTTTTCCCTTCCATGGATTACTTTTAATTCTTACACCCATATCTTTCCACGCCTCATCATCAATATACACCTTGTACACTACTGCGGGGCCTGAGATTATCAAGGCTACCAAATTCGTCTCTTTACCACCTTCGAAATGTTACATGATGATATTGCTTGGACGATCGCTATAGGGGAAATTCTCTAAAAATTGCTGCCAAATAGCATCTTGGAATTTCAACTGTGTTTCTAGTTTCTTGAAACAATTCTGATTTTTTTTATCCTTACTTATCGTATAAAGTAAAAAGTAAAGCCCACAAAAACAATTCTTCTAAAAACGGCACAAGTCTCATTTTTGTTTAGTAACAAAAGTTTCTAGATCTTGTTCTTAGCCAATTCTACTCTCTTCAATGTGAATTCACTTCACATTCTCAAACAAATAGTTTCTTTCGGTGTAATGATCCACTGATTTAAAACAAAAAAAGATTCTGCTGACTTGACCATTACGCGTGTGTTAATTTGTAAAGCACTACGGTCGGCAACGCCTACATAAGACAACAGGTGTCTGGCGCAGGTGATAGATCGGTTACTGCTGCTACAATAGCAGGTTATCACGATTTAAGTGAGTTTGAACATGTTGTCATAGTCGGTGCACGAGAGATGGGACACAGCATCACCGAGGTAGCGACGAGGTGGGGATTTTCCTGTACGACCATTTCGCGAGTGCACCGTAAATATCGGGAATCCAGTAAAACATCAAATCTTCGATATCGCTGCGGTCGGAATAAGATCCTGCAAGAACGGGACCAACGACGACTGAAGAGAATCGTTCAATGTGACAGAAGTGCAAAAATTCCGCAAATTGCTGCGGATTTCAATGCTGGGCAATTAACAAGTATCAGCGTGCGAACCATTCAACGAAACATTACCGATATGGGCATACGGAGCCGAAGGCCCACCCGTGTACCCTTGCTGTGTTCTCGACACAAAGCTTTACGTCTCGCCTGGGCCAGTCAACACTGAAATTGGACTGTTAATGATTATAAAGATGTTGCTAGTTCTGACGAGTCTCATTTCCAATTGTATCTAGCGGATGGACGTGTACGGGTATGGAGACAACATCATGAATTCATGGACCCTGCATGTCAGCAGCGGAATGTTCGAGCTGGTGGAGGCTCTGTAATGGTGTGGGGCGTGTGTAGTTCTAGTGACATAGGACCCCTGATACCTCTAGATAAGACTCTGACAGGTGACACGTACTCACGCATCCTGGCTGATCACCTGCACCCATTCTTGTCCATTGTGCACTCCGACGGACTTGGGCAATTCCATCAGGACCATGCTACACCCCACACGTCCAGAATTGCTCCCGGAACACTCTACTGAGTTTAAACACCTCCGCTGGCCACCAAACGTCCAAGACATGAACATTATTGAGCATATCTGGGATGTCCTGCAACGTGCTGTTCAGAAGAGATCTCCACCCCCTCGTATTCTTACGGATTTATGGACAGCCCTTGCAGGATGCATGGTTTCAATTCCCTCCAGCACTACTTCAGACATTAGTCGACCCCAGGCCACAACGGAACTGTACGCTAAATACCCAGATTCCAAATATAGCTCCTTTACCGCATTAATTCTAGACTATGTTCCGCAGCGATCTTCATAAACAATCGCTGCTCTGCTTTGCAGCCCCTCAGGCTTATCTGTTTGAAACTAACCCTTAGTGTGCCAACATATTCAGACACCAAGCTGACAATGGTTTCGTATTCCTGCTATCTCTTTCCCCTTCTTCATACCCTTATCACCTATCAAATACCTGCGTCTGTATGTGTCTTGGCCATCACATTTATTATCAACGAAATGCTAAGATATTTATGTTTTGTGTTATTCCTGAAGTAATCCCTTGTTCAAAATATACATAAAAATTAAATGTTTTTTTCTGTGTGGCTGTACCGTTATCTTCGAAAATAGCGCTTAATATTTGTGAGACTATTGGAAAACTCTTACACTAGAGTCTGTATATACGCAGGGGCGTAACTATTGGAGGGCTAGGCGGTGAAGTGCACCGGGGCCCCCAAGCTCAGGGGCCCCCAAGCTCAGCTCAGAGGGCTCCTAAAGATCAAAACTTTAGTAAATCATCTGGCCTGAGAGCCCAAAATATTATTTTACACAGGGGCCCTTGTTAAGCTAGCTACGCCACTGCATACACGAAGTCAGTTCAGGGAATAGTTTTAATACGACCACCAGGCCTTCAGGTTCGGCTTTTATAGCGGTTTTTCGTATTTCTCTTGGTGAATACTTGCTTCATCCAAATTTTTAATATGAAACATGTTTCGGGAACAAAACAATACAACTTAGTTCAAACCTTACACAGTACGTGTGAATGTAGTCGAAGTTCTACGTTTTTTATTTTATGTCAGGTCTCGCTATAATGCGTTATGAAGATCCGAATAACTTCACTTATGGTTGAATTTTCTGCAGATATTCAATGTTATTTTGTATATTTTATGGTATTTTTAAGTCAACGCTGCTCGGAGATAAAGTTGACCCCATTATAGACAGCCAGGCAGTTCATCTTTAGAATTTTATTTTTATTATAATAGCTGACCTGTCTATAATCATCACAGTTGGTGCTGTAATTTACCAAAAAAATTGTGATGCTACCGATAATTATATAAAAGAATTCAGTTCTTTCGATTCAAAAAGTTTTAATTTATTGTATGTTATATTAATCCACTAGGGATTACATCGAAATTGGGTAATCTCCGAAGATGCAGGTTCTTTTACGCAATTATAATCACAAGCACCCGATCTACGCTTCTACGCCGATAGCCAACATCTCTTGAGTATATATATCCGTAGCAACCTATGTCGTCTTGCTTTTCTCTAAGAGTTATATATTATTAGTTTTCATCCTTGCTCAAGGAGCTAAATGTTATGTTATTTTCCCTGTAAAAAAAAAAAAAAAAAAAAAAAAAAAAAAAAAAAAAAATCCGTTATGTCACATGTCTCCTCAAGTTTACCATGACGTTAAAAACATCGGTAAACGTATAAAAGTAACCTTGCATCTCGTGATCCCCATTTCTCTTATCCCTAGAAGGATTTTAACAAACATTTTACAACAAAACAACCTAAAAAACATTTTAGAAAATACACACAAATGCACGTCCTGTCATGGTCGCCATGTGATCATACCGATGATTTCTGAAGTAGTTATAATTATAAAGAATTGAGTTCTTTCGATTCAAATAGTTTTAGTTTATTGTATATTATTGTAATCCACTAGAGATTACATCGAAATTGGGTAATCTCCAAAGATGCAGGTTCTTTTAGGCAATGATAATATCTAAGCACCCGATCTACGCCGATAGCCAACATCACTTGAGTATATATTTCCATAGCAATCTATGAAGTCTTGCTTTTCTCTAAGACTATATATTATTAATTTTCATCCTTGTTCAAGGAGCTAAATATTTTTTTTTAAATATTTCCGCTGTCACAAATTATGTTTGAGATACTATTTAATGTGATGAACGAACCATTTCTTTTAGCGAAGATTATCTTTGCTGATCTGTCTGCAGGCCATCTACGAAGGTCGGCAGTTCTCTA
This sequence comes from Vandiemenella viatica, assembly GCA_031002005.1. NCBI lineage: Eukaryota > Metazoa > Arthropoda > Insecta > Orthoptera > Morabidae > Vandiemenella > Vandiemenella viatica. The sequence continues at coordinate 6,357,168 of JARYHS010007075.1, forward strand.
GAGGCCACGCCAAATTCTCTGCCTTCATCGACGTCACCTCCTACGGAACGTACTGCTCGGCCGTCATAGTGAGCCCTAAGCACACTATGACCGCAGCACTCTGTCAAGCAAACCCTCTGCCTGTTCTGCTCGGTAAGTGCACTAGCCACAGTCTGAGAGGGGAACACCTAATAAAGAGGAAGAATACGTCACCGTGAGCATTGATTAACAACTTGACCCGAGCATAAATTCTGCACTTCACAGATATTGTCTACATAAATGGCATGCGTTATCATCGCCCATAAAATATGATGAAGCGTTAATATTTAATAGTGAGACTTTTTGTTTCAAGTAGGATGAAAAAATAACCAGTTCATTTGAAGTAATAGTTTATTAGTAAATTTTCAGCCGAAAATAAGCACAAAACATTGGAACATTTGTGGACTATATGAAACGTTAAGTACAACAAAACATCGCTGAAAATGTAATATGTATACCTGAATACAATATTTGAGGTGAGAATATAGTCAACAGTAACTCTCAGTATCGTTTACAGAAACAAAAATATCTGGAAAGCGTTGTACTCTAGAAAACGTCAGTGCAAGAATACATGGTCACGTAAATACAAACCAGCCTTCTCAAGGGTCTGCACGTGGGCTTTGTTTATTCTCCTCGCTAATGAAAGCTTGATACAAATTTGTTGCACGAATGTAGTATAGAAATTTAAATGTGTAAGGTGTCCATTGAAATATTAAACCAAATAGCCATTGACATCATATCACAAGTGGAGTATCGAAGCATTCAGGGAAAAAACTATATCGGCCAAAAGTTCGAATTATAAACAAACAAGTTAACTATTCATAATAGCTTTAAAAAAGTAACTCATTATCAATTTAGTTGTATATAAACAGAGAAAAGTAGTTTCTAATGAAAAATTACCATATAGAAGTGGAATATATATCGAGATTTTAGTGTGTGCAGAGTGCGTTCGCGAAGTTTCAACACTGGTCTCACAACAAAAATTTATGAAACAATATTGTACAGCGAACTGAATATCTTCAAAATGTGATCCTTCGACATCAATACACCGCTGCCAGCGCATTTTCATAGTTCATAGGCTCCCTGGAACTCTTCGCGCGGAATGCTGTCAAGCTACCTCGTCGAAGCTGCTTGGGCCACTAGCTAGGTCGGGGCTGTAGGGTGGCTGCGGCAGTTTTGCCACGTTGAACTTCGCGAAATCTTTGCCGGCGGTGAGTGAGGTGTGAGGGGGCGTATTGTAGTGGCGAAGAACGCATTACGAAAGGTCTCAGTAGTGGTTTTGTTCAGTTACGCACAGAAGTTTATCGAATAATGCTGCTCCAAGTGACGGTGCATTTTGGACTCTCCCAAATTCCGAAATGGGTCACCGACACGCACTCACGTCACTGGTGATCTGCTCACTCCAGTGTCTCGGAGGCAACCGCCGCTGGCGCGGTCGGTTAGATGACGCCACCCACTGCTTCACCATGTCCGCGGAATTTGTCTGCTTGCCCTCCCCATGTCAGGAAAAGTTTGTGAACCATCCTGTATTTGTGGTGACGATAATTTACAGTTTACTTGTATGTATTAGAGCGCACCCCGATCTTGTGAACAGTGTCTATAAGACAGGGGAATTCTAGCAATGGTAAAGTCTTAGACATTCAAAATTCAGTAACTTTATAGATATGTGTAACCTACAAATAGTTCTTACAGTAAAATGCAGGTTACTGCTATGTCTGCTAGACTTTGAGATTTTCTTCGTGGGTTATAGAATATAGAGAAGGAGTTAGGGCAGTGGTATTTATACTGGGTGGCAAGGAATTTGTTGATGTTAATAGCACGAGGACCTGAGTTAGAGTGGGTAGCCTTCTATGGAATATACCAAAAGAAATTTAAGGTTCTGGGATACTTAGAATAATGAACGAGGAATTGGTGTTGTCTGGGAGTGAGAGCTGGATGTAGGCTGGCCGTTATTTATATCACCACTTGGGGAGCCTCTAAGTTGGGTAGCAGTCCTGTGGAGTTGCGACTGTGTTTGCAGCTGTGGCGTACGCCGGCAACAACAGATACACAGAGCCGAACGACTTTGCGTCTCCCGTGCAGAGGAGAGTCGTCGAGGAGTGGATCTCCTACGACCCGGACCAGCAGACGCTCTTCGACGTGTCTCTGCAGAGGTTGGACTCTCCCTGGCAGTTCAACTCCTTCGTCGCAGCCATTCCGCTCACCAGCGACCCTACGTGAGTATACCGATATTTGAAAACTCATTAGAAATATGGCAGTGCAGAAGTCTTTGAAACTTGTATTCCTTTTTACACTGAAGAGCCAATGAAACTGGTACACCTGCCAGTGATGAAGTTTCTTTAAGACAGATAATTAATCCGCTGTTAGTACTGCATAAACTGACTGATCTGTTATCCCTTCCTATGTGAAGTTTTGCTGTTTGAAGAACCAAACGTGTTATGCTCCTATACATAACCTCCAAGTTGTGAAATTTGAGTGACGACGCTTGTAAACATTGGTGACAGAAAGCCTTACCTGATGAGTAAAGTTGTAATCACTTACTTTACAACGAGCGATGTTCACTTCTGAAAGTGAAGCAATAACAGTGCAAAAACTTCAGTTTATCAATATTCAAATTTTCCGCACCCTGTGTTAGAAACTTGTCTTTTCAGTATTATATATATATATTTATCTCTTCATATCAACTTGATTGTTAAATACATTTCTGATCATTATTATTATCGTGTGTAATTTCAACTCCTGGTTTGAATGCAATGGCACTCGTTAACAAGCAAGATATTTGTCCGTGTTGCCTCAAACCAACTCTGAGTAAAGTGATACAATGCAGTAGTAACTGTTCCCGAAGGTTCCATCCTGAATGCGTCAGAATGAGCAAAAAAGAATACTCTTCATTCGCAAAAGGCAAAAATAATAATTGGACTTGCTACAGGGATGATTGTTTATCATCAAATCAAGACACGTCGGCCTCTGTGTCCGAGAATATCGCTCTGCTGCTGCAGAAAGTGTCGTCTCTTACTACCAAAAATGAATTCAAGGAGGAAATGGACAGTGTCAGGAAAAACATTGAAAAACTCTCTAATCAGCTTGCTGAACTAGAACCACGTCTTAGAAGTGTAGAAGCAAAGGTTTCAACTTTGGAAGTAAGTGTTGAACTTCTTAGTGATCATCTGTCAAAAACAACTAGTGATTCTGAAGAAATAATAGCCGAGTTCAATGACAGGTCAAACAGGACAAAAAATGTCATTATCTTCAAGGTTCCAAAAGCTAGAAGTAATGACAACAACTCAAGAAAAGCTTTCGACAAGTCCAAGATCGAGTGCATCATTTTAGCTTCTGGTGTCAATATAAGTGATCTTGTCACATTCTTTCGGTTGGGGAAGAAATCTACCTCTGGCCAAAGACCACTCAAACTAGTACTAAGCTCCAAGGACGTTGCTGTAACATTCCTGAAGGGTTTTAAGCGAAATGAAATTGCATGCAAAGACCCATCTCTTTCTGAAATCTCACTTGGAAGTGACAGAACTCCTAAGGAGCGATTGTTCTTAGTAAATCTACGTGCTGAACTCGAGAAGCGCACCAAAGAAGGTGAAACTGGCCTCACTATAAAATACATCAATGGAGTGCCCAAAATAGTGAAAAGTGCAAAAAACTAATTAAATCCAATGGAAAAACCAACATAAATATGTACTATCAAAATATTAATGGAATTCGGACAAAACTTAAAGAATTAAGATTAGCCCTAGCTATATGTACTTATGATATCATTATACTTGCTGAAACCAATCTTTCTATAGATATTTCTAATGCTGAACTTGGATTCACAAATCACTCTGTGTACAGGAGTGATAGGTCCTCTCAAACTAGTTCTAAAGAGAGTGGTGGTGGTGTACTTGTGGCAGTGAACAACAGAATGCCTTCTAGATGTATTAGAACAATGTCTCCACTATCAGTGGAGTCTATATTTTTATCAATTGATCTGTTGCATGATACACACATTTTGCTGAGCAGTGTATATATCCCGCCCAGTAAGCCTCTCGATGTATATGCCAACTACTGCCAGGTGGTGGAAGAAGTGATAGCCGACCAACAGGTAGAACCATCACATGTGATTCTGGTTGGTGATTTTAACATCCCACATGTTGACTGGATAAAAAAAGAACCACATTTTCCCTCTGCCTCTCCTCGAATGCTTTGTGAGCTAGCTTGTTTATTGGATGATGAACAGTGTAACCATGTCTTAAACTCTAGGGGTGTGTTATTGGATTTAGTATTTGCCTCTTCCAATGTCACTGTCAAGGAAGACACCTGCCCTTTGTTGCCTATTGATATCCAGCATCCAGCATTGAATATTATTTACCCTGTAGAATCTACCTTGCCTGACCACCAGTGCACTTTTGTTCCTGATTTTGCAAGGTGTAATCTTGGAGAAGTTTTTGATGAACTTCTTTCTATGGACCTATCCAATTTTGAATCCCTTGACTTATCCACCGATACTGACAATCTGTTCATAAAATTCACTGACATATTGAAGTCAATTGTGCTCAAGTATACACCACTGAAAAAAACTGGAATGTCAAAATTCCCATGTTGGTTCTCTACAGAGCTTATACAATTGGTCATAGAAAAGAAAAGACTCCACAAAGCTTATAAGCAGACCTTTGATTATGAGTACTATGTCCTGTTCTCAAAATTGAGAGATCAATCCCGTCTCTTATCCAAAAAATGCTTCAATGACTATGTTGAACATGTGCAATGTACTATTCCTGGCAATCCCAAATTATTCTCGAATTTCATCCGTAACACTAGCAAAGCTGAAGGAGCACCAAGCACGTTAACATTTAATAATCACTTCACTTCCCACCCACAGCAAATGTGTGATCTGTTTGCACAATACTTCTCTTCAGTATTTACACCTCCATCTTCGTCTACTTCCAATATCCATTTCAGTACTAGTAATAGTCTGAGTACACTTGCAGTCACTGATGAAGATGTTTATAAAGCATTGGGCAAGCTAGACTGTTCAAAGAGTTGTGGCCCTGACCAAATACCACCTAATGTTTTGAAATACTGTAGAGTATTGCTTTGCCATCCTTTAAAATACTTGTTTAACAGGTCTCTAAAGTCAGGAATTTTTCCAGATGTATTTAAGCTTGGTCATGTTGTTCCTGTGCATAAATGCGGATCGAAGGAAGATGTTAAGAATTATAGACCTATTGTTATACAGTCGGTGTTAGCAAAAATCTTCGAGAAGTTGGTGCTAAACAAAATCTATCCCATGTTTCGTAACATAATTACTCCAAAGCAACATGGTTTCTCTCCTGGAAAATCAACAACAACTAACCTTGTGATTCTTCAAAATGAAATAATTAGAACATTTAGTGAGCGAAAACAACTCGATGTCATATATCTTGACTTCTCAAAGGCATTTGATAAAGTTAGCCATCCCCACCTTCTTACTAAGTTGAAGGAATATGGCATAGTTGGTAAATTATTGGAGTGGTTTTGTAGCTACCTCAGCAACAGAAGGTTGATTGTAAAGGCTTTTGGCTCATTGTCATCTGCTTTCGCAGCAACTTCTGGAGTGCCTCAGGGTTCACACCTAGGACCATTGCTGTTCAATATATTCATAAATGATTTAGTTAGTATTTTTGCCAGTTGCCTTTTCTTTGCAGATGACATTAAGATTTTCAAGGAAATCATTACTCGAGATGACTGCTTAGATCTTTAGAATTGCTTAAAAGCTATTGTGAAATGGTGTCAACAAAACAGTATACAACTTAATGTTAATAAATGTTCCTGCATTACTTTTCACCGCACTAAATCGGCATTACATTTTGAATATGAAATGGAAAATCAGCTACTGAATCGCTGCACAACTGTAAGAGACCTAGGAGTTCTTCTGACGTACAATCTCAGTCCAGAAGAACATGTCCACAACATATGTGCCAAGGCCTCCAAGTGCCTGGGCTTATTGGCACGCACTTCCAGATTTATTAATAATATCCAGACACTCAGGCTCTTGTACTGTGCCCATGTCAGACCCATACTTGAGTATTGCAGCATTGTATGGTCGCCTCATCAGATCACACTAATTCAACACATTCAGAATCTTCAAAATAAGTTCTTAAGGCTTATAGGTTGTCGCATGGGCTTTCATTACAAAGACGTTCTGTTGGTTGCTGTTGGAACCTACCTTGGCCTCCATCCTTTGGAGTCGAGACGGAATGTTCATGGTGTCCTTTTTCTGCATAAACTAATCTCAGGTGTTATAGACTGCCCTGAAATTCTCAGACATGTATATTTTCGTTGTCCGTCTGGTACACGGTTGAGAGAACTATTTGGTCGTAGACATCTGCGCACAAACTACGAGGCTAGCAGTGCCTTAGAACGGATACAGAGGCTAGGTAACAGAATACCTCCTGAACTTGATTTTTTCATTGGCAGTGTCGCTGTTTTCAAGCAAGTACTCATACGTGAGTGGAGTCAGCAATGATGGGCTTAGTCACGGTCTATTATTCTCTGCAATAATTTTTATTTTTTTTGTAGTTTTATGTTGAGTCTTATTATTAGTTTTAGAATAATTAATAATTTTCTTCTGTGTAATTGTTTTTCTAGTTTTAATAATATAAAACTATACTTGCTATTTTTTGTTATCTCCTTGTTTTCACTGTAACTAAATTGTTCATAAATAGTGGTAATTGTGTTTAATAAGTAGCTATCATAAGATATATTAATGTAAAATGGTTTTTCCGTTGGAATAAATAAATAAATAATATCGTGTAAGGCGCCAACGAGCACGCAGAGGTGCCGCAACACGACGTGGCATGAACTAATGTCTTAAGTATTGCTGGATGGAATTGACACCATGCATCCTGCAGGGCTGTCCATAAATCCGTAAGAGTACGAGGGGGTGGAGATCTCTTCTGAACAGCATATTGCAAGGCATCCCAGATAAGCTCAACAATGTTAATGTCTGGGGAGTTTGGTGGCCAGCGGAGGTGTTTTAACTCAGTAGAGTGTTCCTGGAGCCACTCTGTAGCAATATTGGACATTTTGGGTGTCACATTGTCCTGCTGGAATTGCCCAAGTCTGTCGGAATGCACAATTAACATGAACAGATGCAGGTGATCAGCAAGCATGCGTACGTACGTGTCACCTGTCGTAGTCATATGTAGACGTATCAGGGGTCCCGAATTACTCCAACTGCACAAGCCCCACACCATTACAGAGCCTCCACCAGCTTGAACAGTCCACTGCTAATATGAAGGGTCCAGGAATTCATGAGGTTGTCTCCATACTCGTTCGCGTCCATCCACTTGATATAATTGGAAACGAAAGTCGTTAGAGTAGGCAATATGTTTCCAACCATCAACAGGTCAATGTTGGTATTGACGGGCGCAGCCGAGGCGTAAAGCCTTGTATCGTGCACTCCGCAAAATGTTACGAGTGGGCCTTCAGCTCCCAGCATTGAAATCCACTGCAATTTTTGGAATGGTTGCACTTCCGTCTCGTTGAACGATTCTCTTCAGTCGTCGTTAGTCCCGTTCTTGCAGGTTCTTTATTCCGGTCGCAGCGTAGTCAGATATTTGATGTTTTACCGGATTCCTGAAACTCACGGTGCACTCATGAAATGGTCGTACAGGATAATCCCCAGCTCGTCGCTGCCTAGGGGATGCTGTGTCCCACCTTTCGTGCGCCGTCTATAACACCACGTTCACACTCACTTATATCGTGATAACCTGCCATAGTAGCGCCAGACCCCTGTTGTCTTATATAGGCGTTGCCGACCGCAGTGCCGTTCTCTGAGTGTTCGCATATGAATGCCTATACCAGTTTGTTTGGCTCTTCAGTGTATTTAATGTTTGGAACTGCAAGCTGACATCAACAGGTGATCACGCACCTATATCTGTGCAGACTGCCGACGGACTTGTTGGAGTGGTGCGAGGTGACGGGGTTCGGGTACGGCTCCCTGGCGGGTGCGGACTCTGGGGTGGGCCGCGTGGCGCCGCAGAGGGTGTCCAGGTGGAGGGCGTGCCTGGCGGGCGGCGAGGAGCAGCTACTGTGCGCGGGCGGCGGCCGCGTGTGCGCCGGGGACGTGGGCGCGCCCGTCGCCTGCGCCGACCAGCTCGGCAGGCGCAGGTCAGCTGTGAAAGATCTTTTATAAACGATTTATTCATATTTATTTTATAAAAGATATTTTATAATATTTTATCAGGCCCATTGCACTACATAAAATTTTTCATCATTCATATGTGTGGTAGACACTAAGGACTCAGTGGGAAGCATGTGGGAGCATGGTTATAAAGTGCAAACCTTGTTCAAACATTTTATTACAAGAATCATCGTCAACGATTAAACTTATACAGAATATCACAAATAATATAATACAATATAATATATAAGAAAGCTTCGATCTTGCAGACTATGATCTTAATAAATCCTGTACCAATACAAATATATGTTAATGCGATGACAACTTTGTTAAGCCATGAGAATATCCCTAATCACAATATCTCCACTTGTATTAAACATGCAAACAGAAAATCTTTACATGCTTGGAAACGTAATATAACAGGGCAGGCTCTTACCAATTTACCATCATATAACAAATTTGCAGGTAGTACCAAACACTAATTTGTACACAGGAGGCAAAATACAGCAATTATTTTAAACAAACAGGAATCAGTTTACCTTAGAGTCATTCAGTTTAACCTTAAGAATAAAGTTCTTACCAAAAGTTTCGGACACTATAGTGTGTACACGCCGGCGCATAAGTCGTTACCACCCACACACACTGATAAGGTAGCGGGAACGATTAGCACCACATATTCCCGTAACACAATTATTCAGCAAAATTAACAAGAATGTAGTAAGTAGTAGTAGTTGGGATCATCAGGTATACCAGTTATTCCTGAGTTGAGGCTACTTTACCTGGGCTTTTCGACCTCACACTATTTAGAGATGTTAGCTGGACTACACAGCAGCCTACCTGCTGCCCACGGGGTGTCTGGGGTCTCGCTCACTCGTGTTACTGTCGTGTAAAAGCAGGCTGTCATCTCTGTCGGCGTAACCCACAGCTAGGCTCTTGAAATGATAAAACAGAATTTCCTCTTTGACTTAGTTTCTTCGTTTTGCCCACTTTTGGCTGTGTGCCAACCAACCCCGAACACTGATGGCCAACCTACCGCAAACATGTGCCCAAACCAAGCTCATGGTTTCGTATTGTGGACTGAAAGCTAGACGCCGAGAGAGTATAGCTGCTTGAGGATGGTGGCAACCTTTTCACAATTCCCGAGATTTTTAATGAGTGGTTAAACATGGAGTCCTCCATTCTGGAGGAGACGCGTCTCCATCCCGATGCAACCTTCTAGATTTCGCTTTCTATTCTTTATCGAAATTTTGAAATTACTGCAAACGAGTTTATGGATGGTGGCAGCACAAGTCGACAGCCGAATTGCTTTCCGATGCTTCCCGACTGTGTTTTCTGATGAGCAGTGAAGCCCCAACGAAATGAGTCTTACTCTCACGTTACAATCGTTTGAAGTGTACTTGTATTGGTTCACTAATTGTGTAGAGGAAGAACCTGTATTTTTAACCCTTTCACTTGCTGGGGAGCTCCATGCCGCTCTGTTTGCAGGCTGTACGGCATCGCGATCACTAGCGCGCTGCCGACGCTGGACCGCCGCTGCAGTCCGCAGGCATCGAACCCGTCCTTCGCCTACGTCGGCTTCTACTAGTGAGTACCATGTTCATGAGCAACCTCCATCTTGGTTGCTACCTCGCTGCCTACTCACATTAATGGTTTTGATTCCGTTGTAGTGTAACTGTAGCGTGTAGAAAGGTCTGTGGCTAGGAAATCCCAAGGGGACGTCCATTGATTACGTGAGGTGTCCCCCCCCCCTTTTCTGGTGAGATTTGGCGAGATCGAGTAATCGACCACGTAATTTTTTTAGACCTTTTTTTTAGGTCTAATGCTTCCAAGGGCGGTTAAACCCCACAAAGTTCGGCTACCGCGTCTTTTCTAGAACATATACTTGCCTAAAGGTTGGTCAGGTTTCCTGAAATTTCACCGGACACCTCCCTCCCCGTATTTCACCTCACGTAATTAGTGGAAGCCCCTAATGCACGTGAAAAATCAAGAAAAATATTAACTAATATGTTCAAAAGTATTAAATACTGTTCGCTGTATTTTTCCTCCCCCTGCCAGCCGCAAAGCCATGGATTCCTCCTGCCTTCGGCTTCGATTACTGATGGTTTACTTCCTCCATACCTGTCTTCACTTATTGTACACTAAAATATTAATGTTTTTACCGCTTCAGGTTTTAAGTACTTTTTCTTCCTATGTCGAAAGCACATCACAGTCGGAGAACACACCCCCTAAGGATAATAGTGTTGCAATCTAGCTCGTTTATTTCCTCCAAATATTAGGTTCCACTTAATATTATGCTATGGTTCTTTTAAACATTTTCTTCGCCTGTTGAATTTACCGTCAGCTATTAATTAAGACAATTCTATGAAATTGATGTATTGATAAACGTTTGTAACATAGACTACTATCAAATTAGATTAGATTTTTATTAATCTAGTTCATCAATTTATAATATATGTTCACATTTGATATTGTATAAGACATCTTAATGATTTGATGTTTATAAATTTGATATGATGAAAGATGACAAAATAATATAATGACACGATGATGAAATAAGTATACATAAAGAAAATATAATTACAGAATAATAGTGGATAAAAACAGCAATTTCAAATATTCTTATAAACGTTTAACACTTATGCTTAAAATTTGACTCTTACTCTTTGATAATGCTGATAAATGGCTAAGTGTTTATGTCTATGGTGGTATTATATTTGGATGTGAAACGCGCTTCACTGTTAACTTTTTTACTTGCTATAATAATCAGAATAATCAGTATATACTTTTAAAATGAAGGAAGGTTCAGTTCGCAATAATTCCATGTAATAAAGACGATGGCTAAAACCAACACCCGCTATACAATTTACATTGGTCGTTTGCTTGATACTTCCTTTCCGAAATTATAGGTTCTATCTAGTACTGGCAATTTGATCACCTCACAAAGCGACGTCTACCCTAATTGATGTTGCGAATTCGTCTGTCTGTTAAGAATGACCAGCGAATTGTAACGGGACATTCAAAGCACGTATATTTAATATTCTCCATGGGAATTTTAATCTTTAATTAAACTGTGTGGAACGGGATAAGTAATTATACTTTATTTAATGCTAAATAACTATATCAAGTTAGTGCCTTTTTGTATCAATCAGCCCCATTACATCCCATTTGCATGAAATTCGCAGTTACAGAATTGAAATGGGAATTAATTTAACTATTAAGCTATAACAAATTTCGCTATAGAGGGATTCTCATAAAGAAGTTTGATTTCTGGCGACTGTATATTCTAGGCACCAACTAATTATAATTTCTTGCATCTTTGCCCAATGACGTAGAGCGACGCAGATTTTGAGCTAGTCCTTAAGCTGTCACACTGGGAAAACCCCGTCCAAATTGGTTCCGTAGTTTTGCGCAATGCCTGGAAATAGGGACTGACAAATCGAGCCCGCTCATAAATTTATAATACCCTAAATTTGCCTTTGGACATTTTTCTGAATATAGAACATGAACAACATTTATGGCATATTGCTACCAGGCCTTTTAGAGTTTTAACTCAATCTTGTCTGTTGTTGTTTTCCGTTTTTACTGTGACAAAATGTCAGTCACGCAGTTTAAGAATAATTTTTCTTGGTGTTCTTGACGTCATTTTATCCTAGTGTTGGATTTAATCTTTAACAGATTACAGTTACTATATTTTTCGTATTTCATAACATTTGTCTTGCTGCTGCACGCAGAGAGTGAATGGCTAACCAACCCGCCTTTTATTCTTGAGCACTCACTCGAAATCATGCCACTCGGTTCTTCTACAATAACAAGGACGGTTGGTTTCACAGGCCACAACCGATTTGGCATGAACCTATTGCGGTTTTAACGACATCGAAGGGCCGTTATTTCAGAATTAACCCTTTTACTGCTGTAGACTCGTTAACGTGTGACCTTGCTGCTTCCATCAGGTGCTCTGGACGTGTATACACGCGCCGGCCGCCTTGCCGCCCTGTCTGTGCTCTGCACGCGTTAAGACGTCCAGCCGCTCGGGTCCCTGTGTGCTCTGGATGCCACTTAGGGACCAGGTCAGGTAGCCGTATTTCCAACCCAGCTGGTTAATTGCTTTCCAACGTACGGCCCGTGAGTGTCTGAAGTTGCGATCTTATTTGAGTTGCTATTTTCATTGTAGTTTTACCTGAGAAAATGGATCGCCGTCGTGTTTGTACCAAGGAAGAAATCATTGAGATTCTTGCTAGAAATGACAGTGAGAATGATCTCTTTGATATGGATGATAGGGAAGACCCTTCGATAGGATCTCGAAGTAATAGTCCTAAGCCTTGTACATTTGTTAGTGGAATACAACCGTCTGTCGCCACAAGAGGTAAACATTTTCAGTATCTGAAGCTTCATATGGTGAGAGCTAAATGTGCGGAAAGAGAGGACGCTTTAGTGACAGCTTTGACTGGAAGAAAAGAGATTCTCGTCCTTTAGTGCATGCGACAGACGATTCAGCTGCAGGACACAATATGGAATATGTCAAAATTCCAGCATTCTATAATTTTTCGTAATATTTTTAACAGAAGATCTTATGAAATCTATTGCTGAAGGAACCTATAGATTTTATTTATATACCAAGATAAATACGCCAGGATCAGTTCACTCTAGATTTTCAAGGTGGAAGGATTTGCTGGGAGACATTTTGAAAATATTATTCACATTAAAAATTCAAAGGAGAGCACGCCAGTGCGTAGATGCGTTGGATGTTCGGAACAGAAAGTGCGTCGAGAAACCAGGTGCAAACACAGAACATGCAATGTACAGTAATACTGTGTGTTGTGCCATGTTTGGAGGCTTGTTACACGAAAAACATTTATTATCCATGGGTAACTACACTGTAACAATTACATTTCATTTATATGCCTCTAAAACTAAGTGAAATACAAAAAATTGAAAACAAATATTTTTAACTTCGCCAGTGACGGTCTAAAGCCCAGAACCAAAAGAAGGATGGAAAATATATGCAGAGTTTGTGAAAGGTATTCGAACACTTAACTTGGAAATTTTCTCCTGATGAATTACTGGGCTAACAAATAAAAACACCAAACACATTTCAGTTTCTGTAATATCTATTTACCATATGAAGTACCTGTATGTTTGTCTACGCGGACATTCACTTTTAGAGGAGCTTTAAATTGAAAAACCTTAGATGTCAGGGTAACTGCATTTATTTTGTATCTGGGGTTTCAAAACGCAAAGCGAAAACGGAAGGCCGTCACACACAACGCCTCACAAATATTCAGCACAGAGCAGTCCTGGTCGCGTGCAGTACTCAGCAGGGCAGTTATCGGCCGATCGCGGCCTCTCAGCTCAGGTAGACGGCTTAGAGGATAACAAAGGAGCACGCAGCGAGGACTCTGCCGGGCAATACCTATCAGTTAAAGGGTTAAAACTAAAGTGGCTTCATTTACATTGAGGTCACCCTCAGTCGTTGTTTGTCGTGGTTTGTGCTGCAGCCAGTGGGTGCTGAACCTGACCGGCGGTGCTGTGGCGACCGTGGAGGACTACGTGGAGCCGCGGGTGCAGACGATGCGACTGGCAGGCGACGACAAGACGCCGTCGACCATGGACAAGGTGAGCAGGACAAGAACACCTCAGCAACAAGCTACTCGACGCGACTAGCCAATCGTCACAGCCCAGATATCACGTGGTTAGGTGGTTCAGTGGGAGTTGCGGTGAAGATAAAAGCTCCCGCCCAAGAGCCAGAAGGGCCATTCCAGTGCGCTATTTAGTCTACCATCCATGTGGTAGATCAGACAGCACAAAAAGCAAAGCCTTACACATCTGGAGGTATGGTGGTTGGATTGTATCCAACTCCGCGCCACATTGCCGCTCAGTTACCATCCAATTTATTGCAAATACTTAAGAATTTACAGCATTTTAAATATAATTTTGTTAGTTTACAGCTAAGGGGACATCCATTAATTACGTGAGGTGAAATAGGGAGGGGGATCCGGCGAAATCTCACCAGATCTCACCAGGGGGGAGGGGGGCTCACGGAAATCTCAAGTGATTTTGAGAAAAACTTGGGGACAGTAGAGCCAAAAAAAAAGTCTACAATTTGCGCCAAAGTCGATTTTAGGAGGGTATTTCGTCAAAAAAGTTAGGTTGTGACCTAAAAAAAAAGGTCTACAAAAGTTTACAGGGCAATTTCCAAGGGGGGCTCTCACGGACCAGATCTCACCAGTGGGGTCCAGAAATCCGGAAAAAAACACCTCACGTAATTTGTGGATGCCCCCTAAGTAACCTCAACATTAAAATGATTGCCTATTTCGTTCACAATCTACAAAGTGTGTTAAATGTAAACGTTTTTATTATATGCTGCAGTCGATACTGACATAAATTTAGAGTCCTGATATTGTTGGGTGAGTGGTTACACATTTAACTGCCCTAAAAACGGTTACATAGGCCAAAGTAATAAATCATTTGTGAATTGGTGTAAAATGAGAGATAAATATTTTTCGTTGAGTACCTCTTCGAGTTGGATATTTAAAACATTAAATTATTTAGAATGTTTCTATTAGCTGTGTATATAACGAAATACATGTTCTAAAGTCGTTATGTAAAAAGATGGAAGTGTATGGTATGTGATTGCACCTATCGATTTCCGTTCCGTCTTTAAAGCTTGAGCCTTGAGGCTTGGTTGCTGCTGGTTGTGTTCCGTCCGTTAGCACTTGCTCCAGTGGCGGTGTTGTTGTGCAGGTCGCCGTGGTGGCGAGGCTGATCGCAGACATCCTGGCCGACGTGAAGCGCTCCACAGGCGTCGACCCGGTCGTGATGGGCGTCTTCGTCTTCCTGGTCGCCGTCCTCACAGTGTGGGGCGTCTGCAACAGGAACGCGTTCATCACCTACACGGTAACACACTAGTGACTCTCCCAGGTATATTGGTTCCGAGCGTCGTCGTTGACTGATAGGACACGAGAGTAACGGTTACGGCAGTAATGCGCGATGAAATTGGTTGCCTTAGGGTGAAAACATGCCGAGCAGCTCGCGGTGAAGGTCGCGCTGGTGGTCGCGGTAGATGCTTCATCCACGTGAAACAAAAGCATTGTTAGTAATGAGTCAGCGCACGCCGAGGCGCTCGCGGTCGCCGTCGCTGCTCGACACTCAGCGCGATATCGATGAGAGAACAAAGTATTTTGTTTTCACCTCGCGGCCTAGCGCGCCGCTGGAGTTCTGCTTGGCTCTGATTGGCTGAGCTGTGTCAAGGCCACGCGATCCAGCTTCTATAATTGATTACGCAGTTCAGCTTTCGTATTATACAGAGTGGCGTTGTTTAATTTTGTCTTGTTCTAAATATTATTTTATTTAATGGATCTCATTTAGTTTTACACAACTGCAGATATAAATTAACAAAGTACTGACATTGACAATGCTACATTCTGTTTTAAATAAATTACCGATGAAATAATAAGTACAGATTTTTATAAATTGTACAACTACGGAAAAGTGAATGTTTCAAGCAAATCAGCGCAGATAAATTACAACAAATTTTATAATAATAATAATATTTAATTAAATCGCAATGGAGCGCACGCTCCGGTGGCAATTTTCCTACGCACCCAGCTTTCCTCCTTTCCTGCTCCCACCTACATTTTCCCTAATTGAAATAATTATCTATTGTTGATGACTTGATTGACTATTCAGAAATTATTACACATCATATACCGACGAATATGGAGCATCAGACAATTCAGTCCAAAAATCATTATAAATTTAAAGAAAGAAAAAAAATCGTGTTAATTATTGTTTAAAATAAACTGTTGACTGAATTTGAAATGGAAAATTCTGATTTTTAAATATAAATTCTGATTTTGGATTGATAAATTTTAGATTTGACTCGAAAATGTTTTGTTAAACGGTACATTACTTTATTTACAATAATTACCATTAATTTCTAGTCACGATGAGTTTTCACTCAGCATGTATTGGATTGTTGTGGTAACAGTTATAAACATTTGACTTCAGTTTGTCCAGGATTTTACCGTTAAGTTTGTAGTGTGTTTCGTAGGTGGGCATGGAATTAGTCTGGATGATTTTTCAGATCCTGATTTAAATGGTGAAATTCACCAAGCATTTGTCTACGTTCATTTATTTGCTGTTAACTCAACTTTCCTTTACCAGCCGTAGAAAGTAGCCACCACACTGTGGCTACTGACAGACCATCATCATCCCTATCGTTATCGCTTCCACAAATAATTGGAGATCAAATAAAGTAAATGATACTCGCATTAAACACAAAATATTAACGATTTACAACGTGTGGCACCTACAAGGATTTTCAAAACACTGGTGAACACTAGCAGCAGTACCTCGACATCTAGCTTACCCTCCAGCGCGAGCTGCGCGGCATGTTTATACCCATCTACCGCGACATCGACCTACAGCGCGACCGCCACCGCCACCTGCACGGCGACCTGCTCGGCATGTTTTCACCCTTAGAGACCTTTCGGCCGCCGAGGTCAGAGTATTCATTTGCCGCCCAAAATGCGTGCGGTGTACCTTAATCCTACCTAATAATTATGACCTACCCGGCAATGTACAACGCTGTGCCGTGTACCAGCCAACCTGACTGTTGTTGTTATCTTGGTTGTCCAGGTTAAACCGCGCCAGTTTATCGAAACCTAACATTTCTGCCACCATTTTGTGGCCTTGTTCAGACTTCTGTCAAGGCTGGAACTGCTGCCGCGTATATACCTAGGGGTGTAAATATCAAACCGGAATTTGCCGATAGATGGCTGTAGCTATCAAAGCAGTTACCCCCAGATCGCGTCATTGCCGCCAGTTTCTTTTGTCGATAGCCGACTGTGATTGTCAACCACAGTACAGTTTTTAACACAGTTGAAGATATCGACTTTTGAACCCACAAACTACGATTTGCGGACATCGTTGATTTTCTGTGTTCATTTGAAGAAAACTGCTGCAGAATCACATCGAATGCTCGTTGAAGCTTACGGTGAGCGTGCTCTCAGTAAAACACAATGTTTCGTGGGGTTTAAAAAATTCAAAAGTAGAGATTTTGTCATCAGCAATGAAGACCGTGGAAGACCTCCGAAGAAGTTTGAAGACAATGAGTTGCAAGCATTCCTGGATGAGGATGATGCTCAAACGCAACAACAACTTGCAGATCAATTGAATGTGACACGGGAAGCTGTTTCCATACGTTTAAAAGCGATGGGAAAATGGCTTCCACATGAACCAATTGACAGGCAGCAAGAAAACCGAAAAATCACTTGTAAAATGCTGCTCGCCAGATATAAAAGATAATCATTTCTCCATAGAATTGTGACTGGTGATGAAAAGTGGATATATTTCAAGAATCCTAAGAGTAAAAAATCATGGGTATCTCCAGGTGAACCATCAAAGTCGGTTTCAAGGCCAAATCGCTATGGAAAGAAGACAATGCTCTATGTTTGGTGGGATCAAAGTGGTGTGATCTATTACGAGCTTCTAAAACCTGGTGAAACTGTTAATAGTGAACGTTATCAATAGCAAATGATCGATTGGAACCAAACATTGCGGGAAAAACGACCAGAATACCAGGAAAGACAACACAAAGTTATTTTGCTTCACGACAACGCACCATCACACACATCAAAACAGTCAAGGAAATGATTGAGTCTCTTAGTTGGGAGATACTGATGCATGCGGCTTACTCACCTGACATAGCTCCGTCGGATTACTATCTCTTTGCATCGATGGGACACGCACTCGCTGAGCAGCGCTTCACTTCTTACGAAAATGTGCAAAAATGGCTTGATGACTGGTTTGCATCAAAAAAGAATTTTTTTTGGCGTGGCATTCATAAATTACCAGAGAGATGGGAAAAATGTATATCTTGCAATGGACAATATTTTGAATAAGGTATGTCGTACCATTTTTATGCAATGAACGTGTATTTATGATCAAAAAATTCCGGTTTCATATTTACACACCTATAGCTCCCAAAGAGCACGCTAACCATTCGGAGTGACGTCACAAAAGCTACCGCCACAGCGTGGTCGGTCCGATGGGGGCCTGCGTCCCGCGTTTTCCTGACCAAGCATCACCATATTTGGTCAAGTTTTATCCCGCCGTCCAAATATGGTCATGCCTGGTTTACAATCAAATAGACTATTCACAATTTATGCGTCATAAATTACAATTATTTATTTACTTTAAAAAGAAAATTAAACGTTTCGTGAACAGTCGGCAACATTTAGTTCCCTCCGATAAAATACGATCACGAAACCACCATTGAAGCAAGTTTGGTGATTAAAAAGCTTCATATCATTGGGAGCTCCAGACGACAGTAAAGAGGCCACACCATTCGTGATTGAGTTTATTTTAACATCACTGCGACTGAGGGGTTGTTACCATAGAAATTCCCCTAGTAAACAACTTTCACATTTAAATTTGTCCATTACCTCAGGCAAATTGTAGGGAATCTGTTTGGATAGTCAGATATTCGAAACATAGTCAACGCAGCCTGGACGGAGTGGCGACAATTCAGAGAAATCCTTTTCGACTGGGAGGTGCCACTGTACGTTAGATCAAGGGTTTACTGAACCATCGTTTACCCAATTTCACTGTATGGAACCGAATGTTGGCCAGTTATGCAATGTACTAGAATTGTAGATGATTCGCTGGCCATAGCGACTCAATAGATTGGACCGCATCTGAAATGAGAACGTTCAGGCGGCTTTTGGTGTGGCTCCAGTCCCTGTGAATATAGTAGATGGCCATGTACTGAACAGCAACAGCAGTTCAGTTGCGAGAACACCAGTAGATATAAGTCGGAAGCACTGGCTGGAGGATATGCAACTTGTCAATGTCTCACCTGCAGATGCACAAGATAGATGCTAGGAAGAAAAAGAAGAAGAATTCCTACAAATTGTTTAGAATTTTCCTCGGCAACTTGTGTCAGTTCTTGCCTGCGATATCTGGAAAAAAAATTACCGGTTAACACCGCAACCGAGCCTCGTGGCTGAACCATAACCATCGCTCTTGTCATTTCGGAAGGACGCGGCTTCAAATCAACGTCGGCAATCCTAATTTCATTTTTCCATTGTTTCTATACATCATGCCAGGAGAATGGAGGGATATTTGTTCCTTCAGAATCTCATGGCTGAATCCCGTTCCCACCTTCTCTCCTTCCCATTCGTTCCGGGTTCTAATGACCACGACGTCGACGAAAGTTAAATGCACTCGAACTGGAGATCTCTACAACTGCACAGATAGACACCATACTGGAACCTTGGACTGTAGTTCATTAAAATTATACTTGGACATACAATAAAACAAAATTTTAGTTAAATGAATTAAGGTAGTGCTTTTCCTACTTCATAATGTAACAACGCATTGCAAGTACGCGTTGAAATGGAATTATTTGTAATGTGTTGTGTTTGTGTGGCAGAACTTGGTCACCCTGAGCCTGCTGGCAGTAGCTTTCCTGTCCGTCGGGGTGATGGTGCTCACGATGAACAGGGACGTGGTCTCTGAAAGCCAGTTCTACCAGCAGCACTCGGCGCGTCTCACAGCAGTGGACGACATCCAGCTGAAGGTGAGAACCCTGAACGTTGATAATCACGCGACGGCGTCCAGACGGGTCGTCACTATTAAACTGTACCAGTATTTTGTAAAGTATTAGCCGTGGTTGTAGTGGTCTTTCACTTTGTGGGCGTTTTATGATATTATTACATTGAGCAACTATCGAGTGGGCGGATTAATATAGAATTACATGGAATTGGAAATCTGACACCGGGCGAGTTTAGTGAAGCAGATTCGCCAACTGCATTAATTAGTAATCAATGAAGGCTAACATTACTCTTAGCAATAGATGAACATGTACTTCTTACGTTGTTCACATACTACTCACATCATATATATTATATCTGAAACAACTGGGTATCTTACTCTAACGACTGATAAATGATTGTGAACACCAGCAGAATGGACTCAATGAGAGTATTTATTCATTAGATACCGAACATAATACATGCGTCCGCATTTCCGACTAAGTTATGAGGGGAAGAATAAAACGCGCAGTAGCTCTCAGATGTAGCAATATGGTATCAACAATAATGGAACTAAGTGTTCTTCAGACGTGAGATACTGATTTAACTATGGCATGATTTGGAAACAATGATAACTGTTAAGATTAAGAATAACCTATAAACCCAACGAGAACATTATAAAACAGTGATGCACGAGACTCAAGGTATAAGTTAAACTATGAATTTAGGAATGCATGATGAAACTAGAACTTACAGACAGACAAGCTATAGAACAGAATGAAATACTAATACTACAAGAAGACTAGAACGGAGTATGTCTAACTGCCATGCGGCAGCAGACCGACTCGCAACTATTACCTTGCTACATCGTGCCAGTCTCGTTGGTCAACTGAACTGCAGAGAGAGAGACGAGATGGCGTCTCCCTTTAGATACTACCAAGTTACTGACACTAGCTAGGCCGTTGCTCTGCGGCACGCGTGTGGAATGTGCAGATCAGCGCTTGACGCCACATCGCTGTACGCTAAGGGGAGCAGCTCTCTCGAATGTTCACGAATCAATCTTAAAACATTTATACTCATACCCATAATAATATTTGGACCTTTACAATTTCTAATTTCTTTTTTGTTTATTAGCTGCTTTTTGTTTATTTATATCCTTTCGGTGTTAATTATTTCTCTAATAGTACAGTAACGGGGTCATAAAAACAGGACTCACAAACATTATATCACGTAGAAGATTTTTTTTTGTTATCTTGTGTAGGCTATATATTGGTGTGAGTATGCAGAAACCAAGTATTCGACCTCCAGCTTCCTCGGCATAATTTTCTGTGGCCACAAAACGTCAAAAAATTTTTTTTCAGTTTTTCGTCTATAACTCCTTTCTGTTGAGTCTTAGAAAGAAATACTTTATGTCTAGTTTGAAAGAGGAAAAAATTTCCTACAACTTTTGTAGTACAAAGTTTTTTCTAAACTCAAAACTAAGTGAGCTACAGTTCTTAGAAAATCAGCAAACTTTCACACTTTTCCTAAAAGTTGGATTTTAACCTACTTTGTTCTCTCAAAATGACCTTTGTATAATTCATATATATGTATTTCTGTATGGTATAATACATCTAAGCAATTTTTGAAGATAAAAATATTTGATTCTGCGGGGATTTGAACTCTGGTCGGAAAATAATGAAGCCACGCTTCCGTTTTATTATAACAAGGCGTAATAATTAACTACATATCGACATTTAGAATTTTTGTTTATTTGCATGTGAATATCTAAAAAACTAGGGTGCATTTTGAGAAACGACTATACCGCAGGCACATATGCTGAGTATCCTTCAACATATATGAAGGAGATCAAAATTCGTTGTTAACAAGTCTGATGGTCTCCAAGTTGGAATCAAGTTACTAACGAAAAATTGGCCTTGAGAACTATTATCAAGTAATTTTCTCCAAGATGTTTGCGAATAGTTTACATCGCGATACCCGTCGTGACTAACATGGCGCCCATGAAAGCAGCTTATCAATCACTAACAATCAAATACCTCGCGATTTATCCTCTAACAAGAATATTCTAGTCCAGGCTCTGTTTTTAACCTGGCCACCAATCTCCGCTAGTATTACTGCTACAAAATAAAACATGCAGACGCGCCTAAACACTTGAAACTCATCGCAAACTACATTTCGTGAAACAACGACGTTCCCGACAATAGGATTCCTAGTTCACATAACATACAGGTAAATTATCACGAAATGTAGTCTTCACGGGTTTTCCGCCGTATGTATGCGACAACGAGCTTTCGGTGGCTGACTCTGCCGCCATCTTTAGGTTGGATGTTGTGCAGGGAGAACCAGCACTGCAGAGTCAGCCGCCGAAAGCTCGTCGCATTTCAACAACATACGGCGGAAAACCCGTGAAGACTACATTTCATCGATACGCCGTGAAAGCCTTCAATCTCATATAAATTATCACAATTAATTTCATCTTACACCTTCAGTATGAACTGCAAATGGACTAACCGCGGTAATACATTCAATGTATCGCGGTGTAAACTTGACCCGCATGTTCCTCGATACAAAATACAGACAAAGGACAGATACGATATTCTTGCTTAAATTGTTTAATGATTTTCATTTGTTTGCGAGAATAACATGGAAAAGTTCCTATTGACTCTAAATACTCAATATAGTATCAGCGTTCCTCGAAAAAAGTGCGAAAGGGACATAAAAAAATACACAGAAAATAATACACAGGAAAAATACACAGAAGTTTCACTGCTGCGCTTGTGCACGCGGATAAATGAACCAGTTTAATTTTCTTCGTTTTGATCAGGTACCATAGTCAGTAGTTTTAGTGCAGCTTAAAATGTGATGGTTTCAAGATATTCCTACGTTTTATAAGATTGGGAAGAACACCGGAAACCTGCATCAGTGAACCAGCCATCAATATAGGACGAAGATATTCAATAAAAAATTTCGGTAACGAATGCATAATAAAAGTTTTTCGAGTTATTAGTACTTCTTCTTTTGTCCAGTATTTCTACATTCCATTACCGTGCTCTTCCTTCAGTTCACGTATTGCCTGTGCCTAGCTTCTTCTTCTTTTTAAGCCCTGATGTTTTGCTAGTTACTTCTTTACAGACTTTCGCTCTTGCATTTCTTCACCAGTGATCCCCTGATTTCCACCAGTGATTTCCTGCAGATGTATTCCCTCCTCAGTAGCCGCAAAACTCAATCCTCCTTTCCTAAATTTCGTCCGCAATCTTTTCCATTTGTCTTCAATATTTTTATAATTGTGGCAACTTCTGAATTGACGGGGCAAAAGATTTTTCTTAGGCTCTTTAACTTCCAGCTTCTACTCATCACAAGGCATTCTACTGGGTGTAGATCCTCACGATGGATGATAATTTCTGGTCCTTGCGATGTTCAATGTTGACATTTTATATAGATTTTGTTTGGTTGGTTGGTATGCCATTTCAGTTTTATTCGTTCGTGATGCGAGGGCTAGTTTTACAGAGATGTTGGATTTTACACTCCATAAACTTTTTACTAGCTTTATTCTTCCTCGTTCAAACTTTCCTTCAAAGAAGATCTATAGGCAGTATCTACCGCTAGAGACGTAACAGAGTTGTTTTGTTTTATAGCTTGACTATGGAATCTGAATGTTTATGTTCCCGTTGCTGCGGTGAACTCTAGCCCATTGAGGAAAGAAATATATGGAGACGACTCAAGGGACCTTCACCACGCATTGAAGTGACTCCGGGCGGAGGAGGAGTGGGGAGGCTAGGCCTCCATATTACCTATCCATACAGACACGGGGAATAAGTACAAAACCTCAAGCGGCTCTAGGATAAAAGTGACATCGCAATCTGATGATGGATTATTATGTAACTCAATGAGGAAAATAAAAAATGAATAATAATTTTTTTTGATATTCTGTCTCAAATGTGAGATGGTTTTGGTTGGAATTCAAAGGAAAAAATTGGCCAACGTTGATGATGGATTCTTATTTAAAAAGACGAGACAAATAAAAAATAAAGAACAATAATTTTCGCTATCTAGCCTAGTCCTCGAGATATACTGTCTCAAAAGTGAGGTATCTTGAGTTGAATTTCAGAAGAAAAATTCCGCAAAAGACAAATTTGATGATGGATTCTTGTATAACACGACGAAAAAAATCGAAAATAAAGAATAAACGTTTTCGATATCTTGCTTAGTTTTCGGGATATAGGCTACTGTCTCCAAATTGATATGTATGGATACGTAATATGGCCGCCGCCGCCGCCGCGCATGCGCAGTATCAGCCGAGAGTTTAGAGGCGGCGCACAGTGGTTCAGGATTGGAATACAGTAGACATTCGACCTTACGTCATAACATCGATCACAAAAACAAAAAAACAAAAAACAAAAAAAAATGCTTTAGGTAGCATTTGCTGTGCTGATCAAAAATTACTATATTCAATTTTTTTGGATCCATATTATGACTTTTGTTCGAATGTCCACTATTTTTTTAATCATGAAATTCACTTGCGCCCTGTAGTCAAAGCGGCAAGGATACGCAAGACATTTTTATGTTGTAATATTAAGTAGGATAGGTACTTATGATTGCATAAGGTTTGACTTTGATAATTTGATATAGGGCCGTGAAAAAAATAAAATACATTTCCACCCATACATTTTTTTATTTTAAGTGTGAAGGACTCATTTTTATCAAAAATTGAACATAACAATTTTTGATCAGCACAGTAAATACTATCTATATTCCAATTCTGAACCACTGTGCGGCGTCGCAGAATAAGCGGTATTTCGTCTCCATATATTTCTTTCCTCCATGCTCTAGCACTATTTCTGATTCCTTCCATCCTCAGTGATTTCAACCAATCGCGGATGACTTTCTCAAGGTGCGTAGTTGAACAGTAGAGGTAAAAGCCAAATTATTTTGCTTAATTGCCTGTTCCTAGCTTTTGGGGGATGAGGTGCACAGTGGAGTCGAAAGTCTTCTGGAAACAGACAAAGATTACAATGAATTCCCTGTTCTTGAGCTTTAGAAATTTAAAAGTCATAATCTATTGGTTACAGAGTTTACGCAACTGAATCCTACCTAATATACTATTATCCCAATTGTGGATCCATTAAATGTTATGCCCTAGTTTGAAGAGCGTGCGATGAAGAAGGATGTGAGCTCTGAAAGCCAGCAATACTCGGTACGTCTTGTTGGCATTCAGGAGCACAGGCCGGCCACAGTAGTTGTTGACATCCATTCTGTCATCTTGTTATGAAGGTTTTGATCAAACAACTTGGTAGCTTTTAGTTTCTTTGATCCGAGCGATGATCTCAGTTTTCAATTTTGTTTTTCACCTGCGTGTTTCACAACTCTACGACTCTCGAGTGATCACCTGGTGGTGGTGATCAGTGACTGAATGATGCGGTTGACCTATTCTCTTGTTGGCTAGGATAGGTCTGTCGTGTCTCCAAACGTGAAGCCGCAAGTGAAGGATCTGACAGTTGTTAAATCCATTCGGAGTACGTTCTCCTTCTGGATAATTCCGCTTTAGTTGAGGAAATGTCTAGTGGTACGTATTTGATGTTTTAGTATAAAGTACATAAACGTATCGGAAGTCGTTGTTCTTGAAATGTGGCTCAATCTGCAACAGTTGTTTTTGTGTGAAGGCACGGTTTATCTCGCGCCTTATTTTTCAAGCATGTTTCCTCGCCTCTAGTAGGTTCGCCGTTATCTTGTTCCTTGTGTGGATTTTATCTGTACCACACAAGTTGTCTTTGGTTTGTCATTGCATCGCTGTTCTTGTCCACCAAGCCAGATTCATCTAGTTAGCGGAAAAGTGTGCTTAACCGTTTCGACTGGGACTTGTTGTACTTGTTTCAATTTCCGTACTGTAATGAGTCAATTTGTGGCTACTTCTTAGCTTTTCTGTACCAAATCTAATGTATCTTCTTCGTTGGAATTTCCTGTCGCATCTATGAAGAGGTGTAACGCTGATCTCGGAGAGATAGTAATTCCAGTCAACACTATCAATATAAGAAATTTAACGTTTTGTGTTTCTTGCCCTGTTCACATTAACGTATTCTTTTTCATTGGCAATTATTGGAAAGTGGTTGCTTTCAGAATCACCATTAATATCACACAGAGTTTCACGATTCTCCTTCGATTGTGATGTGCTCTCTAATGAGCTGGGTTATTGAAGTTACTAACAATACTTATAGTGTGCTTCTCTAGAATTCGATCTCACCAGATTATATGTGTTCCTCCGCGATCTATTATGTTCCTCGGATTAGTTGGTGCGTGCACATTTACCATCTAATAGAGCTCTCTCTCGCTTTTGAGAAGCATTGTCATGATTGTGTTATTAGGTAAGGTGAAATCTGGTGGTTTTTTTTTTTTGGGTCCTGTCATCAGTCTCTCGATTCGTTTGATGCAATCCTCCATCCCTTCTTATCTTGCGATAGCCTTTTCATATCAATATACCCTTATAACCACGTCCCCAATTATCTGCTTCGTATATTCTAATCTCTGTCTTCCTCTGCAGTTCTTACCTTGCACTGTTCCCTCCAATAACATTTTAACTAATCCTGCATGTCTCATATTTCAACCTGTCTCTTCTTTCTATAAGACTCTTCCACAAACATCTTTCCTCGACCATCATATCCAAAACTCGTTCATTTCGTACTTTATCCGTCCACTTAATTGTTAGCATCCTTCGATAACATCACACTTCAAATGTTTTAATTTTCCTTCTGTCTGGTGCTCCTGTTATCTGTTATTGAAAATGAAATCTAATAACTATTTTAACGGGTAGTATCAATACATGAGATCATTTTGTTGTCGTCAGGACAAATGCTGCGGGTTTGGAGGTCCTGAGGACTACCAGACGCTGATCCTGCCCTCGACGTGCTGCGAGAGGTCTCGGCCGTGTCTGCAGAGCTCCCGGGACCTGCGCAGGGTGGGCTGCCAGAGTCGACTCGCGGACCGCCAGCTGGCCGCCAGGGCGCTCGGCTGCGTCAGCGCCGGCGTCGGGGTGTTCCTGGTAACCCTGTCTGTTGAGTAGTACCATGTAATCCGAAGAGAAGACGACTGTTCTGTGGGTCTAGCCTAGGGGTCCCCAAAGTGGTCGATACCGACCCCTAGGGGTCGATAAGAGATCTCCAGGGGTCGATTAATACATAGGGGTCAAAAGGGGGTTGATTAATAATAAAGAGAATCTATTAAAATGTACGGGAAAGAAAATAGGAATGCTCTACTAAAAATCAGGTCAATAAATTAAAGCTCATCCTCTCAATTTTCGTCTGTTTACGAAGTCATGCGAAGTAAATGATGAAATATGTGACAAATTAAAACAGTACAACAAACATCTGTTCTTTTTAGCAGGTCTTTATTTGAAATTTATTCCATCTATCCATATTTTTGTTCCTATTTTTTGATATTGTAATAATAGTGGAAAGTATCTCGTTTTTCTGTTAATGTTATTGGGTGGATTTTATAAATTATTTCGCTGAGTTATTATGCAGGCCTTCTTGTTGCTTAGTATCAGAAATGCCAAAAATGATTTAATGTTTTTGTTAAATACTTGTGGGGGTCGATAAGAAGGCAAATATCCTGTCAAGGGGTCGACGGGGTAAAAAGTTTGGGGACCCCGGCCCTAGCCGGTTATGGTCAGGAGTAGTGGTCTGTGGCGACGTTTCTCTGGCTAGACGCTCTTCCGGTCCGTCCTTGGCTGCTCCCAGTCTGGTAGATGCAATTACCTTGGCAGGTGATTACGCAAGTGAAAGTCGTCTATCAGTTTTGCCCATTTACTCCACCAGTAGTAGAGAGGTTACAATCCTTGCCATTCCCTTGTGCAACTATCCAGGTGCCTGAAGTGTTCTCCAAGACTTACTTACCGAGCGGGGCGGTGTAACAGTTAGCGTTCTCGCCTCGCATTCGGGAGGACGGCGGTTCGAATCCCCGTCCGGGCATCCAGATTTGGGTTTTCCATGGTTTCCCCAAATCACTCCAGGCAAATGCCGGGATGCTTCCTCCTTCAAAAGGCCATGGCCGAATTCCTTCCCATTCCTTGCCCCCATCCTTGCCCCCTATCCTTTCCCGTCTCTAAAGGAATCGATGTTAAAAAGAGACGTAAAGCAGTTACAAAAAAAACAAAACAAAAAAAAAAAAAAAAAACTTACTAAATTCCCTTACAGGTAGGCGCGGACCCGACTGGCTTCCGATGATCTGCTGTCGACGCTTAATCGGACATAGTGACGGTGTAGGCTGACATTATACTATACAAACAATATTAATTTCTTTCAAGTTTCTTTTATCCTGACAATGATAGACAAGTGGTGAAATCCCGAAGAACATAATGGGTATATTTTAAATATTTAAGAACGAAATATGTAGTCGGAAACTAGATATTCTTGATTAAAAAAAACATACCCTCAAACCTATGAAATTTTAAAATAAATTTGACAATGGTTTTAACGTTTCCAATCCCTGTAACCAGTTTTTTTTCTCGTGTGTTTTCAAACTCTAAACTGCACGACAAAACATAAAAATTGAGAAAATGTTGAAATTTTCCTTTCTGATACTCTTCTTTATCTTCTTTCTTTTTAATAGTAATAGTGACGGATGGATTCAGAGATATAAATGCATGTCAATGAAAGAAAATTTATTTATTTCAATAACGATATAAACGATATCTATGTTTTCCTGCTGGTCATTATTCTAATTGCTCTGCTGTGAGTTCTAAAAACACTTCACGCATTGGTGTGAACCGCAGAATACAATCCCGCACTTTGTGAATAAAAATACAAGGCGCATCCACAAAGTAAGAAGGTAATATGATCGGTCATGTCGCCATTTCTGCATCTTCACGGTGAAGGTGAAAACTAAATATTGATGGAAATATTGACACTCACCCTACACGATCAATAATATTGACAATACCCATCCACTTTCCGGTATTGATGGCCGATTAACAGAAAATCCTGATTTCCATCAATACGACCATCAATACATTTTTTTGACCCTACACCAGTGTTTCCCAATGTGGGGCCCACGCCCCACAGGGGGGCAATTTGGTTTTTTTAGGGGGGCAATATAGAAATTGACTTGATGCGACTTTTCCGCTTTCTCTTTGGGTTATTTAAACGCAATGCCAGATATGGTTACAAAATATAGCAAAAAAGCAAATTCTTAAAAGGATCACACTAAATTGCCATAATAAATTTTTATTATAAATCTTTTGAATTTGAATTTTAGTATTTCATTATATGTTTTTTAATTTTACTTACTGTGTTTTAAGATAATATTAAAGTGTTTTCTTTCAAAAACCATCCTATATTAGTTTCTTTAATAACAAATAATTTTTTTAATAAAAAATTATGTATGGGGGGCAAAAAAATGTTGAAAGTGGGACATGACCCAAAAAAGGTTGGGAAACACTGCCCTACACGGTGAATATTATTGTCAATATTATTGATCGTGTAAGGTTTGCTTAACAGTAGGCGCGGGCCCGGCTCGCTTGCGATGATCTACTGTCGACGCTTAATCGGACATAGTGGCGGTATAGGCTGATACTATTCGATGTTAGGTCGAGACACTCTGCTGCTCCATGTATATAGTCGCTGCACACACTCCTATACACGTGACTTAGTCCGTAGACCCTCTGATTTTGCTCAATGTCAGGCATCGATCCTAAAATTCGATCGATGTTCTCAAACACTGGAGCATGATCGATGGTCTACTTCCCCACCTGTCACGTTTATTCCCGATCATTCACCTCGCTCAATACGTGACGAGCACACGCGGCTGCTGAAAGCGTTCTGTTTACCCGCTGGCTGGCGCCCTGTCGTTCCTGTATACTCCCATACTTTTAAGATAATTATTTATTACTTACAATTAATTGTTCCTTAAAATTGACTGTTGCTCCGAAGTGAAGACGCTCTTTCGTGTTGTTTATTGAGATTTTATCGATGGAACAGCTGACCAAAGTATGGTGCATTTATAATTTTGGCAAAAAGCAACGTTAAGAAGCAATATGCCATCAGACGTTACGAATGTCAAGTTGAAATAATCTTTAACTGAGCTCTTCGTCTTGTAACATGGCAGAATTTTCATGAGTCATCTTTGGAATCACTGTGGTACAGCGTATGATTTTTTACACTGTGATATGCAGTCCTAAGACTCTACCTAGGAATGATGACGTCATCAGGTATCACGTATTTGTAGGTGTGACAGGCGCGTTGTTACTTGCTGTACGATGGGTGACGATAAGGTATAGACCACAGTCCGGGGCTCGAATCCCGGAACGATCACGGAGTTTTACGGGCTCAGCTATACTAAGACGAAATAGGGGAACGATCAAACTTACGTCCGCGTGAGTCCATCTGGCTAAAATACGAACTTGGCTGTGTTTCACTCTTTGGGTTTACTCTACAAATTTTCAAGAAGAGGTGATACATTTGAAGACAGTTAGAATGCGTAATTACAAATTTGCACGGACAGATACGGCCTGTTACATAGACTTACTTAGTGTTGCAAATTAAAAAAAAAGTTCTTTTTTCAGATTTGTGAAAAAAAAAGATGAAAAAACTTAGCACCCTTGTTTTTTTTCTAAATTTGTTTTTTTTCTTCAGAAAACTATATATTTGATAAATTATAGTTTTAATTATGGAACCAACATTTTAAATGTGTGTTTTATATCTTACTGAATCATATTATGTCTTACATAATGATTCATAAATGTATCTACATAGGTAACATAATTTTTTATTCATCTTCTATGTCAGTTCCACACTCACTAGTATCAGCACTACCTACACTAGTTATGTCTGTGTCGGAATTTTCTGTTTCTTCTTCTGTCTCCTCTAGATCCTTAACTTCAGTTACATTTTCTTCTACTGGTTGTTCTTGTATTGTACGCAAAAGATTTTGAGATTGCAATTTTAAATTATGAGCAAAGTACACACTGTGTGTGCATAAATACTGCACCAATAGTTCTGTAGTACGGTGTTTTAAGTTTGAATTTCAATCTATTATCATACAAAATAGGAGCTTTATTTCTTTTAAGTCGTTGGTTTACGCCAACGGTTGCAAGGAAACAGTTCATAATTACTGACAAATGAGTCAGTAGCACTATACACTGAGAGTTTAACAAGTATACGAATAAGGAAAGCACAATAAGTGATAAAAGGAGGCAAAAAACCGTAGATAAATTTTAAATTCCTAATTTTTTGAAAAAATCCGTAGGTGTACAGATAAATCCGTAGGGCTGGCAGCACTAGTTCAAATAGCGAGTATCAATCCAAAGAACGGGGAACGGGGATTCCTTCTGGTGCAACCTAGCCTCTTCGGGAAGTCCCCATTCGTAAAAGAAAATTTCAGTCAATGTTGCCAATATTTTCATTTTTTTTCCCTACTGAATCAGAAAAATATAGTAGATTTAAAAATTAAGATAATTACTTAGAATAAACTCTAAAACAGTCATATTAAACGATAAATGCCTTACAAATTTGAGATTTATTAATTATGAAAAAAAACATGTCCCAGAAAAAAAAACATGTTTCTTTTCAAGTCAGAAAAAAAACGTTTTTTTTTTTACAACACTAGACTTACTAGACGTGTTTTGCTTTGATTGGAGAGTACTTCTTGAGTATAATTTTTCTTTTCTGTTTTGCAGGCTGCCACGAGTGTCGTTATTTCCATATTTTTGAGAGCTGCTGTCGGTTCTGGAAGATGTGGCCACCAGAAGGGAGGAAAGAAGCAGCAGGAGACAGGGAGAGACTTGCCCTTTCGTCGCATCTGACCAAATACTTTGTCACTTAGATGTTGCACTTTAACTGTTCTATCGTATAATTAAATGTATTTGTAGCGTCTCTGAGTCACAATTTAATTCAGTTTTCACTTTTATAAAAGAATTTTTGTACTCTATCATTTACATTAGTAACTCGATTGCCTCGGTAAAAAAAAAAAAAAAACAGTAAGTTAAGACTTTCAGAACCAGATTTTTATTACGATGATGAGGTAACAGGAAAAATATTAAACTATTGCAATTTGGTTCTCCTTGAAACCAAGGGAATAAAATTTGGCAGCCAGGTTAAAATTTATTAAACGAAACTTGCTATGAATTGGTATACAGTAGAACATCGATTATCAAAAATACAGATCAACCAAAACAGCGGTTAACCGAAAGCGTTCCACCGACAAATTCAAGCGACGTGGTACAGCCAGTGTGGCTGAGCTGATAGGAGGTGGTTACAACAACTGTAACAATGTCACTCTGTCCATTTGTTCCCTTTAAAATTTGTGTAAAATTCAGTTAAAAAAAAAAATTGGCCGTCATTTCGGAACGCCGACAGAAGTGAAAACTTAAAACAATGAATATCAATCGCACAACGCATCATACCTATAGCTACAGATATACTAACTAATAATAATTCCGTGTGGTCGTAATGACCTGGTGACGGGGTTCCTGTTGGCTGCGCTTTCGGTACAGGGGACCTACAGTTTAACCACGGAAGTGTTCTGGCGTACTTCACATTACACAGCAAGCTGCGCCAGTGGTGACGGTCGGGTTTAGGACCTATGAAAATTCCCGCCGAGACAGAGATTCGAACCGGGTACCTTTCGTTCGTCAGTCAGGCACCTCAACAATAGACCCACAAGACCGTAATGGATATACTGTTAACATCAGCATGTCGGGATTGCGAACTCATAACATTTTACCCATTCAAAAATCGCCCAACGAGCCTAAAGAACACTACAAAAACTAAAAATTTAACTTAGTCCACAACCCGACGGTTGATCGAATCTTCCCGAAGGAGATGTACCAAGCTATTGTGTCAGAGGCAGGAAGACCAATTCCTTTCCTCAGGGACCTACAGTTTAACGTGGAATCGGGACCAAGGAACGTCCTGGCGAAGCTCATATAATCAAATACGACTCATAAAAGTTTCTACTCACCGTGGGAATTGAACCCACGACCGGAGAGATAACTTTCGGAACTACGCGCCTTAACCAATGAGCTACCAAACCGCCTTGTTTTGAAGTATACGGGTGCTAAGTACTACCGAAATCGCATAACACTGGGTTTGTACGAACAACGGTGACAGAAATTAGGGTGCGGGGGTAGGGAGGAGAGAATTTGCGTTTCTGTAATTCATACATAAGCAGTGTTTTCCTATTTGTTTTAATGTATGCAAAGTTCCATCAAATTCTGATAAAAACTGTGTGTTTTTGCGAAGTGTGTCCAAGGCGCATATTATACTTGCAGCATGTGGTGTGAAGGTGACGCGTGCAACAGGTGTCATCTTAGTGACGTGACGTCACGAACTTACAGATTTACCCCCGTCCAAATTTTAGCTTGTCAAACAGAGATGAGACTATAAGTGTCGTGTTACTCTATTTGTAAGAGATGTGCTACACAATGGATACGCTATATAGGGCATCCGTTTCAATATGTCTCACTGTTTCTGAGCTGTAAAGCTCTGGCGTCGTATTCTGGAAGACGCTGGTTTGAACCCGTCCAGCCATCCAGATTTGGGTTTCCAATGGTTTCTCCAAATCAACCTATGTGAATAAAAAGGACCTTCCCATTCGTTGCACCCCAGTCCTTTCCTGCCGCTGATGACCTCAACGTCGACGGCCCGTAAAGCCACAAGCTAAAAACAAGTTCGCTTTTCTCCTATCACTTTGCTGTAGACTTGTTTGTTAACGATCTGTTATCTGAAAAACAAGTCACCCGCGCATCCCTGGTTGTTTCCGATAGTTAATGCTTTACTGTACACGTTTATGCAGCCGACAGGAAGCTATCCTGTGTCAACAGAGACCAGGTTCCTATAGCATTCTCCTCGTTAGTCACTGATAACTCCACCCGTGAGATGTTTGGTTGAACCGATGATCTGCTTCTGAAAGCACCTCATTGCTGCATCCGGTGACGTTCCTTGAGTTAAAACAAAAAATCGGTAGTAAACACGCGAAGACATCTACTACATAATTTCATAAGGTCACCCAGTCACCTCGATAGCTGTTGGCTGGAGAATGGTGTCACGTGTCAGCCTTCGCTCACAAAACAGTGACCAGAGATACCATTAGAAGGAATTCGTGGTTATGTTTACAATTTAGTAACTAAACAACTGCTACCAAATTAATTGGCATAATACATTCATTAAGTTTGCTCTTCATAGTGTTTCATAGTTAAAAAATATCGATAAATTTTGCGGTTGAAAAAATGTGGATCTGCTTTGCAGTAACATGTTACTAATTAAAGCAACTTAAAAAAATTAAATTACTCATAGTCTCTGCTGTAACAACGAATGCCAATTGTCATTTCGGTTTAGGATAAATTTCAGTTTAATTACAACTTTCACTAATTTTGTTGCTTGAACATAGTTTATTTGCTTTTTAGGCATTTTACTGACCACTTGCGAGGTTAATACTTACTTCTGCTGTTTAATATGATCCGTTATGCATTCTGGATTTAAACCAAAAATTACGAACGATAGCCGCCTCGCTGCTGTTTAGTACAAACCATTATCTTGATAAATTTCATTCATTACTCATTAAATAATTCTTCTATCATTTTTCCAACATTGATCATTTATTTCACATTCAGTAATGGAACTCTCATAAGCTTAACAAAACTTAATTCAATTACTTTCAAGTCAAACTGCTACTACTAAAACATCCATGAAAAGTCAACGAAAAAACAAAAACATCAATGCAGTCAGCGATATTCATTGTATAACTCTTGGCATTACATGTTAGCCAACTTAAACATACCACCATATTATTTTTACTATCACTTACACTGGTTATTTTACATTTAACTAACTCTATGGTTGTTATCTCACACACTTTCGTTATTGGTATTTATTCATGTTCGCTGTATGTGAATTATTAGTTTATTTTAAGTGGACATCAGACCAAATGTGTCACCGAATCCACTATTCTGGCAATTTATTTCTGTGGAGTTGCTCAAATGTTTAATAATATGGAATGTGTATTAAGTTCTCTGGCCGTCACAGATACTATGACCAATGTTTACATTATGAGTGTTTGCCCACTCCTAATAATAAACAACGTGATGCTGTACGACCTCTGGCACATTCAATCTTGATCCAACTCCGTTGTTCCGGTTCGAAAACATAGTGACACCGTTACGTTAGATCACTCGCTCACAAGTGACTGCGTTTCCCTCGATTGTGCGCACGCCGGGGACGTGGGACGGGCGAGTCCATTTGCTCGGAGGTAAGGTAGGTATGTCAACAACGTGTGCTATCAGCGACAATAGTATATTCCATGGGATAGTGTCTCCACAGCAGTGTTGTCACTATTTAAGTTCCAACCCTCGAATCTTGGCATAATGCTCGATAATAAACTCAGAGCACATTGGAACGTGGTAGGAAAAGGTTTTTAAATTCTTCATTTACTGCAGAGGATGTACGAGGGAAGTTAAGAAACTGGGTTACAAAACCTTGGTCAGAACACTGTTTGAACATGGTGATGTAGTTTGGGAGCCACATTTTGGTCATCAAATACAGGAGTTTGGCGACGTGCAATGTAGGGCAGCTAGATTTGTTTGTGAAAATTATCGCAGGACCTAGTCAGTAACTGATACAATAACGGAGCTAGATTGGGAGTCATTGCAGGACGGGAATGTACAAGGAATGGGACTTGGAGGGATACTGGTTGAAGAATTAGGAATAGCGCTTGGAAGTGAAAAGATGAGCATGACAACAATTGGCACTCGATTTCATACGTAAAGGAGTGGGGAAAGTTTTCTTTTGTGGGTAAGGAAGCCTGGGACTGAAAGAAATTAACCAAAAATGCTGAAGGAATTTAAAATTTGTAAATCGCTGAAGTAAATGGGGGAGGAATTTTACACTCAAATTGTTTAAGATAATAAAATAGGGGTAACATGACTAAGGGAATTGCCACTGGAGCGTGTGCTCCATTGCAATTAAATTAAATCCCTAGGTTATCTGCCTCAAGTATCCCCACACACCACTAACATTTTTTAGTCAACCTATATGTTATGTGAGATTTTTTTTAAGTCCAAATAAATAAGTACCAAATAAAAACTAATACAGTATGCTTTCTAGTAACATTCATACATTGTGTTAAGTACAACTAGTTAAAGAAAAATAATTGTAAATTCACATATGGTACCTAAATATTTAGTGTGTAACCACAAAAAATTAAAATTCTCCAGGAAATCTGTAACTTGCCCTCTAGCCAACTGGTTTTTTCTGACTAGCTGGTGCATGGATCAAGTGTTAACAGGATTAATGGACTGAGAAGCCAATACTAAACAAAAAAAAATAAAAATTACTGGAGAACATGATTCCGCCAGGGATTGGCGTCATAATACCGCAGTGGTCTTATGCAAGAATCTGATAGAAATGCTTTCTGAAGTATATTTAATGGTTTCATGCCTACCCAGGCTATATTATAACCTACTTCAGCTTGAAAATAAGGGTCCAGCCTGTAGTACTATGGAATTACTGCTTGAAAATTATACATTTTGCAACTGACTACAGCAGTATTATGGCTTCATTGCTGAATACGTTAATTTATGCTGTTTTACACAATGAATCGCATGAAAAGTGGATTATCAACTTACGTTCAGAAATGTATTTATCTTGCCAGGGTACTTTTCCTGGTCCGTTATAAAATTTTTTGAAGATCTCTCCAATTTCCTTTGCATGTCGATTTTGACCGACATGGATTTGTGTCTCAAGTGGATGCATCTCTTCCATTTCCCCATTCCCATGTGGTATTGTGATTCAGTGCTCATCTTCCGTAATTGAATGCAATTCATGTCTTGCGTACAGGTGTTCTCTAACTTTTCTGTTATTTGTGTTCACTGTAACAGTTAAAAGTTAATTTTGGGTTATTTTTCCTTAAAACATTAAATTATAGCAGCGGTTCCCAACCTATGGGTCGCGACCCACTGGTGGGTCGCGGAACAATCTAGGTTTTTGCCACAAAAATATATCTTTTACTTCATCTATTTTTGAAGAGGAACATTTGAAAGGCCCAAAACTCTTAACAGCTGAAGAAAACTCACTAGTAAAACTATCTTGCGATTCTTCTTTAAAGACAATTTTCAAGGTAAAATCCTTAATATCATTCTGGATGAATGTACAAGCAGAGTATCCAGAAATCTCTAAATTAGCTGTGAAGTTCTTGATGCCGTTCGACATGGTATACTTGTGTGAACGAACTTTTTCTACTTTATTGTTTTTGAAAAACAAATATAGAAATAAACTGTGTGTAGAAAGTGTCTTAAGGTTAAAATTAAACAGTGTTAACCCTGATATCGATGCCCTCGTCAGTAAACACCAGGGCCAGAAATCTCACTGTTTGTGAAGTTGTGCTTTTATAATATTTTAAACGTATTTTTCATTATCTTTGTAAAAAGCGGGAGGCAGCTGCACAAAGCATCACCTCATCAATTTGAAGGCTGAAATTCCAGGATTAGTTAAACCTCTATTTGCACATTAATATGCCACTGATGTGCCAAGTCATATCTTGGTGGAAAACTCCTACAAATCCCATTTTAATGGTTGACTGGTAAGTTTACCATTGTGTTTTCCTGCTCCCGGTCTTCCATATTTTCATACATTTGGATGCAGTAAAACACAATGATAAACCTACCAATCAACCACTAAACTCGGGTCTGAAGGTGGTTTCCAGTGACTTGGCACTGGAAACCACCTTGCATGGGCAGTTGCATTTTAATATGCTGATCGAGTTACTTCTAATCGTGGAATTTCAGCAGTGAACTTGATGGGAATATAGTCTGTGCAGCCGCCTCCCGGTCTATTATATGTTTGTTGTTTTATATATTATAAATTCTTGTTTTTGTAGATAGTATATCCTTTGTACGAAAATTGGCCTTTTCGTAGGATAGGATAGACGATAGCGTATCGAGGTTATACAACAGTCCCCATTCTGATGTTAGACTCTCATATTAGGGGGGTCGCGAAACTTTTTTTGCTTAATAGTGGGTCGGGTACCAATGAAGGTTGGGAACCGCTGAATTATAGTATAGTTTCACACTGTGGGTAATACTGTTCGTTTTAATTTAAATCTGCATATATAAAGGGGCAATAGAGTACATAGGTTCGCTTTGAAGGGGTTTCACTGAGGAGGAAAGGTAGGTAACGAGAATGACTTTTGCGTAATGAGTGGTAATAATATTTAGTTTAATTGCAATCGAACGCACCCTCTAGTGTCAATTTCCCAACATATCTTTCTTCCCCGTTTCCTGCACCCACCTACTTTGCTCTCCACAAATTGTAACTTTAAATTATTTCAACATTTTTGATATTGTATTTATCACTTCTCTTGGTAACGTATTCCAATCATTGACACCGTTACCAAAAAAAAAAAAAAAAAGAGAGAGAGAGAGAGAGAGAGACAGAGAGAATCTTCTTACACTTCTTTGCATGAAATCGAGTGTCTGCTTGTGATGATGGTCATATTTTCCCTTCCGTGGATAACTTTTAATTCTTACACCAATATCTTTCTGTGCCTCATCACCAACATATGCCTTGAACACTCTCCTCCCGTCTTGCAATGAATCCAGTTCAATCCAGTTCCAGTTTTTTATCATATCTGTCACTGATTGCATTCTGCGATAATTTCTAGAAACAAATCTAGCAGCCCTTTTTTGCACCCCCTCCAACTCCTGTATTTGATATTCAAAATGTGGGTCCCAATCTATAATATCATATTCAAGCAATTATCTGACCAAAGTTTTTGTAACCCAATTCCTTTACTTCTCTCGTACATTCCCTCAGCACTCTCTCCAAAAAGTACAGAATTTTGAAACTTTTTTCCTACCACCTGTACAATGTGTCCTGCCCAGTTAAGCTTGTTATCAAATGTAATCTCAAGCAATTCTTTCCCCACCTTATACAGTAATCATAATCAACCTTTAGTTTCTTATCTGTGTATCTAATAATCTTATTCTTCTTTGCATTTACCTTCATCCCATGTTGACCAACCCAACTAGATATCTGAGGAGTAAAAATATTCCGCTGTCGAACTCAGGCTTGTCCTGATTTACCATAGTAGGCCGTGATTAACACAGCTGTGAGACCAGGAGGAGAAGTTTCTACTGCGGAAGGATTTTAGCACTATCATGAGTGTTGAGCGTATGGACACTACTGGCAGAGGGCCTACACCTAAATAGTCATTTTTATTTATTCAGTATTAATGTTCCTCAATAGATCCCTGCTGAGGAAGCACCTGTGGACTGTGAAACGTCGCAGTTAATAGTGTCCACGCAATATGAATAATAATCATAGTTAAGAAAATTATTAAATATTAAGAACATATAAGTAAAAGAAAATTAAATAAAAATAAATATTAATTTTTGCTACTTTTTACTTAAGCCATATTAGATACAATTAATTCTTTTCTACAAATCCTCAGTGGATTAGAAAAAGTTTCGAGTAATATAATCCCTCAGTTTCTAATTAAATACATATTTAGTATCTACAAACCGTTTTTTTGATGTAAGGACGTTTATTAAACAGATGTGTTCTAGAATAATTCCCTTCTCTTTGTACAAATGAATGTTATACTTTTGTTTTGAACAAGTTATTTTATTTTTCTTCTATTGAAATTTTGTACCTATGAACTAGATGTTAAGAGAATAAAATATTCTATAACAAATCATATCAGAATATATATATACTGGGAAGTCATTGTAATATTGCCGATCTTTTTAAGGGCTGGCTGCAAGAAATTTGAAGGAAAGCTGTAAAGGAGTCTACACTCACTTTTGACGGGGTTAGGACTGTGCCTTTTTATCTTATAGGCCTCTGGTGAAGGATACTAAAAACCGATACATTATGGTGTTCCATGGGAATCATCTTATGAATGAACAACTATTTCTTAAGAATGAAATTAGGGCAGCAGCCTAGTATCGTTAGGAATTGAAAGGAAGTATCGACCTGGGAAGAGTGGGCAACTAGTAAGAAATCCCGAGTGGTTGATTTATCATGGGCAGATGACCGCATCGACACCACTGCAAGGGCCTTCGTTCGTCTTCTCTATTTGCTCGCGAGCAGTCACACAGCGTATTGATGTGTGCTCTATCGAGCTGATTGAGGTGTTATACGACACCTGAGTTGAGACTCCTTCTCGCCACCTCGACCACGTCCTTATATCAGCTGCGACCAGCCGCGGTATTGTGACTATTCCGAATTGTGGCAGAAATCCACCACATCTGCAGGGATTGTGAGGCGTCGCGCTATTAGCGATCCTGACCCGGGGCGCACATTGAGCAGCGTGGCGCAGTAGAGGCAGCGCAGAGCAGGGCAGGGCAGCACAGACAATGAAACTGTGTCGGG
>JARYHS010007075.1:6398225-6455430 GCA_031002005.1 Vandiemenella viatica
TAGCAGAAACAAACTTTGCTTATTGCTCATCTGTCATTACAAGAGGAATACACCTCTTGTAAATTTTATCGACTTCCTTGGCAAGCACAACAAGTTGTTCCACAAGCCATTTCTCGGGATTTACACCCGAGTAGGAGTCGAAACGCGACAGACTAGGCACGTCTGGACAAACGACCTGGTATGCGGCAGCGAAAGGGACATGTTTCTGGACTCTAGTAGAGTGAGAGGCGTTGGGTGGGGGACTGCATGAATCATAAGGCTCTAATAAACTTTCAAAGTCCGCGTAAACGACAACGGGTACACGCTGTTGGTGCACAAAATCCTTAAACTTTAAGGTTTTATCGTCGTCGTCGGGTAAATCAACTCTTACTGATTTAACCCTTGAGCAATCGATTTCATTTCGTTCCAAGACATCTTTGCTACTGAAATGTTGCAGACATCTGTCACAAATAAATAGTGCATGTGCATGCTTGGATAATGAAGAACTAACTAATGCCGACATGTTGTGAATCCAACAATAATGGAATTTTCCAGTACCGTCAGTAATCATCAACATGTTTATGTGTTTACCGCATTTGTCTGCAGTGTGATGGAGGGCCCCGGAAACTACATGTTTACCATTATCTACATCCAGACCGAAAACATTTACTAAATAGTCTGGATTTTGCCTCTCAAATTTGGAAATGTCTGAGAGTTTTACCGGAAACTCAATACCTGAAAAATCGAAACGGTGGTTCTCAAAGGCATGAATATAATTACTTACTCGTGTCGCTTTTCTGTTTAGCGCATTTACTTGAGCAGCAAGAAGGGACCATAGAAAGCATAAGTCATCATCTCTGTTTTCCACATTGATAACGGCATTCTTTCTACGGATATCAGCTGGCAGAGCAACATAGGAAGACCCCCGATAAAATGGTACAAATTTAGAAATGTTGATGTCGAGGGAGATGATTCTATCGAGAGTTTTGCCGCTGTCCCTTTCTTGAAACTCACACAATTTTACATTGAGCTCCGACTTCACATAGTTTTTATACCAATCAGACAGGGATGTGACTTCACGCATTTTAGTAAAAAAACACAAACGGACGGTTTCGAAAGCGGCTTCCTTCTGAATTTTGTATGTTGTAATCAGTCCCGCCTGAACTTTTACGGACGGGGAGGACTGACTATCAACAATTTCGCGAAGTTTTTCAGTTACAAGATCATGGCAAGCATCAATGTATTTAATAGGGTCAATATAATTTAATGAATTTAGAATAGTACCGGTATAAATTCTACGTTCAAAAGCACTTTCCCGGTCTTCAAGGATCAAGCGCGCTGCTGGCAACTCACCCCCTGTTGCCACATTGCTGTGGCTGCTAGATGGTAATGAACTATCACTAATAGCTGCTGGGTGACTGCTGCTGGATGCCGGCGTCGGCTGCCATGTCGATGTGCTAGCGACAGGCTGGCGTAGCGCCGGGGTCGGCCGCCATGTCGATGGCTAGCGACAGGCTGGCGTGATGCCGGGGTCGGCTGCCACGATGATGTGCTGGCGACAGGCTGGTGTGATGCCGGAGTGGGGCGCCACGATGACGTGCTGGCGACAGGCTGGTGTGAAGCAGGGGTTGGCTGCCATGTC
Source organism: Vandiemenella viatica (assembly GCA_031002005.1). Lineage (NCBI taxonomy): Eukaryota > Metazoa > Arthropoda > Insecta > Orthoptera > Morabidae > Vandiemenella > Vandiemenella viatica. The sequence goes on from JARYHS010007075.1 coordinate 6,399,847, forward strand.
GATGTGCTAGCACCGGGCTGGTATGATGCCGGGTGCGGCCGCCATGATGACGTGGTAGCGACGGGTCGACGAGGAGCAGCGATAGGCACGCCATGACCTGCTGCCGTGGCCGGCGTTTCCCAGGGTCGCCACAGTGGTGGTGGGGCAGGATCATTCCTGTTTGCGGCCGACCCCTGTATACCGGAAATTGAAACAGAAAAAAAATGGTAAAATTTTAGTAACATTGAAAAATAAATAAATATGTAAATAAAAATAATTATTCAAGGAAGTAGTATTGACTTACCAGTAACTCTATGGTTCCAGTGTGTAGGCGAATCTCCTGCTGGTATCGGTGGTGTAGAAACATATTGCACCAGAGATTGCGCCGGTATTATCCATCCCTGTGATGATGGTGTCGGTGGTACACTGGATGATGGCAAGCTTTGAAATGACGACGCATGGCCATCTAAGCTCCACTGTGATGAATCTGAAACAGAACAACAACAAAAAATATTTAGTAATATGAAAGAAAAACAAAATTATGTAATATGAAAAAAAAAAAAATTTACACTTACCATTAGAAGCTGGTCGTTGCCGTTTGGGGTTAGACAGTAATGGAGTCCCATCGCGTTTATTACGCTGCTGACTAGAAGTTGCTTCCATATCTGAAACATAAAAAACAAAACGTATATCAGTATCAAAAATAAACATGGAACAACATTAAAAAACAGATAAATATACAACTTCTTTCACTGACATACCTTCAAAACTGAACATTTCGAAATCGCCACATTCTGCAGACAGAAAAAAAAATGAAATAGAAAAAAATATAACTTTATAAAAATATTTACAAGTTAAAAATTAAAATGCTTACCACCAATTAGTTCATTGGTTGCAATATTTAGAAGTTCATCAATTCCTGCAAAAAAGAAAATAAACCAATGATACAGCGGCAAAACTAGCAACACCTAACTTATAATGAGCAATCACTAAAAATTCATACCATAATCATCAAGTTGGCTTAACTCTAAAAGTGCCGCCATATCTGTGGAAGAAAACATAATATATAGTATACATTTAAGATGAAAATATATTTTATGCTATTTAAGAAAATGCGAACATTTTACACAAGTGTGATTGAACTTACCTTCGTAGTTGAAGAGATCTTCGGACATGGTTACTGGAATTCAGAAGAGCGAGAGAGAGACAACCTTACTCGTCGAACTGCGGAGCAGAAGTGATTCATGGATGGCTGACGCAGGCTTCTTATACCTCTCGACCGGGCAGGCGTGAGCCTGTTCCAACCCCTGCCGATGAAACGGTGCGGTACACCTGGCGGGAACGGTTAAGTGGTCTGACAATAGAATGGGCAGCTGCTGCTTTGCAGATGACGGTTAGAGGGATCCGTTGGCGAAGGACACTTGAGCAAGTGAAGGACCCTTTGGGAACGGCAGATGACGGTTACAGGGAGCAGTTGGTGAAGGACACTTGAGCAAGTGAAGGACCCTTTGGGAACGGCAGATGACGGTTAGAGGACGCAGTTGGTCGCTCAAGTGGTCTAACAATAGAACAATAGGAGCCCAGATGCTAGGGTTGGGGAAGCTGAGGTTAGTCAAGTGGCCCCTAGAGTCAAGTGGTCCTCAAGTCAAGTGGGAGGGGGAAGAACAATAGGGGTGTAACTGAGGTTAGTCAAGTGGCTCTCCAGTCAAGTGGTTAGTCAAGTGGGAGGGGGGAGAGAACAATAGGTGTGAAAATGATTGACAGGTGGGAGGGGGAGAACAATAGATTGATACAATGTATCTTTTGGCCGCGTACTGGCCAAACCACACTACTATGTAGATACAAAAACTCGATTTTTGATTTCTGAATCAGATTGGGATGCCGAGCTAGGAAAATTGTTATTAATTTAACAGAAGCTGAGTTAGATAAAACTACGCAAAAGTGAGTATTAAAAGAACAAACTCTCATCTGGCTTTTGCAGTGACAAGAGAATTCTCGAAAGATTATTTTTGGATGACGCGAGCGGAGATTCACGCCATAATGTAACCTGTTACTTTCTCGACATCGCTCGAATACCTATTAGAACTGAAGAAAATCTCGCAGTATTTTCGTGGTTATTTATTTAATTATTTAGCGTTTGACGGTACATGACATTTATAAGAATGTATTTCTCTTTTATTTCATATTATATTTTTAAGAAAGCTACGTAACAGAACGTAAGAAATACTTGAAACTAAAAAAGCAGTGTTCAACAAATTATACGGGAAATTGTCTTCACAAGAATCCTCCCAAAAAAAGTGTTTTTGGCGACACTATTGAAAGATTTAGTACAAATAATAAGAAAACAAATAATGTAATAATAACGCATATATTAATATTTTTTAAAGTTTTATTAAAAATGAATGCAAAAGGAGAAAATTAACTCTAAAATTTCAAGTGTACAATTGTATGATAAATAAATGTGAATATACTTGCCACTTGTTGGGCTCATTGTCCAAATTTCTTGTTTAAATTTAATTTTTATGCATTAATTACGACTGATATTGTGAATCGCAGGTTGGTTACGCACCAGTTTAATCAATTTTTCTTATTCCATAGTTGAAAATGATTATAAGTAAAGCAAGATTATAAATAACGCAAGAAGTGTTACGTTGTAAACCGGCAGGAGTGAGCTGCGTGGCACAGTGATCACAACGTGGTGCAGTACTGCGCTGCCCTGCTCTGCGTCTCAATACGCGCTGTTCCGCCCCAAAAGATAGAGACACAGAAACTGTGCTGTGCTGCGCTGCGCTGCGCTGCGTCAACTGAGCGTCAATGTGCTCCCGGCCTGAAGGAGGGTCTACGGGTAACCTCGAGGAAGCTGCGCCGCCACCAGATCAAGAACTCGAGAGCCCTTGGTCTAGTGCCATGCTAACCCCACCGAGAACTCGACGACAGCGGGTTCCCCGTGGTTTCCTCTCTATGGAAGCCCGACGGAGGCAAAGTGTCTGAACGCTCGACCAGTCGAAAGGGTTCCTGAGCACTCATTATAGCTAACAGATCACAGCTCAAGAGTGGTGCTGCCCCGCCCAGGTCAATATGAACAGACCCACGAGCTACCAATCCATAAAACCCATTCTTGCTGATCACTCGCATGATAAAATTGTATCCAAGCACATGGTGGCAGCGGAGACACTAAGATTATTTTTCAGCGGTTTCGTTAGTCCAAGTCATTACACATCGTCGTTGTTGGAAATTTCATGAACGATCAAGCAGTATTCGTCTTCAGCAGGTGATTGAAGAATTGGATTACTTCCGTAAAAGCACAGCCATTACATCAAAACGTTGCGATTTGTTATTTGATCGTAGGTATAGAAAATAAGCGAGCAAAATTTGGCCATATTCCATAGATCTAGAGAAGTAGTCGTGAGGGCATAGCGTTTTACTGTGAGGCGCTGCCAAGAAGTTGATGTTTTCGTACATCCGTACACAGCAGGCAGTGGCATTTCTACAACAGCCGAGAGCCATCGCGTTGAGATGGGCAATCGTCGATCGAGCAGTTTCCTCAGCAGTATATTCAAAGCGGGTCACAAGATTAGTGGGTGAAAATAACCAAGAGCGAGGTAGCCATTCTAGGCAGAAACCTCGACAACTCAACCCAAGACAGTTGAGATGTGTTTAAGCTCGCATAAATATGTTGCGACACTTCAAGTTGTTAGGCAAGACTGCAGCAGTCTTAAGTTGGGAAAAGTACTGATTAAATTGGAAGCCTACACGATTAGCTTAAATAAAGTATATGATAATACTAATGTTCAATTGGCAAGTTATAAATTATAAGTAAAACGTTATAAAAAAATCGAATAAATATATATAAGGAAAATTCTAATCACAAGTGGAAATCTGTTAATGTATATTGTAGGGATACCGTCCCTACAGTAATATGATTTGACTTTTTGAATCATATTAATTCTTAATCATCACTTTCATATGGATTAATACTTGAGAGGGTTCAATTGTACGGGTACTCTAAAACTATTATTCTACATGAATTTTGATTTAGCAGGATTGCAGGTGAATAGTTGCAATGGAACATTTATTGGTTGTCGATGGCAATTACATGCTTGGGCGTTTTTAACGATAGAGTTAATATCAAAACATTCAACATAGCAAAGCTGCAATTAGCCATTTATCAAATCAAACAAACACTGTATATCTACGTTATGAAACAAATTAAATAATCAGTGTCGAATGATCTTGGACAAATAACATTCAGGATATATTATAATAAACTTGTGATAACACAATCACATTCAGTTTAATTTATGATATAAACCGGGGCGCCAAAATGGTTTGTAGATACCATTTACAAATTGTACAAAGCGTACTTTTAGAATTGTTCAATGAAGTACAATATCTCAATGAACACTTGGGGTTGAAAACAAATTATGACTTTTGTATTTTTGCCTACTAGCTCAGTGGAGCTATTTATTGATATGTTCGAGCACTGGTATCCTATCTGAAGATCGCTTATAGGTCGCTAACAAGTTTTCATAAAATGCACGACCTTTGGCTTCGACGGAAAACACATTACCTCTGAAGATGTGTGAAGACAGAGGCGTGGTTCGGAGATGGCTCGCGGCATGCGAGAAACCCTCCCGCATTCGGGAACCGAACGCTCTTTCCAGCCAGATCGCACCGCTCAGCCTCTGCTGAAGCCAGGAACAAAGTCTAGGACAGCGTCCAGAACGAATGTTCGTAACAGAGTGCCGAACCAGAGTCCAGAACAGAATGATCTCCTCCCGGTGTGGAAGCTCGTACAAAGCCTCTCGCTCCGCCCTCCAGCATCTCGGGCGCTAATGACCCCGACGTCGACGCGCCCTAAAGCAACAACAACAATCCAGCATCACGGGGGACATGCGGAACACAAAATTTCCAGTGTTTGCATATAAGAACGGCGAAGATTTGTCTGCAGGATTCAACATGGTCCACGCGAGTTTTGGTTTGCTTGACTCTTCCCGCGTATGGGTCTCATAGGTGATAAGGTGTGGGAGGGCGAGTTTACCGTTAAGGTCCAACTAGCTGCCCGGCGCCCAACAGCCTGCCCTCACTAAGGAAAGCATTTTGGCAAATCCAGCCGTTTGTCTGACGCCGTGGAGACAACACACAAAGGACGGCTCGAAATACCAACGTTCGCACAATTCTTACTTCCACAGTGCCCGATATCAACTCATTTTAATTCATAGTTCTTTTGCATATTGAATGAAATACAATTGACGTCCGAACTTTATGAAATTTATTCTAATATTAACAAAATTTGATTCATGAATCATCACATTACAATCTGCAGTATCGAAAAAATATAATATTGGTAATTAGCTGATGATAAGATATTATCTGTGTCTAAGGGACCACATTTAACTCGCGGAGTGTCTTCATTATTCAGATTCTGAATAATGAAGACACTTCTCACCAAAAATGCAAAAGCACTGATGCTGAGAATGGAGCTAAAAGAATTACAATAATCATAAAATATAAGTAGATTATAAGTTAGATAATAATTCATTCCACTGTACCAAACACAACATAACCTGCTTACAACTTTTGTACGTAATTAACAGAAAAAAACCAACTGAAGATGCTTCTGCAAAAGAAGTGAAACACGTACGGGAGACCAATAAATACAAAAAAGTCAATTGCTTTGGCGTAATTTATTTATTAATAATAATGTAACCATTTATTTTCCGCTTGAGGCCCGGTACACAGCAGCCTGGATTGCGTCAACAGGCCATCGAGTGTACGGGGCTCGTCTAGGTTGTTGCAGATCAGTAGGTGTTGGGGGTGTTTTGGGTAGAGCTCCTCCTCTCGGATATAATCCTATTTCTTTAAGTTATCTTTCCATCTAGATTCATCAGTTCTCTGTTTAAAGCTATCCAGGTCGTGCAGATTTCTGCTTTGATTTTTCCAAATTATTCGGTTTTTTTATGGTAATGAAGCAGGTGTCGTATACAAGAAGGTCCCTCTTGCTTGAAGCCTTAGGGTTTAAAATTCGGTTCCAATCACTGGATGCCTGGGGACTGCCCCCTGTTTCCGCCTTTCAGTTTCTGCATCTGTACTCCTTCCGATGTCTTGGGTGGCTATGCCCACGAGCTGGTAGCTTAGGTTTACAGGAATATTCGGTCTGTCTTGTTTAGTACTAAATTTACCTTATTCACATGGGGGAAGGGGATGTTTCGCCAAAATGGTGCAGTGCATTCCGTGACAGAGAAACGTAAACACAGTGATAGAGCTGTTGAAGGACTGTTGACTGTGTTCTACATTTGTTCCGAGCACACTTACAGCTTCGTGTCCTCAGAATGGTCTTTGAAGGTGAGGGTACGGTTGAGTTCGACTTTATTTTGGGATAGCTGTTGCCTTCAATAGGTTATGCTCACATCCCTCCTAGGACCTATGCTGCGCAGATGGAAGACACAGACTGTGTTTTTGCAGGGTTGGGCTTCACATGCTTGTTTTTATGATAGCCTGCTAGGTCTTCAAGCGTTGCTGTTTCACCTCTTTGAAGGTATTTCCCTGAGCTTCAATGATTGTGTCATCTGCGTAGAAAATAATGGTTGGTTGATCATTGTTATAGATGTTGTACATCAGTGGTGCAGGAACATTTTCTTAAAGGATTTTTACCGGATAACATTCATAAAGCGCAGTTTGTTTAACGACATTTTTCAATAACTTCAAAGGAAATTTTAAACTAAGATTTTCCCAGATTTTCCTCTTTAAGTCAATAATTTAAAAAAAATCTTGGTTGCCCTTACCAATCCTTCCCAATTCCTTTACTTCTCTCGTGCATCCCCTCATCACTCTCTTCAACACGTGCAGAATAGGCTATTTGACAGTATTCAAAATATATTACAAATTCTAGTCATTCACATAGATTAATGCTTAAGGAAGTGATTTTTGTTAAATTTGAAAAGAAAGATGGATTTTTTTTAATTAAAAAGCGAAATATAAATCAAATTTTTCTTGCCTCTTGTCACGTGACAGAAAACGCTCTGGGATTGGAGATTGCTTTAATGACGTCATTCGGCTACAGGCTCTGCGGCTGAGTATGCAGTGTTTCCCGTTATCCATGTATTACATTATTTTTTGCTGGTTATCTCTTGTTACTAATGAGATTTTGTGTTCAATATAAAATGAATAACAATTTGTAGAAGCCTACAGCGGATAAATTATATGTCGGACTATCTTTAGAAACAACTACTGACTTTTATTCTATGGAGCTTGAGAATCTAATAACTTCAATTCGAGAATCATTTATATTTAAACTGGTAGTTAGAGATTAACAGAAATCCTTTAGAAGAATGACTAAAATTTTAAATTAAGTTAGTTGTTTTAGGAGATATTTACTAGAAAATTACGTGTAGTATAAAGTAAGCACAACAGTTAAATAACTGGATGTTGTGGACAATTTTTCTTAACTGCAGATAAATAATTATAGATAAATAATATTTTTTTTCAACGGAACTTAATTTATTGTTCATTTATTTACCGACCGCGTTCACTTCACTGCACGTAGAAACTGTGATGTTTAAGTATTCACTATTAACCAGAAGAAAAGTAACGATGCTATGATGTCCAGGTAGCTGCATGGTTGAAGAGTGCTATAGGAGTTTGAAGATCCTATATTCGAACCTTGATTAGGATAATATTTTTTTCGTGTGTACTTTTTTGTTTGTTTCTGTTTGCCGTTTGTTGCTTTACAGAATGTCATAAAACGTCATGCAAATGTTTGAAACATAAATTGTTATCATACAAGAAAACTTTCATAAAAAGATAACCTACTGCTTTTTATAATGATACATACCAGAGATACATCAACATTGCAACAAATCCCAAGTACTCCACGGTGAATAATAGGATTTATTTTAACAATAACATTGCACGCTAATCTCCCAACAATTCCGGAACCCTTTGAATACATTTTGTTGGAATTTCTACGTGAATATTCAACTGTATGTTGCCTTTCTGACATAAATGCATCTATTTAAACGGTATTTACTTCTAATGCCAAAGTAATTTTCAGTTGTTTTTTTTTTTTTAATTTTTATCGGTGAGTAAGTAACGTCCAACAGCAACTCACAACTAATATCTAAAGAAAACGCTCACAAATAACAAACATATTCCAAAGCGAGGATCGAACTTAGGAACCCTAACTTTACTGATACTCGCCTTAAAAGCGTACTACATTATCTCAAAGAAATTATGATGCAAATTATATGTACAGTAAATGATATGCGACTTAGTCGCAATGTCGTCTGGGTTTCTATGAGCAAGCTGCAACGACTTTTTTTTCCTATTTCAGCTAATGTAGGAACACTTCAGTTTATTTTGAGAGTTTTTATTATTGTGGTTGTAGATTTATGTACTACACACTGTAAACCATATTTCCAACAATTTATACACAAATTCAGAGAAACAAACCAAACCCACATTTTGAGTATCAAATACAGTAGTTGAAGAAGGTGCAAAGAGGGGCTGCTAGATTTGTTTCTGGAAATTATCGCAGATTGCAATCAGTGACAGATATGATAAAGGAGCTGGAATGGGATTCATTGCAAGACAGGAGGAGGATGAGGAGGGTCATGGGAGTGTACAGGGCGTATACTGGCGATTAGGCATGGAAAGATATTGCAGTAGGTATGAAAAGTAGTTCATGGAAGGGAAAAGATGACCATGACCACAAGCTGGCACTCGATTTCAGGCACAAGGGTGTGGAAGATTTTCTTTTTTAGGTAAGGGTGTCAGGGATTGGAATGAGTTACCAAGGGGAATGATGAATAACTTACCGAAAACATTAAAAGAATTTAAAGTTAAAATTTTGTAGAGGGCAAATGTAGGTGGGTGAAGGATAGGGGGAAGTTGGGTGTGAAGAGAAATTGCCACCGGAGCCTGTGCTCCATTGCAATTAAATTAAATTAAACATTACTTATGTAGTGTGAGTGCCTGCTGACACGTGACGTCACGAGTGTCATGGGCCCGCGCCAGGCAGCAAAGGAACGTTTTGGCGGGCTTTCAAATACTCAATTTTAACGTTCAATTTTACGTAAAATAAGCACTTTTGTCAAAAAATAAATAGTACCCGGTAAATAACGTGTACCAATAAACTATTTAAAACCATTTTAAAAAATAGTCAAATAGCCAATTTTGAAACCTTTTCCTAACACCTGTCTAATATGTCCTGCCCGTTGTGTTTGTTATCAAATGTATTGCCAAGATATTTTTATTAGTTCTGTCAGGACATTCGATGATTCGGTTTTGACGTTAAACCTTACCGGAACATAGGTTCCCCCAATTAAAATTTAACCCAAATCATCCATTTTGTACTTTTCATTATTACAGTAAATTATAAATTACTATGTAGTAAATGAATTTATTAATTGCTTTCTACTAATCACAACGTTTTCTTCTGCATATATTTTATTTTATTTAAATAGCATCTACTCTCGTAAACAAAAAACAAACAAACAAAAAAACAAAATGGACCCAAGTCCGGTGATATTTTTGGTTAAAAATTAAAAATGTAGTTAATCGAGTTTCAAAAGCTGTACACTTTCAAATACCCATTTCCTTTAGTACTTTGGTTGAAAGATTTTTAGTTGTTGAAGTAGCATCCAGGTTTTTATTTCTTTTCTAAAAACGCACGAGCCAGTTCATTTTGAAAGCTGAATTAAGCAGTACCTTATATTTCACTATCGCTTCAAACTTTACCAATAATCAGACGAAGAGCCTTGTGCTGAATTATCATGATGATTATCTCACATCCCTTCTTTCAATTGTTCCATTTTAATTATATCAATAGAAAGTTATACAACTGAAAATATCGTGCAATTATGGCTTCAGAAAAATATACAAACTTTTTTGGTAAAATAATGGAACCTGATAGTAACACAGTGCGGAGAGCTAAATGAGTGAACGGGGGCGGTATTTATTTGTTTCAGTCACTGAGGCAACAGCAGGAAGGTAAAGTGGATTGTCCATGGAGACGACGCAAGAGACCTTCACCACGCATTGAAGTGAAGCAGGGCGGAGAAGGAGTGGGGGTGCATGGCCGGAGTGGAGGGGGCATGGCCGCTTCCATACAGACACGGGGAATATCTACAAAAACCTCAAGGGAACTCTAGGATAAAGGTGATGCCGATATCTGGTGATGGATTATTATGTAACTCGATATGACAAATAAAAAATGAAGAATAAAATTTTTTGATATTCTGCTTAGTTTTCGAGATATTCTGTCCCAAATGTGAAATGGTTTTGGTTGAAATTCAGAAGAAAAAATTGGTTAAAGTCAAATTTTATGATGGATTCTGATTTAAAAAGACGAGACAAATGAAAAATAAAGAATAAAAATTTTCGTTATCTCACCTAGTTCTAGAGATATACTGTATCAAAAGTGAGGTTTCTTGAGTTGAAATGGAGAAGAAAAATTTCGCAAAAGTCAAATTTAATGATCGATTCTTATGTAACACGACGAGACAAATCGAAAATAAAGAATACAATTTTTTGATATCTTGCTTAGTTTTCGGGATATACTGGGAACATCGCAATGTTTGGAAGCGCAATACCGCTGCTGCCGCCATGCGGGAGAGTTTAGAGCCTGCTTCACCGATTTAACGTCACTTCTCCTCCATATATTTCCTTCCTCTATGGATTGTCCTTTCTTCGTTGGCATGTATCTCTGTAGATGACCAGCTGTAAACATTGTAGTATTGATTTTCTGTTGTGTTGTGGGTGTGAATTACTTGAAGCTGTTTCTAGATTTCATTCTATAGATGACTAGCTGGAAGAAGACGACGCTCAGTGAATTTGCTAACAAGATATACGTGTTAAAACCGATTTAATTGTATGTGATATGAATGTTTTTAATTAAAACGTGGCACCGGTCTTTTGCAACTGCTGAGATTGCTTAAAAAGAGCCAATTCTTTGAGGTAAGCATTAACACTTTATGATATAAATTAGTGGATATGATGCAATATATATCGAGTAATACAAACGAAATGGATTACAATAGGTTGTAGTGACTTTCGCTTATGTACATATCCACCACTTTTTTCTCTCTTTCTGTCGCAGAACATTCGGGTCTACTGGAGATCGCGATTCCCCTACAACAACATACAGTAATATCGTTGGAATACTGCTGTAGTCAGTGGCAAGACGTATTAATCTCAAGCAGTAATTCCTTTGTAATACAGCCTGGACCATTATTTTCAAGCACAAATTAGGTTGTAATACAGCCTGGACCATCATGAAACAATTAAATGCACTTCGGGAAGAATTTATAGTGGAATCGTGCGTTTGACAATTGCAGTATTATGACGACAACTCGTGGTGGAATCGCGATCTCCAGTAATCCCGAACATTCTACATTAATTACTGTAATTATTTTACATTGATGTTAATCATTAGAGTAGGCCCAGTCTTTTGCTTTATAGTGTTTCTAATTAGTGATGGAATAATTTTTGCCTTCTTATTATTATGCTGCAAGTGACTATTTTAATCCATTTGATTCGTATCGTTTATTTCCCACAGTTCTTAAATTTCTTGCTAGAAGACCATGTTTATGATATTGCTGAGGTATTTTAGTGATGAATGAATGGAGGCTGTGTCAGTGGAAGTCAGCGAATGTTTTATAGTCTTGTAGTGCTGTTCTGTGAATCTTGGTGCTACACTGCACATTCGCTCCATTTATCTTGTGTGTCTATTGTATCTACTAAGTGATCACTCGTTCCGTCAGTGACCTGAAACCTTACAAGTAGTGTCCACTTCACCCTGTTCTTTTCCAATTAGTCTCATTTCCCTTCCACTTCAATAACATTGGATTTGGCACAAGGGAAAGTTAAAAAATGTTCATTTCAGGCAATGGTTAGTTAACTGTTGGTGTGTGCAGAAAAAAGATAAAAAAATGTTACTGCAGTAAACCTACACAAATCACTCATAATTTACACGGCTTTGGGTCTTCCCTAAAACAAAGAATGAAGTTTTTCAGAAATAAAAGAGAAGAGCAATGATTATTACAGTTCACTGGTATATACAGATCAATAACAAGATATATTAGCAGTAAATGTTATGGTAGTCGCACAATTACTTGGACTCTTAAAGGAATTGTTGTTTTGGTTAGAAAACTGTTGCACAGATTCATCGGATGATACTATTTAATATATGTTGTTCTTACAGCTGTAAAATATATACATACCTCACAAACTTCACTCAAATAGTGTCATAATGTTAAGTGGTGAGCGACTTGTAGTAGGCATGTAGCGATGTATAATGATAACGCAAATGTTCCTTCAACTATATTATTTAAGAATATGTTTCTAATATACCCATCAATAGTGAAGTCATAATGTTACACACAACGCGATTGGAGGATTCCATTTGTTATCATATGTGGCATCCAATGATGGTATTATTACATGCAGTGTAATGCATCGGTGACCAGCAACTATGAAAATCAATTCAACTTTATGATAAAATCAAAATTTCAAGTCCATTAAGCTACAACAGGAAGCACCTATGTCTGTTCTGGTCCAGGCTATATTTCAACCTATCCACAGGCACTGCTGACGATTTTGTTCGATATTTATATTTTTGATGACAGTGATAGCAACATATTCTCAAATAATATCATTCAGAGAACGTGTGCATGATCATAGTTCCTTACAAGGCTCCTCCCAGTTGCTCGTAGTATAATGTTACAATACTTTCTGAGTGGAGTTTGTTAGGTATGTATATATTTTACAGCTCTAAAAGCAGTGGATATTAAACAATACAATCTGTCGAATGTGTGTAACAATTTTCAAACCAAAAGGACAATTTCCAATGATTACGCTAGAGCCCTACTTGTTACTATTCTGTCACATAGCACTACTTCTTGGGCAACTACTGTTCTTGCTTTCTAAACTTTCTATTTGAATTTAATACATTAAATGTTTTGATTTGTAATTTGACTTAAACTTTTAAAAATTGAACATTTCTAATTCATGAAGCCACCAATGTTGTGAACCCTGATTGATAAAGCTATTAATATGTGGGTTGTCAAATTACTTTTCTCAATCCTGTTTTATGTATCATTCGTGTGTAGTGTATTTAAGTCTCTGTAGTGCCAAATACTACAAAACAAATGTTTGATGGGTATTATCTAGATCGCGATACCACTACAGTCACTTACCGCCTCGTGATCGAAACCAGTGTTTCCCAACCTTTTTTGGGTCATGTCCCACTTTTAACATTTTTTTTTTTTTGCCCCCATACATAATTTTTAATAAAAAAATATTTGTTATTAAAGAAACTCATATAGGATGGTTTTTGAAAGAAAACACTTTCATTTTGTCATAAAACACAGTAAGTAAAATTAAAAAAACATATAATGAAATACTAAAATTCAAATTCAAAAGGATGTTTAATAAAGATTTATTATTGAAATTTAGTGTGATCCTTTTAAGAATTTGCTTTTTTGCTATATTTTGTACCTATTTAAATAATCCGAAGAGCAAGCGGTATAGTCGTATCAAGTCAATTAATAAATTGTCCCCCCTAAAAAACCAAATTCCCCCCCTGTGGGGCGTGGGCCCCACGTTGGGAAACACTGATCTAAACACTTCCAGATGGCGAGAGTATTACATCAGTATGTTGCCGAATGTGACATACATTCCACATGCGCCTGTCGTTTACGTCTTAATGCAGCCTGGACCACTGTGATACATAACTGTCGCACACGATATTGCTGATACGCAATATACAAATCTTATCTTTCACTGTTAGTGTGGTCCACTAAATACAAATGGTTAATTTTTTTTATAAATTTTTGTTTCATACGAATGATTTTAATAGCAATTACAGCCACGTGGAGAAATATGGAAGAATGGAATGAAATACAAATTAATGGAATTGTGACTATTAGACTGAATAAAAGCTTGTGTTTCCGGGGCAATTTTCTTACTGACTATCAGTAAATGATTAGTAACTCAAATACACAAGTAACAATTGTTGCATTGCGAATGCTGAATATGTCACACACAGAAAATCAGTGATGTCATAGATACCGGGTGCTATTTGTGTTTATAAGGCTGTAGTCGGAAGTGTTTACATTGTGAGGCTGTAGGCAACTGTAGCTGTATTGCAATGTAGATATTAACAGTAGTGCAGTGTTCAGTTCCTCATGTTCGCACTTGATGGCTGTATTTAATGTGGGAGGCTTTTTGGCCTGGAATATGAATAAAATCCTCTCGGGTAGCTAGACGAGTGAGTCCATCGATAAAACACAGCGTTTTGGCGGTCGTAATCTCTACCGTCATTGTCAAGTAAGGATTAACAATTGTGACACTTGAACTGGATTCAAATCTGAGTGATTCCCAGTTATATGTTTGGTTACTGTGATATAATTCTGTCACATTTGTATTTAATAATGTTTTAATGTTCCCCATTTTTTCACAATGTGTTCTGGTTATATATATTGCTGGCATTGTATCCTGAAATATATTTGTCATGAACTTCCCAGTCCGCTTCTCTTGAGAACAATGATTTCAGTATTCAGGATTTTTCCAAACTATTTCCATCAACATCACACTTATGCTTTTGTTACAAGTGTCCCTCAAAAAAAAAAAAGTTCGTATGTTCAAACATGTACCCTGCAATTATTTTTAAATCACTATAGCTTACATACATAACAAATTTTATCCTACTACGACGACATTAACCTGTGTCAAGTAGACCCGAGAGTTTACAAAAAATGCTACACGTCTTTAGTGGTCAGGGCTGATAGCTTACAACCTTCTTTCTTGATTCTTGGCTGTCCAGGTGGCGCTGCGTCATGTTTCTTGAAACCAATGTTTCGACCCTCATTCTGGGGTCTTCTACCAGGCCAGCCAAGAATCAACTGACTCTGGTCGCGGAAGCCTACGATTACAATCTTCTTTCTTATTTATTTTTTGAATTTTTGATATCACCTAACTACTTGTCCTTCACAAATTGTTAATTATTTCCCTTGGTAATATTTTTCAATCCTTTTCTCTATTAAAGAAAATTTTCCCCCACCCTAGTGCCTGAAATAAAGTGCCCGCTTGTGGTCATGGCTGTACTGCTAGTAATTATGCCAGTATCCACCCAAGCCTAATTGCTAATATATACCGTATACATTCCCATCTGTCAGTTCAGTCATCTCCTACCTTCCACTGACTTGCTGTGACAGATGAAATTTGTGGATATTTAAATAAACCAGGATTAAATAAAAATTGAAAGTAGTTTAATAAAGTAGTAGTATAAGATACTTTTCCTTATTTCAACTATTTGAGATGTTTATTCCACCCAAAATTCTTCTAAAAATCATTGAAATAATTTTGCAATTAGGTTTTGAGTGTTTGGTACAGTTTTGCTAAGTAATTTCAACAGTAGATAATCATGTAATACATTAATAATGTTTCAGTTTCAAAGTTACACATTGTTGTATGCAGATTGCTGTGAACATCCCTATGTTGATAATTAGAGAACTTTTCTGCTTACATGCATGGGTGTGGTGCTGGTTGCAGAATATTGTTTTTTAGATGCTGAAGTACATGGGCTAGCAAGTATACCAGTAATCAATGAAAAAAAGTTTTGCTGCTACCTGCTCTAATTTAAGAAATTGCTTAATGGATCTTTTCTTTCTAAATACTTTTAAGAGGAAGTTTCAATGAACACAGATCAACAAAAATTAAGACTTTCCCAGCATATTTCTGAAATGAGGTTGTAACAGCCCTAATACCTGAATTTTGAATAATATTGTACTGTGTGAAATATTTGTAGTGAGCCAAAGTTTGCTTGAAAGTGATTTGATATGTTTATTTTGTAATTTCTTGTAAATAAGTGTATATAGACTTTGTTTTAGGTAAGAAAAGTATTTAAAGTCCATTTAATATGTTTAAGAACCGAATGGTGCAAGAGAATTTCTTAAAAGTTTGTAATTACATATATTAATGTAAGTTACGATGTCTACAGGACAATTTTCCACCATTTGAAAAGATTTCTGTAAATAATTTTGTATTTAAGTATCTCTAATTACCATTTCTAATCATTTTGTAATGTTATTAATTAATTTTGTATCAATTCCGATTGTTTTTAATATGTTTGATTGTTTGAGTGATTGTTAATGATCGAGAAATATCGGGCGGATGCCTTTGAAGAATTCTCGTAATTTCGATAGACTCTATATAAACAGATTGCCTGGACAGAGAAGTCAGTTTTTCATTAAGTTTGCATTAAGTATTAATTCAGTGTTACAGAGACATTCATTAAGTTTTCATTCAGTAAGTCAGTATTGCATCTTTGGATTATAACAACTGTGATTGTGAATGTCGCTGACTTGTTTTGATTGAAAAATAAAACGAGTATCTCAACTTAACATTTGTTTGGTGGACTTTTTAAAGTAATTAATCAGTTCTTAAACAACCAAAGAACCTTAACATGGCGACCGTTGACATGACGAGAAGTTCTTAAACATCTGTGGGATGTTTATCTTCTAAAAAGAATCTGCAGAAAATTGCGAGGAAATTTCGACCTGCGACGACACGGATTTGACGGCCTCAGGCGGAGATTTTTCATCGGCAATCGGCTGTAATCTTCCGACGTCGAGTGGATTTCCTTCGGCCTCAAAATCGTCTTCCTACAGTGAATTGTGAAAAGTGTGGTTAAGTGTTTGAAGTCAGTGTGGTGTTTAATGGTTAAATAAGTGCTTCTAAGTGAAATTTAATGTGATACAAAATTGAGGAATAATTGTAAGTACTGCATTGAATATTCAAGTGATTTAATTTGCATGCTATTGTGTGGCAGATTGGAAAGATTTTAATTTTACTTAATTTTGTTTTTTATATTGATTTGGCTAATTACTAAAAATGGCTGATAATCAGAACCTGCAAGCATTTTTAGAATCTTTTGTAGCCAAATTTGACGCTAAATTTTCTGAATTTAGAAATGAGTTAATAAGTGATAATGACAGCAAATTTTCTGAAATTAAGTCTCAGTTTTCCGAAATTGATGACAAATTTGATAATAAATTTTCCAAATTTGATAGTAAGTTTTCCAAATTGGATAACAAATTTTCTGAATTTAAAACTGAGTTAAATCTTGATAGCAAATTTTCTGAAATTAATTCTCAGTTTGCTGTAATCAATGATCAGTTTTCTCAACTGCAACAAAACAATGACAAAACGTTCTCTGATTTGACTAAATGTTTTGATGTTAAAATTGCAGAGCAATTTCAGGGTTTTAGCTCTCAATTCAGGGAGGATATTAACAATTTAGATTCTAAATTGGGGAAGGTAGTAACAGAATGTAAGGAAAAATTTGAAAAGGTTACAGAAATTTGTGAACAGAATAAGACTGAATGTGTAAATTTGATTTATAAAGAAGTCAGTGAAAATTGTGATAAGATGAGGGAGGAATATGTTGCTTTATTCCAAGCTAATGATGTTAAAGCTAATGAGTTAAGACAGGAAGTGTTCGGTATAGGGAAAAATGTTAATGCATTGGTAAATCAACAGGAACAGTTAGCGCGTGGATTAGAAAGTAATGTAAATCAATTAGAAAAAAGGGTGACTGGGTTACAGATTCAGTTAAGTCAGGTTCCCTTAACAGGTAATCCAAATTTCAGTGTCGATGTAAAAGAAGAATTTGAATTCTATGATGATAGTGGGAGGCTTCACCCTATTGAATTTATAGATAATTTTGAAAAATCAGATTATTTTAATTTGTTACCCGATAATAAGAAAATTGCACTTGTGGGTAAACATCTTAAGTCTTATGCTAGGGCATGGGGTGATAGACAAGCTAGGGAAGTGACTGACTACAAGCTGTTTAAAGAAAACTTTTTGAAACATTTTTGGTCAACAAGCAGGCAGATTCAAGAAAAGAGAGAGTTGATGACTGGAAGGCCCTATAAACCTGGTAGGGAAACTCAACATGACTTTTTTCATAAATGTTGGATCCGTTGTAAGTATTTAGACCATCCTTATGGAGAGGAGGAATTTATTGATTTGATAGGAGCTAGGCTACCTCAGCAAACAAGAAATTTAATTGCCACTTTGGATGTAGTGAATGTGGATAGAGTTTCGGAATTGTTGAGACGCTTGGATGCCCAGGAGTCATTCAATGAACAACATTACCACCATCAACACCATAGGAGGGGCAGCAGGAGTCCCCCTAGAAGGGGTAATGGGTCAAGGGATGGTAGATCCAGGGGATGGGTTCGTGAGAATTACACAAGGAGGAATGATAATGGGGAAGTGAGAGAACAGAACCCTCAATCTGAAAGGGAAAGGCAGCATGGGGGGCAGGCAAACTAAAGACCACCCCTGTTATGGGCCCCGCAGTGGTGGACAAGAAGGTGGGTCCAGGTACCAACTGCTATGGAGTTAATACCATTTTTATGAATAATCCCCGAGAAGATTTATTAGAAGAGGTGGAGGATAAGAATGAAGTTTTAGATAAAGTTCCCATAGTGCAAATTAATGCTTTTAATAAACAAATAGATGCTCTTATTGACACTGGGTCACAGGTTTCTTGCCTTGCTGAGGGATTATTTAATGAAATTGAAAGCACCAATCAAATTGAAGTGTTACCCGTTAGTAGTATGACAGTTATTACTGCTACTGGTTCTCGTAGTAAGAGAATTAAGCAGGAAATGTTGATGGAAGGTTGTATGGGGACTGTAAATGTAGAAATACCCATGTATGTAGTCCCTAAGTTGAATGCAAATTGCATTTTAGGCATGGATTGGCTTACAAAAGTAAAGGCTTTGGTAGACTGTGGAGAAGGTAACTTACGGATTAAATTAGACAGTGGGGAATACTGGGTTGATTTTGAGAAGACTGTTTGGAAAGGCATACACGAAGTAGATCATGTGAGAGTTAAATATAAGGATGCTGGTGTAGCTAGAGTTTGTGACAAACTATTACCGCAGATTTGTGTAAATGTGTTAAGGCAGAGTAGTGAGATTAATAATCGGATTGAAGGTCAGGAGATAAACGAAGGAAACGTTATTAATTACCCAAACAGTATGAAACTATTACCATCAGACCAACAAGAAACGCTGAAATGTCTAATTGAAGAATATAGGGACGTATTTTCTGACAAACCAGGTCTGATAAAAAATTATGAGTGCAAGCTTACTGTAAAGTCTGAAGAGCCTTTCTTTATTAAGCCATATCCAATTCCTTTGACAAAAAGAGATGAAGTGAATAAGGAAATAAATCGAATGTTAGAGTGGGGGGTAATAGAGAGGTCAAGGAGTCCTTACAATAATCCCTTGGTTGTGGTAATAAAACCGGACAATTCTGTGCGACTAGTTCTTGATGCTCGCACATTAAACAAGCATTTAGTAACAGAACGGGATCATCCTCCACCTATCAGTGAGTTATTGCACAGATTTAAAGGTAAAAGATATATTTCGTCTATCGATTTGACTGCGTCCTATTGGCAAGTCCCGCTTTCAGAAGAATCCCGGAAATACACTGCCTTTCTATTTGATGGCCGTTGTTATAATTTTCGAGTGTTACCATTTGGGTTAAATATTTCAGTGGCTACCTTTATTCGTGCTTTGGATAGTGTGTTAGGAAAGGAATTGCTCGAACAAGTAGAGATATATGTAGACGATATTCTTATAATGTCAGAAACACTTGAGGAACATTGGGTGCTTCTTAGAAAAGTTTTAGAAGCATTGAGAAAGGGGGGTATGACGATTAAGTTAAAGAAATGTACATTTTTGCAAAAAGAGGTTGAATTTTGGGCCATCGTATTACACCACAGGGGATCTTGCCTAGTAATGATAAAATAAATGCCATTAGGAATTTTCCCCGACCTAGAGATAAGAAACAACTACAGAGTTTCTTTGGATTATGTGAATACTATAGGAGATTTCTTCAGGGACAAGCTTTTAAACAGTCCAGCCTTAAGAGATTTGGTTTAAAAAAAGTGTCAGGTGGGTGTGGTCCTCAGAATGTGAAAGAGATTTTCAAAAAATCAAAGATGACTTATGTAATTCCAATATCCTCTATTATCCAGATTGGGATCTAGATTTTTGCCTTGCCGCAGATAGTTCGGACTACGGGTTAGGAGTTCATGTCTTCCAGGAAGTGGTAATCAATGGAGAACTGGATTTTAGGACTATTGCCTTTGCCAGTAGAAAACTGCAGCCAGCTGAAACTAGATACACAATTACTGAACGGGAGGCCTTATCTATTTTGTGGGGTTTGACGAAGTTTAGGTACCTACTGTTAGGTAGAAAAATTATTGTATATACAGACCATAAGGCTCTTTCATTTTTATTAGAATGTAAGTTAGTCCACAGTCGGTTAACCCGTTGGGCATTGGTTCTGCAGGAATATAATTTAGAGATTCGGTATAGACCTGCTAGTAAAAATCAAGTTGCAGATGCTTTGTCACGTCTACCGTTAGGTCTGGATTCCGAAAAAGCGATGTCTAGGACCACAGACTGAGGTTAGAATTGCTTATCTAAAAGGAGTACCGTATGAAACTGAGGTTAAGTATTCCTTGAGACAAATCAAAGAGGAACAGGACAAAGATGTAGCTATAGCAGAAGTAAAAACTAATCTTGATAGCCCAGAACACAGAGATAAGCTTCAGAAATATTATACTTTGCACGGGGAAGTATTGTTTAGAAGGACTAGTGAAGATGAGGATGATTGGAAGTTATGGCTTCCAGAAAGTTTGGTTGAAAAAATTGTTTGGCATCACCACTATAGTTATGGGCCATCCAAGTGTTACCGAGTGTTGAGGGAAGATACATACTTCTATAATATGAGAAGGAAGATTTCGAAGCTATTAAAATCTTGTCAAGTGTGTCAAAGATCTAAAATAGATAGTGTTAAACGAGTGGGGAAAATGCAAAATATCATCCCAAGTAGTGTATTGGAATTAGTTTCTGCTGATGTTCTTGGCCCGCTACCCATGTCTCGGGGAGGGGTGACCCAAGTTTTAGTTTTATTTGATGTTTTTTTCCAAATTCGTTAAACTTTACCCTGTAAAGAAGTCTACGGCTAAAATTTTGGTTAGAAAAGTGATTGATGAATATTGTCAAAAAGTAGGTAAACCTAAGAGGGTGCTTTCGGACAATGCCCCGCAATTAACTAGTCAAGTGTGGACAGAAAAACTTGAACAAGAAGGAATAGAGGTTATACATACTTCTGCTTATCATCCAGCAGGAAATCCCGTAGAACGCCTAATGAGGGAAATTGGACGTTGGTTTAGGACATATTGTACAGACCAACACAGTAAGTGGGCATGTGAAGTAGAAAATTTTGAAAATGTAATTAACTCTATACCTAGTGATACAACTGGAATACCACCCATTGAGCTGATGTTTAAGAAACCGGCTAACAGATTAATTCGAGAATGTGTTAGTTTTCCAAATAGGAAGAGTTTCAACTATGAGGAAAAGGTAGCTTTAGCTCTTAAAAATTTAAAGGAAAATGCAACAAGGAGAAAGAAAAGGCATGATGAAGGTCAGAAGTGTATAGAATATAAAGTGGGTGATTTGGTGTTAGTTGAAGTTCATAGTAAGTCATCAGCTTTGCGACAAGAGACTCGTAAGTTTAACCGTTTGTTTGAAGGCCCTTTCAGGATAGAGTCGATACCAAGGAAAAACTCTTATGAGCTAATTGACCCTGAGAGTGGTAAATGTAAGGGGGTGTATAATGTTGAAGCCCTAAAACCCTTTTATGAATAAGTGGTCACTTATGAAATATGCCCCTATATGTGTAAATATCTAATTTTGTAAAAAAGTTTATCAATTGATGTATGTAAATAGTTTGTGTGAGTACTTAAGTTAAGATGCAGATGTCATAATACTGAATGTTTAAAATGTAAACATTTCACGGTATAAAGCAATTTGTGACACTTTTGTGTAGAAACTTTTGATGGTTTCATGATGTTGTGACTTTCTACACTGTGATGACAAATTATCAGCTGTAAAATGTAAATAGACTGTTGTCATAAACAAGCAGACATCAATTGTGTAATTTGGAGTGAAAATAATTGTAACTTAAGGTGATGGCATTGAACGTTTGTTGTTCTAAACAGTAAATGAAAAAAAAATGATTGGATCTGAGAAAGACAATTATTGTAAACAAAATCAGTGTCAGGGACTATGTGCAGTTGTATGTAATGAAGAATTGTATTTGTTCATTGTAAAAGTCATTATGGTTGATTGATTGTAATCTGTTCGTGTCTGCATTATGTGTACATTCAACCTGCTTAGATTCGTGACGGATTCAATCAATTTTATCTGTGTAAAATTAAGTGAATCCTGGGGAGGGGTTGTAACAGCCCTAATACCTGAATTTTGAATAATATTGTACTGTGTGAAATATTTGTAGTGAGCCAAAGTTTGCTTGAAAGTGATTTGATATGTTTATTTGTAATTTCTTGTAAATAAGTGTATATAGACTTTGTTTTAGGTAAGAAAAGTATTTAAAGTCCATTTAATATGTTTAAGAACCGAATGG
The DNA here is from genome assembly GCA_031002005.1 of Vandiemenella viatica. Classification (NCBI taxonomy): domain Eukaryota; kingdom Metazoa; phylum Arthropoda; class Insecta; order Orthoptera; family Morabidae; genus Vandiemenella; species Vandiemenella viatica. The sequence goes on from JARYHS010007075.1 coordinate 6,422,347, forward strand.
TGCAAGAGAATTTCTTAAAAGTTTGTAATTACATATATTAATGTAAGTTACGATGTCTACAGGACAATTTTCCACCATTTGAAAAGATTTCTGTAAATAATTTTGTATTTAAGTATCTCTAATTACCATTTCTAATCATTTTGTAATGTTATTAATTAATTTTGTATCAATTCCGATTGTTTTTAATATGTTTGATTGTTTGAGTGATTGTTAATGATCGAGAAATATCGGGCGGATGCCTTTGAAGAATTCTCGTAATTTCGATAGACTCTATATAAACAGATTGCCTGGACAGAGAAGTCAGTTTTTCATTAAGTTTGCATTAAGTATTAATTCAGTGTTACAGAGACATTCATTAAGTTTTCATTCAGTAAGTCAGTATTGCATCTTTGGATTATAACAACTGTGATTGTGAATGTCGCTGACTTGTTTTGATTGAAAAATAAAACGAGTATCTCAACTTAACATTTGTTTGGTGGACTTTTTAAGTAATTAATCAGTTCTTAAACAACCAAAGAACCTTAACAAGGTCTTCGTGGGTTCTCCACAGGATAGCATTAACAAAGACAAGCTTTCAGCGGCTAGCTCTACTGCCATCATGGCACAGAACCCATGAATACCTCATTGCAGATCATTAAGTTGAATAATTAAAAATTTAAAAATGTTAGTCTTTTAACTAAGTAAACTTGCCATTTGAAGTATGCAGTATCAAGAAACATTAGAAAGAGTTTGAAGTACTATAAACAATCGAGACACCATATCATCAATTGCGGGTAACCAGTAGGTAGCGAGCAATAGCAATTTCAGGTTGTGACCAAGGCAGGTCGGGAAACAGACAGTTGCTTGAGCTGTTATATCACAACCCATCTACTTCATCGTATCTATTACTGATTATATTCCATGATAATGTCCACAAATATCTCTAGCTGCCCTGTTCAACTTGCATATTTGAAACCTAATAAGTAGAAGCCATATTACTATGCTATGTTCAACAAACGGTTTGACCAAGGTTTGTAGCCCAAATCCTTTACTTCCATAGTACATTCCTTTATTATCCTATCCAGTATGTGAGGGGTTGTGAAACCTCCTCCTACCACTGCCTTATTGTATCATACATGGATATTAATATAACTGCTAAACCATTTCATATCAAGAAAGAAATTTTAACAAGACTACTGAAAGGTGAAAATTTGTAAAGTTTTTGTTTTTGAAATGAGTAATTTAATTCAGATTTAGTTATCAACTACTGAGTGTGTATCCAGAGAACTATGTGGATAATCTTAGTGAAATAGAAACCAATTCATAACAGAAATTATTCTTTCCTAGTAAATTGTAATAATTGCAGTGAATTTTTTTGTTATGTAGTCTTCTAAAATATACTCCAAAAAATGTATTTACCTTTATTTTATGACCTTAATAAAAAATGTAATATTTATCTTGGACTACCTAAAATTTAAATGCTTTAAAAATGGCAGATGCTAAACATTATCATAAAATAATCTAATAGCAAAAAGAATTTTCTGTAAATGAAATGCCAATTAACAAGTGTATTAACATTTACAACTAAAGTGTTTACTTAAAATTTCATCCATTGGCTCTAATAAAATATTAAAACTTCATCGTAATCCCTGCAGTAAAACAGTATGAAGTAATTTCTTCCACACCAAATCTGCATGTGCTGCAATGGTTTCTGTGATTTGGTAGCCTCTGTTGTTTTTAATGTAAAACATTCAAATAGATTCTATATGTTCAACAAAATTAAATCTTTATATACATTGTAAATAACTGAACTTTTCTTCTTTCTAGGGCGGCAATTGTATTTCAAGAGCAACCTTTATTTCAGCACTACGACCATGCACAATAATTGTACTTGAGTACTGTAGAATCGTGCACACACTTGTACATTGTTTTATCTCATTATCTTTTAGTATGACTAATGTCAGTGATTCTTATAAAAACAGCAGTAGTACCACATCCGTTCCACGTCCACTGCAGTTAACTTGTGTCATTTGTCTCCAGTTATTTCAGTCACGTAGCTCTCTGATAACTCATGCTTTCAGCCACCACGCACAGTTAAATGCTCCATTATACACCTGCAAACAATGTGGTAAAGTTTTTCGAGGCAAGTTTCTGTTGTATACACATAGTTCTTACTGCAGTAATAGATATTGCTTGCCAATCTCTCCATTACTTCAGCTTTCATGTGCATCGTGCACACACATTTTTTCATCAGAAGACCCCCTAATGAAACATTTGTTTTCCCATATCTCAACTGTTTCGTGTCCACGCTTTATCTGCAATTACTGCACTCGGGTATTCAGGAATCAAGCGCACTCCTGTTCCATCAATGCAGTGGTGGAGATTCACTACTACCTTTAACAACTTCACAATCAAGGTAAGATGAGTATCGCACTTTATTTTAAACTAATTCTGTCAGTTGTTAAAGCCTACAGGGGTTAATTTCCTTTAGAAATAAATTTATTTAATATCTGTACTTATATGATGTTAACCTTAGCATCTAGAAATTGATCTGGGCCTTATTTTTATTTATTTTGGATAAATATACCAGTATGTTTTTTTTTTCCGTCGTTCTGCCCAACTCAGGAGCGCGAGTGAACTTATCTAGCAGATGTGTTTTTCCTCTGTTCCCAGAATCTCTTCATCCTTTCGCTGTGCTCTTTCCTTCGTTCTTCTGTCCAAGTGTTCCTTCTTCTAATATACTGGCTGTTGGCAAACTGGTGGTTATTGCCCATGCTACTTAATCGGTGTCTGACCTCTATGATATCATCTGTTATTCCAATTTCCTAGAGATCCTTTTCAATTTCAGTTAGCCAGTTGTTTTCGATTTTCATTGAAATGGCCAGGTTTGGAATTCTTTTTGTTAGTCTGTTGTTACTCATTCTGATAATATGGTCGTAGAATTTAATTCTTCTTTTCCTGAATGTGTCTGAAATTTTTTCCAAAGGTGATATAGTTCGTGTGATTTCCTTTTCGTCCAAATTCCACAGGTACAAACTGGGCCAAAGATTTTCCTTAAAATTTTCCTTTATTGCTTTTCAGTATCTTTAATCAACAATCTGCTCCCCAATGATCAAAGTGTCCAATGCGTATGATGCCTCCGGTTTGATAACAGTTTTATAGTGTCTTAACTTGGCGTTTCGGGATATTGACTTCTTGTTGTATCTGTTCCAGGTGATTCTATAGGCTTTTTGTAATTTAGTTATTCTCTCCTTGTTTGCTTTACAATTTAGTCCTGCAGGTTGGATAGTTTCTCCTAGATATCTGAATTTAGTTCCGTGAGTGATATTGTCAAATCGAGTTTCTAAGGGTTGTCCATCTTGGTACTGTGAAGATTCTTCCATATATTGGGTTTTAGTATATGAGATTTGGAGACCACATTTAGCTGAAATTTTATGCAGTTTTTCAAGGGTGTGGACTGCCTCTTACCTATTGTTGGAGAGTATTGCTAGATCATCTGCAAAAGCCAAATACAACAAGTGATGTTTATTTCTGAGTAGTCGCCAATGGTTATTCCTTTCACTTCTTTCTACTAGGTTTTGATTAGTTTGTCCAGAACATGATTCAACAAAAGGGGTGACAGTCCATCTCCTTGTCGAACTCCTGTCCTGATTTTAAAAGGTTCAGACACCTCACCTAATAACCTTACTTTTGAAATGGTATCCGTTAATGCCTGTTTGATTAATTCTCTTGTTTTCCTGTCTACTTTGTATTCTTCTAGTATCTTAAAAAGTGTTTTTCTTTATTTATGGAAATAAATTAAAAGAACTTAAACGGAATAATCAGTTTCATAATATAGCTCTATCTACCAAACATCTTTTCATTTAAATGACTTCTCCAGCTGCTACTGCCTGTACTGGTACCTCCACCACCAAGACGTTTACCACTAGTTTAACGTTTACACTTCTGTTAATGCATGTGATTGGGTGCATTGGTAAAGGGTTGAGCTGCTATAATACTGAGAGGATTCCATTAACATCTGATAGGGTGACTTCCTTGGATACAATTGAAGTTTCTGAGGTGAATTGTGTCATGGTCACAGAACCCTAGACATCTTATCCAAGCTTTGTTTGATGTCAGACTTCCAGATTTTATATTTATGAAAATTTCTTGTGTGTAAACATTCTAAGAAGATTCTTCGTCTTTGCCACTGCCCTATTTCTCATACAATTAATGACTGCACCTCCTCCTGTTAATACTCTCCTTCCATCCTCAAGTGAAGTAACTTCCTCATCCAGCAATTGCTGACAACTTTCAGATGGCCTGTCTTTAATTTGAATACTACATTATCCTGCCTACTTTCATCACCTGTTTGTTCCTGTGATATTTTACTTATACTTGAATATGTGGTATGGCCACTAATAAAATATTTTACATCTTTAGAATGGCAGCAATCGTATAAGACTTGGTGCATTAAATCTGATCTCCTTGTTATATATATTTTTCCTTTTCATGATTACTATTTACTACAAAATATTGTGAATTATATAAATTATCTGGTTTATGTTTAGTTTTTTTACTCATTTCTGCCTTCATTTTAGTCAAATAGTAGTTTTACTTTGCTAGTTTCTTTTTCTTTTACTCTAACCTAAAAGCATGTTAATTCTTATTAAAACAATCAGTAATATTTATATACAGTATATTGTTTGTACATGTTTTTGTTTCTCAATCAATTAATAGTCAATTTATAGAAGCTAGAATTTCAACATGCTCTGTATAGAAATGTAGTCTTCACGGGTTTTCCGCCGTATGTTGTTGAAATGCGACAACGAGCTTTTGGTGGCTGACTCTGCCATCTGAAGGTGGCGGCAGAGTTAGCCGCCGAAAGCTCAATGTCGCATTTCAACAACATATGGCGGAAAACCCGTGAAGACTACATTTCATCGATACGCCGTGAAAGCCTTCTATCTCACATGCTCTGTATAGCTTCAATTGGTAATAATTATTATTTTCTTTTTGATTATTATGGCACTTCCAACTAAATTCTACAAAAAGGTTTCCAGTTCAGTTCCTAACACTATAATACAGGACTTCAACAAATTGAGCTATACCCAATTTTCACTGTAGTGTTTTAAGTTCAGTTCTGCTTGAGCAATGTAAATGACATCCAATGAGGCAATAAGCTTAGTTTGTCTTTGCTAAATCACTTGCTAAGTCAACTGAATTTTTTTTTCAGTTATTCTCATTTTATTTTAGTATATTTCCTTCCACAAGTAAAAAATTGAGTTTAATTTAAACTAATAGTTGCAGGCTTCTCTGAAGTATCTCCAATGTATATTCTAATCCAATGTATTACAATACTGGAACAGAAACCAAAGCTTGTAGGTATTTTGAAGAATTTATTAATTCTTGGATATCAAGGAAGTAGTTTTGTATCTGTAACAGTATAGCCTCTTGGACATTATATCTCTCTTGAATATGCAAACAGGAAAGTGCTAAAAACCAGCGAATGTGTCTAAGATGTACACAAAATGGCCTCTGTGTACTGAATTTTTATTATTTTGATAGATTGACTTATAGCATCCTTTCAACTTGTTCATTTGAAATCCGAATTAATTAGGATCATTCCATTCAGTTTCAATTCTAAGTTAATGATTTCTAGGATCTTTCACTAAGTCTTTCCGGCAATACTTAGTGAGCAGACTGGATACAAGAATACTCTTATGAGCCATTATCATTGATTGTGTAATTCTTTAGCTGTTACAGACAAATAATGTTTAGTGAAGCAGGTATCACTATTAAGTATAGCCTTCCAATGAACAGTTTTCCTCATTCACATGGTACATTTTATTCCCCCATAATTTCTAAGCCCATTTTGACATTCGCTCACCGGTCCTGGTTAATTAACATTAATGTTTGAGGCAGGCATTTATGAGTTTGTGGATTTTAATCTCTGTCTATCCATACAGAATTAAAAAAAAAAATCAATAGTTGAATACTGGGATGGTTTCTTCAAAAGGCCAAGATCTACTTCTTCTTTATTTCTCGCCAACATCCCATCATTGCTTTAATTATGTTGATGTCGATAAGCCATAGAGCCAGAAAAATGAAATGAAAAATAATCTCATAGCAAGGAGAAAGCATACAGTTGGAGATTATTGATAGGTTATAGGCTGTGGCAATCTTTGGCAAAAAAGAAGAACATCAACATTAATACGTTGATTTATTGGCGTTAACAGCCAGGGATATACCAGTCGGAAATGGTGACTAGGGCAAGCATCAAAGTTGCGCCCTTTCATAAATTATCTCAGTATAAAATAAAACAATCATAACTCTTAATACATACTTTTATTTTCTGTTTTAGAACATAATTATTTCATAATCTTAAATTTAATATTGCATCATCCTTGCCCTCTGCGACGCAAATAGATTAATAACATTTTCAAAATCTATTTCTTCAATTTCTTCTCGATCTATACTGAGCAAAGCCTTTCTTGACCCATTGTAGCCATCAAATATGAATGTAATAATTTTAGCTTACTGAAAGATTGCTTGCGACTTGTGATGCATATTGCAAGCGTAACGTATACTGAAATGCGCTGATTCGGAAAGACGCTCTCATCTCGGTACTCAACAATGAATTAAAGAAGATCTTCAGATCTTTTCACGTTTTCCTTGTATATATTAGAATTAGAACATCCAAAATTTCTTTGGATATGTTCTCTGTTATTATCACAACCATATAAGTCTCAAAATCGTTTAGAATACTTTTTTAAATGGTCGCAATTTCCAGTGCTGCTACACAGTTTTTTAATATCTAGGAGAAATCCAAGTCTGACAATGGTTTCGTACAGCTTTCGCTCATTTCACAGACAATATGATCCTGCGATCCCTTTAAAACTTGTTTTACTTCCTATTTTACATTATCTCTAGCCATATGTTGTTGTTTTTTTTTCGCCTTTGGCATCTTTCAATCAGATTCCATTCCTGGCAAAGATTGAAACCTGTCTCAAGTACATCACTAACCAATGGTAATAGAGTTGGAGGGTTTTTATATTGATGGCAGCAACATGAAAATTCATGCTAGGATCCTGCAGCCGCTTTTGAACACGATCAATAGAACAAAGCCAGAAAATTGTAGGACAACATGCGATTGTATAGAAGTCTTGCTGACTTCTTGTTTCATTGGTTTGATTTCCATCATCTGTCATGTCTTGGAGAACTTTAGGCATATCTTCAAGATATTTGTTATCTGGCTTAACTGCTTACACCCTTGCATTCCATCTTGTTTCAGACTCTGATTTTATAACCGTAGGTACTGAGTTCCTGAGATTTCCCCAGCGCACAGTGGAAGGAGAAAAGAATACATACATAGTTCAGAAAAGCATGTCCATTATAGTATCATGCTTTGTTGCATGTACACCAAACAAATTGAGTAAATGATTATCACAATTCACAAATGTCAGCAGGTTATTGTTTTCGTTTATTCTTCTGTAAACACCAGTTCGGTGCCCAGCCATCACAGCAGCATTGTCAGAACATTGTGAATGACAATCCTGTTTATCCATACCATATTTCTCTTGCTGTTTAAGTATTTCGTCAACTAAGCTACCAACATCCTTTTGATTCATCTGAATGAAAAAGGAAAGGACTCTCAAATGTAGACTGATTTCCTCTCAAAATCAACTTCTATGTATCTCACTACTTCTGACATCTGCTAACAATGTGCATGATCAGCTGTAGAGTCAAACATGAGACAACAGTACGTTGATTTGTGAATGTTTCACAATAAACTTTGGTGAACAGTGGTGGCTATCAGATGAATGAAATCGTGGTGAATACGAGGTGAAAAGTAAGACATGGTGCCAGGATAATTTTTTACCTGAGGAAGATGGTTATTCATGATGGGATCAAATATATTTAGAAGCTTTATTAATCTAAGGAAATTACCAACATTATTGCTTTCGGGTCCATCACATGTACTAAGTGACTTTGTGACCTGGTAATGCAAGATTCTGAGTGCCAAGAAATTTTATGCAGTGGAAGATTCTCTTTAATACATTATACCACTTTTGTTTTTCTGTCTTGCTCTCGATTTGAAGTTCAGCATCAATAATTAATCCCTTTAGATGCAGCAACATTTTTTTTCCCCATTTCTTTCCACTCTCAAGATTATTCTTAGCATTTTCATGGGCCTTACAGTTGCTTTCCAGTGTGTAATTCCAGCTACGTGCTCCAATGAAGATAGATTATCTAACTGTGAAATTTAAGCCGGTAGATGCAAAAAGCAGATTTTTAGATGGGGAATAGACTAGTCATGAGCAATTCACATCTCCACCATGATTTCCTAGTTTCCTATTAAACCAGCTTTTGTCATATAATGGTTACTTGTAGGCATTAAAGGACTATAAGTATTTTGAAAACATTTTGGACCCATTTTAATTATTTCTGTTTTAAACAATCTGAAAGAATTGATTTCCCAGTTATCTTATCAAAGTTTAGAAGTCCAATATTATGCTGCTTAATTACTTCTGGTATGAGAGTAATTGAGTTTTCTACATCATCCATCATATCACCTCTACTAACTTTTTCTCCCACTGTAATACTAATGTTTTCAACAAATTCTTCAGTAGCCTTAGAACCCATAGCCTCACTGCTCTTAATCTCATGACACTCAGAATTATGTAAAGTCATATCCTCCTCATCTTATGCTAAATTAGACTTGTCATTTTACTGTACATATCGATGCAGGCAATTCCTTAGAACCTGTTGAACTTCCAGTAGTCGACTTTTCAATGAGAAAGTACCTATACTTACATAAAAACAAAGTTTTTCTCAGCGTTGAGAATATAAAAATTATTCCTGGATGACTAGCCGATTTATAATAATTACACTTACAGTAACACAATGTTTGGGCGATCAGAAGATGGCGGTGCCAGCGAATCAGATTGCCAAACTAATGTTTCACTGTAAGTGTAATTATAACACTGATTTAAATCTGCTAGTTACCCAAGAACAATTTTTATATAGTACCTACACTTCTTGAAGTACTTGCAGGATTTTTGTGTTACTTCATCCAGCAATTTTCGTTTTTTCCGCCCCTCAATCCGTCTCTCTTTTTTCTTTGAAAACAAAATCGTTTCATATTGTGCAGGTATCATTGTGAAATAAAGTTGCTTCAAGCGAGCTCATGACATATGCAATGCAAATAAAATACACAACTGTGTCACGCCAATCACCTGATCAGCAATCAAACAATGGAGAAAGTATTGATTATCTTATTTTCTTAGAGAAAAATTTGCAAGTGCCGGCATGGAGCCGCTGCTATTGGTCCATTCAAAGACATTTCGACAGAGCACACAATATACCTTCTGTTTGTGTTCTGATTCACTGTTTACACATTCCTTCTCACTCGTTTGCAAAGAAGCTAACCACCTGTGCGCTGGTATCGCAGAATTGTTTGTATATGGTTTATTTTGATTTTTAAGTTTAATATTTTGCCAATTTTGTGCCCCTCTTCCAATGGTGCCCAGGGAACGTGCCCTACCTGCCCCACCCTAGATACGCCACTGTTAACAACTAGAAAATTTAATTCATGCAGAGGATTTTTAATATTGTAAATTAATACCAATAGTGACTAGAAGTCAACTAAAGATAGCTTTTTACTTTGTGGATTTTATTTAGTGTTGCCTGTTGTGTATAAATGCTATTTATGTTCTCCAAGAATACAGATTAATTTTCAATTGGTGGTTAGGTCGTGATTTATTTATTAACTGGTTCAAATAAAGTTTAAGTGATTTTAGAATGAGATTTTGATATTATTATATAATTTATTTAAAATGCTTAAACAATGTAATTTGATATGACTATATCCACAAAGGTAATAGTTCAATAACTGTCGAATCATATATTGATGTACAACATGGCATAATCATAACAAGGACTGTGCAAATAATAATAATAATGATAATAATAATAGGGAAAAAGAGATAAAGAAGTTGTCAAAAACCTGCAAAGAGAATCAGTTTAAAAAATATTACATTCTATGCAGATCGAATTGATTGAAAGTAAAGTTCCATAGTGTAAAGATACTGACTTGATATGCTGCTGCACTCTATAACCATCAGTGGGCTCTAATGTCACATCACTGGACGCATTCCGAACAGCTGTTTGCCGCTGGGAAAGATGGAATAAGAAACCTCAAAGCAAGCGACAGTAGATCATAGAAAAGTACTTAATTTTGCTAACTTAAAATAGTGAAAGAAAGAAAGAATTAATTTTTGTTGCAGTAATCTTTTAAAATAAGGAAATTTATTTCAACAAATTTTATGCTTGGAGAATTCTCTGTATCTTAACATTTGCTTATAATTGGTGTATGCTTTGTTGGCTTTATGCTATTTTCCTTTTTCATATGCACATTTTCTGGAAATAGAAAATAATATTAATGCATTATAAGTAATTTATATCCTTTAATTTGTAGGCAGTTTTAATTTTATTTTGGCAAAAAAGTGGACTTTCCTGCATTAAATGGATAAAAGACTTATTTTTACATTCCTCTCAGTCTGAATTGTTGTCGCTGGTCTGTAATTGGTGAATAATCTTTTATTCAGTTTTTTTGTTTCATTAAGTAGAGGTTAGTTATCAATTACTGCTTGTTATTGGTATTAGTCAATCTGTTGGAGCTACTTTCGAAATAAAATTTCTTACCTTTGTGGCATCAAGAATCTGTTATAAAAGGGGTGATGCACAAGGAAATGGTGTCTTTACATGAAGTTCTAGCTCTTTTATGGGAAGGATAGAGCATAGTATAAGTAATATCGATGACAAATTAAGTGCACTTCAAACATATTATGATTACAAATTTAATAGCCTTCAAACAGCTAATAATACAATTCAAAGAACTATCCAATTTAATATTAATGAGAAATTCATTTTCTTGATTGGATATAATTGACAAACTGTTTATGAAACAACAAAAGGAACTTGACTGATTTTGTGATGTTAGATTCCATATTGAAAGAAATGCAACAAGGATTCAAGACCATTAACAATCAAAACGAAGTGAAGATTGAAGTGGAAGGAGTGCCTGTGAAAGATGATAACTTATGTATGAACACTTTCCCGGTTAGTGTTATAGAAGGACGAGCTTTGGTGGCTAGACCAGACGTGAAGATGGTGCCAGAGCTAGCCGCCAAAACTCGTCCTTCTGCAACTCTCCCCAGGATACACAGAATATACATTTCATGGTAAATTATTATAGTCTATAAGCAGTTCGAAGCATTTTGAGGAATTGAGCAGTATAACACATATTTGTGGTCCAGGGACCAAACAGATTTAAAGTAAAAGGACAAATAGAGGATGAAGATGGCATACAAGAAGATGAAAATGACATATAAAAAATGAAAATGGCATAGAAGAAGTTGAGAATGACACAAAGTGGTAAAAATAATGTGCATAGATATTACAGTTTTTCCAAGGGAAATAAAAATGGCAATCAAGACAATTGTTATTGGAAAGTAAGTGATAATGAAAGAGATGAAATAGGAAATAGGAAAAATACTACCTAATGGAAGATACGCAAGCAATTGACAGTAAAGGGAAAGCCATGCATTCACTTCTGTCATTGGTACCCTTAACCTAACCCACTAACCCTTCCTGATAAGGGGACCTAAAGTTAAACGTGGAATTTGAACTTTAAAAGCTGTACTTGAGGTGAAGTTCTGGCTATGGGCCATGCCCCGACTATGACCACTGAACCATTCTAAAGAATCTTGTTTAACAGGTGCCCCTTGAGTTTCTATTTGGGAGACTGTTTTACCTCTAGAATTTTTACACAGGATGAAGTTATCATTCCATATATAATTTGAGATAATTATACATGTTCTGACTACTTCTTTGGTCTTTAATGGAAGATATTCAATTACTTTCTGCATCCTAATGCTGCTGATCATTTCTGATTTATCCACCATTTGTAATTGTTTCAAACACCAAGGGCAAGTAAGCACTGTGGACTGATTCTCCGTTCTCTTTTATTTTTCACCATTGCTTGTCAGATTCATTCTCAGATGTGTGGAATTGTTGGGGTCTCAAAATTTCAAGGAATAATAAGGTATGTGCTTTAGCTAGTGAACTTCAGTTTTAGCTCGGATTAAAGGACCAATTTGTTGATCATACTGTTGGTTTCGTGTGTTTTATAATAAAATCCTAATATATGATCTACTGTTAATTCACACAAACTATTATCATCTCAAACCAAACATTTTATATATTTATATTGAGTTAACTCATTTGTGTCGTTTAAGTGGTGGAGTGCTTCAAATATGTGAGACTTAAGATGTTACAGTTGTTGATAAAATAATAATTAATTTTTTATTTGTCAGTTTATGTGAAGGAATTCCTTTAAGAAACGTTGGGAGGCAGTATTTAACAACTGAGAAAACTTAAACCCTTTAGTTTGGTAGATGATCCCTAAAGCATCACATTGCTTCTTTTATTTAAAAGTTATATCTCTGTACGTATATCTTGTCTTCTAGGTCTGTATGTAATTTTTAAACTAAGAATTTTATTTCCATAAAGTACATATTATTTCATGATTCAGTAGCAGTTTCCGATCAGTTTAATCTTTTATTTTAGCATATGTGGTATCTTAAGAAAAAAGTATCTATTTTGTTTTGTTTGAAAATATTGGCCAGTCATATCACATCAGTGACGTAACTGCCAAAATTTATTTCTTAACACAATAGTTCTAAAGATCAATATATGTTATTAAACTTTAATGTTGTTACCTTCTAATTTTTCTAGGTATGGTGATGATACTGAAACTAACATCAACAACTGTGACCAGATAATTGCTTCAAGCAAACAGTTATGCACATCATCTATAGGTTCTGGTACCTTCCAAGATCACAGTAAAATAGATTTTGGAGTAGAAAAAGTTGCTGGTGGGCTTGATGAGCAATGTATTGTGCTACCTGAAAATGGAGAAAGATTAAAATTACATGATCATCCTATTGTTTGTGAAATTTGTGGAAAATCGTTTAAGCATATTTGTACCCTGGTAGCACACAAGAAAATGCATTTAGGAGATTACCCATATATTTGTAAAGTTTGTGGAAAATCATTTTCTGTATCTACGGATCTTATAAATCATGAATCAGAACATTCTACTTTGTCCTGTGCTATATGCAGGAAAACATTTAAACATTCTTCTTTTTTGAAAATTCATCAGAGAATGCATTTACTTAAACAACCATTTGTATGTGAAATTTGTGGAAAATCGTTTACACATTCTCGAAAGCTCAAAAGGCATAAACAAATACATTCAAAAGAGCGAAAGTTTGTTTGTAAAATTTGTGGAATGTCTTTTGTAGTGCTGACGGGTCTTGAACATCATCGGAGAATACATACAGATGAGCGTCCATTCACTTGTGATGTGTGCAAAAAATCGTTTCTAAAATCTTCGGGCCTTAAACAGCACAAGCTGACTCATTTGGATGAGCGTCCATTTGACTGTGATGTTTGTGGAAAATCTTTCAGGCAACTTGATCAACTGATAAACCACCAGAGAATACATTCAGAAGAACGTCTATTTTCTTGTGATATATGCGGAAAATCGTTTAAGCAGCCGGGTAATGTCAAAAGTCACCAAATAATACATTCCGGAATACGTCCTTTTTGTTGTGAGGTTTGTGGGAAATCATTTTACAAATCAGGTAGTTTTAAAAACCACCAGAGAATACATTCAGATGAACGGCAATTTTCTTGTGAAACTTGTGGAAAATCATTTAACACGCGGAGATCCGTAAAAAAGCATCAGTTGATACACTCAGATTACCGTCCATTTGTTTGTAATGTTTGTGGAAAATCTTTTCGTGGCATCTCTTTCTTGAATGAACATCAAAAAATACATGTTAGTGAACGACCCTTTGCTTGTAATGTTTGTGAAAAGTCTTTTGTGCGACCTTCACACTTAAAAGCCCATCAAAGACAGCATACTGATGAACGTCCTTTTGCCTGTGAAGTGTGTGGAAAGTGTTTTAATGAATCTGCAAACCTTAAAAAGCATTCAAGACTACATTAGGCTGAAAACCCATTTTTGTTCATGTTTGTGTAACATTTATGATGGGTCCTGAAAACTTGAAAACATCAGAAATTATAATATTGTTAACATTATTTTTCTTGAATCTTTTAGGATATTAAAACGATAAAATATGCCACATAATATACTTAGGTGAGTGTATACTTCCTATGGAAGAATGAATCCTATTTGTCTTCAGAGAATTCATTTGGTCTCCTATGACTGACTTTCTTAAGTTCGTTCAAATAAATTTAGAAAGTTTATGAGTGTCTATAGATTTCAAGAAATTAAAATTCATTGTAAGTATTAAGTAACTACAATTCAGCACAGAATATATCATAAAATAGTTATAAGATGATAAATACTATTGAATATTATAAACTTATTTCTATACTACAAACATAATTTCATAGTAATTCAACAATTCACTGAAGTGACATTTTTCCACTTATACTGGTAAACCCTTTAGTTTATGAGTGATGATTCATAGCATTCCATTATTAAGTGATGTCAATCTAGCCTTAGGCTAGTCAAAATGGGAGGCTTCTGTAACAAAGTCTATTATTATTCAGATGCGCACAGAAAATATTTACCAGGAATAGCAGGTTGATTTATACTATGTGATATTACCCAATAAGTGCATGTTGTCTGTGCAGTTTCAAAGGACCCTGGCTGAGTGTTTGCAAATTGAAGACAGGTGTAGATTTTCTTGTACCTGATACCAGGCACATTGGTTTATTATTAGTTGCATCTGAATAATTATTTTACAGTAGCAGAATTCCATTTTATTCTCTCTAAAATGTTTTTATTTTTATGTTCTATATTTTATTTATGCTCACCTGAGAATATATGTCTCGAAGGAATTATTTTGGAAATAAATATGTTAAAATTATATCAGTAAAATATTTTATTGATTAATCACTGGATGATCAATTTTATAATATTATATAACTGCTTTGCAAGTACTGTGATAGGCTACTGTAAGGTATATATAGAAATTATTTGTTATAATGATGAAAGTTCTTTAAGTTTTATCTGACAATATGTAATGGATTGTGTATAAGATAAAAAATTAGTACCAAAAAAATTAGAATTTAGTTGTTTTTTGGAAGATCTAATCAAATTTTATGACATGACTCAGTTTAGATTTCTGTGATAATCGAATTTATTTGCTGTGTACTGAAATGGTGATTTTACAGTGACATATCAAGAATAAAAAAATATAATATTGCAGTTCTGAATTAGCACACTGGATTAATAAATTATTACAATTTATTGACCATTGAAACTGTCATTTACTCTGGTGTCGGATGTAATAGGTGTGTAATAAATGCCTTAATGTGAAAGTAATGTTCTTGTAAACTATTGTTTATATTAAAGAGAAAAGTATTGCTGTATGTTTGTACAGGTAAAATTCACATAATTAATTGTTGTTACTTCAGTAGCCTATTATACTTATAATTACTATAACAATGATGTAGGATACACAACTAAATTAGAAAGGATGACCTGAAACTGCATATTCTACACTTACATTATAGCCAAAACTAAAATGAGATGGAGGTGAAGTTTCGTAAGTCGTGAGTAATTGCTGATTCGTGGTATAACACAGGTGTGCTGAACATTCTTTGGTGATTACAGTCAAGAACAAATTTACTTTAGATATCAAACTGATATTGCGTAATGGGGGAGTAATATAAATATCTTACATATCTATAATCCTCACTTAATAGCCAGCAGATTAAAAGTTTATTCTGTATTTTGGTGGCTTTTATTTAATGGTATGTACTATAACTTGTTCACTCTTAACCGGCGTACCAAAGTCTTGATCCACCCGCGTCTAACCTCACCACCCCTTCCCGTTAACTTCCCCTCCTACAGGCAGGCAGTAGACATTATCATATAGTGCAGTATTGTAGTGTTTATATCAATACATTGTTAAAAAATGCCGTAATAGAAATGGCATCCAATAGTTATATTAGGGACAGTCAAAACCAAATTTTTTTTATGTGTATAATTTTGTAAGTTGCTAGAAAAAACTGAAAAGGAAGTTAATATACTCTTTAGGGAACCACAAAAAGTTAGAGCACAGATGTGTGGCATATTTTTACAAACAGTGCAACATTTATGTATTGAAGCTAAGCTGAATGTTCCAGGGTCATCCTATTTTCCTCAAAAGATTAGCATTCACGGAGATAAACCTGTCGTGGAGAAGGATGACCTCCAGAAGTGTATCATTCGGCATTCTGTACTATAATTTTACCATCGGGGAAATATCCTACCATAAGGAAACGGGGAGATACAGAAAGATAAAATTAACTACACTGGAAGCGTCACTTCTCTGTATACAGGACTAAAAACGTCATACTTCAGATAAAAAAGACAAAAAACCTAATAGGAAATGAGTTCTTTTATTGCTTGCATTAGATATAATACACACAATGATAATACATATCGCACGAGCCAGACTGTACTCACCCGTTTTTCCACAGCGTGTTGAATTTGAGATGGATCCAGTACAAATTGATAGTGTAGGTATCGTAAAGCAATTAAAGCTCCTGAAGTGGGAGAAAGCGCCGGGTCCCGTTGGTATACCAGTAAGAGTATTTTCGGAATACGCGGAAGAAGTAGAACCATTTTTGTCAGATATATTTCGTAAATCTTTAGAGGAAAGAAAAGTACCTTCTGACTGGAAAATTGCGCAGGTGATTCCCGTTTTCAAGAAAGGAGATCGGAGAGATCCTAGGAATTATCGACCGATATCGCTAACATCTGTTTGCAGTAGAATTCTGGAGCATGTCATATGCTCTAACATTATGAAGTTTCTAGATGAAAACGAGCTACTTACAGCATACCAACACGGATTTCGGAAGAACCGATCATGTTAAAAGCAACTGGCTCTATTATCGCGTGATGTAATGAAAGTTATAGATGCAGGATCACAAGTTGATGCTATTTTCTTGGATTTTCAGAAAGCTTTTGACTCTGTACCACACAACCGACTTTAAGCGAAGATCCGCGCGTACGGTATATCTAATCAGATTTGCGAATGGGTACGCGATTTTCTAACTGGTCGTTCACAGTATGTCGTTGTAGACGGGGAAGCCTCTTCTAAACTAGATGTTACTTAGGGCGTTCCTCAAGGAAGTGTAATAGGACCACTTCTTTTCTTAATTTTTATAAACGGTCTCGGTGACAACGTTAATTGCAGGATGCGATTTTTTGCTGATGATGCACTTATTTATAGGGAAGTGAGGTGCTCCGATGATTGCTTAGAAATTCAGCGCGATCTGGATGTTATTTCGGAATGGTGCCGTGAATGGCAGCTTACACTTAACTGTAAAAAGTGCAAGGCAATGCACATAAGTAATAAAAAGACCCCGCTTGCTCAGGAATGCAAAGTTAACAAATCAGTTGTTGACACTGTGGATTCCCTGAAGTATCTAGGCGTAACAGTACAAAGCAACAAGAAATGGGACTTGCACATAACTTCTTTCGTAGGCAAAGCTAATTCCAAACTACGATTCTTAGGACGTATTTTGAGAAGTTGTAATGCTCATACAAAGGAAATAGCGTACAAAACACTAGTGCGTCCACATTTGGAATACTGTTGTGGAATTTGGGATCCGTATCGCAAGGGATTGATTGACACGTTAGAGAAAGTACAGAGAAGAGCCGCTCGATTCGTGACTGCTAGTTACAGTCCTTACGTAAGTGTCACAGAGCTGATTCGTGGGTTGTGCTGGGATTGTTTGGCGGACAGACGACGTCGTTTTCGTTTGAATTTGCTGGATAATATGCGAAAATCTTGAAGTGACGAGTGCAACGAAATATTTCTTCCGCCAACCTATTTAGGTCGCAATGACAGGAGGAATAAGATTAGAGAAATAAGATGCCGTACTGATTTATTTATGTATTCCTTCTTTCCTCGATCTGTTCTGGATTGGAATGCGCAGAATTAGGATTGTTGCTTAGCACCCTCTGCCACCCACAGTATTTGTGATTTGCAGAGTGTAGATGTAGAATTGCAGCCCTTAGGCCATAGAAAAATTTGCACTAAATGTTCGTACAACTTCACTCGTCGAACTTTCATTTCCGCGAAAGTATAACTTCACCAAAATTCGTCTCATAAGCTGTTCTGTTTTCGATTGATAAGATCGCGATGCTAGAAAGGTGTCCCTGGCTCATTGTTGATCACTGGTAGGTTATAATGATTTTTAGTTTACTAAAACTCCGCTCGCAGCTTGCTGCCGTCGTTGGTAACGTGCAGTATATTCTCAGAGCTATACAAATATTGGGAAAGGCTTCCTGCAAGTCATTTTTGCACAAGTATTGCAACAATTGGAATAGACTAGTTGTTTCATCGATTCCAATTAAAAATGGAGCTTGTTTTTTAAACACGGCAAGTTCATGGCAGAAATCAATTGTGTTTAAATCCTTGGAATATCTGCTTGCTAAAACGGTTCCTTTTTTATATATATATCTTCTGTGGACATATTTACTAACATGTGGTTAATAAGGAAGGCAAAGTTTTCATTTAGTTTTATTGCACTTTCAACCCTTGTTTCTGTTCAACTTCTGTCAAACACAGCTTTTATATCTTTGGAAAACGGCTGTGTGGAGTCTAATGCTCTTGATTCATCCTCGCAGATTTCGTCGTGTTGCCTCTTTCGTTCGGAAATTTTTTTACTTTTGAGTATCGGAACGATTCCCAATTTTTGTGCTACAAGTGTAACTTCTTTGATTCAATATTCTATAGGCTTTAGTCTCATTTCTTGCAATTCTTAATAAGCCCGTTTCATTAGTGACACAGAATGCGAGAGGATTATGTCCTGCTTTTGTATTTCCACGTTTACTGTATTAATTGCTCGAAGAAGATTGGCCCAAATTGTTAGTTTGAGGATAAATTTAAAATCCAATACATCATGTAAGAGACGAGCGGATTCATAATTAGATTCTGCAACCAGAGGAGATTCTTCAATTTCCTCCAGTGCTTTGACAACTTCAGGTAAATTATTCAAGAGGGCGGTATATGCTAATAACAATTGATAGGTTTGGTTCATAATATATATAGAGCTAAGAAATAAGGCCCATATAAGTTAAGGATTCGATTTTTTTTTTTTTTTTTTTTTTACTTTTTCCGGTCTTCGGATTGGTAAAAGGATGAGAAACACTAACATATTTGATAATGATAGATTCATCCTTACCTGTTAATGGTTCGTTTCCAGTAATAAAATATTTAAACTCGTTCAGCACAAAAGTATATATTAAAACAAAACTGGGCTAATCACTCGAACGCAGCTGCAAGAACGCGAACATCAGATGGAAAAATTTATAAATCCGAGAATATCGGGTGTTCCCGCTAACAATGACGGAATGAATTCCATTCCGTGAATTGAGCTTTGTTTTAAGGCCGCTCTGTCACAGAACAATAAATTTTCCGTCATTTAAAGTTGCCGCCGCGGTCAGTGTACAACGGCGCTTTACCTAAAAAAAAAAAAAAAAAGGCGGCAGCACTTGAATATTTCGCCCTGGCGCTTATAAAAAGATGCCACCAACACATGATTTTGGCGCCCCCCTGAAGTTGTCGCCAGGGGCAAGAGCCCCGGTTTGCCCCCCCCCCCCTAAATCAGGCACTGTTGGTAGATATTTTCTAATGGAAAGTGCAGACACTGTTGCAGCATGGGCCTCATTTATAAGAAAAACGCACGATTTAAGGAAAGAACATCATCTTCAACCTATCACCTACCGTGATGACACGTGGGTAAATCAAAATCGTGCAAGGAAGTTTATTTGGCGACACATTAAATGAAATGGTGGCTTCAGGGTTCCTCTAGGTAAAGGAGCTCGATTAATCGGTTGTCATTCTGGATCAGCAACTCATGGATTCATTAGTGTTTCAGGCTAAATTTTCTGGTAACTATTATCAAGAAATAAGTAGTGAAGTGTTCAGAGCTACTATGGGGCTAGTCGGTGCAATGCACCGGAGCCCCTACGCTCAGGGGACCCCCAAGCATACCTCTGGGAATCCCCTCACTAAGGGCCTCACACTGCTCAGGGGGGCCCCTAAGCACAACTCAAGGACCCCATCCTCAGCTCAGGGGGCCCTTACCAGAAAAAAGAAGGTCACCCATCTGGCCTGAGGGCCCAAAATAATTTTTTTGCACCGGGGCCCTTGTTGTCCTAGCTACGCCACTGGTTCAGAGAACGGTTTTCTAACTTCCTTAAGAGTCTGAAAGAAGGGTGTGTCCTCGTAATGCAAGTTATCTACATCTGCTTCTACATATATACTCTGCAAATCACAAAACTGTGGGTGGAAGAGGGTGCTCAGCACCAAACCTAATCTCTTTGTTGTGCATTCCAATCCCTAATGGTACGAGGAAAAAAAGAATTCATATAAGAATCAGTGCGGCACCTTATTTCTCTAATTTTATCTTTCCTGTCATTCCGACCCAAATAGGTTGGTGGACGAAGTATTTCACTACACTCAAAAGTGAAAGTGGGAGTACGCATGTTTACCAATAAGTTTATACGAAACGTGCGTCGTCTATCTACCAGAGACTCCCAGCCTAGTCTACTAATCAGTTCTGTGACGCTTTCATAAGGTCTGTATCAAGCGGTCACGAATCGAGCGGCTCTTCTCTGTACTTTCTCTGTACTCTCAATCAGCCCCTTACGAAACGGATCCCAGATGGCACAACAATAGTCCAAATGTGGACGCACAAGAGATTTGTACGCTATCTCCTTTGTTTGTTCATTAAAATTTTTCAAAATTCGACCTATGAACCGCAGCCTAGAATTAGCTCTACCTACCAACGTATTAATATGTAAGTCCCATTTCATGTTCCTTTGTACTATTACTCCCAAATATTTCATAGAATTGACCATATCAATAACTCAACTGTTTACCTCGTATTTCTGAACAATCGGATTCGTTTTGTTAGTTATGCTCATTGTCTTACACTTTTTACAATTTAGTGTGAGTTTCCACTCAAAGAAAAAATCCAGTCACTATCACTTTCATTTCAAAATTTATACGACGTGTTTTAGGAATTTGACTTCCACTGGGAAACACGTCTAAAACATCGATCTCGAAATGTCTTGTGCATCTCTTAAAACTAAAAATAATTACTAGAAGCAGTGAATGTTGTTCATTGATATCTTGTAAACAATATTTTAACTGTATTAGCATATGAAATTGAAGTTCGTAATCGCAATTTCTACGACACACGATTTACTCATTTCGCTCATTACAGATAATTAAACTGCTCGATATTACTAGCGAAAACATCAAAATAAATGCGACATATTGCTTCACATATGTTGTTAGGATGATTACGCATGCACGCAGCTGTTTCCCCTTCACCTGTAGTGGTTGGTGCAGCGAAGTGGGGATAGAGCAAACTGACCTTGACTCGCCCCTCTTATATGAACAAAGAATATTACAGTTTTTATGGAAACAACATATTTAGACTTATAGATACCCTAAATTGAAAATTTCACACAAGTATATGACCAGTCTTGAATTTAAACCCTTAAAAAAATTAGAATTAGACTTGATACAATTATTCGTGAGCTTTATTATTATAAATGAATGTAATTTTTCTCGGCGTTGTTTATTTATAAACGTTTCTCGGGAAACAAACCGAGTAATATTGTTATTAATGCACAATATTTCGGCGACTTTAAACTCCGTCGCCATCTTCAGGTGCAGTTGCAAGTCTTGAAGTCAGCCTCGCGTCTGATTTGGTAAACAAGGATTGTGGATTCCAGATAAGTGATGGATGGATTCCTGTTATTGAGGCTGCTCATCACCAACGCTCTGCTTTTTGTGTTCCGCGGGCGTCTAATGACATCTGAGATGCTGCTAGGCAACATAACAACGTCTGTCGTTGCCATGCCAGTTTACAAACAACACACTCAAGGCTGACTTCAAGGCAGACTTCAAAACTTGCAACTGCACCTGAAGATGACGACGGAGATTAAAGTCGCCGAAATATTGAGCATTAATAACAATATTACTCGGTTTGTTTCCCGAGAAACGTTTATATATAAAAAAAGCTTTATTATTGTAATAGATTACAAACTATAAAACACTAGTAGTGCAATTATTTATGATTTATATGTAATAAAATTAATTCCCGTCATATGAGACTGAAGCAAACAATTGACTAAGTAGGCCTATGGTGAGTGGTAACACCACTACCGGTTATTCCAAAGCACATGGCTCAACTTCAATGTCTGGCCATCAAGATTTCAGTTTTCCATAGTTTCCTAAAATCACTGAAATTGAAAGCCAAGATGGTTCATTAATAAGTACATGGCCTAATTCCTACCTATTGATTGTGTATCATCTTCTTCCATATCTGATGACGTCGGTTATAATGAGGTGTTAAGTCCTAAGCAAAAAACGTTTAAACGAATATATCATCCTATATTTAACAGGTGCACAGTATGTGTTGGATCATTAGACAATGATTTTTTTTTTTTGAAGCTTTATGGTTTTAGAAGTTTACAATAGCATCTTTATACGGCTGTACCATCTTTTCCATGTTGCTTTTAGTGTTAAAGGCGGCTACGCACGAGCCAATTTCGGTCCCAATTGACAGGGGCAATCTAGCAGGGGCCCTACAGATTGCCACATTAGCAGGCTAATTATGTGTGTTGCTCCCGATTTCGGGAGATCAGCAGAGCCCGACAAGCAATTTGCAGATTGTTCCCACAGACAGGGAGCAAATTGAGACGTGTGTAGCGCGATTCCAATGATTGAGACAATTTCGGCTTTGAGCAGCGAGTGAATGCGTTTCGTGCGTTGTGGATTTCGTTGAAATCTTATATATATATATATATATATATATATATATATATATATATATATATATATAAATAGACGTGTTTTTTCCTATATTTCACTTTTCAGCCACCACTACCTAGCACAGATCACTGATGTTTGTGGGTGGAAGTAGCATGGAGTTTCCTGTCGTGCACAACGTTGGCCGAATGCCGATAGCTGTGGGGATGTGGGAGATATAATGATTAAAGTTGGTCAGTGCAGGGCGTTTTCATATTTCGACCAAAAATTCGTATCTCCGTATACTTCTCTTTCCTGCCACAACTACATAACATAGACTTTTGGTGTTTCTGTGTGGTAGTAAAATCGTCTTTCCTGTCGTGCACTATGGTTGTTAGATGTCGGTAGCTATGGGGGTGTGGGAGATATGGGGGTTGAAAGTGGTCGACCTGTGGCAATTTCATACTTCTGCCAAAGACAAAAGTGTCATGGTGTATCACTTTTCAGCGAAAACTACAGATCACAGATAACTGGCGTTTTTGTGTAGTAGTAGCACAGAGTCACCTTTCGATTACAACAGTGGCCGAATTTCAGAAACTGTGGTACTGTGGTAGATATGGTGGTTGTAAGTGGCCGACCAAGGATATTTTCGTATTTCGACTGTCTCCGCATATGTCACTTTTCTGCCACAACTACACAGCATAGAGCATTAGTGTTTGTGTTTGGTAGTAGAATCGTATCTCGTGTAGTGCACTATGGTTGTTAGATGTCGGTAGCTATGGGGGTGTGGGAGAAATAGGGGTTGAAAGTGGTCGACCTGTGGCAATTTCATACTTCTGCCAAAGACAAAAGTGTCATGGTGTATCACTTTTCAGCGAAAACTATAGATCACAGATAACTGACGTTTGTGCATAGTAGTAGCACAGAGTCATCTTTCGATCACAACAGCGGCCGAATTTCAGAAACTGTGGCACTGTGGTAGATATGGTGGTTGTAAGTGGCCGACCAAAGATATTTCAGTACTTCGACTGTCTCCGTATATGTCACTTTTCTGCCACAACTACATAGCATAGAGCATTGGTGTTTGTGTTTGGTAGTAGAATCGTATCTCATGTAGTGCACTATGGTTGTTAGATGTCAGTAGCTATGGGGGTGTGGAAGAAATGGGGGTTGAAAGTGTATCACTTTTCAGCGAAAACTATCGATCACAGATCTCTGGCGTTTGTGTGTGGTAGTAACACAGAGTCACCTTTCGATCACAACAGCGGCCAAAGTTCAGAAACTGTGGTTGTGTGGGAGATATGGTGGTTGTAAGTGGCCGACCAAGGATATTTTCGTATTTCGACGAAAGGCATGTGTCTCCGCAGATTTCACTTTTCTGCCACGACTACATAGCATAGAGCATTGGTGTTTATGTGTGGTAGTAGAATCGTTTCTGTTGTCGTGCACTATGGTTGTTAGATGTCTGTAGCTATGGGAGTGTGGAAGATATGGGGGATGAAAATGGTCGACCTGCGGCAATTTCATATTTCTGCCAAAGACGCATGTGTCACGGTGTATCACTTTTAAGTGAAAACTATCAATCGTAGATCACTGGCGTTTGTGTGTGGTAGTAACACAGAGTCTCCCATCGATCAGAACGTTGGCCGAAATTCGGTAACTGTGGGAGTGTGTGAGATATGGTGTTTGAAATTTGTCGATCATGAATATTTTTGTATTTCATCCAAGGACTTGTGTGTATCCGTAAATTTTACTTTGCTGCCGGAGCTACATAGCGCAGAAGACTGGTATTTGTGTGTGGTAATAGTATCGAGTCTCCCATCGTGCACTATGGTGGTTAGATGTCTATAGCTGTTAATATGAACGAAGTCGTGGGTACCAGCTAGTGTCTAATAAAGAGAAAGAGGTGTGGACAAATATTTTTGAAGTTTATAAAGATATGCCCTAGTTTTGGGACAAATACAATAAAAATTACATGAATCACAACAACAGGGATGAAGCAATTCGAGTTTTGCTAGAAATTTACAGAGAAATGAATCAGAAAGCAAGTTCTGAAAAAGAAAATAGAAAATATGCGAACAACTTACTCGCGTGAATTAAAAAAGGTAAGTAAAGGCTCAAATTCCAAAGTAATTATTGTTTTATAAAATGTAAATGCATAATTATATTAATTGCAGCTAACATTTCTTTGAGGAACATAAGGGTAATAGATAAAAGAACAGAAATAAATAATTTTTTGTATAAATGCATTAATTGAATATTGTTCAATTTAAATTTTAAAGAAAAATTAACAGATTTTGGTTTTTACAAATTGATTACGTTGTTAATGTTATTTATACATCAAAGTTTCCAAGACACATAGTATAGAACTAAATTGGGTCTTATCTGAATAAAAAAAATATGATTTTATTAATAATGTACGTGGTATTTACTGGTGCAATCTTGTATGTAAACGGGAAGTGGCAAAGAAGACATATATGTACCGTCCCTTTGGCACTACGATATTCTCTATTTTTTTTTAGAAGAAAACAGTGAGCTTTCAAGAGTTGGTATTGATACTGACACCACTGAAGGTGATGAGGTAATTGATACATAATGTATGTACTTATAAGGGTATAATATTTATCATAACTATCCTACCTTCTTGGTTAAAATATTGTGTGAAAGTATCTCGGGTTTTATTTCCTTCCTCATTTTGCCTTTTTTCTGTGGTTTGAACTAATGGCACTAAACCTTCGGTTATTTGATGCCAGTTTCTTTGACAGAATGTCGTAGTTTCAGTATTTTCATGATCAACAAATTTGAATGTTATGTACCGAGTAGATTTGTTTCGTAAGTAGTTGTGCAATGCACAACACGCCAGGACAATGGTTCTATGGATTTGAAGCCCCAGGAGACTATAAAAACAATCCCTTGCCCGACTCAAGGCCCCCCCCCCAAAAAAAAACCTAAATCCATTGAGGGCAAGCCCTCCCCAACCAAAATTCACTCAAGCCAATCCCCCCACCCCCAAACCGGATTCCCGCTCAAGCCCCTCCCAAACCAAAATCATGGATCCGCCCCTGCTGTCACCCACAAATACAAATGGTGCAGGCGTGTTTGTACCTGCTAAATTTGAAAAAGGGGGGGGGAAATGTAATTGATTAGACATTTTCTTGTAAAAACTTGTAAATACTCCTCCATCTGAGACACTACCATTGGTGCCTGTATTTACGTATATAAATTCATAATTAGTGTTCATCACAGATAGAATCACAACACTGAAAAAAATTTTGTATTTGTAAAACTGTGAACCACTTCCAGGAGGCTTTTCAATAGCAATGTGTTTGCCGTCTATAGCTCCTAAGCAGTGGCTGAACTCCCACTTTTCTTCAAACTATTTTGCAATATTTGTCCACTCAACTCCTCTCGTAGGCAACTGAAAAAGAATAGATACTTATATTAATTATGTTTAATTTTGCAGGGACTTGAAAATCAAGAAGAAGCAGCTCAAGCACAAGATGGAATCCCATTTAAAAAGAAGAAACCAAGAATTAATATTGCCATGAAACAAGAACAGCTCATATAATCTGCCCAATGGTTATTAAATTCAAATGAAGAAGAATGGGAGATCATGGGAAAATCAGTTGGCATTCAATTAAAAGACCTAACTAAGTACCAGATGGCAATTGACAATAAACTTATATTAAATGTTTATTTTTAATGCTAAAGCTGGAAGGTATAACTATGGAATCTTGTATCTATTTAGAACCCTCCCCTCCATCGAAGATACAAAGATCAGCCATCTACAGAGCGATTTCAGTATCCTCTTGAATCATCACATTCACCGTCTGATTCGCCGTCCTTGCAATACTCAGTTCAAAACTGTCATCCAACATCACTACTACGTGTGTCCAGTGGCGGCTCTAGACTTAGTGACACTGTGACATGTCATCACCTGTAATCAAGAATAAATAAATAAAAAATAAATGTAGTGCAAGAAAAATAAATATTTATAAATCTCTACAATAACTTATGACAGCTAGGGAAAATATTGAACTCCATCTGTTGGCCCCATCAGTGAACTGTTTCGCTGCCGTGCAGACAGTTTCCGGGTGTCAGAAATCGCGCATGCGCTGTACCGTTTTCGTGGAAATATTCAAGGGTAGGGGTTCGCTTTGTTATACTATGTTCACTCGCATATTCCCCTCGCCCCGCGCGTCACCTCACCTCCCCCTCCCGTTGCCTTCCCCTCCGAGCAGACCGCTGCCTACAGGCAGGCAGGAGGCATTAGAGATGGGTAGGTCCGGATGGATGCAAATCCGCGGACCCGTATCACTTGCGCGAGGGATGGATGTACATCCGAGCGTTTGTCGGATCTGCTTCCAGCCGGACCTGTAACAGCGCCACAGTTCTCGCGTGGCCGGAGGTTGAACCACGGCCGGACCTGCAACGCGGAGCTGGAACGCAATTTTTCATTACAGTTCCGATTTGAAATCTGTGTTCTGAAGAGTTTAATGTCATTTACTGTACGATTGGATTACAGTTCTATTTAAAGATGAGATTATAAATGAAAAACTATTTCTTAATGTCTGACTACTAGTAGATAATTACAATAACTATTAAATGTCAATGGGTAGATAAAACCCGGTAGTATACATTTTTATTGGTCGGGTTCGTGCTTCTAAGGTGAGGAGTGTTTTACGTACTAAATAAGCATGGACTTATAATTTAACTTGTAATTTTAATGCGTTGTAGTATTATTAAACTTTTAACGTTCAGTTTGATTTTTTTTTCTTTTTGGTTTTTTTTAATTTTTTAATTGCAATGGAGCACAGGCTCCGGTGGCAATTTCCCTACACACCCATCTTCCCCCTATCCTGCACCCACCTACATTTGCCCTCTACAAATTTTATCTTTAAATTCCTTCAAAGTTTTCGGTAAATTATTCATCATTTCTCTTGGTAACTCATTCCAATCCCTGACACCCTTACCTAAAAAAGAGAATCTTCCCACACCCTTGTGCCTGAAATCGAGTGCCAGCTTGTGGTCATGGTCATCTTTTCCCTTCCATGCACTACTTTTCATACCTATTGCAATATCTTTCCATGCCTCATCACCAGTATATGCCCTGTACACTCCCATGACCCTCCTCATCCTCCTCCTGTCTTGCAATGAATCCCATTCCAGCTCCTTTATCATATCCGTCACTGATTGCATTCTGCAATAATTTCCAGAAACAAATCTAGCAGCCCTTCTTTGCACCCTCTCCAACTCCTGTATTTGATACGTAAAATGAGGGTCCCATACTACACTACCATATTCGAGCAATGGTCTGACCAAAGTTTTGTAACCCAATTCCTTGACTTCTCTCGTACATCCCCTCATAACTCTCTCCAACAAGTGCAGAACTTTGAAACCTTTTCCTACCACCTGTCCTATGTGTCCTGCCCAGTTAAGTTTGTTATCAAAAGTAATTCCAAGATATTTGCATTTCAAGTCTTCAGCAAGCAATTCTTTCCCCACCTTATATTCATAATTAACCTTTTGTTTTTTATTTGTGTATCTAATAAGCTGACTCTTCTTTGCATTTATCTTCATTCCATGTTTACCAACCCAATTAGATATCCTGTCCAGATCACCCTGCAACTGTTTACAATCCTCTATCGTTTTGATTCTTTTATACAGCATTATGTCATCTGCAAACAATCTAATTTCAGATAGTAAACAATCAACACACAAAGTCTCTAGAATTTTTAACTTTCTCAATTCTGATGGCTTAAGGACAAATCAAACAATACATTTAACATCTCTTTATTGCAGAAACACGGTTCGTAGAGTTTTCCAAGGAACATTATACGTATCTATACTAATATAAATGCGAAAGTAACTCTGTCTGTTTTTATGGCTGTTTGTTACGTTCCTTGGGCTAAACGGATACTCCGATCGTGATTAAATTTGACAGCTGTTAGACATTAGGATCGAGATGGGATACTATATTATTTATAGATAAGAACATATTATCATTAAATTACGGAAACTATCTCAACTGTGAAAGACAAACGCATAATATCTATCTATATTTCCAATGCACGTTTCTTTCCAGCAATGGTAGGGTAGTGTAGTGGTAACGAGGTTGCTTCGTATTTAACTTCCAGCGTTGCTCCGGGTTCAAATCCCATTGGGTGCAAATATTTTTTATTAATTTTTTTTTTTCATAGTTTGAGCCACGAGTAGGATTTTATAGTAAGGATACCACGTTCTGGCAAATCTTTGGCGGTAAAAAGCGTTAACATTATTCACGGTATACTGGTTCCACAAGAAGTTTTTGTGTGATCTAAACTAATAATATTGTATATGCGAACGTGAGTCTCCATCTTTTTTTTTTTTTTTACGTTTTTGACGAATATATGTGTATACCGATGACAAGGAAATGCTTTGTATATTTAGGAACGAAATAGGATACTTTTTTTCCGATATGAATAACAGTTTTAGGTTATGAGACAGGTTCGAAGAGAGAATGGTATATCAATGACGTTCCCGTCATATTATGCCGACTCAGTGTTGTTTGGGACATCTTAGATAATTTTCAGCTTTGTATATCCAATTCTAGCAACCAAATTCTAAATCCACGCGTGCGAAGTCGCGGGTAACAAACTAGTAATATATAATAAATGATTATGTGGCATTATTGCGAGCGACTCTTCTGGCAGCTTTTACAGAAATATTTTATAATCCAACATTGAAAAAAAAAAAAAAAAAGTCACATCCAGCCGTTTCTAGAACGTCTAACAATGGCTCAAACAATCGGTTATTTTACTAAAAATTAAATCTTGCTTAAAAATACTTTCAACTAAATTGGAAATAATATTAAATAAAATTACAAAGAAATTAAAAGTTTCTGAAATTGCACAAAATAAAATAAAGATTTTGAAAGCACCAAAAACACGTTATGGTAGCTGGCAAAACATAAAATTCCTGTTTGATTAAAATGCATTCGACAACGTTTTATTCACTCAATCAAAACAGTTTTACATAGTATACAGAGCAAAACACTATACATAATATAAGAACAAATCTCACGTAATTTCTCGCTCACGATTTAAAATAAGTTATACTTGAAATTTTGTTTTTTGTTATTTATAATAAACTGTTTCTTAAGCTGGTATATTGTGGAAAGGCAATAATTATCTTAAAATGTTGAGTCTTGAATAATTTCATTTTTAGTAAAAAAAAAAAAAATGTTATCAAAGACTTTCGATTTTTTTAAAAAATTTTAGTAGTACTAAAACATTATTAAGAAATGATTTCATTTTATTCTTATAGAAGCCCACAGAAATTTTACTTTTATCATTATCAAGTCTGATTATGCTGTGATTTTATAATATTATGTGCAATTGTGAGTTTCAGACAAAAATAAAACAAAATTATCGGAATTAATATTCTTTTATTTCATAAATTAATGGATGAACACGATGTAACTCATACTGCAGTTCTCCTTGGTAGGATTTGTATCCACCATACGCACGTTGTAGGTTCGGACCCATACAGGTCCGCCGGACACGTATTTGGATGTAGGTCCGTACACATCCAGTTCCGCCATACACTCCGCCCGCCCGATTGTAGAACCGGACCCATACAGCTCCGCCGGACACGTAACTGGATGTAGGTCCGAACAGATCCAGTTCCGCCATACACTCCGCCCGCCCGATTGTAGAGCCGGACCCATACAGGTCCGGACACGGAACCTGGATGCAGGTCCGCAGCGCTGGATGTACATCCGGACCCGACTCCTTTAAAATCTCGGACCTGCCCATCTCTAGGAGGCATTGTCTTATGGCGCAGTATTGTCGTGTTTATACCACCAGTACATCGTTAAAAAACGCTGTACGTGAAATGGCGTCAGGTAGTTATATTAGGCGACAGTCAAAAACAAAAATTTCTGACGTGTATAATTTTTTCAAGACGCTAAAAAACTCTGAAAAGAAAGTTAATATACCTTTCCGCAGCGCTGCCATTTCTACGGATTTTTATCCGTAGATCTTCGGATTTTTATGAACATTTAGGATTTTCGGATTTTGTTAAAATATCTACTGATTTTTTAAATACTTTTATCATTTGTCGATATTTTCTTATATTGGTGTGCCTTTAAACTTTGAGCGTATAGTGTTACTGCATTACAGAATTGTCGATGAGTGTGAATCGTTTCCTTGCAACCACTCGTATGAACCAACGATTGAAATAAATCTCGTATTTTGTTTGGTTACAGATTTTATAGATATTAAAAGTCTGCAATACAAAACTACTGACGCCATCTTTATACACGGTGACATGCTCGCAGGCACGGCTTACAAAGAAGTCGATTCCGAGAAGTCTTAACCAATATCCGAGAATTAAAGGGGTCCTTTTACTAAATTTAATGTCAACAAAAAAAAGTAAAAAAAAAAAAGAGAGAGAGAGAAAGAGAGAGAGAGAGAGAAAGAGAGAGAGAGAGAGTAGGTCAGCAGCAGCGGTGATAAAAGTGACGATCTATAAAACATGTTCAGAGATATTTCTTAATTTGAATGTACAATATTATTTTTGAATTTTTAAAGACCTGGGAATAAAAAGTATTCTTAATTTTGACTCTTTCTTCGATAATTATTATTTCACTCTTTCAGTTAGCGAGTCTCCGGATTTTTGCACCCAATCTGCGGATATTTTAGCGGCCATCTACGGATATTCAAAGCCAAGTGTCTGGCAGTATCGCTTTTTCGGGAACCGCAAAAAATTACAGAAGAGGCATGTGGCGTATTTTTACGAAACGTGCATTTTTTACGAAACATTCACCGAGAAAAACCAGTCATGGAGATGGATGACTTCCGAGTAGGAAGGATATGTATGTTTCACTTCAAAATAGGTCACGCGCCCCGCCCCCCTGCGGCCGCTTCCCCTATAATTAGGCACCTGGCCGACTGTGCGGCCTGTAATTATCTACCTGGCTGCCGGCGCCGCTTACCGTCAAGGTCACGCGCCACGCCCCTGCAGGTGTGCAGGTCGCTTCCCCTCCTATATCCAGAACACCCATGCCGGTTTGGTATTAAATAGGTCACGCGCCCCGCCCCCTGCAGACATGACGGCGCCACCGGCCTGTCATTATCTTTGTAGGTCACGCGCCCCGCGCCCCTGCAGCCACGCCGGCGCCTCTTCACCGTAATTATCTTTGTAGGTCACGCGCCCCACGCCCCCTGCAGACACGACGGCGCCGAGGCAGGACACGCGTACGCACACGCGTCGTACCCTCCAAGTCCAAAATGGAGTTACGTGGTTTATGGACGCACCCTTAGCATAACAAATTTTCAGCTCCCCCTCTACTTGCCACGCATTCGGGAGGACGTGAGTTCGTATTCCCCGTCCTACCATCGAATTATTATTATTATTATTATTAAATACAATGAGAGACGAAGAAGGGAGGAGAGAGAAACTTGGTGCTGGCCCATTCAGTCTTACTCTTCCGAACATGCGATCTTAAAATACTAATTATTCGCTAATTCATCGTAACTACTGAGATAATTAGCATTTTTTCGTAAAGTGCGTCAACGGTACAAAACCCCCGTCGGTTTAATAAAGCGGGAAGGAATTCTGCATGTTGAAGAAGGGAAATGGCGAAACCTGGTGTCGGCCCATTCAGGCCTAATCTTCCGAAAGATACCAAAAAGGTTTAACGTCCCCCTTCAAAGGTAGTTTACTAGAATTCGGTGAGTTTAGTTTTGCGCGAGAAGGAATTCGGCCATAGCCTTTTGAAGGAAGCATCATGGCATTCACCTGGAGTGATTTCAGGAAACCATGGAAAACCCAAATCTGGATGCACGGACGGGGATTCGAACCCGCGTCCCCCGAATGCGCGGCCAGAACGTTAACCGTTCACCTACATTATGGGCGGTTGTCTCGCCATAGACATTAGCTAAATGTTCAGCTGACTAAATTTGCATTTTCTCTTCTGAAGAGCTGGACTTAATAAATTTTATATTTGGAAAACTAAATTTTCCGTTCGTCGGAGTGTCAAGAATGTTTGCACTTGGCTTTTATAATGCCACGTTTAGTTGTTGTCGTATCCATGTTTATACACAGAATCTTTGACATTTTTATTTCCTTGGTCAGTTGTTGAAGGGACTAATAAAATTCGCAGATTTTTACTATTTACATAATATTTAAGCAAAAGAGAGTTAATTCGCTATATACCTGAATTATTTTTACATTAAACTGAAGCTACATCAACTAGAAGAATGCAATATGGAGA
>JARYHS010007075.1:6456430-6613311 GCA_031002005.1 Vandiemenella viatica
GCACATAATATGACCTAAGACTCAATATTTTCCATTTTTTATTATTTATTTAAAATTGGTTTAGATTAAAAAACAAAAATGTAAAACCTCGAAATACACTTAAGACACGGTAAAAAGTTTTAATGTCAGTTTGCCAATCAAAATATTGTTAACTGTTAATTTTTATCATTTAACATTAAAAATTATTTATTAATTTAATTATTATTTTATTTATTAACGTTTTAAGTAACTATGTTTTAAATATATGCGTAAAACAACTGTTCGTACCAATCTCGCACGGATCCCGCGGGATCCCGCTGGATTGGAGCAAATCCCGTGCGGATCCCGCGGGTTTTAAAACACTGCGGGATTGCAATCCTTAGTTATAATGAAGCGTTGAGGCATACTTGTCCATTACACTGAGCACCAACTGAGGAGCATTGCAGCCCTGCATTTCTGTACCCGCAAATAGAAAAACAGCCTTCAATTCAATTACAAAATATTGTACTGAGCAATTCTTCTGGTGCTGGTGGTAATAATGTTGTTGTTGGTTCCAGGACTTCATTTTGCAACATCCACCCCCATTCCCTAATCAAGTTTGGATCTGACAGTAGACACTATTGATGTGTTGTCGAGCTGGTGGACGAGATAATAACTGAACTGGTTTGTTGACTCTAGCTGCTTTGATATCGTATATCAAAAAATTGTCTATGCTATATTCTGATTTTGGAGCATTACGTATATATTTCTAAAAAGACAAATGATGTTTCTAGAGAAAAGTTGTCTTGCTGAAAAATTCGAGCTAATTGATTCAGATCGGAAAGTTTCTCGAACATTTTCATAATTGATTGTTTTCCTTTTTTAAAAAAGCGCAAATTTTGTGACACATCCACTAAAGGCGTGCAAAAATATTATATGTTTCTTAGAACAAGAATATTTGTCAATGCTTTGAATAGAATATATTTGTGTCTCCACATTACACTTAGCAATTTTTTTTAAAAAAAAAAAAATCTTGCTGATGTGATTGACTATTAAAAGAACCGGCAGATCAATAGCTTCTTCTATGATGTAGACAGTCTTTTGTTGGCTAGATTTTGCAATGGCTGTTTGGAATATCAGCGATGTTTTTAATTTCTCAATGAGCATTCCAGTAAAGTTTTTTTTTTTTTTTTTTTTTAAACAGACGTTCAATAAAAATATTTTTTTGACTGATTGGCAGAAACATTGTTTCAACAAAAAAAAACACTTCAAAAGACCTTGAAAGACCAGCAGTTCTTTTTACATTAAAAATTGGAATGTAGTAGATTTACGATAAACTGTTTTAATTTAAACTGTTTCGTTTAATTATTTTTTTAATTAATGGTACTAAAAGAATGTATGATTTATAAATAATATAATATCCATAAATACAATTTATTAATGAGTAAGTAAAAACATTGTATTCATATTTGAAAGATTATTAATAAATAATTAACTTTATAGATCGTACTGTGTACTGGATTCTACCGTTAACGTATTGTACAGTAGCTTTATCATCCATGCGGTTAAGAACTCCCCACTCACCACACACTATCTAAAAAAAAGAGTTAAATCTATGAAATATTGTCCATAATGGAATTTGCAGAGAATTTTATGCTCTGTAACTTTTGTAATAACTCAAAATAACATTTAGAATAAAGGAAACGAATATTTGTGTTAAAAAAGGTTTTTGTGACTTTTAACCTTAAATATATGACTAGCATACAAGAGATTCTAAGAGACTTTTGAGTCAACTTATAAAACGTCAAAACAAAGGTTCATGCAAATTTACAACTTGTTATCTTTGATTCCGAAGTTTTCCCCTTTTTTCATCTTAACTGACTGTATTATTACGACAATTCACGGAATGCAACGTTTCACATAGTTGTCAAGTGAAAGAAACGTCGGATTTAGTGAGAAACATAAGCTCGTTTGAGGTTTATCATGCCGCCAGAACTAACTTCATTCATTTAGTAGACACCGTTATGGTTTTAACGTTTCAGACATCTGTGGACCTCTTTACTTAAACTGTCTTTTCCGACTTACTTTGGCGAGTATTTCCTTATTCGTTTTCGGTACGATTTCCAAAAATATCTTCAGTTCATGTCCTTTCCTACAAACCTTTCAGCTCTCAAGTCATCCAAGCTTTTTGATATCACCAGTTCTTCCGTTTTAGTTCTGAAATATGTTCTGTTCAAGAACTTCAAATTAATTTCAAAGGAAGTTAATTACAAGAAAAGTCATACTATTTATTTGAACAAAAAGTTTCAATGGTATGATGCCTCCAGTGTTCCTACACTAAATCTGTACTGATACCACTTTTACTGTATTTTCTTCGTCGATGTTGGCAACCATGCGAAATTGCCCTAATATCTTTGAGACTATCTCCGAGAAGGTGGGAGGTTGAAAAGTTGGTTTCTGCGTATTCTGAATAAGATAAGATAAAAATCTGCTATGTGATATAATGTGTGCAAGACCCATCCTTTTCGTTCATAATGACCCCATTACTGGAATAATATGTCTTAGTCAATTTAATTTAACTAAAATTGCAATGGCAATTTCCCTACACACCCATCTTCCCCCTTTCCTGCACATACCTACATTTCCCCTCTACAAATTTTAACTTTAAATTCATTCAACGTTTTTCGTACATTATTTTTGGTAACTTATTCCAATCCCTAACACATTTACCTAAAAAAGAGAAGCTTCCTACACCCTTGTGCCTCAAATCGAGTGCCAGCTTGTGGTCATGGTCATCTTTTCCCTTCCGTGGATTACTTTTAATTCTTACACCCATATCTTTCCACGCCTCATCATAAATATACGCCTTGTACACTATTGCGGGGCCTGAGATTATCAAAGCTACGAAATTCGTTTCTTTACCACCTTTGAAATTTTACATGCTGATATTGCTTGGACGATTTCTATAGGGTAAATTCTCTAAAAATTGCTGCCAAATAGCATCTTGGAATTTCAACTGTGTTTCTAGTTTCTTGAAACAATTCTGAATTTTTTATCCTTACTTATCATATAAAGTAAAAAGTAAAGCCCACAAAAACAAATAATCTAAAAACGAGCCAAGCCTCTTTTTTGTTTAGTAACAAAAGTTTCGAGATATTGTTCTTAGCCAATTCTACTCTCTTCAGTGTGCATTCACTTCACATTCTTAAACAAATAGTTTCTTTCGGTGTTATGATCCACTGATTTAAAATTAAAAAATTAATTTGTGAACACTCAGAGTACGGCGCTACGGTCGGCAACGCCTACATACGACAACAGGTGTCTGGCGCACGCGCTAGATCGGTTACTGCTGCTACAATGGCAGGTTATCACGATTTAAGTGAGTTTGAACATGTTGCCATAGTCGGCGCACGAGAGATGGGACACAGCATCATCGAGGTAGCGTTGAGGTGGCGATTTTCCCATACGAACATTTCGCGAGTGCACCGTAAATATCGGGAATCCAGTAAAACATCAAATCTTCGATATCGCTACGGCCGGAATAAGATCCTGCAAGAGCGGGACCAACGACGAGTGAAGAGAATCATTCAACGTGATAGAAGTCCAAAAATTCCGCAAATTGCTTCGGATTTCAATGCTGGGCAATTAACAAGTATCAGCGTGCGAACCATTCAACGAAACATTACCGATATGGGCATACGGAGCCGAAGGCCCACTCGTGTACCCTTTCTGAGTTCTCGATACAAAGCTTTACGTCTCGCCTGGGCCAGTCAACACTGACATTGGACTGTTAATGATTGGAAACATGTTGATTGTTCTGACGAGTCTCATTTCCAATTGTATCGAGCGGATGGACGTGTACGGGTATGGAGACAACGTCATGAATTCATGGACCCTGCATGTCAGCAGCGGACTGTTCGAGCTAGTGGAGGCTCTGTAATGGTGTGGGGCGTGTACAGTTCTAGTGACATGGGACCCCTGATACCTCCAGATAAGACTATGACAGGTGACACGTACGTACGCATCCTGGCTGATCACCTGCTCCCATTCTTGTCCAATGTGCACTCCGACGGACTTGGGCAATTCCATCAGGACCTTACTACACCCCACACGTCCAGAATTGCTCCCGGAACACTCTACTGAGTTTAAACACCTCCGCTGGCCACCAAACTCCCAAGACATGAACATTATTGAGCATGTCTGGGATGCCTTGCAACTTGCCGTTCTGAAGAGATCTCCACCCAATCGTATTCTTACGGATTTATGGACAGCCCTGCAGGATGCATGGTTTCAATTCCCTCCAGCACTACTTCAGACATACGTCGACTCCAGGCCACAACGGAATTGTACGCCAAGTACCCAGATTCCAAATATAGCTACTTTACCGCATTAATTCTAGACTATGTTCCGCAGCGATCTTCATAAACAAATCTCGCTGCTCTGCTTTGCAGCCCCTCAGGCTTATGTGTTTGAAACTAACCCTTAGTGTGCCAACATATTCAGACACCAAGCTGACAATGGTTTCGTATTCCTGCTATCTCTTTCCCCTTTTTCATACCCTTATCATCTATCAAATACCTGCGTCTGCATGTGCCTTGGCCATCACGTTTATTATCAACGAAATACTAAGATATTTATGTTTTGTGTTATTCCTGAAGTAATCCCTTGTTCAAAATATACATAAAAATTAAATGTTTTTTCTGTGTGGCTGTACCGTTATCTTCGAAAATAGCGCTTAATATTTGTGAGACTATTGGAACACACTTACAATGGAGTCTGCATATACG
Organism: Vandiemenella viatica; assembly: GCA_031002005.1. Lineage (NCBI taxonomy): Eukaryota > Metazoa > Arthropoda > Insecta > Orthoptera > Morabidae > Vandiemenella > Vandiemenella viatica. The sequence goes on from JARYHS010007075.1 coordinate 6,461,176, forward strand.
AAGGGGCGTAACTATTGGAGGGCTAGGCGGTGAAGTGCACCGGGGCCCCCAAGCTCAGAGGCCCCCCAAGCTCAGCTCAGAGGGCCCCTAACGATCAAAACTTAGTAAATCATCTGGCCTGAGAGCCCAAAATATTATTTTAGACCGGGGCCCTTGTTAAGCTAGCTACGCCACTGCATACACGAAATCAGTTCAAGGAAAAGTTTTAATACGACCACCAGGCATTCAGGTTCGACTTTTATAGCGGTTTTTCGTAGTTCTCTTGGTGAATACTTGCTTCATCCAAACTTTTAATATCAAAAATGTTTCGGGAACAAAACAATACACCTTAGTTCAAACCTTACACAGTATGTGTGAATGTAGGCGAAGTTCTACGTTTTTTATTTTATATCAGGTCTCGCTATAATGCGTTAGGATGATCCGAATAACTTCACTTATGGTTGAGCTTTCTGCAGATATTCAATGTTATTTTGTATATTTTATGGTATTTTTAAGTCAACGCTGCTCGGCGATAAAGTTGACCCCTTATAGACAGCCAGGCAGTCAATCTTTAGATTTTATCTTATATCTTTAAACGAGCAATTCTTATATATATATATATATTTCCGATCTTGGAAACTTCTGTGACGATTGGGATGAAATTTGATATTTAGATAACGTTTTGACTTTTAAGATTACCTAAATAGTTGTCTTCCCTACAAAAAAGCGAGTTTACAAAATACGAACAATTTTGTCACTCCTTATATCGAAAACGGCACTAGCGCCATCTCGTAGACAATTCAGGTACTAGAAAGCATACAAATAGAATTTCTTTGATTTCAAAGAATAATTAAACAAAAAGTTCTTGTATACTGGCTGACCCGTGGAAATATTAGCACTGCAAGTTTGATTGTAAAACATTTAAAAGGAAGATAATTAAAAATTTATTAATGGTTTTATCAGAGGTGATAACTTTACAGAAAATTCTTTGAAAATAATTTTACCGGTACCAGTTATAAAGTAATCATCGTTTACTTTTTGACCAAAAAAAGTGGTTGTTATTTAGTCATTAAATACTGCCACCTTAATTATAAAACATCTTTCGATTTCTGTTAAATATACAAGATTTCGAGTAAAGTACCTTGTGCTTTATTAATGTTTATAACGAAGGTTACTTCTTATGGGAATTGTTTTATTATCATTTTGAAATGCTGATCAGAAGATGTGAGATTACTGCGAGGTATGAACATAATTTTATCGGAGTGAATAAATTTAGCACAGATGATGATCTATTGACGTCACAACCTGATGATGAATTCTTATAGAACTCGACGAAACATATCGAAAATAAAGAATAGGCCTAAATGCTCTTGGTTTTCGAGTTTGACTTCTGATCCAGGCCGTATTTCAACCTAACTACAGTAGGAACAAAATAAAACATTGAAAGTACATCTCCACCATACAGACATAGTGGTTTTGGTGCATTTTTTTCTGGTCCAGGCCAGATCTAAACCTAACCTCTTCACTTTTGAGATATAATATCTCTAGAACTAAGCGAGATATATATAAAAAAAATATTTTTTACTTTCAATTTTTCTCGTCGAGTTGCATAAAACATTTACAAACTAAGTATTTTAAAATAGATACTGATTTTTTGATCAGAAGATGTGAGATTACTGCGAGGTATGAACATAGTTTTATCGGAGTGAATAAATTTAGCACAGATGATGTTCTATTGACGTCACAACCTGATGATGAATTCTTATAGAACTCGACGAAACATATCGAAAATAAAGAATAGGCCTAAATGCTCTTGGTTTTCGAGTTTGACTTCTGATCCAGGCCGTATTTCAACCTAACAACAGTAGGAACAAAATAAAACATTGAAAGTTACATACGATTTCATCGTCAAATTTGAATATGGAGACATTTTTCTTCAGATCCAGGCTGATTTTCATCATAACAAACAACAAAAGAACATGAAACACCTATAGTACATTTCCATCGTATAGATATAGTGGTTTTGTTGAACAAACTTTTTCAGGTCCAGGCTGGATCTCACCCTAACCTCATCAATTTTGAAGATATAATATCTCGTGAATGAACTAAGCGAAATGCCAACAACAAAAAAATCTTTATTTTATATTTGTCTCTTCGAGCTACATACGAATTCATCGTCAAATTTGGCAGTAGGTAATGATTTGTTTTCAAAGATGTATAGTGCCATGTGGCGCTACAGGCCAAAATAAAATGAAAATCTATCGTGCGTTTACTAAGTGAGATATTAAAAAACTTTATTCTTTACTTTCAATTTGTCTCGTCGACTTTTATAAAAATCAATAATCAGATTGTGGCGCCACAGTAATGATAGAATCCCCGCAATTCTTATGTATAGGTAAAATTAGTTTCTTACAAATATTTTCAAGCATTTTTATGAAATACTGCGTGGTAAACAGAGATCGAAAGATGCCGAGCGAAGATCGGTCACCCAGGTACTTTTGTATTATAATACCTGACCTGTCTATAATCATCACAGTTGGTGCTGTAATTTGCCAAACAATTTATGATGCTACCGATAATTATTTAAAAAATTAAGTTCTTTCGATTCAAAAAGTTTTAATTTATTGTATATTATTTTAACCCACTAGGGATTACATCGCGTAATCTCCGAAGATGCAGGTTCTTTTAGGCAATTATAATCACAAGCACCCGATCTACGCTTCTACGCCGATAGCCAACATCTCTTGAGTATATTTTTCCATAGCAACCTATGTCGTCTTGCTTTTCTCTAAGAGTTATATATAATTAGTTTTCATCCTTGCTCAAGGAGCTAAATATTATGTTCTTTATCTTAAAAAAATAATTCCTTTATGTCACATGCCTCCTCAAGTTTACCAAGGCGTTCCTTAAAAAGACATCGGTATATGTATAAAAGTAACCTTGCATCTCGTGATCCCCATTTCTCTTATTCCTAGAACGACTTTTACAACAAAACAAACTAAAAAACATTTTTGAAAATACACACAAATGCAAGTCCTGTCATGGTCACCATGTGATGATACCGTTGATTTCTGAAGTAGTTATAATTATAAAGAATTGAGTTCTTTCGATTCAAACAGTTTTAGTTTATTGTAAATATTGTAATCCACTAGGGATTACATCGAAATTGGGTAATCTCCAAAGATGCAGGTTCTTTTAGGCAATCATAATCACAAGCACCCGATCTACGCTTCTAGGCTGATAGCCAACATCTGTTGAGTATATATTTCCATAGCAACCTATGCCGTCTTGCTTTTCTCTAAGACTATATATTATTAATTTTCATCCTTCTTCAAGGAGCTAAATATTATGTTTTTTTTAATATTTCCGCTGTCACAAATTCTGTTTGAGATACTATTTAATGTGATGAACGAACTATTTCTTTTAGCGAAGATTATCTTTGCTGATCTGTCTGCAGGCCATCTACGAAGGTCGGCAGTTCTCTAGAGGCCACGCCAAATTCTCTGCCTTCATCGACGTCACCTCCTACGGAACGTACTGCTCGGCCGTCATAGTGAGCCCTAAGCACACTATGACCGCAGCGCTCTGCCAAGAACACCCTCTACCTGTTCTACTCGGTAAGTGCACTAGCCACAGTCTGAGAGGGGATCACGGGAACACCTAAGAAACATACTGCTCGATCGTCATAGTGAGCCCTACACACACTATGACCGCAGCACTCTGCGAAGCACGCCCTCTGCCTGTTCTGCTCGGTAAGTGCACTAGCCACAGTCTGAGAGGGGAACATGGGAACACCTAAGGAACATACTGCTCGGCCTTCATAGTGAGCCCTAAGCACACTATGACCGCAGCGCTCTGCCAAGCACGCCCTCTGCCTGTTCTGCTCGGTAAGTGCACTAGCCACAGTCTGAGAGGGGAACATGGGAACACCTAAGGAACATACTGCTCGGCCTTCATAGTGAGCCCTAAGCACACTATGACCGCAGCGCTCTGCCAAGCACACCCTCTGCCTGTTCTGCTCGGTAAGTGCACTAGCCACAGTCTGAGAGGGGAACATGGGAACACCTAAGGAACATACTGCTCGGCCTTCATAGTGAGCCCTAAGCACACTATGACCGCAGCGCTCTGCCAAGCACGCCCTCTGCCTGTTCTGCTCGGTAAGTGCACTAGCCACAGTCTGAGAGGGGAACATGGGAACACCTAAGGAACATACTGCTCGGCCTTCATAGTGAGCCCTAAGCACACTATGACTGCAGCGCTCTGCCAAGCACACCCTCTGCCTGTTCTACTCGGTAAGTGCAATAGCCACAGTCTGAGAGGGAAACACGGGAACACCTAAGGAACATACTGCTCGGCCTTCATAGTGAGCCCTAAGCACACTATGACCGCAGCGCTCTGCCAAGCACACCCTCTGCCTGTTCTGCTCGGTAAGTGCACTAGCCACAGTCTGAGAGGGGAACATGGGAACACCTAAGGAACATACTGCTCGGCCTTCATAGTGAGCCCTAAGCACACTATGACCGCAGCGCTCTGCCAAGCACGCCCTCTGCCTGTTCTGCTCGGTAAGTGCACTAGCCACAGTCTGAGAGGGGAACATGGGAACACCTAAGGAACATACTGCTCGGCCTTCATAGTGAGCCCTAAGCACACTATGACTGCAGCGCTCTGCCAAGCACACCCTCTGCCTGTTCTACTCGGTAAGTGCAATAGCCACAGTCTGAGAGGGAAACACGGGAACACCTAAGGAACATACTGCTCGGCCTTCATAGTGAGCCCTAAGCACACTATGACCACAGCACTCTACCAAGCACACCCTCTGCCTGTTCTACTCGGTAAGTGCAATAGCCACAGTCTGAGAGGGAAACACGGGAACACCTAAGGAACATACTGCTCGGCCTTCATAGTGAGCCCTAAGCACACTATGACCGCAGCGCTCTGCCAAGCACACCCTCTGCCTGTTCTACTCGGTAAGTGCAATAGCCACAGTCTGAGAGTGAAACACGGGAACACCTAAGGAACATACTGCTCGGCCGTCATAGTGAGGCCTACACACACTATGACCGCAGCACCCTGCCAAGCACGCCCTCTGCCTGTTCTAATCGGTAAGTGCACCTAATGATAAGGAAGAACACGTCACTGCGAGCATTGAGTACCAACTGCACCCGAGCAGAAATTCTGTACTTCACAGATACTGTGTACGTGAATACTATGCATTATCCTCGTCCATAAAATACGATGAACCGTTAATATTTAATAGTGAGACTTTTTGTTTCAAGTAGGATGAAAAAATAACCGGCTCATTTGAAGCGATTGTTTATTAGTAAATTTCAGGCCAAAATAAGCAGAAAACATTGGAACATTTGTGGACTATATGAAACGTTAAGTTCAACAAAACATCGCTGAAAATGTAATATGTATACCTGAATACACTATTTGAGGTGAGAATATATTCAACAGTAACTCTCAGTATCGTTTACAGAAACAAAAATATCTAGAGAGTGTTGTACTCTAGAAAACGTCAATGCAAGAATACATGGTCACGTAAATACAAACCAGACTTCTCAAAGGTCTGCACTTGGGCTTTGCTTATTCTTTTCGCAAATGAAAGATTGATACAAATTTGTTGAACGTATGTAGCATAGTAATTTAAATGTGTAGGGTGTCAATTGAAATATTAAATCAAACAGCCGTGACATCATATCACAAGTGGAGTATCGAAGCATGCAGGGAAAAAACTATATCGGCCAAAAGTTCGAATTATAAACAAACAAGTTAAGAATTCATAATAGCTTTAAAAAAAGTAACTCATTATCAATTTAGTAGTATATAAACAGAGAAAAGTAGTTTCTAATGAAAAATTACCATATAGAAGTGGAATATATATAAAGATTTTAGTGTGTGCAGAGTGTGTTCACGAAGTTTCAACACTGGTCTCAGAACACAAATTTATGAAACAGTATTGTACAGCGAACTAAATATCTTCAAAATGTAATCCTTCGACAACAATACACCGCTGCCAGCGCATTTCCATAGTTCATAGGCTCCTTGGAACTCTTCCCGCGGAATGCTGTCAAGCTACCTCGTCGAAGCTGCCTGGGCCACTAGCTAGGTCGGGGCTGTAGGGTGGCTGCGGCAGTTTTGCCACGTTGAACTTCGCGAAATCTTTGCCGGCGGTGAGTGAAGTGTGAGGGGGCGTATTGTAGTGGTGAAGAACGTATTACGAAATGTCTCTGTAGTGGTTTTGTTCAGTTATGCACAGAAGTTTATCGAATAATGCTGCTCCAGGTGACGGTGCATTTTGGACTCTCCCAAATTCCGACATGGGTCACCGACACGCACTCACGTCACTAGTGATCTGCTCACTCCAGTGTCTCGGAGGCAACCGCCGCTGGCGCGGTCGGTTAGATGACGCCACCCACTGCTTCACCATGTCCGCGGAATTCGTCTGCGCGCCCTCCCCTAGTCAGGAAAAATTTGTAAACGATCCTGTATTTGTAGTGACAATAACTTACATTTAACTTGGATGAATTAGAGCCCACTCCGATCTTGTGAACAGTGTCTATAAGAAAGGGAAAATCTGTCTTAGACATTCAAAATTCGATAACTTTATAGAGATGCGTTACCTACAAATAGTTCTTACAGTAAAATACAGGTTACTGGTATGTCTGCTAGACTTTGAGATTTTCTTCGTGAGTTATAGAATATAGAGGAAAGGTTAGGGCAGTGGTATTTATACTGGGTGGCAAGGAATTTGTTGATGTTAATAGCACTTGGACCTGCGTTAGAGTAGGTAGCCTTCTGTGGAATATACCAAAAGAAATTTAAGGTTCTGGGATACTTAGAATAATGAACGAGGAATTGATGTTGTCTGGGAGTGAGAGCTGCTGGCCGTTATTTATATCACCACTTGAGGAGCCTCTAAGTTGGGTAGCAGTCCTGTTGAGTTGCGACTGTGTTTGCAGCTGTGGCGTACGCCGGCAACAACAGATACACAGAGCCGAACGACTTTGCGCCTCCTGTGCAGAGGAGGGTCGTCGAGGAGTGGATCTCCTACGACCCGGAGCAGCAGACGCTCTTCGACTTGTCTCTGCAGAGGCTGGACTCTCCCTGGCAGTTCACTCCTTCGTCGCAGCCATTCCGCTCACCAGCGACCCTACGTGAGTTTACCGATATTTGAAAACTCCGTGGGAATGTAGCAGTGAAGAAGTCTTTGAAATTTGTATTCTATTTTACACTGAAGAGCCAAGGAAACTGGTAAACCTGGCTAATATCGTGTACGGCCCCCGAGACCACGCAGAAGTACAGCAACACGAATTGGTTTTTTTTTTTTTTTTTTTTTTTTTTTTTTAACAGTTTAACGTCCCTTTTAACACGAATTGGCATGGGCTCGACTAATGTCTGAAGTAGTGCTAGAGGGAATTCACACCATGCATCCTGCAGAGCTGTCCCTAAATCGGTTAGAGTACGAGGGGGTGGAGATCTCTTCTGAACGGCACGTTGCAAAGCCATCCCAAATATACTCAATAATGTTCATGACTAGAGAGTTTGGTGGCCAGCGGAGATGTAGTGCTCCTGGAGCCACTCTGCAGCAATTCTGGACGTGTGGGGTGTTGTATTGTCCCGCTGGAATTGCCCAAGTCTGTCGGAATGTACAATGGACATGAATGGATGCAGGTGATCAGCCAGGATGCGTACATATGTGTCAAATGTCAGAGTCGTATCCAGACGTATCAAGGGTCCCATGTCACTACGATTGCACACGTCCCACACTACTATATAACCTCCACAACCTTTAACAATCCCCTCCTGACATGCAGGGTCCATGAATTAATGAGGTTGTCTGCATACCCGTACACATCCATGCGCTCGATACAATTGGAAACGAAACTCTTTACACAAGGCAATATGTTTTCAATCATCAACAGTTCAATGTCGGTGTTGACGGGCGCAGGCGAGGCGTATAACTTTCTGTCGTGCACTCAGCAAGGGTACACTAGTGGACCTTCAGCTCAGAAAGCCCTTATCGATGATTTTTCGTTGAATGGTTCGCACGCTGACACTTGTTGATGGCCCAAAATTGAAATCCGCAGCAATTTGAGGACGGATTACAGTTCTATCTCGTTGAACAATTCTCTTCAGTCGTCGTTGGTCCTGTTCTTGCAGGATCTTTCTCCGGTCGCAGTCATGTCGGACATTTGATCTTTTACCGGATTCCCGATATTCACGGTACACTCATGAAATGGTCGTACGGGAAAATCCCCACCTCGTCGCTACCTCGGAGATGCTGTGTCCCATCTCTCGTGCGCCGACTATAACACCAAGTTCAAACTCACTTATATCGTGATAACCTGCCATTGTTGCGCCAGACACCTGTTGTCTTATATAGGCGTTGCCGACCGCAGTGCCGTTCTCTGAGTGTTCGCATATGAATGCCAATACCATTTTCTTTGGCTCTTCAGGGTGTTTAATATTTGGAACTGCAAGCTGTCATCAACAGGTGATCACGCACCTGTATCTGTGCAGACTACCGACTGACTTCTTGGAGTGGTGCGAGGTGGCGGGGTTCGGGTACGGCTCCCTGGCGGGTGCGGACGCTGGGGTGGGCCGCGTGGCGCCGCAGAGGGTGTCCAGCTGGAGGGCGTGCCTGGCGGGCGGCGAGGAGCAGCTACTGTGCGCGGGCGGCGGCCGCGTGTGCGCCGGGGACGTGGGCGCGCCCGTCGCCTGCGCCGACCAGCTCGGCAGGCGCAGGTCAGCACAACTGACGACAGAGTATGGAGATGATTCTGTGAATACTGTCTCAGTTTTCAATTTACCACTGTCATCTGCATCTATTGGGTTACATTTCTGTAACTTTTTTTTTCAATCAGAATATTAAAGGAAATCATCAAACAGTGCACAAACAGTGCAAGAAGTCGTGGTTGGCCAACCAACCCCCTACGTGGAGTCAGTTGGCGTAGCCCTCATCAAACTTTTTTTTTTTAAATATGTTGAGAGAGAAAAGAAAGAAAACATATCTGGAATTCGTGGAAATGCTTTAAGTAAATAAAAATAGTTTATTTTAACTATTTACATATATTTTAATTAAAAAAATAACTAGAGAGAAAAAACTGAGCGAAACTCAAAAAAGAGGAATTGAATCAAGTAGGCTTCATGTCGACGAGATAGGTTTGTTGAAATTGATTTATTAGTTATGGTTTACAAGCTCTTCTCACATTTTCATTTTTCCACCAAAAGTCGACTCCTTTTTTAGACCATATCCAAAAATTACCACACTTTATCATATTTTAATTAGAACATCAGTTTCGTCGAATAATGTTAAAATTCCTGTATGCTGAGCACTGTCGTAGGTGACCGCTGACAGTTATTCCTGAACTCTTCGGCTTTTGGCCTCACCATTATCATCTTCTGGAGAGATGTTTCCTGGGCTAGACAGCAGCCCTAACTCCTGCGCACGGGGGGTCTAGGGTCTGGCTCACTCGTGTTACTGTCGTGTAAAATTACACTAACATCTCTGTCAGCGTAACTCATAGCTAGGCTCTTGAAATCATAAAAAAGATTTTGCTCTTTGACTTAGTTTCTTCGTTTTGCCCACTTTTCGCTATGTGCCAACCAACCCCGAACACTGATGGCCAACCTACCGCAAACATGGTTTCGTATTGTAGACTGAAAGCTAGATGCCGAGAGAGTATAGTTGCTTGAGGATGGCGGCAACCTTTTCACAATTTCCGAGATTTTGAATGATTGGTTAACCAAGGAGCCCTCCATTCTGGAGGAGACGCGTTTCCGTCCCGATGCAGTCTTCAAGATTTCGCTTCCTATTCTTTATAGAAATTTTGAAATTACTGCAAACGAGTTTAGAGATTGTGTCAGCACAGGTCGACAGCCGAATTGCTTTCCGATGCTTCCCGTCTGTGTTTTCTAACGAGCAGTGAAGCCCCAACAAAATGAGTCTTATTCTCACGTTACAATCGTTTGAAGTGTACTTGTATTGGTTCACTAATTGTGTAGAGAAAGAACCTGTGTTTTTATTATAGTACTAACCCTTTCACTTGCTGGGGAGCTCCATGCCGCTCTGTTTGCAGGCTGTACGGCATCGCGATCACTAGCGCGCTGCCGACGCTGGACCGCCGCTGCAGTCCGCAGGCGTCGAACCCGTCCTTCGCCTACGTCGGCTTCTACTAGTGAGTACCAAGTTTATGTACCACCTCCATCTTGGTTGCTACCTCTCTGTCTACTCACATTAATGGTTTTGATTCCCTTGTACTTTAACTGTAGCGTGTAGAAAGGTCTGTGCCAAGGGGATGTCCATTGATTACGTGAGGTGTTCCCCCCCTTTCTGGTGAGATTTGGCGAGATCGAGTAATCAACCACCTAATTTTTTTAGACCTTCTTTTAGGTCTAATGCTTCCAAGGGCAGTTAAACCCCACAAAGTTCGGCTACCGCGTCTTTTCTAGAACATAAACTTGCCTAAAGGTTGGTCAGGTTTCCTGAAATTTCACCGGACACCTCCCTCCCCGTATTTCACCTCACGTAATTAGTGGAAGCCCCTAATGCACGTGAAAAATCAAGAAAAATATTAACTAATATGTTCAAAAGTATTAAATATTGTTCGCTGTATTTTTCCTCCCCCTGCCAGCCGCAAAGCCATGGATTCCTCCTGCCTTCGGCTTTGATTACTGATGGTTTACTTCCTCAATACCTGTCTTCACTTATTGTACACTAAAATGTTAATGTTTTTACTGCTTCAGGTTTTAAGTACTTTTTTTCTTCCTATGTCGAAAGCACATCACAGTCGGAGAACACACCCCCTAAGGATAATAGTGTTGCAATCTAGCTCGTTTATTTCCTCCAAATATTAGGTTCCACATAATATTATACTATGGTTCATTTAAATAATTTCTTCACCTGTTAAATTTGTCGTCAGCTATTAATTAAGACAATTCTATGAAATTGCTGTATTGATAAACATTTGTAACATAGACTACTATCAAATTAGATTAGATTTTTATTAATCTAGTTCGTCAATTTATAATATATGTGCACATTTGATATTGCATAACACATCTTAATGATTTAATGTTTATAATTATGATATGATGACAGATGAAAAAATAATAAATGACACAATGATAAAATAAGTATACAACATTAAAATATAATTACAGTATAATAGTGGATAAAAACAGCAATTTCAAATATTCTTAAAAACGTTTAACACAAAATAAATTCTAGAACTTCGTTATGCTTAATATTTGACTCTTACTCTTTGATGATGCTGATAAATGGCTAAGTTTTTATGTCTATGGTGGTATGATATTTGGATGTGAAAAGCGCTTCACTCTTAACTTTTTTACTCGTTCTTGTTATAATAATCAGTATATTCTTTTAAAATGAAGGAAGGTTCAGTTTGCAATAATTCCATCTAATAAAAACGATGGCTAAAACCAACACCCGTCATACAATATACATTGTTCGTTTGCTTGATACTTTCTTTCTGAAATTGCAGGTTCTATCGAGTATTGGCAATTTGATCATCTCACGAAGCGGCGTCTACTCTAATATTATTGATGTTGCGAATTCGTCTGTCTGTTAAGAATGACCAGCGAATTGTAACGGGACATTCAAAGCACGTATATTTAATATTCTCCATGGGAATTTTAATCTTTAATTAAATTTTATAGAATGGGATAAGTAATTATACTTTATAAAATGCTAAATAATTATATCAAGTTAGTGCCTTTTTGTATCAATCAGCACCATTACATCCCATTTCCATGAAATTCGCAGTTACAGAATTGAAATGGGAATTAATTTAACTATTTAGCAATAAAAAATTTCGCTATAGAGGGAATCTCATAAAGAAGTTTGATTTCTGGCGACTGTATATTCTAGGCACTAACTAATTATAAATTCTTGCTTCGTTGCCCAATGACGTAGAGCGACGCAAATTTTAAGCTATACCTTAAGCTGTCACACTGGGAAAACCCCGTCCAAATTGGTTCCGTAGTTTTGCGCAATACCTGGACATACGGACCGACAAATCGAGCCCACTCACAAATTTATAATACCCTAAATTTGCCTTTGGACATTTTTCTGAATATAGAACATGAACAACATTTATGGCATATTGCAACTAGGCCTTCCAGAGTTTTAAATCATTCTTATCTGTTGTGGTTTACCATTTTTACTTCCACAAAATGTCAGTCAAGGAGTTTAAGAATCGTTTTTCTTGGAGTTCTTGACGTCATTTTATCCTAGTGTTGGATTTAATCTTTAACAGCTTACAGTTACTATATTTTTGGTGGTTCATAGCGTTTGTTTTACTGCTGCACCCAGTGAGTGAATGGCTATCCAACCCACCTCGGATTCTGGAGCACTCACTCGAAATCATGCCACTCGGTTCTTCCACAATAACAAGCTCGGTTCGTTTCACAGGTCACAACCCTGTTGCGGCTTTAACGATATCGAAGGACCGTTATTCCAGAATTAAAACTAAAGTGGCTTCATTTACATTGAGGTCACCCTCAGTCGTTGTTTGTCGTGGTTTGTGCTGCAGCCAGTGGGTGCTGAACCTGACCGGCGGTGCTGTAGCGACCGTCGAGGACTACTTGGAGCCGCGGGTGCAGACGATGCGACTGGCAGGCGACGACAAGACGCCGTCGACCATGGACAAGGTGAGCAGGACTAGAACACCTCAGCAACGAGATATTTCTCGCGACTAGCCAATCATCACAGCGCAGACATCACGTGGTTGGGTGGTTCAGTGGGGACTTGCGGTGAATATAAAAGCTCCCGCCCAAGGTCCAGAAGGGCCATTCCAGTGTGCTCTTTAGTCTACCATTCATGTGGTAGATCAGAGAGCACAAAAAGCAAAGCCTTACATGTCTGGAGGTATGGTGGTGGGATTGTATCTAACTCCGTGCCACATTGCCGCTCAGTTGCCATCCAATTTATTGCAAACACTTAAGAATTTACAGCATTTTAAATATAATTTTGTTAGTATACAGCTAAGAGGACATCCATTAATTACGTGAGGTGAAATAGGGGGGGTCCGGCGAAATCCCACCAGATCTCACCAGGGAGGAGGGGGGGCTACGGAAATCTCACGTGAGATTTTGCGAGAAATTTGGGGACAGTAGAGCCAAAAAACAAGGGTCTACAATTTGCGCCAAAGTCGATTTTACGAGGGTATTTCGTCAAAAAAGTTAGGTTGTGACCTAAAAGAAAAGGTCTACAAAAGTTTACAGGGCAATTTCTAAGGGGGGTTCTCACGGACCAGATCTCACCAGAGGGGTCTAACCAGGGGGGAGAGGGGTCCAGAAATCAGGAAAAACACCTCACGTATTTTGTAGATGTCCCCTAAGTAACCTCAACATTAAAATGATTGCCTATTTCGTTCACAATCTACAAAGTGTGTTAAATGTAAACGTTTTTATTATATGCCGTTTAAATATAGGTTGCAGTCGATACTGACATAAATTTAGAGTTCAGATATTGTTGGGTGAGTGGTAACGCATTTAACTGCCCTGAAAACGGATACATAGGCCAAAGTAATAAATCATTTGTGAATTGGTCTAAAATGAGATATAAATATTTTTCGTTGAGTACCTTTTCGAGTTGGATATTTAATACATCAAATCATTTAGAACGTTTCTATTAGCTGTGTATATAACGAAATACATGCTCTAAAGTCATTATGTAAAAAGATGGAAGTTTATGGTATGTGATTGCACCTGTCTATTTCCGTTTCGTCTTTAAAGCTTGAACCTTGAGGCTAGGGATTGCAATCCAGCAAAGCGGGATCCCGCAATCCCGCGGGATCCCGCATCATTAGACATTCTGGAGGATCCCACACAAAATTAGGCGGATCCGCAATCCGCAAAATGCGGCGGAAACGTATGTCAGTCTGCGTGACTCGCTGCCCCACTCGGTCTCTATCGGATGTGTTGCACTGTTTGCTGTACCAGAGCAGTTGGCATTTCACTCGTGTGCACAAGCGTTTGTTTTTGTCAACCTTCGTCATTCGTAAGTAAATAAATACACTTTTACGTTTTCATCAAAACTTACGTTTGATTCGAGTACACATTTCTGTAATTTCAGTTATGGTGCGTATTTAGTACGTTTTTCCATCTATATAACTATTTTTTAAGTGTCGCACACGTTATCTGAACTACACGGTTACAGCTTTTTATTCACGGTATCATTATTCCCATTTTCTGTATTTGGAGATAAAGCAATTGTGACAATTTTCTAATTTGCGGCTGAAAATTTGATTATTCGTTGATATGAAACTAATGTTATCGTAATTTTAACTATCGCGTACCTATTTATTTAACAGCTATCAAAAGGAAATTGCATATACTTTGACTTATTGTTGTTTTGGCCGCTGCCTCAATGCGTTTCTTTGACGAAAGCCACCTGCTTACATGTGCCGCTCAGGCTTTCGATTAATCCCTCTTCTCCTTGTTATTATTTCGACTAAAGGTAAAAAAAAGTTATAATGAAATTTTCACGGGTGTATCAACGAATTGTGTTGTAGGAACACCATACTTCGACGGCTGCCTCCACCGTCTTCCTCACGTGTGCAATTTCGTGTGTTTGCAATGAAATCCGGATATACAACCTATGAGGACTTCACTACAATCATTCGCCGAGAAAGTCTCCTTTCTTACTAAAAATTATAATTTCCACTCTAAAAACTTCGTTACGCCACATAAATAAATCTGATATACTTTACGTGTTGGTTAGTAGTTTCTTTTAATAACATTGAATCAACTGTAATATCAACAAAGGAATCAGAAGATATAATAATGAATCACGAAAAAAAGGCCAAGTCTCGTGCTTGTGCAGTGACAAAAAGTTATGAGATCTTGTTCTGAGTCAAGTCTACACTTTAGAGAGTATATCCACTTTACTTTGTGAAATGGAATGCTTTTCTCGGTGTTATGGAACGTTTATTTAGAATTAAAAAAAAAAAAACTCCGATAACTTGGCCATTAAGCAAACCATATTTTTAAACTTATGTGATGTATTATAAGGCACATAATATGACCTAAGACTCAATATTTTCCATTTTTATTATTTATTTAAAGATTGGTTTAGATTAAAAAACAAAAATGTAAAACCTCGAAATCACTTAAGACACGCTAAAAAGTTTTAATGTCATTTTGCCAATCAAAATATTGTTAACTGTTAATTTTTATCATTTAACGTTAAAAATTATTAATTAATTAAATTATTATTTAATTTATTAACGTTTTAAGTAACTATGTTTTAAATATATGCGTTAAAAAACTGTTTGTACCAATCCCCCGCGATCCCGCGGGATTGGCGCAAATCCCGCGCGGATCCCGCGGGATTGCAATCCTTACTTGAGGCTTGGTTGCTGCTGGTTGTGTTCCCTTAGTGGCGGTGTTGTTGTGCAGGTCGCCGTGGTGGCGAGGCTGATCGCAGACATCCTGGCCGACGTGAAGCGCTCCACAGGCGTCGACCCGGTCGTGATGGGCGTCTTCGTCTTCCTGGTCGCCGTCCTCACAGTGTGGGGCGTCTGCAACAGGAACGCGTTCATCACCTACACGGTAACACACTAGTGACCACTAAGTCAACAAGGGCCCCGGTGAGAAAAATTTATTTTGGACCCTCAGGCCAGATGGGCGACATTTTTTTTTTTTTTTGCTTTGTGTTGCTGGTCAGGGCCCCCTGAGCTGAGGATGGGGCCCTTGAGTTGTGCTTACGGGCCCCCTGAGCAGTGGTTGGGGGCCCCCTGAGCAGTGAGAGGGCCCTTAGTGAGGGGCTTCCTGTGTCTCATCTCAGGGGCCCACTTAGACGACTGTAGAGATAAAAAAAAAGATCGCCAGTTTGCCATGAAGGCTCGTAGGCCTCTGAACTGCGCTTGGGGGTCCCCAGAGGTGCGCTATGAAGCCCCCAGAGGTATGCTTGGGGCCCCCTGAGCGTAGGGGCCCCGGTGCACTGCACCGCCTAGCCCTGTAGTAGCTACGCCCCTGCTAGTGACTCTCCCAGTTATATTGGTTCCAAACGTCGTCGTTGACTGACAGAACACGAGAGTAGCGGTTACGGCAGTAAACGCGCGATGATATTGGTTGCCGAGGGTCAGAGTATTCATTTGCCACCCAAAATGCGTGCGATGTACCTTAATCCTACCTAATAATCATGACCTACCCGGCAATGTACAACGCTGTGCCGTGTACCGGCCAACCTGACAGTGGTTGTTATCTTGGTTGTTCAGGTTAAACCGCGCCAGCTTATCGAAACCTAACGTTTCGGCCATCATTTTGTGGCCTTCTTCAGACTTCTGTCAAGGCTGGAACTGCTGCCGCGTATATACCTAGTGGTGTAAATATGAAACCGGAATTTGCCGATAGATGGCTGTAGCTATCAAAGTAGTTACCGCCAGATCGCATCATTGCCGCCAGTTTCTTTTGTCGACAGCCGACTGTGATTGTCAACTCCCGACAATACAAGTTTCATACGACAGTGCCAACAAGGGCCCCGGTGCAAAAAAAATTATTTTGGGCCCTCAGGCCAGATGGGCGACCTTTTTATGCTTTGTGTTGCTGGTAGTGGCCCCCTGAGCTGGGGACCCCTTGAGTTGTGATTAGGGGCCCCTGAGCAGTGAGGGCCCTTAGTGAGGGGCTTCCTGTGTCACAGGGGCCCCCTTAGACGACTGTAGAGCTCGTGGGCCCTCTCAACCGCGCTTGGGGGCCCCAGAGGTACGCTTTGGGGCCCCAGAGATATGCTTGGGGGCCCACTGAGCGTAGGGGCCCCGGTGCACTGTACCGCCTAGCCCCATAGTAGCTACGCCCCTGGACAGTGCAGTTTTTAACACTGTTGAAGATGTCGACTTTTGAGCCCACAAACTACGATTTGCGGACATCGTTGATTTTCTGTGTTCATTTAAAGAAAACTGCTGCAGAATCACATCGAATGATTGTTGAAGCTTACGGTAAGCGTGCTCTCGTTATAACATAATGTTTCGAGTGATTTAAAAAATTCAAAAGTGGAGATTTTGACATCAGCAATGAAGACCGTGGAAGACCTCCGAAGAAGTTTGAAGACAATGAGTTGCAAGCATTGGGGGATGAGGATGATGCTCAAACGCAACAACAACTTGCAGATCAATTGAATGTGACACGGGAAGCTGTTTCCATACGTTTAATAGCGATGGGAAAAATCCAGAAGATGGGAAAATGGCTTCCACATGAACTGATTGACAGGCAGCAAGAAAACCGAAAAACCACTTGTGAAATACTGCTCGCCAGATATAAAAGAAAATCATTTCTCCATAGAATTGTGACTGGTGATGAAAAGTGGATATATTTCGAGAATCCTAAGCGTAAAAAATCATGGGTATCTCCAGGTGAACCGTCAACGTCAGTTTCAAGGCCAAATCGCTATGGAAAGAAGACAATGCTCTGTGTTTGGTGGGATCAAAGTGGTGTGATCTATTACGAGCTTCTAAAATCTGGTGAAACTGTTAATAGTGGACGTTATCAACAGCAAATGATCGATTTGAACCAAGCATTGTGGGAAAAACGACCAGAATACCAGAAAAGACAGCACAAAGTGATTTTGCTTCACGACAACGCACCATCACACACATCAAAATCAGTCAAGGAACTGATTGAGTCACTTAGTTGGGAGATACTGACACATGCGGCTTAGTCACTTGACCTAGCTCCGTCGGATTACTATCTCTTTGCATCGATGGGATACGCACTCGCTGAGCAGCGCTTCACTTCTTACGAAAATGTGCGAAAATAGCTTGATGGCTGGTTTGCATCAAAAGAGAAAAAAAATTTTTGGCGTGGCATTCATAAATTACCAGAGATGGGAAAAATGTATATCTTGCAATGGACAATATTTTGAATAAGGTATGTCGTACCATTTTTATGCAATGAACGTGTATGTTTGATTAAAAAATCCCGGTTTCATATTTACACACGTATAGCTCCCGAAGAGCACGCTAACCGTTCGGAGTGACGTCACAAAAGCTACCGCGCCCGCGTGGTCGGTCCGATGGGGGCCTGCGTCCCGCGTTTTCCTGACCAAGCATCACCATATTTGGTCAAGTTGTAGCCCGCCGTCCAAATATGGTCATGCCTGGTTTACAATCAAATAGACTATTCGCAATTTATGCGTCATAAATTACAATCATTTATTTACTTTAAAAACGAAGTTAAACGTTTCGTGAATAAAAGCCAACATTTAGTTTCCTCCGTTAAAATACGATCACGAAACCATCGTTGAAGCAAGCTTGATGATTAAAAAGCTTCATATCGTTAGGCGTTCCAGATCCCCACGACACTAAAGAGGCCACACCATTCGTGATTGAGTTTATTTTAACATCACTGCGACTGAGGGGTTGTTACCATAGAAATTCCCCTAGTAAACAACTTTCACATTTAAATTTGTCCATTACCTCAGGCAAATTGTAGGGAATCTGTTTGGATAGTCAGATATTCGAAACATAGTCAACGCAGCCTGGACGGAGTGGCGTCAATTCAGAGAAATCTTTTTCGACTGGGAGGTGCCACTGTACGTTAGATCAAGGGTTTACTGAACCATCGTTTACCCAATTTCACTGTATGGAACCGAATGTTGGCCAGTTATGCAATGTACTAGAATTGTAGATGATTCGCTGGCCATAGCGACTCAATAGATTGGACCGCATCTGAAATGAGAACGTTCAGGCGGCTTTTGGTGTGGCTCCAGTCCCTGTGAATATAGTAGATGGCCATGTACTGAACAGCAACAGCAGTTCAGTTGCGAGAACACCAGTAGATATAAGTCGGAAGCACTGGCTGGAGGATATGCAACTTGTCAATGTCTCACCTGCAGATGCACAAGATAGATGCTAGGAAGAAAAAGAAGAAGAATTCCTACAAATTGTTTAGAATTTTCCTCGGCAACTTGTGTCTTCTTGCCTGCGATATCTGGAAAAAAAAATTACCGGTTAACACCGCAACCGAGCCTCGTGGCTGAACCATAACCATCGATCTTGTCATTTCGGAAGGACGCGGCTTCAAATCAACGTCGGCAATCCTAATTTCATTTTTCCATTGTTTCTATACATCATGCCAGGAGAATGGAGGGATATTTGTTCCTTCAGAATCTCATGGCCGAACCCAGTTCCCAGCCTCTCTCCTTCCCATTCGTCCCGGGTTCTAATCACCACGACGTCGACGTAAGTTAAACGCACTCGACCTGGAGATCTCTACAACTTCACATACTGGAACCTTGGACTGTAGTTCATTAAAATTATACTTGGAGATACAATAAAACACAGTTTTAGTTAAATGAATTAAGGTAGTGTATTTCATAATGTAACAACGCATGGTAAGAGCGCGTTGAATGGAATTATTTGCAGTGTGTTGTGTTTGTGTTGCAGAACTTGGTCACCCTGAGCCTGCTGGCAGTAGCTTTCCTCTCCGTCGGGGTGATGGTGCTCACGATGAACAGGGACGTGGTCTCTGAAAGCCAGTTCTACGAGCAGCACTCGGCGCGTCTCACAGCAGTGGACGACATCCAGATGAAGGTGAGAACCCTGAACGTTGATAATCACGCGACGGCGTCCAGACGGGTCGTCACTATTAAACTGTACCAGTATTTTGTAAAGTATTAGCCGTGGTTGTAGTGGTCTTTCACTTTGTGGGCGTTTTATGATATTATTACATTGAGCAACTATCGAGTGGGCGGATTAATATAGAATTACATGGAATTGGAAGTCTGACACCAGGCGAGTTTAGTGAAGCAGATTCGCCAACTGCATTAATTAGTAGTCAATGGAGGCTAACATTACTCTTAGCAATAGATGAACATGTACTTCTTACGTTGTTCACATACTACTCACATCATATATATTATATCTGAAACAACTGGGTATCTTACTCCAACGACTGATAAATGATTGTGAACACCAGCAGAATGGACTCAATGAGAGTATTTATTCATTAGATACCGAACATAATACATGCGTCCGCATTTCCGACTAAGTTATGAGGGGAAGAATAAAACGCGCAGTAGTTCTCAGGTTTACCAATATGGTATCAACAATAATGGAACTAAGTGTTCTTCAGACGTGAGATACTGATTTAACTATGGCATGATTTGGAAACAATGATAACTGTTAAGATTAAGAATAACCTATAAACCCAACGAAACATTATAAAACAGTGATGCACGAGACTCAAGGTATAAGTTAAACTATGAATTTAGGAATGCATGATGAAACTAGAACTTACAGACAGACAAGCTATAGAACAGAATGAAATACTAATACTACAAGAAGACTAGAACGGAGTATGTCTAACTGCCATGCGGCAGCAGACCGACTCGCAACTATTACTTTGCTACATCGTGTCAGTCTCGTTGGTCAACTGAACTGCAGAGAGAGAGACGAGATGGCGTCTCCCTTTAGATACTACCAAGTTACTGACACTAGCTAGGCCGTTGCTCTGCGGCACGCGTGTGGAATGTGCAGATCAGCGCTTGACGCCACATCGGCTGTACGCTAAGGGGAGCAGCTCTCTCGAATGTTCACGAATCAATCTTAAAACATTTATACTCATACCCATAATAATATTTGGACCTTTACAATTTCTAATTTCTTTTTTGTTTATTAGCTGCTTTTTGTTTATTTATATCCTTTCGATGTTAATTATTTCTCTAATAGTACAGTAACGGGGTCATAAAAACAGGACTCACAAACATTATATCACGTAGAAGATTTTTTTTGTTATCTTGTGTAGGCTATATATTGGTGTGAGTATGCAGAAACCAAGTTTTCGACCTCCAGCTTCCTCGGCATAATTTTCTGTGGCCACAAAACGTCAAAAAAATTTTTTTCAGTTTTTCGTCTATAACTCCTTTCTGTTGAGTCTTAGAAAGAAATACTTTATGTCTAGTTTGAAAGAGGAAAAAATTTCCTACAACTTTTGTAGTACAAAGTTTTTTCTAAACTCAAAACTAAGTGAGCTACAGTTCTTAGAAAATCAGCAAACTTTCACACTTTTCCTAAAAGTTGGATTTTAACCTACTTTGTTCTCTCAAAATGACCTTTGTATAATTCATATATATGTATTTCTGTATGGCATAATACATCTAAGCAATTTTTGATGATAAAAATATTTGATTCTGCGGGGATTTGAACTCGGGTCAGAAAATAACGAAGCCACGCTTCCGTTTTATTATAGCAAGGCGTAATAATTAACTACATATCGACATTTAGAATTTTGTTTATTTGCATGTGAATATCTCAAAAACTAGGGCGCATTTTGAGAAACGACTATACCACAGGCATATATGCTGAGTACCCTTCAACATATATGAAGGAGATCGAAATTCGTTGTTAACATGTCTGATGGTCTCCATGTTGGAATCAAGTTGCTAACGAAAAATTGGCCTTGAGAACTATTATCAAGTAATTTTCTCCAAGATGTTTGCGAGTAGTTTACATCACGATACACGTCGTGACTAGCATGGCGCTCATGAAAGCAGCTTATCAATCACTAACAACAACTAAATTTCTCGTGATTTATGCTGTAACAAGAATATTCTAGTCCAGGCACTGTTTTTAACCTGGCCATCAATCTCCGCTAGTTTTACCGCTGCAAAATAAAACATGCAGACGCGCGTTAACACTTGAAACTCATCGCCAAACTACATTTCGTGAAACAACGACGTTCCCGACAATAGGATTCCTAGTTTACATAACATAAATTATCACGAAATGTAGTCTTCACGGGTTTTCCGCCGTATGTATGCGACAACGAGCTTTCGGCGGCTGACTCTGCCGCCATCTTCAGGTTGGATGTTGTGCAGGGAGAACCAGCGCTGCAGAGTCAGCCGCCGAAAGCTCGTTGTCGGATTTAAACAACATACGGCGGAAAACCCGTAAAGACTACATTTCATCTATACGCCGTGAAAGCCTTCAATCTCACATAAATTATCACAATTAATTTCTTCTTACACGTTCAGTATGAACTGCAAATAGACTAACCGCGGTAATACATTCAATGTATCGCGGTGTAAACTTGACCCTCATGTTCCTCGATACAAAATACAGACAAAGGACAGATGCGATATTCTTGCTTAAATTGTTTAATGATTTTCATTTGTTTGCGAGAATAACATGGAAAAGTTCCTATTGACTCTAAATACTCAATACAGTATCAGCGTTCGTCGACAAAAGTGCGAAAGGGACATAAAAAAATACACAGAAAATAAAACACAGGAAAAATTCACAGAAGTTTCACTGCTGCGCTTGAGCACGCTGATAAATGAACCAGTTTACTTTTCTTCGTTTTGGTCAGGTACCATAGTCAGTAGTTTGAGTACAGCTTAAAACATGATGGTTTCAAGATATTCCTACTTTTTATAATGTTGGGAAGTACGCGAGATACCTGAAGCAGTGAACCTGCCATCAACATAGAGCAAAGATATTCGATAAAAAATTTCGGTGATGAATGCTTAATAAAAAAAATTGGTATTATTAGTATTGGTCAGCTAGCTATTTATCTTCTTTTGCCCAGTATTTCCGCATTCCCTTACTGTGCTCTTCCTTCATCACACGTATTGTCTGCTGTGCCTAGATTCTTCTTTTTTTTTTTTTTTTTTTTTGAAGCCCTGATATTTTGCCAGGGGCGTAGCTACTATGGGGCTAGGCGGTGCAGGGCACCGGGGCCCTCACGCTCAGGGAGCCCCCAAGCATACCTCAAGGGGCCCCTAAGCGCACCTCTAGGGGCCCTCAAGCGAAGTTTAGAGGACCCACCAGCCTTCACGGCAAACTGGAGTCCTTTTTTTTTTTTAGCTCTACCGTCGTCTAAGGGGCCCAGAACAATTCAAGGGCCCCCATTCTCAGCTCAGGGGGCCCCTACCAGCAAAAAAGGTCGCCCGTCTAGCCTGAGGGCCCAAAACAAATTTTTTGCACCGGGGCCCTTGTTGACGCCACTGTATTTTGCTAGTTACTTCTTTACAGACTTACGCTGTTGCATTTCTTCACCAGTGATCCGCATTTCCTGCAGATTATTTCCCTCATCAGGGTCCGTAAAACTCAATCCTCCTTTCCTAAATCTCGTCTGCAATCTTTTCAATTTGACTTCTGAATTGACGGGGCAAATGATTATCTCAGGGTCTTTAACTTCCAGCTACTACTCATCACAAGGCATCCTCAGGATGGATGCTAGTCTCTGATCCTTGCGATGGTGAATGTTTACCTTCTCCTTTAGATGTCATTGTTTTGTTGGTATGCCATTTCAGGTTTATTCGTTCGTGATGGGAGGACTAGTTTTTCTGATTTTTGGATTTTTGGATTTTACACTGCATAAACTTTTTGAGTGCGGTAGCTTTATTTTTCGTCGTTCAAACTTTCCTTCAAAGAAGATCTGTAGGCAGGATCTACCGCCAGTGACGTAACAGAGTTGTTTTGTTTCATAGCTTGACTAGGGAGTGTGAATGTTTATGTTCCCGTTGCCGTAGTGGACTCCAGCACTATTTCTCCATCCTCAGTGATTTCAACCAGTTGCGGATGGCTATCTCAAGGTGCGCAGTTGAAAAGTACAGGTAAAAGCCAAATTATTTTGTTTAATTTATGTTCCTAGTTTTTTGGGGATGATGTGCACAATGGAGTCAAAAGTCTTCTGGAAATAGACAAAGATCACAATGAATTCCCTATTCTTGAGCTTCATAATCTATTCGTTACAGATTTTACGTTTCTGAATCCTACCAAATAGACTATTATCACAATTTTAGATTCATTAATTGTTATGCCCTAGTTTGAAGAGCGTGCGATGAACAAGGATGTGAGCACCAAAAGCCAGCAATACTCGGTACGTCTTGTTGGCATTCAAGAGCACAGACCGGCCACAGTAGTTGTTGACATCCATTCTGTCATCTTGTTATGAAGGTTTTGATCAAACAACTTGGGAGCTTTTCGTTTATTAGATCTGACCGATGATATCAATTAATCTTTAATTTTTTTTTTTTCACCTGAGTGTTTCACCACTCTGCGATTCTCAAGTTATCACCTGACGGGTGATGGTCAGTGACTGGGTAATGCGGTTGACCTATTCTCTTGCTGGCGGGGGTAGATCTGGATGGAGTTGTGTCGTTAAGTGAACCCACTAGTAAAGAGCGCTTCAAATAGATCTGGATGGAGTTGTGTCGTTACGTGAACCCACAAGTAAAGAGCGCTTCAAATAGATCTGGATGGAGTTGTGTCGTTACGTGAACCCACAAGAAAAGAGCGCTTCAAATAGATCTGGATGGAGTTGTGTCGTTACGTGAACCCACAAGTAAAGAGCGCTTCAAATAGATCTGGATGGAGTTGTGTCGTTATGTGAACCCACAAGTAAAGAGCGCTTCAAATAGATCTGTATGGAGTTGTGTCGTTACGTGAACCCACAAGTAAAGAGCGCTTCAAATAGATCTGGATGGAGTTGTGTCGTTATGTGAACCCACAAGTAAAGAGCGCTTCAAATAGATCTGTATGTAGTTGTGTCGTTATGTGAACCCACAAGTAAAGAGCGCTTCAAATAGATCTGTATGGAGTTGTGTCGTTACGT
This sequence comes from Vandiemenella viatica, assembly GCA_031002005.1. Taxonomy (NCBI): domain Eukaryota; kingdom Metazoa; phylum Arthropoda; class Insecta; order Orthoptera; family Morabidae; genus Vandiemenella; species Vandiemenella viatica. The sequence goes on from JARYHS010007075.1 coordinate 6,485,737, forward strand.
GAACCCACAAGTAAAGAGCGCTTCAAATAGATCTGGATGGAGTTGTGTCGTTATGTGAACCCACAAGTAAAGAGCGCTTCAAATAGATCTGTATGGAGTTGTGTCGTTACGTGAACCCACAAGTAAAGAGCGCTTCAAATAGATCTGGATGGAGTTGTGTCGTTACGTGAACCCACAAGTAAAGAGCGCTTCAAATAGATCTGGATGGAGTTGTGTCGTTACGTGAACCCACAAGTAAAGAGCGCTTCAAATAGATCTGGATGGAGTTGTGTCGTTACGTGAACCCACAAGTAAAGAGCGCTTCAAATAGATCTGGATGGAGTTGTGTCGTTATGTGAACCCACAAGTAAAGAGCGCTTCAAATAGATCTGGATGGAGTTGTGTCGTTACGTGAACCCACAAGAAAAGAGCGCTTCAAATAGATCTGGATGGAGTTGTGTCGTTACGTGAACCCACAAGTAAAGAGCGCTTCAAATAGATCTGGATGGAGTTGTGTCGTTACGTGAACCCACAAGTAAAGAGCGCTTCAAATAGATCTGGATGGAGTTGTGTCGTTATGTGAACCCACAAGTAAAGAGCGCTTCAAATAGATCTGTATGGAGTTGTGTCGTTATGTGAACCCACAAGTAAAGAGCGCTTCAAATAGATCTGGATGGAGTTGTGTCGTTACGTGAACCCACAAGTAAAGAGCGCTTCAAATAGATCTGGATGGAGTTGTGTCGTTACGTGAACCCACAAGAAAAGAGCGCTTCAAATAGATCTGTATGGAGTTGTGTCGTTACGTGAACCCACAAGTAAAGAGCGCTTCAAATAGATCTGGATGTAGTTGTGTCGTTACGTGAACCCACAAGTAAAGAGCGCTTCAAATTGTTCCGCCAGGACCTGACAGTTGTTCAACCCATCCTGAGTACGTTCTCTTTCTGGATATTTCCATATTTGATGAGGAAACGTTTAATTTTACGTATTTTCTAAGTTTTAGTATAAAGGAGATATAAACGTCTCGGAAGTAGTTTTTCTTGAAATTTGGCTCAATCTGCAACAGCTGTTTTTGGCTGAAGGCACGGTTCTTCCCGGCTGTAGTAGGTTCGCCGTTATCTTGTTCCTTGTGTGGATTTTCTCTACCACACAAGCTGTCTCTGATTCGTCGTTTCATCGCTTTTCTTATTTACTAGACTAGATTTCTCTAGTTAGAGGAAAAGTGTGCTTAACCGTTTCGACCGGGACTTCTTGTAGTTGTTCCAAATTTCCGGACTATAGCTACGTCAGTTAATGAGTGAATTTGTGGCTAGTTCTTAGCTTTCCTGTACCAAATTTAATTGATCTTCTTCGTTCGATTTTCCTGTCGCATCTATGAAGAGGTGAAATCCTGATCTCGGACAGATAGTAATACCAATCAACGTTATCAGTATAAGTAATTTAACGTTTTGGGCTTCTTGCCCTGTTCTGGGTGCGATCAATTTGAAATTCACAAAGTTTGTGGTTTTGGTACATTCAGGTGTTCTTTCCCGTTGGCATTTATTTGAAAGTGTATGATTTCAGAAACACCTTTAAAATCATACAGTTTTCGCGATTCTCCTTCGATTGTAATCTGCCTTCTGTTGTGCCTGGTTATTGAAGTCCCCAAAAATATTAGTAGTTTGCTTCTGTAGAATTCGATCTCTCAGCAAATTATGTGTTGTTCCTCCGCTGACAATTATGTTCCTTGAATTAGTTGGTGCGTGCGCATTTACCATCGAATAGAGTTCGCTCTCGCGTTTAAGAAGCATTGTCGTTGATGGTGGTGTTAGGTAAGATGATTTTTTTTTTTTTTAAATGGCATTTGGCAACGCAGGCCATACAGCCAACTCAATGTAATTATTATTATTTTAGCTTTCAGTGTATAAGTCGTCATCCAGTATATATATTGCATTTTTCTAATGTGTGGACGCCACAGGACGGACAGGACATTCACACAGACACACAACACTTAAACATCCATGCCCGCGGCCGGATTCGAACCGTCGGCCTTCGGCACCCGGATCTAACACTATAGCCCCTACGCTACCGAGGCCGGCCTTTTTTTTTTTTTTTTTTTTTTTGCTGACCGTCTCTCGACTGGTTTTCATATCCTGTGCTAACCTCTTAATTACCCCTTACAACCCACGTCCTCAATTATCTGCTTCATATATTCTAATCTCTGTCTTCCTCTACAGTTCTTACCTTCGGCTGTTCCCTCCACTAACAAACTAACAAATCGAGCATGTCTCAAAATATGACCTACCAGCCTGTCTCTTCTTTCTGTAAGACTTCCACAAACTTCTTTCCTCGACCATCATTTCCAAAACTCGTTCATTTCATACTTTATCTGTCGACTTAATTTTTAACATTTCTCAGTATCACCACACTTAAAATGCTTCAATTTTGATTCTGTCTGGTGCTCCTGTTATCTGTTATTGAACATGAAAAGTAATAACTATTTTAACGGGTAATATCAACACATGCGATCATTTTGTTGTCGTCAGGACAAATGCTGCGGTTTTGGAGGTCCTGAGGACTACCAGACCCTGATCCTGCCCTCGACGTGCTGCGAGAGGTCTCGGCCGTGTCTGCAGAGCTCCCGGGACCTGCGCAGGGTGGGCTGCCAGAGCCGACTCGCGGACCGCCAGCTGGCCGCCAAGGCGCTCGGCTGCGTCAGCGCCGGCGTCGGGGTGTTCCTGGTAACCCTGTACCATGTACTACCAAGTGAAGTGGGTCTCTCTAGCCAGTTACGGTCAGGAGTAGTGGACTGTGGCTAGACGCTCTTCCGGTCCGTCCTTGGCTACTTCCAGTCTGGTAGATGCAATTACCTTGGCAGCTGATTATGCAAGTGAAAGTCGTCTATCAGTTTTGCCCATTTACTCCACCAGTAGTAGAGAGGTTACAATCCTTGCCATTCCCTTGAGCAACTATCCAGGTGCCTGAAGTGTTCTCCAAGACTTACTAAATTCCCTTACAGGTAGGCGCGGACCGATGATCTGCTGTCGACGCTTAATCGGACATAGTGACGATCTACATCTACATCTACATATATACTCTGCAATTCACAAAATTGTGGGTGGCAGAGGGTGCTCAGCACCAAAGCTAATATCTTTGCTGTGCATCTCAATCCCTAATAGTACGAGGGAAAAAAGAATTCATATAAGAATCAGTCCGGCACCTTATTTCTCTAATTTTATCTTTCCTGTCCTTCCGACTCAAATAGGTTGGTGGAAGAAGTATTTCACTACACTCAAAAGTGAAAGTGGGAGTACGCATGTTTTCCAATAAGTTTAAACGAAACGTGTGTCGTCTATCTACCAGAGACTCCCAGCCTAGTCTACTAATCAGTTCTGTGACGCTTTCATAAGGACTGTAGCAAGCGGTCACGAATCGAGCGGCTCTTCTCTGTACTTTCTCTATACTTTCGATCAACCCCTTACGAAACGGATCCCAAATGGCACAACAATAATCCAAATGTGGACGCACAAGAGATTTGTACGCTATCTCCTTTGTTTGTTCATTACAATTTTTCAAGATTCGACCTATGAATCGCAGCCTAGAATTTGCTCTACCTACTAATGAATTAATGTGTATGTCCCATTTCATGTTACTTTGTACTGTTACTCCCAAATATTTACATAGTGATGATGTAGGCTGACATTATACTATACAATCAATATTAATTTCTTTCAAGTTTCTTTTATCCTGACAAGGACAGAAAAGTGGGGAAATCCCGAAGAACATAATGGGTATATTTTAAATATTTAAGAACGAAATATGTAATCGGAAACTAGATATTCTATAAATGAAAAAGAGCTTACCCTCAAACCTATGAAATTTTAAAATAAATTTGACAATGGTTTTAAAGTTTCCAATCCCTGTAACCAGTTTTTTTTCTGTGTGGTGTTTTCAAACTCTTTTGAAACTGCACGACAAAACATAAAAATTGAAAAATGTTGAAATTTTCCTTTTCTGATACTCTTCTTCTTTTTCTTAAAAAATTTAATAGTAATAATGAAGGATAGATTCAGAGATATAAAAGCATGTCAATGGAAGAAAATTTATTTATTTCAATAACGATATAAACGATATCTATGTTTTCTTGCTGGTCATTATTCTAATTGCTCTGCTGTGAGTTCTAAAATCACTTCACGCATTGGTGTGAACCCCAGAATACAATCCCGCACTTTGTGAATAAAAATACAAGGCGCATCCACAAAGTAAGAAGGTAATATGATCGGTCATTGTCGCCATTTCTGCATCTTCACGGTGAAGGTGAAAACTAAATATTGATGGAAATATTGACACTCACCCTACACGATCAATAATATTGACAATACCCATCCACTTTCCGGTATTGATGGCCGATTAACAGAAAATCCTGATTTCCATCAATACGACCATCAATACATTTTTTTGACCCTACATTGTCAATATAAGAAAAGTATTGTCAATATTATTGATCGTGTAAGGTTTGCTTAACAGTAGGCGCGGACCCGGCTCGCTTGCGATGATCTACTGTCGACGCTTAATCGGACATAGTGGCGGTATAGGCTGATACTATTCGATGTTAGGTCGAGACACTCTGCTGCTCCATGTATATAGTCGCTGCAACACTCCTATACGCATGACTTAGTCCGTAGACCTCTGATTTTGCTCAATGTCAGGCATCGATCCCAAGATTTCTCAAACATTGGAGCATGATCGATGGTCTACTTCCCCCCCTGTCACGTTTATTCCCGATCATTCACCTCGCTCAAAACGTGACGAGCACACGTGGCTGCTGAAAGCGTTCTGTTTACGCGCTGGCTAGCGGCCTGTCGTTCCTGTAACAGCTGCCTTATACTCCCATACTTTTAAGATAATTATTTATTACTTACAATTATTTTTTCCTTAAAACTGACTTTGACTCCGAAGTGAAGACGCTCTTTCCTGTTGTTTATTGAGATTTTATCGATGGAACAGCTGACCAAAGTATGGTACATTTATAATTTTGGCAAAAAGCTATGTTAAGAAGCAATATGCCATAGGTAATAGAATCAGACGTTACGAATGTCAAGTTGAAATAACGTTTAACTCAGCACTTCGTTTGTAACATGGCTGAAATTTATTGAGTCATCTTTGGAATCACTGTGGTACAGCATATGATTCTACCTAGACTCTACCTAGGACTGATGACGTCATCAGATATCACGTATCTGTAGGTGTGACATGCGCGTTGTTACTTGCTGTACGAGGGGTGTCGATGAGGTATAAATCACAGTCCGGGGCTCGAGTCCCGGAACGGTCACGGGGTTCTACGGGCTCAGCTATACTAAGACGAAATAGGAGAACGATCAAAGTTACGTCCGCGTGAGCCCATCTGGCTAAAATACGAACTTGTGCTGTGTTCCACTCTTTGGGTTCACTCTACAAATTTTGAAGAAGGCATGATACATTTGAAGACAGTTAGAATGCGTAATTACAAATTTGTACTGACAGATACGGCATGTTACATAGACTTACTTAGTGTTGCAAATTGAAAAAAAAAATTTTTTTCAGATTTGTGAAAAAAAAAAAAAAAACTTAGCACCCTTGTTTTTTTTTTAATTTTTTTTTTAGAAAACTATATATTTATAAATTATAGTTTTAATTATGGAACCTACATTTTACATGTGTGTTTTAAATCTTACTGAATCATATTATGTCTTACATAATGATTCATAAATGTATCTACATAGGTAACATAATTTTTTATTCATCTTCTATATCAGTACCACACTCACCAGTATCAGCACTACCAACACTAGTGCGGTCGGAGTCGGAATTTTCTGTTTCTTCTTCTGTATCCTCTAGATCCTTAACTTCAATTACATTTTCTTTTACTGGTTGTTCTTGTATTGTACGCAAAAGATTTTGGGATTGAAATTTTAAATTATGAGCAAACTACACACTGTGTGTGCATAAATACTGCACCGATAGTTCTGTAGTACGGTGTCTTAAGTTTGAATTTAAATCTATTATCATACAAAATAGGAGCTTTATTTCTTTTCAATCGTTGGTTTACGCCAACGGTTGCAAGGAAACAGTTCATAATTACTGACAACTAAATGAGTCAGTATCACTATATACTGAGAGTTTAACAAGTATACGAATATAAGGAAAGCACAATAAGTGATAAAAGGAGGCAAAAAACCGTAGATAAATTTTAAATTCCTATTTTTTTAAAAAAAATCCGTAGGTGTCAGATAAATCCGTAGGGCTGGCAGCACCAGTTTAAATAGCGAGTATCAGTCCAAAGAATGGGGAACGGGGATTCCTTCTCGCGCACATAGCCTTTTTGGGAAGTCCCCGTTCATAAAAGAAAATTTCAGTCAATGTTGCCAATATTTTTTTTTTCCTACCGAATCAGAAAAATATAGTAGATTTAAAAATTAAGATAAGTACTTAAAATAAACTCTAAAACAGTAATATTAAACGATAAATGCCTTACAAATTTGAGATTTAGTAATTATGAGAAAAACATGTTTTTTTTACACTTTTTTTTTCAAGTCAGAAAAAACCCGTTTTTTTTTACAACACTAGACTTACTAGACGTGTTTTGCTTTGATTGGAGAGTACTTCTTGAGTATAATTTTTCTTTTCTGTTTTGCAGGCTGCCACGAGTGTCGTTATTTCCATATTTTTGAGAGCTGCTGTCGGTTCTGGAAGATGTGGCCACCAGAAGGGAGGAAAGAAGCAGCAGGAGACAGGGAGAGACTTGCCCTTTCGTCGCATCTGACCAAATACTTTGTCACTTAGATGTTGCACTTTAACTGTTCTATCGTATAATTAAATGTATTTGTAGCGTCTCTGAGTCACAATTTAATTCGGTTTTCACTTTTATAAAAGAATTTTTGTACTCCATCATTTACCTTAGTAACTCGATTGCCTCGGTAAACAAGAAGAAAAAAAAACAGTAAGTTAGGTCTTTCAGAACCAGATTTTTATTACTATGATGATGTAACAGGAAACCTATTAAACTATTGCAATTCTGATCTCCTTGAAACAAAGGGGATAAAATTTGGCATTCAGATTAAAATTTATTAAACGAAACTTGCTATGAATTGGTATACAGTAGAACATCGACTATCCAAATACAGATCAACCAAAACAGCGGTTAACCGAAAGCGTTCCACCGACAGATTCAAGCGACGTGGTACAGCTAGTGTGGCTGAGCGAAACAGCTGTAACAACGTCACTCTGTCCATTTGTTCCCTTTAAAATTTGTGTAAAATTCAGGGGCAAAAAAAAAAAAAAAAAAAAAAAAAAAAAAAAAAAAAAAAAAAAAAATTGGCCGTCATTTCGGAACGCCTACAGAAGTGAAAACTTAAAACAATGAATATCAATCGCACAACACATCATACTTATAACTACAGATACACTAACTAATAATAATTCCGTGTGGACGTAATGACCTGGTGACAAGGTTTCTATTGGCTGCGCATTCCGCCCCTGTCTTAGCCGCCTTAACCTAACCCGGTAGTGCTACCAGGTACAGGGGACATACAGATATACTAAATAATAATAATTCCGTGTGGTCGTAATGACCTGGTGACAGGGTTTCTATTGGCTGCGCATTCCGTCCCTGTCTTAACCTAACCCGGTAGTGCTACCAGGTACAGGGGACCTACAGATATACTAAATAATAATAATTCCGTGTGGTCGTAATGACCCGGTGACAAGGTTTCTATTGGCTGCGCATTCCGTCCCTGTCTTAGCCGCCTTAACCTAACCCGGTAGTGCTACCAGGTACAGGGGACATACAGATATACTAAATAATAATAATTCCGTGTGGTCGTAATGACCTGGTGACAAGGTTTCTATTGGCTGCGCATTCCGTCCCTGTCTTAGCCGCCTTAACCTAACCCGGTAGTGCTACCAGGTACAGGGGACATACAGATATACTAAATAATAATAATTCCGTGTGGTCGTAATGACCTGGTGACAGGGTTTCTATTGGCTGCGCATTCCGTCCCTGTCTTAGCCTAACCCGGTAGTGCTACCAGGTACAGGGGACCTACAGATATACTAAATAATAATAATTCCGTGTGGTCGTAATGACCCGGTGACAAGGTTTCTATTGGCTGCGCATTCCGTCCCTGTCTTAGCCGCCTTAACCTAACCCGGTAGTGCTACCAGGTACAGGGGACATACAGATATACTAAATAATAATAATTCCGTGTGGTCGTAATGACCTGGTGACAGGGTTTCTATTGGCTGCGCATTCCGCCCCTGTCTTAGCCGCCTTAACCTTACCCGGTAGTGCTACCAGGTACAGGGGACATACAGATATACTAAATAATAATAATTCCGTGTGGTCGTAATGACCTGGTGACAAGGTTTCTATTGGCTGCGCATTCCGTCCCTGTCTTAGCCGCCTTAACCTAACCCGGTAGTGCTATAAGGTACAGGGGACCTACAGATATACTAAATAATAATAATTCCGTGTGGTCGTAATGACCTGGTGACAGGGTTTCTATTGGCTGCGCATTCCGTCCCTGTCTTAGCCGCCTTAACCTAACCCGGTAGTGCTACCAGGTACATTGGACATACAGATATACTAAATAATAATAATTCCGTGTGGTCGTAATGACCTGGTGACAGGGTTTCTATTGGCTGCGCATTCCGCCCCTGTCTTAGCCGCCTTAACCTTACCCGGTAGTGCTACCAGGTACAGGGGACATACAGATATACTAAATAATAATAATTTCGTGTGGTCGTAATGACCTGGTGACAAGGTTTCTATTGGCTACGCATTCCGTCCCTGTCTTAGCCGCCTTAACCTAACCCGGTAATGCTTCCAGGTACAGGGGACCTACAGATATACTAAATAATAATAATTCTGTGTGGTCGTAATGACCTGGTGACAGGGTTTCTATTGGCTGCGCATTCCGCCCCTGTCTTAGCCTCCTTAACCTAACCCGGTAGTGCTTCCAGGTAGAGGGGACCTACAGATATACTAAATAATAATAATTCCGTGTGGTCGTAATGACCTGGTGACAGGGTTTCTATTGGCTACGCATTCCGTCCCTGTCTTAGCCGCCTTAACCTAACCCGGTAGTGCTTCCAGGTACAGGGGACCTACAGATATACTAAATAATAATAATTCCGTGTGGTCGTAATGACCTGGTGACAGGGTTTCTATTGGCTGCGCATTCCGCCCCTGTCTTAGCCTCCTTAACCTAACCCGGTAGTGCTTCCAGGTACAGGGGACCTACAGATATACTAAATAATAATAATTCCGTGTGGTCGTAATGACCTGGTGACAAGGTTTCTATTGGCTGCGCATTCGGTACAGGGGACCTACAGTTTAACCACGGAAGTGTTATGGTGTACTTCGAATTACACAGCAACCTGCGCCAGTGGTGACGGTTGAGTTTAGGACCTATGAAAATCCCCGCATAGACAGAGATTCGAACCGGGTACCTTTCGTTTGCCAGTCAGGTACCTCAACAATTGAGCCACAAGACCGTAACGGATATACTATTAACATTAGCATGTCGGGATTGCGAACTCATAACATTTTACCCATTCAAAAATCGCCCAACGCACCTAAAGAACACTATAAAAACTAAAACTTTTACTTAGTCCACAACCCGACTGTTGATCGAATCTTCCCGAAGGAGATGTCCCAAGCTATTGTATCAGAGGCAGGAAGACCAATTCCTTTCCTCGGGGACCTACAGTTTAACGTGGAATCAGGACCAAGGGGCGTCCTGGCGAAGCTCATATAATCAAGTACGACTCATAAAAGATTCTACTCACCGTGGGAATTGAACCCACGACCGGAGAGATAACTTTCGGAACTACGCGCCTTAACCATTGAGCTACCAGACCGCCTTGGTTTGATAAGTACTATCGAAATCGGATGGGTTTGTATGAACAACGGAGACAGAAATTAAGGTGAGAGGGAAAGGAGGAGAGGGTTTGTGTTTCTATAAATTATGAGCTTCTACCTTTCACAACTCAGGTATTAGCTCCTAGTCCCTTCAGTGTGTTGTGGATGCCTCGACCAGTTGGTCATCACGAACACAGCAAGCCGAAACAGCTCTTACTTTTGGTTACCAGTAACTAATATTCGATTGGACTGGACAGAATATAAATCAAAGCAAGACAAAAGTGATGAAATGTAGCAGAAATGATACCAACACTAGTAGATTAAATATAAAAATAGGATCGGATGCAATAGGAGAAGTAAGTGAATTCTGTTACTTGGGAAGTAAAATTACAACCGATGGCCGAAGCAGGAATGATGTTAAAAGCAGAATAGCACTAGCAAAAAGAGCCTTCATGAAAAAGAGAAACCTTTTAGTTTCAAATATTGATCTAGAAATTAGAAAGATCTTTTTAAAACTCTTTGTGTGAAGCACAGCACTTTATGGTAGTAAAACATGGACTTTAGGAATACCGGAAATAAAGAAAATTGAAGCATTTGAAATGTGGTGCTACAGAAGAATTCTGAAAATCAAGTGGACATACAAAGAAAGAAATGAACGAGTTTTGGAAATGATGGGTGAGAAAAGAAGTTTATGGAAGAAGCTTACAGAAAGAAGGGACAGGCTGGTAGACATGGTGGATTGGTTAATTTGTTAGTGGAGGGAACAGTCGAAGGTAAGAACTGTAGAGGAAGACAGAGATTAGAATATATGAAGCAGATAATTGAGGACGTGGGCTGTAAAGTGTATGTAGAGATGAAGAGGTTAGCAAAGGATAGGAAGGCTGTTCTTTATGAGACGCCTAAGAAAGATACTATTGCATACCTCGAGACGTCTAAACAGATTTTAAGTAAAAAGCGGAACAGGTGGTGATGTAGTGGACTTGAAAGGTTTTCGTCCTTAATATTTCAAGTGGAATCCCCTCTCTGTTGAAGCTAGAGGAAAAATCAGATAAACTGGGATTTTCGACCCAGAAGGTACACTTTTTGAGAAAATTCTTATAAAGCAAGCTAAAACTGATGACGTAACAAAACTTAAACCCTACATATCCGACAAACACCACTTACTTACCAACTGGTCCAATAATTATGAAGAGGAAAAGTACGAAGGCGATATCAAAATTTAAGAAGTAACTTATTTGAAAATAAAACATTATTTCTCTTGTCAGATAAGTTAGCAAAGCATCAAACATTTGGGGTGGTCTGGTAACTTAATAATTGCTGGAACTGGCAGTGTAGGGGATAGCACGCTGCTGGCATTGTAAGGGTCGCTGCTTCGAGTCCTGCGGATGGTTCTAATTAATTGTTGTGCTACTGTAGTGTCACACAATTACACGAGCAAGCGCTGAGGCGTGTTTCTAATAATTTATTTATCTTAAAGAAGTTAAGATGTTTGCTTCTATAGTTCTAGGCCCGGATTTTAATTTAATTTTATTTTATTTAATTGAAATAGAGCACAGGCTCCGATAGCAATTTCCCTCCACCATCATCTTCCACCTATCCTGCACCTACCTACATTTGCCCTCTACAAATTTTATCTTTAAATTCTTTCAAAGTTTTCGACAAATTATTCATCATTTCTCTTGGTAACTCATTCCAATCCCTGACACCCTTACCTAAAAAAGAGAATCTTCCCACACCCTTGTGCCTGAAATCGAGTGCCAGCTTGTGGTCATGGTCATCTTTTCCCTTCCATGAACTACTTTTCATACATACTCCAATATCTCCAATATCGCCAGTATACGCCCAGTACACTCCCATAACCCTCCTCATCCTCCTCCTGTCTTGCATTGAATCCCATTCCAGCTCTTTGATCATATCCGTCAATGATTGAATTCTGCGATAATTTCCAGAAACAAATCTAGCAGCCCTTCTTTGCACCCTCTCCAACTCCTGTATTTGATACGTAAAATGAGGGTCCCATACTACACTACCATATTCGAGCAATGGTCTGGCCAAAGTTTAGTAACCCAATTCCTTTACTTCTCTCGTACATCCCATCATCACTCTCTTCAACAAGTGCAGAATAGGATATTTGACAGTATTCAAAATATATTACAAATTGTAGACATTCATGTAGATTAATGCTAAGGAAGTTATTTTTGTTAAAATTGAAAAGAAAGATGGATTGTTTTTAATTAAAAAAGCGAAATATAAATCAAATTTTTCTTGCCTCTTGTCACGTGACAGAAAACGCTCTGGGATTGGAGATCGCTTTAATGACGTCATTCGGCTGCAGGCGCTGCGGCTGAATATGGAGTGTTTCCCGGTATCCATGTTTTCCATTATTATTATTATTATTATTATTATTTTACTGATTATCTCTTGTTACTAATGAGATTTTGTGTTAAATATAAAATGAATAACAATTTGTAGAAGCCTATAGCGGAAAAATTATATGTCGGACTATCTATAGAAACAACTACTGACTTTTATTCTATGGAGCTCTGAATGTAATAACTTCAATTCGAGAATTATTTATATTTAAACTGGAAGTTAGAGATTAACAGAAATCCTTCATAAGAAAGACTAAAATTTTAAATTAAGTTAGTTGTTTTAGGAGATAATTACGAGAAAATTACGTGTAGTATAAGGTAAGCACAACAGTTAAATAACTGGATGTTGTGGACAATTTTTCTTGACTGCGGAAAAATAATTATAGATAAATAATATTTTTTTCCCACGAAACTCAATTTATTGTTCATTTATTTATCGACCGCGTTCACTTCACCGCACGTAGAAACTGTGATGTTTAACTGTTCACTATTAACGAGAAGAAAAGTAACGATGCTATGATGTCCTGGTAGCTGCATGGTGGAAGAGTGCTATAGGAGTTTGAAGATCCTATATTGGAGCCTTGATTAAGAAAACTTTGAAAGAATTTAAAGATAAAATTTGTAGAGGGCAAATGTAGGTAGGTGCAGGATAGGGGGAAGATGGGTGTGTGGGGAAATTGCCACCGGAGTCTGTGCTCCATTGCAATTAAATTAAATTAATTAATTAATTAATATTTTTTAGTGTGCACTTTTTTTGGTTGTTTCTGTTTGCCGTTTGTTGCTTTACAGAATCATGTTTTTATTAGAAGGAGTCATAAAACGTCATGCAAATGTTTGAAACATAAATTGCTGTCATACATGAAATATTTCAGATGAAATGGACAAGGGAGGCCAAATTGATAGTGTAGCACTAGATCTGTCTAAGGCGTTTGACAGAGTAAGCCATAAAATGGTAGTAAATAAGGTAAAAACCATTGGAGTGGATAAGAAAGTGATTTGCTGGGTAGAAGAATTTTTAAAAGGTAGAAAACAGAAAGTTAGGGTAGGAAATGTAGTATCAAAAGAAGTGGAAGTAAAAATGGGTGTGCCACAGGGTAGCGTATTGGGACCATTGCTATTCATTATTCTAATGAATAATTGTGTTGCCTGTTTACTATCTGAAATTAGATTGTTTGCAGATGACATAATGCTGTATAAAAGAATCAAAACGATAGAGGATTGTAAACAGTTGCAGGGTGATCTGGACAGGATATCTAATTGGGTTAGTAAACATGGAATGAAGATAAATGCAAAGAAGAGTCAGCTTATTAGATACACAAATAAAAAACAAAAGGTTAATTATGAATATAAGGTGGGGAAAGAATTGCTTGCTGAAGACTTGAAATGCAAATATCTTGGAATTACTTTTGATAACAAACTTAACTGGGCAGGACACATAGGACAGGTGGTAGGAAAAGGTTTCAGAGTTCTGCACTTGTTGGAGAGAGTTATGAGGGGATGTACGAGAGAAGTCAAGGAATTGGGTTACAAAACTTTGGTCAGACCATTGCTCGAATATGGTAGTGTAGTATGGGACCCTCATTTTACGTATCAAATACAGGAGTTGGAGAGGGTGCAAAGAAGGGCTGCTAGATTTGTTTCTGGAAATTATCGCAGAATGCAATCAGTGACGGATATGATAAAGGAGCTGGAATGGGATTCATTGCAAGACAGGAGGAGGATGAGGAGGGTCATGGGAGTGTACAGGGCATATACTGGTGATGAGGCATGGAAAGATATTGCAGTAGGTATGAAAAGTAGTGCATGGAAGGGAAAAGATGACCATGACCACAAGCTGGCACTCGATTTCAGGCACAAGGGTGTAGGAAGATTCTCTTTTTTAGGTAAGGGTGTCAGGGATTGGAATGAGTTACCAAGAGAAACGATGAATAATTTACCGAAAACTTTGAAGGAATTTAAAGAAAAAATTTGTAGAGGGCAAATGTAGGTGGGTGCAGGATAGGGGGAAGATAGCTGTGTAGGGAAATTGCCACCGGAGCCTGTGCTCCATTGCAATTAAATTAAATTAAATTAAATTAAAACTTTCATAAAAAGATAACCTACTGCTTTTAATTGTGATACACACCAGAGATACATCAACATTGCAACAAAACCCAAGTTCTCGACGGTGAATAAAAGAATTTATTTTAACAATAACATTGCACGCTAATCTCCCAACAATTCCGGAACCCTTTGAATACTTTTTGTTGGAATTTTTACGTGAAGATTCAACTGTATGTTGCCTTTCTGACATAAATGCATCTATTTAAACGGTATTTACTTCTAATGCCAAAGTAATTTTCATTTTTTTAACTTTTTATCGGTGAGTAAGTAACGTCCAGTTTAAGTTTTTTTTTTTTTTTTTTTTTTTTTTTTTTATCATGTCTCAGATGTTTATAATACTCTTGCTATCCAGAAATTTGTGAAATATTCGGAAAAAGATTGGTGGATTTTAGAAAAAGAATATGCGCCGCTACCAACAGCAAATCACAACTAGTATCTAAAGAAAATGCTCACAAATAACAAACATATTCCAAAGCGAGGATCGAACTTAAGAACCCTAACTTTACTGATACTCGCCTTAAAAGCGTACTACATTATCTCAAAGAAATTATGGTGCAAATTATATTTACATTAAATGATATTCGACTTAGTCGCAATGTCGTCTGGGTTTCTATGAGCAAGCTGCAACGACCTTTTTTTCCCTATTTCAGCTAATGCGGGAACACTTGTGTTTATTTTGAGAGTTTTTATTATTGTGGTTGTAGACTGATGTACTACACACTATTTGTAAACCATATTTCCAACAATTTATACACAAATTCAGAGAAACGAACCAAACCCACATTTTGAGTATCAAATACAGTAGTTGTAGAAGGTGGAAAGAAGGGCTCCTAGATTTGTTTCTGGAAATTATCGCAGAATGCAATCAGTAACCGATATGATAAAGGAGCTGGAATGGGATTCATTGCAAGACAGGAGGAGAATGAGGAGGGTCATGGGAGTGTACAGGGAGTATACTGGCGATGATGCATGGAAAGATATTGCAGTAGGTATGAAAAGTAGTTCATGGAAGGGAAAAGATGACCATGACCACAAGCTGACACTCGACTTCAGGCACAAGGGTGTGGGGAGATTTTCTTTTTTAGGTAAGGGTGTCAGGGATTGGAATAAGTTACCAAGAGAAATGATGAATAACTTACTGAAAACGTTAAAAGAATTTAAAGTTAAATTTTATAGAGGCCAAATGTAGGTGGGTGAAGGGTAGGGGGAAGTTGGGTGTGTAGAGAAATTGCCACCGGAGCCTGTGCTCCATTGCAATTAAATTAAATTAAACATTACTTATGTAGTGTGAGCGCCTGCTGGCACGTGACGTCACGAGTGTCATTGGGCCGCGCCAGGCAGCAAAGGAACGTTTTGGCGGGCTTTCAAACACTCTAAATTTTAACGCTGAATTTTACGTAAAATAAGCACTTTTGTCAAAAAATAAATAGTACCCGGTAAATATCGTGTACCAATAAACTATTTAAAACTATTTAAAAAAATAGTCAATTAGCCAATTTTGAAACCTTTTCCTACCACCTGTCTAATATGTCCTGCCCGTTGTGCTTGTTAGCATATGTAATGCCAAGATATTTTTATTAGTTCTGTCAGGACATTCGGTGGTTCGGATTTGACTTTAAACCTTACCGGAACATAGGTTCCCCCAATTAAAATTTAACCCAAATCATCCATTTTGTACTTTTCATTTTTATTACAGTAAATTATAAATTACTATGTAGTTAATGAATTTATTAATTGCTTTCTACTAATCACAAAGTTTTCTTCTGCATACATTTTATTTTATTTAAATAGCATCTACTCTCGTACACAAATAAAAAAAATTGACCCAAGTCCAGTGATATTTTGGTTAAAAATTAAAAATGTAGTTAATCGAGTTTCAAAAGCTGTACACTTTCAAATACCGATTTCCTTTAGTACTTTTGTTGAAAGATTTTTAGTTGTTGAAGTAGCATCCAGGTTTTTATTTATTTTCTAAAAAACGCGCGAGCCAGTTCATTTTGAAAGCTGAATCATGCAGTACCTTATATTTCACTATCGCTTCAAACTTTACCAATAATCAGACGAAGAGCCTTGTCCTGCATTATCCTGATGATTATCTCACATCCCTTCTTTCAATTGTCCCATTTTAATTATATCAATAGAAAGTTATATAACTGAATATATCGTGCAATTATGGCTTCAGAAAGTTAGCCAAAATTTTTTGGTAAAATAATGGAACCTGATAGTAACACAGTGTGGAGAGCTAAATGAGTGAACGGGGGCAGTATTTATTTGTTTCAGTCACTGAGGCCTCTACAGAAACGTAAAGTGGATTGTCCTGTCTTCGTTAGCATGTATCTCTGTAGGTGACCAGCTGTAAACATTGTCGTATTGATTATCTGTTGTGTTGTGGGTGTGAATTACTTGAAGCTGTTTCTAGATTTCATTCTATAGATGACTAGTTGGAAGAAGACGACGCTCAGAGAATTTGCTAACAAGATATACGTGTTAAAACCGATTTAATTGTATGTGATATGAATGTTTTTAATTAAAACCTGGCACCGGCCTTTTGCAACAGCTGAGATTGCTTAAAAAGAGCCAATTCTTTGAGGTAAGCATTCACTTAATGATATAAATTAGTGGATATGATGCAATATATATCGAGTAATACAAACGAAATGTATTACAGTAGGTTGTAGTGACTTTCGCTTATGTTAAATATCCACCACTTTTTTTCTCTCATTCTGTCGCAGAACATTCTACATTAATTACAGTAATTAGTATACATTTATGTTGATCATTAGAGTAGGCCTAGTCTTTTGCTTTATAGTGTTTCTAATTAGTGATGGAATAATTTTTGCCTTCTTATTATTATGCTGCAAGTGACTATTTTAATCCGTTTGATTCGTATCGTTTATTTACCACAGTTCTTAAATTTCTTCCTAGAAGACCATGTTTATGATACTGCTGAGGTATTTTAGTGATGAATGAATGGAGGCTGTGTCAGTGGAAGTCAGCGAATGTTTTATAGTCTTGTAGTGCTGTTCTGTGAATCTTGGTGACACACTGCACATTCGCTCCATTTATCTTGTGTGTCTATTGTATCTGCTAAGTGATCACTCGTTCCATCAGTGACCTGAAACCTTACAAGTAGTGTCCACTTCACCCTGTTCTTTTCCAATTAGTCTCATTTCCCTTCCACTTCAATAACATTGGATTTGGCACAAGGGAAAGTTAAAAATGTTAATTTCAGGCAATGGTTAGTTAAGGATTGGTGTGTGCAGAAAAAAGATAAAAACTATTACTGCAGTAAACATACAAATCACTCATAATTTACACGGCTTTGGGTCTTCCTTAAAACAAAGAATGAAGTTTTTCAGAAATAAAAGAGAAGAGCAATGATTATTATAGTTCACTGGTATACATGGATCATAAACAAGATACATTAGCAGTAAATGTTATGGTAGTTGCACAATCACTTGGACTCATAAAGGAATTGTTGTGGTTAGAAAACTGTTGCACAGATTCATTGGATGATACTATTTAATATACGTTGCTCTTACAGCTGTAAAATATATACATACCTCACAAACTTCACTCAAATAGTGCCGTAACGTTAAGTGGTGAGCGACTTGTAGTAGGCATGTAGCGACGTTTAATGATAACGCAAACGTTCCTACAACTATGTTATTTAAGATTATATTTCTAATTCACGCATCAATAGTGAAGTCATAATGTTACACACTAGGCGATTGGAGGATTCCATTTGTTATCATATGTGGCGTCCAACGATAGTAATATTACATGCAGTATAATGCATCGGTGACCAGCAACAATGAAAATCAAACCAACTTTATGGTAAAATCAAAATTTCAAGTCCGTTAAGCTACAACAGGAAGCCTCTTTGTCCATTCTGGTCCAGGCTATATTTCAACCTATCCACAGGCACTGCTGACGATTTTGTTCTGATATTTATATTTTTGATGGCTGTGATAGCAACATATTCTCAAGTAATATCATTCAGAGAACGTGTGCATGATCATACTTCCTTATAAGGCTCCTCCCAGTTGCTCGCAGTATAATGTTACAACACTTTCTGAGTGGAGTTTGTGAGCTACGTATATATTTTACAGCTCTAAAAGCAGTAGATATTAAATGATATAATCTATCGAATGTGTGTAACAATTTTCAAACCAAAAGGACAATTTCCAATGATTACGCTACAGTCCTACTTGTTACTATTCTGTCTCATAGCACTACTTCTTGGGCGACTACTGTTCTTGCTTTCTAAACTTTCTATTTGTATTTAATACATTAAATGTTTTGATTTGTAATTTGACTTAAACTTTTAAAAATGGAACATTTATAATTCATGAAGCCACCAATGTTGTGAACCCTGATTGAAAAAGCTATTAATATCTGGGCTGTCAAATTACTTTTTCAATCCTGTTTTATGTGTCTTTTGTGTGTAGTGTATTTAAGTCTCTGCAGTGCCAAATACTACAAAACAAATGTTTGATGGGTATTGTCTAGATCGCGATACTACTACAGTCACTTGCCGCCTCGTGATCTAAACACTACCAGATGGCGAGAGTATTATGTCAGTATGTTACCGAATGTGACATACATTCCACATGCGGCTGTCGTTTACGTCTTAATGTAACCTGGACCATAGTGATACATAACTGTCATACACGATATTGCTGATACCCAATCTACAAATCTTATCTATCACTGTTAGTGTGGTCCAGGCTGCAGTAAGACCTAAATACAAATGGTTAATTTTTTTTATAAATTTTTGATTTCATACGAATGATTTTAATAGCAATTACAGCTACATGAAGAAATATGGAAGAATGGAATGAAATACAAATCAATGGAATTGTGACTATTAGACTGAATAATAGCTTGTATGGCCTTTTTCATGAAACCGGTCATGTTTCCGGGGCAATTTTATTACTGACTATCAGTAAACGATTAGTAACTCCAATACACAAGTAACAATTGTTGCATTCTGAACACTGAATATGTCACACACAGAAAAACAGTGATGTCATAGATACCGGGTGCAATTTGTGTTTATAACACTGTAGTTGGAAGTGTTTACATTGCAAGGCGGTAGGCAACTGTAGCTGTTTTGCAATGTAGATAATAACAGTAGTGCAGTGTTAAGTTCCACATGTTCACACTTGATGGCTGTATTTAACGTGGGAGGCTTTTTGGCCTGGAATATGAATAAAATCCTCTTGGGTAGCTAGACGAGTGAGTCCATCGATAAAACACAGCGTTTTGGCGGTCGTAATCTCTACCGTCATTGTCAAGTAAGGATTAACAATTGTGACACTTGAACTGGATTCAAATCTGAGTGATTCCCAGTTATATGTTTGGTTACTGTGATATAATTCTGTCACATTTGTATTTAATAATGTTTTAATGTTCCCCATTTTTTCACAATGTGTTCTGGTTATATATATTGCTGGCATTGTATCCTGAAATATATTTGTCATGAACTTCCCAGTCCGCTTCTCTTGAGAACAATGATTTCAGTATTCAGGATTTTTCCAAACTATTTCCATCAACATCACACTTATGCTTTTGTTACAAGTGTCCCTCAAAAAAAAAAAGTTCGTATGTTCAAACATGTACCCTGCAATTATTTTTAAATCACTATAGCTTACATACATAACAAATTTTATCCTACTACGACGACATTAACCTGTGTCAAGTAGACCCGAGAGTTTACGAAAAATGCTACACGTCTTTAGTGGTCAGGGCTGATAGCTTACAACCTTCTTTCTTGATTCTTGGCTGCCCAGGTGGCGCTGCGTCATGTTTCTTGAAACCAATGTTTCGACCCTCATTCTGGGGTCTTCTACCAGGCCAGCCAAGAATCAACTGACTCTGGTCGCGGAAGCCTACGATTACAATCTTCTTTCTTATTTATTTTTTGAATTTTTGATATCACCTAACTACTTGTCCTTCACAAATTGTTAATTATTTCCCTTGGTAATATTTTTCAATCCTTTTCTCTATTAAAGAAAATTTTCCCCCACCCTAGTGCCTGAAATAAAGTGCCCACTTGTGGTCATGGCTGTACTGCTAGTAATTATGCCAATATCCATCCAAGCCTCGTTGCTAATATATGCCATATACATTCCCAGCTGTCTGTTCAGTCGTCTCCTACCTTCCACTGACTCGCTGTGACAGAAGCAATTTGTTCATATTTAAATAAACCGGGATTAAATAAATAGTGACATTAGTTTAATAAAGTAGTAGTATAAGATACTTTTCCTTATTTCAACTATTTGAGATATTTATTCCACCCAAAATTCTTCTAAAAATCATTGAAATAATTTTGAAATTAGTTTTTAACAGTTTGGTATAGTTTAGTTAAGTAATTGTTACTAGTAGATAATCATATAACATATTAATAATATTTTATGACATTTTAGTTTTTTCCCGGCATATTGTTGAAATAGATAACTCTCGGGTATTCTGCCAGTTAATTGATTTATTTAGATCTTTTAACAACGTTTCGGCAACTGCCATTGTTGCCTTCATCAGGTTAACTCTTACATACAAGGACAAGACATTGGCTCATATATATAGCCTGTTGCCTAGGGAAGCTTCATGCTGGTCTTTGATTGGTCGGCGATGCACACGCTATTGATGGGGTCAAACCGGTTTGGTTGCATCTCATGGCAGCATCCCGTAGCTCAGCAACTGGATGGCATTTAGTAGCTCCATGGCAGTATCTTGAGTGGTCACCCATCCAAGTAAAAACCACGCATAACGTTGTTTAACAGTTGGCATGTGCGGTCACCCATCCAAGTGCTCTCCACACTCATTGTTGCTTAACCAGCGGCATTACACGAGGGCTCTGGAACTGACCAATCACGAACGACTTATCTCCCATTGGTCGACGTGTCATGACGGCATCTGCTCGGAAGATTGTGTCTAACACGTTGCTGTTTTAGGTCTTTACGACTGGCTCCCAAGCCTCGCTCAGGAACAAACCACCATCTCTGTGTGCATCGCTGACCAATCAAAGACCAGCGTGAAGCTTCCCTTGGCAACAGGCTATTTATAGGAGCCAGGACTGGCTCGTGAGTCAGTCAGTGTCTTGTCCTTGTATGTAAGAGTTAACCTGATGAAGGCAACGATGGCAGTTGCTGAAACGTTGTTAAAAGATCTAAATAAATCAATTAACTGGCAGAAAACCTGAGAGTTATTAATTTAAATAATATTTTAGTTTAAAAGTTACACATTGTTGTATGCAGGTTGCTGTGAACATCCCTATATTGACAATTGCTGACATTTTTCTGCTTACATGCATGGGTGTGGTGCTGGTTGCAGAATATTGTTTGTGAGATGCTAAAATACATGGGCTAGCAAGTATACCAGTAATCATTGAAAAAAGTTTTGCTGCTACTTGCTCTAATTTAAGAGATTGATTAATGGATCTTTTCTTTCTAAATACTTTTAAGAGGAAGTTTCAATAAATGCAGATCAATAAGAATTAAGACTTTCCCAGCATATTTCTGAAATGAGGTCTTCGTGGCTTCTCCATCAAATAGTATTAACAAACAGCGGCTAGCTCTGTACCATCATTAGGTCCATTGTACATATGAGCATAGAACCCATGAAGACCTCATTGCAGATCAATAAGTTGAATAATTAAAATTTTTAACTTATCAGTCTTTTAACTAAGTAAACTTTCCATTTCAAGTATGCAGTATCAAGAAACATTAGAAAGGGTTTGAAGTACTATAAACAATCGAGACACCATATCATCAATTAGAGGTAACCAGTAGGTAGCGAGCAATAGCATTTTCAGGTTGTGACCAAGGCAGGTCCGGAAAGAGACAATTGCTTGAACTGTTATATGACAACCCATCTACTTCATCGTATCTATTACTGATTATATTCCATGATAATTTCCCCAAATATCTCTAGATGCCCTATTCAACTTGTATATTTGAAACCCAATAAGTAGAAGCCATATTACTATGCTATGTTCAACAAACGGTTTGACCAAGGTTTGTAACCCAAATCCTTTACATCCATAGTACATTCCTTCATTATCCTATCCAGCATGTGAAGGGTTGTGAAACCTCTCCCTACCACTGGCCCATCGTGTCATACATGGATATTAATATAACTGCTATACCATTTCATATCAAGAAAGAAATTTTAACAAGACTACTGAAAGGTGAAAATTTGTAAAGTTTTTTGTTTTTTAAATGAGTAATTTAATTCAGATTTAGTTATCAACTATTGAGTGTGTATCCAGAGAACTATGTGGCTAATCTTAGTGAAATAGAAACCAATTCATAACAGAAATTATTCTTTCCTAGTAAATTGTAATAATTGCAGTGAAATTTTTTGTTATGTAGTCTTCTAAAATATACTCAAAAAATATATTTACCTTTATTTTATGACCTTAATAAAAAAAATTGTAATATTTATCTTGGACTACCTAAAATGTAAATGCTTTAAAAATGGCAGATGCTAAACATTATCATAAAATAATCTAATAGGAAAAAGATTTTTCTGTAAATGAAATGCTTATTAACAAGTGTATTAACATTTACAACTAAAGTATTTATTTAAAATTTCACCCATTGCCTCTAATAAAATATTAAAACCTCACCGTAAACCCTGCAGTAAAACAGTATGAAGTAATTTCTTCCACACCAAATCTGCATGTGCTGCAATGGTTTCTATGATTTAGTTGCCTCTGTTGTTTTTAATGTAAAACATTCAAACAGATTCTATATATTCAAAAAAATCAAATCTTTACATACAATAGAAATAACTGAACTTTTCTTCTTTCCAGGGCATCAGTTGTATTTCAAGCGGAACCTTTATTTCAGCACTACGACCATGCACAATAATTGTACTTGAGTAGTGTAGAATCGTGCACACACTTGTACATTGTTTTATCTCGTTATCTTTCAGTATGACTAATGTCAGTGATTCTTATAAAAACAGCAGTAGTACCACATCCGTTCCACGTCCACTGCAGTTAACTTGTGTCATTTGTCTCCAGTTATTTCAGTCACGTAGCTCTTTGATAACTCATGCTTTCAGCCACCACGCACAGTTAAATGCCCCATTATACACCTGCAAACAATGTGGTAAAGTTTTTCGAGGCAAGTTTCTGCTGTATACACATAGTTCTTACTGCAGTAATAGATATTGCTTGCCAAGCTCTCCATTACTTCAGCTTTCATGTGCATCGTGCACACACATTTTTTCATCAGAAGACCCCCTAATGAAACATTTGTTTTCCCATATCTCAACTGTTTCGTGTCCACGCTTTATCTGCAATTACTGCACTCGGGTATTCAGGAATTCAAGCGCACTCCTGTTCCATCAATGCAATGGTGGAGATCCACTAGTACGTTTAACAACTTCACAATCAAGGTAAGATGAGTACTGTACTTTATTTTAAACTAATTCTGTCAATTGTTAAAGCCTATACTGGTTAATTTCCTTTAGAAATAAATTTATTTAATATCTGTACTTATATGATGTTAACCTTAGCATCTAGAAATTGATCTGGGCCTTATTTCTAATTATTTTAGATAAATATACCAGTATGTTTTTTTTCCGTCGTTCTGCCCAACTCAGGAGCGCGAGTGAACTTATCTAGCAGACGTGTTTTTCCTCTGTTCCCAGAATCTCTTCATCCTTTCGCTGTGCTCTTTCCTTCGTTCTTCTGTCCAAGTGTTCCTTCTTCTAATACACTGGCTGTTGGCAAACTGGTGGTTATTGCCCATGCTACTTAATCGGTGTCTGACCTCTATGATAGCGTCTGTTATTCCAATTTCCTGCAGATCCTTTACGATTTCAGTTAGCCAGTTGTTTTCGATTTTCATTGAAATGGCCAGGTTCAGAATTCTTTTTGTTAGTCTGTTGTTACTCATTCTGATAATATGGTCATAGAATTAAATTCTTCTTTTCCCGAATGTGTCTGAAATTTTTTCCAAAGGTGATATAGTTCGTGTGATTTCCTTTTCGTCCAAATTCCACAGGTACAAACTGGGCCAAAGATTTTCCTCAAAATTTTCCTTTATTGCTTTTCAGTATCTTTAATCAACGATCTGCCCCCCAATGATCAAAGTTTCCAATGCGTATAATGCCTCCGGTTTGATTACAGTGTTATAATGTCTTAACTTGGCATTTCGGGATATTGACTTTTCGTTGTATCTGTTCCAGGTGATTCTATAGGCTTTTGTAATTTAGTTATTCTCTCCTTGTTTGCTTTACAATTTAGTCCTGCAGGTTGGATAGTTTCTCCTAGATATCTGAATTTAGTTCCGTGAGTGATATTGCCAAATCGAGTTTCTAAGAGTTCTCCATCTTGGTACTGTGAATATCCTTCCATATATTGGGTTTTAGCATATGAGATTTGGAGACCACATTTAGCTGAAATTTTATGCAGTTTTTCAAGGGCGTGGACTGCCTCTTGCCTATTGTTGGAGAGTATTGCTAGATCATCTGCGAAAGCCAAATACCACAAGTGATGTTTATTTCTGAGTAGCCTGCCAATGGTTATTCCTTTCACTTCTTTCTACTAGGTTTTGATTAGTTTGTCCAGAACATGATTGAACAAAAGGGGTGACAGTCCATCTCCTTGTCGAACTCCTGTCCTGATTTTAAGGTTCAGACACCTCACCTAAGAACCTTACTTTTGAAATGGTATCCATTAATGTCTGTTTGATTTATTCTCTTGTTTTCCTGTCTACTTTGTATTCTTCTAGTATCTTAAAAACTGTTTTTCTTTATTTATAGAAATAAATTAACAGAACTTCAACAGAATAATTAGTTTCATAATGCAGCTCTATCCAACAAACATCTTTTCATATAAATTACTTCTCCAGCTGCTAATGCATGTACTGGTACCTCCACCACCAAGATGTTTACCACTAGTTTAATGATCACACCTCTGTTAATGCATGTGATTGGGTTCATTGGTAAATGGTTGAGCTACTATAATACTAAGAGGATTCCGTTAACATCTGATAGGATGACTTCCTTGGATACAATTGAAGTTTCTGAGATGAATTGTGTCACGGTCACAGAACCCCAGACATCTTATCCAAACTTTTTCTGATGTCAGACTTCCAGATTTTATGTTTATGAAAATTTCTTGTGTGTAAACATTCTAAGAAGATTCTTTGTCTTTGCCACTGCCCTATTTCTCATACAATTAATGACTGCACTTCCTCCTGTTAATACTCTCCTTCCCTCCTCAAGTGAAGTAACTTCCTCACCCAGCAATTGCTGACAACTCTCAGATGGCCTGTCTTTAATTTGAATACTACATTATCCTGCCTTCTTTCATCACCTGTTAGTTCCTGTGATATTTTACTTATATTTGAATATGTAGTGTGGCCACTAATAAAAGATATTATTTCTTTAGAATGGTAGCAATCATATAAGAGTTGGTGTATTAAATCTGATCTCCTTGTTACATATATTTTTCCTTTTCGTGATTACTATTTAATACAAAATATTGTGAATTATATAAATTACCTAGTTTTTGTTTAGTTTTTTTTTACTCATTTTTGCCTTCATTTTAGCCAAATAGTAGTTTTACTTTGCCAGTTTCTTTTGCTTTTCCTCTAACCTGAAAGCATGTTAATTCTTATTAAAACAATCAGTAATATTTATATACAGTATATTGTTTGTACATGTTTTTGTTACTCAGTCAATTAATAGTCAGTTTATAGAAGCTAGAATTTCAACATGCTCTGTATAGCCTCAATTGGTAATAATTATTATTTTCTTTTTGACTATTATGGCACTTCCAACTAAATTCTACAAAAAGGTTTCCAGTTCAGTTCCTAACACTATAACACAGGACTTCAACAAATTGAGCTATACCCAATTTTCGCTGTAGGGTTTTAAGTTCAGTTTTGCTTGAGCAATTTAAATGACATCTAATGAGGCAATAAGCTTAGTTTGTCTTTGCTAAGTCAATTTAATTTTTTTCAGTTATTCTCATTTTATTTTAGTATATTTCCTTCCACAAGTTAAAAATTGAGTTTAATGTAAACTAACAGTTGTAGGCTTCTCTGAAGTATATTCTAATCCAATGTATTACAATACTAGAACAGAAACCAAAGCTTGTAGGTATTTTGAAGAATTTATTAATTCTTGGATATCAAGGAAGTAGTTTTGTATCAGTAACAGTATAGCCTCTTAGACATTATATATCTCTTGAATATGCAAACAGGAAAGTGCTTAAAAACCAGCGAATGTGTCTAAGATGTACATATAAATGGCCACTGCATACCGAATTTTTATTATTTTGATAGATTGACTTATTGCATCTTTTCAGCTTGTTCATTTGAAATCTGAATTAATTAGGATCATTCCATTCAGTTTCAGTTCTAAGTTCATTATTTATAGGGTCTTTCGCTAAGTCTTTCAAGCAATACTTAGTAAGCAGACTGGATACAAGAGTACTCTTATGAGTTAGTCCATTTTATGGTCATTATCAATGATTGTGTAATTCTTTAGTTGTAACAGACGAATAATGTTTACTGAAGCAGGTATCACTATTAAGTATAGCCTTCCAATGAACAGTTTTCCACATTCACATGGTACAAAACGTCATTAGTTTGATTTCCACTGTCTGTCATATCTTGGAGAACCTTAGGCATATCTTCAAGATGTTTTTTAACTGGCTTAACTGCTTAAACCCTTGAATTCCATCCTGTTTCAGACTCTGATTTTATAACCGTAGGTACAGAGTTCCTGAGATTTCCCCAGCGCACAGTGGAAGGAGAAAAGAATACATACATAATTCAGAAAAGCATGTCCATTATAGTATCATGCTTTGCTGCATGTACACCAAACAAATTGAGTAAATGATTATCGCAATTCACAAATGTCGGCAGGTTATTATTTTCGTTTATTCTTCTGTAAACACCAGTTCGGTGCCCAGCCGTCACAGCAGCACTGTCAGAACATTGTGAATGACAATCCTGTTTATCCATACCATATTTCTCTTGCTGTTTAAGTATTTCTTCAACTAAGCTTCCAACATCCTTTTGATTCATCTGAATGAAAAATGCAGACTGATTTCCTCTCAAAATCATCTTCTATGTATCTCACTACTTCTGACATCTGCTAACAATGTGCATGATCAGCTGTACAGTCAAACATGAGACAACAGTACTTTGATTTGTGAATGTTTCACAATAAACTTTGGTGAACAGTGGTGGCTATCAGATGAATGAAATCGTGGTGAATACGAGGTGAAAAGTAAGACGTGGTGCCAGGATAATTTTTTACCTGACGAAGATGGTTATTCATGATGGGATCAAATATATTTAGAAGCTTTATTAATCTAAGGAAATTACCAACATTATTGCATTCGGGTCCATCACATGTACTAAGTGACTTTGTGACCTGGTAATGCAAGATTCTGAGTCCAAGAAATTTTATGCAGTGGAAGATTCTCTTTAATACATTATACCACTTTTGTTTTTCTGTCTTGCTCTCGGTTTGAAGTTCAGCATCAATAATTAATCCCTTTAGATGCAGCAACATTTTTTTTCCATTTCTTTCCACTGGGTGAAACTCTCAAGATGATTCTTAGCATTTTCTTGGGCCTTACAGTTGCTTTCCAGTGTGTAATTCCAGCTTCGTGCTCCAATGAAGATAGATTATCTAACTGTGAAATTTAAGCTGGTAGATGCAAAAAACAGATTTTCAGATGGGGAATAGACTAGTCATGAGCAATTCCCATCTGCACTATGATTTCCTAGTTTCCTATTAAACCAGCTTTTGTCATATAATGGTTACTTGTAGGTATTAAAGGACTATAAGTATTTTGAAAACATTTTGGACCCATTTTAATTATTTCTGTTTTAAACAATCTGAAAGAATTGATTTCCCAGTTATCTTATCAAAGTTTAGAATTCCAATATTATACTGCTTAATTACTTCTGGTATGAGAGTAATTGAGTTTTCTGCATCATCCATCATATCACCTCTACTAACTTTTTCTTCCACTGTAATACTAATGTTTTCAACAAATTCTTCAGTAGCCTTAGAGCCCATAGCCTCACTGCTCTTAACACTAGAGTGCACGCGCCCTTAAATACTCCTTGAGCGCACGCGCGGGCTACAGGCGTAGCCCATTTATGGGTTAATTAATTTTCGGAGTCGGACAAAAAAATATGTAAAACAGAGTAAATAATTACTAAACATCTTTATTTTTATCATAATAACTTATACAATTGATAAAATTTTGTTTCTTATTTATAATTTGCAACTTAAACATAAACTTCTTAAAAATCAGCTGTTTTTCGAAGGTTTGAGATCTTTTAGTCTCATTTTTATTTAGAAACGTAATATTTATTAAAATGGGTTTCCAGTTAAGTAATTGAACCAATTATGAAATTCATTGATAATAATTCATTCTGTTGGCATACATTCAGGACAGACGACTGCCTGATGTTTGCTACAAATGCACCTCATACATTTGCTGTATTGCTTGCGCGTGCTGTGGTCCTAAGCCCTGCTGCAGAAAGAACATCAACCAACTCTCCTCCCCGCATAGGCATGTTATGTTGCAGGGGTAGTTCTGCCAGTCCTAGAAGTAGTCTGCCTTTCAGTTTTATATCGTTTAGTATATTTTGCTGTGATATACGACGCTCTATAGAAGATCTTGCAAGATCCAACTTCTTGAAGATATTGACGATGTATCACTTTCATATCAGGGTTGTTCATCTGATATATTACAACACCGCTTATTCCCGCCATATTTATAAAATTGTAAAACAGCATGAGAGACTGTTCCGAGTAACGTCGTATTGTTTACATATTTTATCAAAAACATCGACGCCGTTTTTTGTGTTGTTATAAAATGCTATAATATCAGGTTTTCAAGCATCACCAGTTGAATCATCAATATGGGCATGATTGTGAAGGGTAGACAACATCAGAAATACCTTATTTCGTTTTGTCATCCTCCAGCAATCATTTTAGTATTTGGGCATCTTTCACATTACCCGCCAACTAAAAATGACCAAAACATAATAAAGTTATGAGAAAAAAAATTCCATAAACACAAACAACAAACACAAAAAACGGTTGTAGAAATTATTTTTTATAGTATTACTACAGCAAATGTATCATATTTACCTCATTTTTGTACTTGTATATTAATAAATTAACTTCCTCCAATGCTCGCGCGGGCTACAGGTGTAGCCCATCAACTTCGAGGGCAAATTATGCAGACGTCCGTGCGCCACAAGAGATGTCACGCTACTGGCGGGGGTGGGGGATAGTACTTGAGGAATACACGGGATGATTAATCTGTAGTGCGACAAGTTTAAAAAATATATGACAATATTACACATTGGGCTACATATGTAGCCCACGCGTGCACTCTAGTGTTAATCTCATGACACTCAGAATTATGTAAAGT
The DNA here is from genome assembly GCA_031002005.1 of Vandiemenella viatica. Classification (NCBI taxonomy): domain Eukaryota; kingdom Metazoa; phylum Arthropoda; class Insecta; order Orthoptera; family Morabidae; genus Vandiemenella; species Vandiemenella viatica. The sequence continues at coordinate 6,515,501 of JARYHS010007075.1, forward strand.
CATATGCTCCTCATCTTATGCTAAATTAGACTTGGCATTTTACTGTACATATTGATGTAGGCAATTCCTTAGAACCTGTTGAACTTCCAGTAGTCGACTTTTCAATGAGAAAGTACCTATACTTACATAAAAACAAAGTTTTTCTCAGCGTTGAGAATATAAAAATTATTCCTGGGTGACTAGCCGATTTATAGTAATTGCACTTACAGTAACACAATGTTTGGGCGATCAGAAGATGGCTGTGCCAGCGAATCAGATTGCCAAACTAATGTTTTACTGTAAATGTAATTATAACACTGATTTAAATCTGCTAGTTACCAAGAACAATTTTTATATAGTACCTACACTTCTTGAAGTACTTGCAGGATTTTTGTGTTACTTCATCCTGCAATTTTCGTTTTTTCCGCCCCTCAATCCATCTCTCTTTTTCTTTGAAAACAAAATCGTTTCATATTGTGCAGGTATCATTGTGAAATAAAGTTGCTTCAAGCTAGCTCATGACATATGCAATGCAAATTAAATACACAACTGTGTCACGCCAATCACCTCATCAGCAATCAAGCAATGGAGAAAGTATTGATTATCTTATTTTCATAGCGAAAAATTTGCAAGTGCCGGCATGGAGCCGCTGCTATTGGTCCATTTAAAGACATTTCGACAGAGCACACAATGTACCTTCTGTTTGTGTTCCGATTCATTGTTTACACATTCCTTCTTACTCATTCGCAAATAAGCTAACCACCTGCGTGCTGGTATCGCAGAATTGTTTGTATATGAATTATACTGTTGGTTTATTTTGATTTTTAAGTTTAATATTTTGCCAATTTTGTGCCCCCCTTCCAATGGTGCCCAGGGAACGTGCCCTACCTCCCCCACCCTAGATACGCCACTGTTAACAGCTAGAAAATTTAATTCATGCAGAAGATTTTTAATATTGTAAATTAATAAATAGTGACTAGAAGTCAACTAAAGATAGCTTTTTGCTTTGTGGATTTTATTTAGTATTGCCTGTTTGGTATAAATGCTGTTTGTGTTCTCCAAGAATACAGATTAATTTTCAATTTGTGGTCAGGTCGTCATTTATTTATTAACTGATTCAAATAAAGTTTAAGTGATTTTAGAATGAGATTTTGATATTATTATATAATTTATGTAAAATGCCTAAACAGTGTAATTTGATATGACTGTATCCACGAGGGGAATAGTTTAGCTCAAGAACTGTCGAATCATATATTGATGTACAACATGGCATAATCATAACAAGGACTGTGCAAAAATAATGATGATGATGATAGGAAAAAAGAGATAAAGAAGTTGTCAAAATCTCTGCACTTGCATGACAGAAACCTGCAAAGAGAATCAGTTTAAAAAATATTACATTCTATGCAGATCGAATTGATTGAAAGTAAAGTTCCATAGTGTAATGATACTGACTTGATATGCTGCTGCACTCTATAACCATCAGTGGGCACTAATGTAACATCATTGGATGCATTCCGAACAGCTGTTTGCCGCTGGGAAAGATGGAATAAGAAACCTCAAAGCAAACAACAAAAATCGTAGAGGAGTAGTTAATTTTGCTAACTTAAAACAGTGAAAGAAAGAAAGAATTAATTTTTGTTGTAGTAAACTTTTAAAATAAGGAAATTTATTTCCACAAATTTTATGCTTGGAGAATTCTTTGTATCTTAACATTTGCTTATAATTGGTGTATGCTTTGTTGGCTTTATGCTATTTTCCTTTTTCATATGCACGTTTGATGGAAATAGAAAATAATATTAATGCATTATAAGTAATTTATATCCTTTAAATTGTAGTTAGTTTTAATTTTATTTTGGCAAAGAGAGGACTTTCCTGCATTAAACGGATAAAAGACCTATTTTTACATTCCTCTCAGTCTGAATTGTTGTCGCTGGTCTCTAATTGGTGAATAATCTTTTGTTCAGTTTTTTTGTTTCATTAAGTAGAGGTTAGTTATCAATTACTGCTTGTTATTGGTCTTCTGTAGTGATTGTATTAGTCAATCTGTTGGAGCTACTTTCGAAATAAAATTTCTTACCTTTGTGGCATCAAGAATCTGTTATAAAAGGGGTGATGCAGAAGGAAATGGTGTCTTTACAGGAAGTTCTCTTTTATGGGAAGGATAGAGCATAGTATAAGTAATATCGATGACAAATTAAGTGCACTTCAAAGAGATTATGATTACAAATTTAATAGCCTTCAAACAGCTAATAATACACTTCAAAGAACTATCCAATTTAATATTAATGAGAAATTCATTTCCTTGATTGGGTATAATTGACAAACTGTTTATGAAACAACAAAAGGAACTTGACTGATTTTGTGATGTTAGATTCCAAATTGATAGAAATACAACAAGGGTTCAAGACCATTAACAATCAAACAGAAGTGAGGATTGAAGTCAAAGGAGTGCCTGTGAAAGATGGTAACTTATGTGTGAACACTTTCCTGGTTAGTGTTGTAGAAGGACGAGCTTTGGTGGCTAGACAAGACATGAAGATGGTGCCAGAGCTAGCCGCCAAAAGTCGTCCTTCTGCACCTCTCCCCAGATACCCATGAATATACGTTTCATGGTAAATTATTATAGTCTATAAGCAGTTCGAAGCATTTTGAGGAATTGAGCAGTGTAACACATATTTGTGGTCCAGGTACCAAACAGATTCAAAGTAAATGGACAAATAGAGGATGAAGATTACATACAAGAAGATGAAAATGACATGCAAAAAAATGAAAATGGCATAAAAGAAGTAGAGAATGACACAAAGGGGTAAAAATAATGTGCATAGATATTACAGTTCTTCCAAGGGAAATAAAAAATGGCAATCAAGACAATGGTTATTGGAAAGTAGATGATAATGAAAGAGATGAAATAGGAATGAAAAATACTACCTAAGGGAAGATATGCAAGGAATTGACAGTAAAGGGAAAGAAAAACTACTAACAACCGTAATTAGAAAGTGTAAAGAAGTAAGAAGACAAAAAAAAAAATCATATGACTGAGGAAGAAATGGAGTGGAATATGTACAAGAACGGAAGAGAAAACTAAAAAACGTATTAAATCTATACAGGGAAGGAAAGAATATTCTGAAGCGTAAGGAAAGCATTGTGAATAAAAGTGGATAATGTTATAACCATAAAACATTTTGAGTTAGGGTGGTTGTTAGGGAATTGGAGGTCTTAAGACGTCTACTGCCTGAACTGCATTGGTTAGTTTTCTTGTTATGTTGAGGATTTACAGGCTTGGAACATCTCATAAATGGTACGTTATCTACATTGTGGATTGGTTGGTTTCAATGTTATTTGGAATATTGGTAGGGAATAAAAAAAACTTAAATTACATTAATAACATTTCCTTTCTCTTTTAATTGCTAGGTAATACAATTATTAAGTAATTTTCTGTCATATTGTCACATAGTATACCACGATCAGGGTGTGACAATATCATATGGTGGAATAACTTAGTTATTTGGTTTTGTAAAGATACACAACGTAAAAACAACTATGTATTTATATTTGGAGAGAAGTACCATATTGTTTCCTTAGATACCAAGGGCAGGACAAACTTGTCATACGAAAAGCTTACAAGTGGAATCTTAATATCTATTTTATAATCTCAGAACATATTCTCTACATTAGAGAGGGAACTTTGGATAAAGGCAAGAAAACAACCAACAGAGCCAAGAAACCTGCCAGAAGCTTCTGCTTTGATCACATATGTAGGAAATTATTCTGCAGAAATATATAGGATAATAGCCATCATATGATTCTACCAAAAAAAAAAAACACACAATTGACTTTATGCAATAAAAGGTGACTTAGAATTAGGAATCCCCAGAGTTTAAATCATAACAAATGAATATGGAAAATTCTACATTGGACAGAGCATGCACACCATTGAAATCTGCTGTGTTGTTGATTATAAGGGCAAGTTTTGTCTATTACAACTAGAAAATTCAACGATCACTGAATATATCATTGGCAGTTGCTATAAAATATAATATGAAGGTGCTGGCAAGAGAATAAACAGTACAAGATTACAAAAAGCTTATTTGGAAAGAAGGATAGTGGACATAAGTCCAGTGGAAAGACCAAGAAAAAGATGGATAGACCAACTGAAGGAGTACATAGAGAAAAGAGGCTGGAGCTGGTAATCTATTACAGACTGCGAATCTTTTCTGGATAGGAGACAGTGTAAAATGATCATCTATAACCACCAAGATGCAGGAAGGCTTGTAAACCACACCCAGGAAACTGGAGACAATCACTAACGATAATAATAATGAAGGTGCTAGCACATACCCCTTAATTCTGAGAAACTGTCATAAAAGAAATTGTTGGGATATGGTTTTATGACAGCTCTCTTAATGGAGATACAGCACATACCTGTACATCGAAACTGACTCTATCAATCCTCGGACAGGAATGCGTCAATTAAATCTACTGTGAGCGGTATTATTTCTACTACATTTCATCACTTTTGTTTTGCTTTGATTTTATATTCAGTGCAAAATCTTCCTTCAGTATTTTGTTCATGCCATTCAGTAACTTCTCAATATACTCAGCCTGATGTGCTAACAAAACAGTGTCATTAGGAAATCGTAGCATACTCATTTTTTCTCCTTGAACACTTATGCCACGTGAAAATTTTTCTTTTACTTCATTTATTGCTTCCTCTACATACAAGTTGAATATTAACGGGGATAGACTACAACCTTGTCCACACCCTTTTTAACTGATGCATGTATCTCATGATTCTCTACTTTTATTATAGCTATTTGATTCTTATATAGTTTATAAAGTATTCATCTATCTCGATATTTTAGACCTGATTTCTTTAAAATTTCAACATCATATACCACCTAATATTATCAAAATCTGTTTCTAAATCAGTAAATGCCGTAAAAGTATCTTTGTTTTTCTTGATCTGCCCTTCAAGTACTAGTCTTAAAGCCAGAATTTATTCCCTTGTTCTGTAGTTTTCCCTAAACCCAAACTGATCTTTCACCTTTTATCTCTCCATTGTTCCTTATATTATTTTGGTCAGTAATTTTTAAACATGTGATATTAGACTAATGATGCTATAATTTTCACATTTTACAGCTTGTGTTTTTTTTTGGAAGTATGAAGATAATATTTTTATTAATATCAATTGGAATTTCTCCTGTTTCATAACTTTTTGATATAAATTTGAATAATCTTTTCATTCCTGCTATTTAAGAAGTTCTGCAGGAATCTCATCAATTCCAGCTGTCTTATTTGATTTCAAGTCATTCAGAGCTCTATCAAATTCTGTCCTCAAAACAGGATCTCCTAAGTAGTCAATGTCAACATCATCTTCATTATGCTATTGTTCAAGTTGTCCCCATCATACAGTTTCTCTATGCATTCCTTCCATCGAGTTGCTGTATCATCTGAGCTTAAAAGAGGTTTTCTCTAATTTTTACACCTCTTTTCTTCAATTCTAAAAAAAAAAATTATGATCTTCCTATATACAACATTTACGTTACCTATGACTTCGTCGCACATTTTCTTCTATACATTTTTTTTTTTTTGCATTTCCTGATTATTTGATTTCTAAATTGCCTGTATTGCACTCTTCCTTCTTCATCCTAAGCATTTTTGTGCCTTCTCCTCTGATCCATGTATGCACCTTTATTGTGGGGGTAGACTTGTATTGAAGAGTATATTTTCAAGAGTATTAACAAGCTTTGCATTTATTGTAGACTTGCCTGCTTCTCTCAAATACTTTTTCAACAAGAGTAAGGAGGTTGAACGGCAAATGTGTGTAGTTATTAGTGAAACTTTGTATTGGATATCACTTAATGATTCTGATCTTGTTTACATCTGGCATTTGAGAGAAGTGGCTTTCATCCCTAGACTTGCATTTTCTATTTTCACTCAAAATCACTGTATGTGAATGCTAGGAAAGATTATTTAAATTTTATCTCATTACCTCACTGCTTTCCTAACATAATCCTAATGACCTCAGTGTTTATGAGCATTTCAGTCTACACATACAGCAACATTCAACAAGTTTATCTCATTAAACATAGACACCCCATTGGTTAAAGAAGTATCTCATGGTTCTTTTTCTTGGGCAGAGCTGCAACGTCCAAAAAGAAGACCACAGAATTACAGTTGAAATGTTGTCTCATACATCACCACAAGAAGTAACTTGGACAGCCAAGAGGAAATGTGTAGTTATAGAAGCCTATGATCAAGTATAAAGTTGTGTTCTTCTTCTCATAGAGAATGTTTTATGTGTTATCCATTCAGGAAAGGAAAGAGTGGATAGCATTCTAGAGTGGGAGAATCCAAAGGCTATTTGCCTGCCAGTTAGACAGAGTTTTGATTAGCCATGCATTCACTTCTGTCATTGGTACCCTTAACCTAACACACTAATCCTTCCTAATAAGGGGACCTAAAGTTAAACATGGAATTTGAACTTTAGAAGCTGTACTTGAGGTGAAGTTCTGGCCCATGGGCCATGCCCCGACTATGACCACTGAACCACTCTAAGGCATCTTGTTTTAACAGGTGCCCCTTGAGTTTCTATTTGGGAGACTGTTTTACCTCTAGAATTTTTACACAGGATGAAGCATATATAATTTGAGATAATTATACATGTTCTGACTAATTGTTTGGTCTTTAATGGAAGATATGCAATTACTTTCTGCAACCTAATGCTGCTGATCATTTCTGATTTATCCACTATTTGTAATTGTTTCAAACACCAAGGACAAGTAAGCACAGTGGACTGATCTTCCGTTCTCTTTTATTTTTCACCATTGCTTGTCAGATTCATTCTCAGATGTATTGAATTTTTGGGGTCTCAAAATTTCAAGGAATAATGAATGAGGTGTGTGCTTTAGCTAGTAAACTTCAGTTTTAGCTCGGATTAAAAGACAAACTTATTGATCACACTATTGGTTTTGTGTGTTTTATAATAAAATCCTAATATATGATCTACTATTAATTCACATAAACTATTATCATGTCAAACCAAACATTTTATATATTTATATTGAGTTAACTCATTTGTGTTGTTTAAGTGGTGGAGTGCTTCAAACATGTGAGACTTACGATGTTTCAGTTGTTGATAAAATAATAATTAATTTTTATTTGTCAGTTTATGTAAAGGAATTTCTTTAAGAAATGTTGGGAGGCAGTATTTAACAACTGAGAAAACTTAAACCCTTTAGTTTGGTAGATGATCCCTAAAGCATCACATTGCTTCTTTTATTTAAAAGTTATGTCTCTGTACATATATCTTATCTTCTAGGTCTGTATGTAATTTTTAAACTAAAAGTTTTATTTCCATAAAGTCCATATTATTTCTTGATTCAGTAGCAGTTTCCAAATCAGTTTAATCTTTTATTTTAGCATATGTGATATCTTAAGAAAATATATCTATTTTGTTTTGTTTGAAAATATTGGTCAACCATATCACATCAGTGACATAACTGCCAAAATTTATTTCTTAACATAATAGTTCTAAAAGATCAATATATGTTATTAAACTTTAATCTTGTTACCTTCTAATTTTTCTAGGTATGGTGATGATACTGAAACTAACATCAACAACTGTCACCAGATAATTGCTTCCAGCAAACAGTTATGCACATCATTTATAGGTTCTGATACCTTCCAAGATCACAGTAAAATAGATTTTGGAGTAGAAAAAGTTGCTGGTCTGCTTGATGAGCAATGGATTGCGCTACCTGAAATTGGCGAAAGATTAAAATTAGATGATCATCCTATTGTTTGTGAAATTTGTGGAAAATCGTTTAACCATATTTGTACCCTGGTAGCACACAAGAAAATGCATTTAGGAGATTACCCATATATTTGTAAAGTTTGTGGAAAATCATTTTCTGTATCTGCGGATCTTAAAAAGCATGAATCAGAACATTCTACTTTGTCCTGTGGTATATGCAGGAAAACATTTAAACATTCTTCTTTTTTGAAAATGCATCAGAGAATGCATTCACTTAAACAACCATTTGTATGTGAAATTTGTGGAAAATCATTTACACATTCTCGAAAGCTCAAAAGGCATAAACAAATACATTCGACAGAGCGAAAGTTTGTTTGCAAAATTTGTGGAATGTCTTTTGTAGTGCTGACGGGTCTTGAACATCATCGGAGAATACATACAGATGAGCGTCCATTCACTTGTGATGTGTGCAAAAAATCGTTTCTAAAATCTTCGGGCCTTAAACAGCACAAGCTGACTCATTTGGATGAGCGTCCATTTGACTGTGATGTTTGTGGAAAATCTTTCAGGCAACTTGATCAACTGATAAACCACCAGAGAATACATTCAGAAGAACGTCTATTTTCTTGTGATATATGCGGAAAATCGTTTAAGCAGCCGGGTAATGTCAAAAGTCACCAAATAAACATTCCGGAATACGTCCTTTTTGTTGTGAGGTTTGTGGGAAATCATTTTACAAATCAGGTAGTTTTAAAAACCACCAGAGAATACATTCAGATGAACGCCAATTTTCTTGTGAAACTTGTGGAAAATCATTTAACACGCGGAATTCCGTTAAAAAGCATCAGTTGATACACTCGGATTACCGTCCATTTGTTTGTAATGTTTGTGGAAAAATCTTTTCGTAGCATCTCTTTGTTGAATGAACATCAAAAAATACATGTTAGTGAACGACCCTTTGCTTGTAATGTTTTGTGAAAAGTCTTTTGTGCGACCTTCACACTTAAAAGCCCATCAAAGACAACATACTGATGAACGTCCTTTTGCCTGTGAAGTGTGTGGAAAGTGTTTTAATGAATCTGCAAACCTTAAAAAGCATTCAAGACTACATTAGGCTGAAAACCCATTTTTGTTCATGTTTGTGTAATATTTATGATGGGTCCTGAAAACTAGAAAACATCAGAAATTATAATATTCTTAACATTAGTTTTCTTGAATCTTTTAGGATATTAAAATGATAAAATATTCCACATAATATATTTAGGTGTGTCTACTTCCTATGGAAGAATGAATCTTATTTGTCTTCAGAGAATTCATTTTGGTCTCCTATGACTGACTTTTTTAAGTTCATTTGAATAAATTTAGAAAGTTTATGAGTGTCTATAGATTTCAAGAAATTAAAAATCATTGTAAGTATTAAGTAAGCACAATTCAGCACAGAATATATCATAAAATAGTTATAAGACGACAAATACTATTGAATATTATAAATTTATTTCTATACTACAAACATAATTTCATAGTAATTCAACAATTCACTCAAGTGACAGTTTTCCACTTATACTGGCAAACCCTTTAGTTTATGAGTGATGATTTATAGCATTCCATTATTAAGTGATGTCAACCTAGCCTTAGGCTAGTCAAAATGGGATGCTTCTGTACAAAGTCTAGTATTATTCAGATGCCCACAGAATAATATTTACCAGGAATAGCAGGCTGATTTATACTATGTGATATTCCCCCAATAAGTGCATGTTGTCAGTGCAATTTCAAAGTACCCTGGCTGAGCGTTTGCAAATGGAAGACAGGTGTAGATTTTTCTTGTACCTGATAGCAGCCACATTGTTTTATTATTAGTTGTATCTGAATAATTATTTTACAGTTGCAGAATTCCATTTTATTCTCTCTAAAATGTTTTTATTTTTATGTTCTATATTTTATTTATGCTCACCTGAGAATATATGTCTGGAAGGAATTATTTTGGAAATAAATATGTTAAAATTATATCAGTAAAATATTTTATTGATTAATCACTGGATGATCAATTTTGTAACATTATTTAACTGCTTTGCAAGTACTGTGATAGGCTACTGTAAGGTATATATAGAAATTGTTTGTTATAATGATGAAAGTTCTTTAAGTTTTATTTGACAATATGTAATGGATTGTGTATAAGCTAAAAACTTAGTACCAAAAAATTAGAATTTAGTTGTTTTTTGGAAGATCTAATTAAATTTTATGATATGACTCAGTTTATATTTCTGTAATAATCTAATTTATTTGCTGTGTACTGAAATGGTGATTTTACAGTGACATATCAAGAATAAAAAATATAATATTGCAGTTCTGAATTAGCACACTGGATATAAATTATTACAATTTATTGACCAATTGAAACTGTCATTTACTCCGCTGTCAGATGTAATAGGTGTGTAACAAATGCCATAATGTGAAAGTTATGTTCTTGTAAATTATTGTTTACATTAAAGAGAAAAGTATTGCTTTATATTTGTACAGTTAAAATTCACATAATTTATTGTTGTTACTTCAGTAGCCTATTAAACTTATAATTACTGTAACAATGATGTAGGATACACAACTAAATTAGAAAGGATGATCTGAAACTGCATATTCTACACTTACTTTATAGCCAAAACTAAAATGAGATGGAGGTGAAGTTTCATAAGTCGTGAGTAATTGCTGATTCGTGTATAACACAGGTGTGCTGAACAATCTTTGGTGATTACAGTCAAGAACAAATTTACTTTAGATATCAAACTGATAATGCTTAATGGGGGAGTAATATAAATATCTTACATATCTATAATCTTCACTTAATAGCCAGCAGCTTAAAAGTTTATTCTGTATTCTGGTGGCCTTTTTTTAATGGTATGTACTATACCTTGTTCACTCTTAACCGGTGGCATACCAAGGTCTTGATCCCCCCACGTCTCAACTCACCACCCCTTCCTGTTGCCTTCCCCTCCTACGGCAGTAGGCATTGTCATACAGTGCAGTATTGTCGTATTTATATCAATACATTGTTAAGAAATGCTGTAAGAGAAATGTCATCCAATAGTTTATATTAGGGACAGTCAATACCAAAATTTTTTGATGTGTGTAATTTTTTAAGATGCTAGAAAAAACTAAAAAGGAAGTTAATATAATCTTTAGGGAACCACAAAAAGTTACAGCACAGATATTCTAGTTGCTGATTGAAGAGCTAAAGTTTCAATTACGTAATCATGTAACGAATGTCAAGAATAACTTATTTCACTAATACCAAACCAGTTCCAACTAAACAAAGATAGATTTTCACAACCTTCTTTCCTAGAATAAAATAGCATGGTAGCAGTAATGGCAAAAAGAAGTAGGAAATAAAATTCAAATAACCGTCTGGCATTGAGATCTCGATTTAAAATGTCTCAAAATGTTTCCAGGTGAACGCCAGGATGACTGCTGCAAGAAGCAATGGCTGCATTTGTTGGTTGCTGTTCTTGTTCCGAAATCTCCTCCGTCATTAATAAGCTCGACGGCAACGAAGCGTAAAGCCATAAGAATTAAGAATATTTAAAGTTAAAGTATAAAACAGAAGAGTGTATGTGCGTTTTAAAGAGGAGAAATTATATTTTTAACACACTATCAATCCATATCACCATAACTGAAAAATCTTAAATGTGGAGAAAGTTCTTTCTTTGTAGTAAAAATAATGTACTTCATAGAAGGCAGATCCTTCATTCGTCCTTCACGAAACCACATTACAGCCCAAAATTAAACTTTTTATTGACATCTCAATAATATAATTTGGTTAGTTTAAAAATATTATTCGTTATTGGGTCGGTTCAGCAGTCATAGAAAATTCTCATTCCTTTTATTTGTAGCGCTCATTGTAAGTACCATTTAACATTAATTTACAGACCAAAACGGTAGTTATAACACTCCGTTATCATTTTGTAAGCGATTCCAACCTAGTAATACTAGTAGCCCTCCCCCCAAAAGCATCTAGGTCCACCCCCGACATTGTATTTTTGCAGACTTTTTTTTTTAGCTTTACGGATTCGAGACCTAAGGAGGCTATAAAGACTACCCCATGGCCGACTCAAGGCCTCCCCCCCCCCCCCAAAAAAAATAATCAAAATCCACTGAAGGCAAGCCCTCTGAAACAAAATTCTCTCAAGCCAAACCCCCCCCCCCCCCCAAAAAAAATCCTTGATCCGCCCCTGCTAGTAGTATACCTCTCAAAACATTTAACACTTACCAAATTTCTATTTTACGTTATCTAGTCAAGATTCCAATGCAGGAAGATGTAAATCGATCTTGGGTATGACGAGAGAGATGTCCGAAGTAAAAATGAAACGAAATATACGGGCGAGTTGCGCTATAGGTCCATTTAATCGTTACGCTGAAATAGATTGAAATTACTTGCTTTTCGTGTTCCATTTGAGGACCATTGAAACCGCTGGGGTAGATAACGTTTATTGGATGTCAACACACGGCAGTATGGAAAATAGTAACATGCTCAAAAAGTATTTTTTTTTTTTTACTTTTGCTACAAGTAGTACAATTACTAGACAGTAATTACTTAAAAGCTTTCATTGGGAAGCAAACCTGACTGGTAGCATGGTTTGTTTGGTTTGCGTCGTTGCGAATATGGGCGAGTTGCGTTATAGGTACATTTAATCGTTACGCTAAAATAGATTGAAATTACTTGCTTTTCGTGTCCTATATGAGTATCATAGAAACCACTGCGGTAAATAACGTTTATTCTAAGTCAACCCACGGCAGTATGGAAAAAGAAAAATTAACGGCTAGTGTACTTATTTCGTTTTTCCTTAATTGCAAGGTTCATTTTTTCTTCGTGTGTTGAATTGATTGTACCTCTTTGCTGGTGGTGGTATGTAGTGGTAGAATTATGAAGTACTGAAGAAGACAGTTATTCACTTGTCTAATTTGCAACCAAATATGTTACATGTATCGTCAATGAGACGTCACTTCCTCATGCCGTGGAGTGGGGCTATTTCGGCTCGGCATCGGGTGTACCCACAGACGCACGTCAAAAAGTTACAGCACAAATGTGTGGCATATTTTTACGAACAGGACAACATTTATGTATTGAAGCCAAGTTGAATGTTCCAGGGCCATCCTATTTTCCTCAAAAGATAAGCATTCACCGAGATAAACCTGTCGTGGAGAAGGATGACTTCCAGAAAGATATCACTCGACGTTCTGTACCAGAATTTTATCATCGGGGTGAATATCCTACCATAAGGAAACTGAGGGAGATACAGAAAGAGAAAATTAACTACACTGGAGGCGTCACTCTGTACAAATGACTAAAAACACCTTACTTCAGATAAAAAAGACAAAAAACATAATATGAAATGAGTTCTTTTATTGCTTGCATTAGATATAATACACACAATGATAATACATATCGCAGGAGCCAGACTGCATTCACAATTGCTGCCCATAGGACGTAGCAAAATTTGCACTAAATGTTCGTACAACTTCACTCGTCGAGCTTTCATTTACGCGAAAGTATAACTCTCATAAGCTGTTCTGTTTTCGATTGATAAGATCGCGAGTCTAGAAAGACGTACCTGGCTCATTGTTGATCGCAGGTAGGTTTTTATGATTTTTAGTTTACTAAAACTCCGCTCGCAGCTTGCGGATGTCGTTGGTAACGTGCAGTATATTCTCAGAGCTATACAAATATTGGGAAAGGCTTCCTGCAAGTCATTTTTACAGATGTGTTGCAACAATTGGAATGGACTAGTTGTTTCATTGATTTCAATTAAAAATGGAGCTTGTTGTTTAAACACGGCAAGTTCATGGCAGAAATCAATTGCGTTTAAATCCTTGGAGTATCTGCTTGCTAAAACGGCTCCCTTTTTTTTTGGGGGGGGGGGAGATCTGTGGACATATTTACTAACATGTGGTCAATAAGGAAGGCAAAGTTTTCATTTAGTTTTATTGCACTTTCTACCCTTGTTTCTATTTCTGTTAAAATTCTGTCAAACGCAGCTTGTATATCTGTGGAAAACAGCTGTGTGGGGTCTAATGCTGTTGATTCGTCCTCGCAGATTTCGTCGTGTTGCCTCTTTCGTTCGGAAATTTGTTTACTTTTGAGAATCGGAACGATTCCCAAGTTTTGTGCTACAAGTGTTTGATGCAATATTCTATTGGCTTTAGACTCATTTCTTGCAATATCTTAATAAGCCCTTTCATTAGTGACACAGAACGCGAGAGGATTATGTCCTGCTTATTTCCACGTTTACTCTATTAATTTCTTGAAGAAGATTGGCCAATACATCATATAAGAGACGAGCGGATTCATAATTAGATTCTGCAGCCAGAGAAGATTCCTCCAGTGCTTTGACAACTTCAGTTGAAATTATTCAAGAGGGCGGTATATGCTAATAACAATTGATAGGTTTGGTTCATAATATATATAGAGGTAAGAAATAAGGCCCATATAAGTTAAGAACCCGATTTTTTTTTTTTTTTTTTTACTTTTTCCAGGTCTTCGGATTAACAAAGGATGAGAAACGCTAAGATATTTGATAATGCTATATTCATCCTTACCTGTTAATGGTCCGTTTCCACTAATAAAATATTAAAACTCGTTCAGCACAAAAGAAGATATTAAAACAAAACTGAGCAAATCTATGGAACGCAGCTGCAAGAATGCGAAAATCAGATGGAAAAATTTATAAATCCGAGAATATCGCGAGTTCCCGCTAACAATGACGGAATGAATTTCATTCCGTGAATAGAGGTTTGTTTTAAGGCCGCTCGGTGACAGAACAACGAATTTTCGTCATTTCAATTTGCCGCCGCGGTCAGTGTACCACGGCGCTTTACCTAAAAAAAAGGGTCGGCAGCACATGAATATTTCACCATGGCGCTAATAAAAATATGACACCAACACATGATTTTGGCGCCCCCCTGAAGTTGTCGCCCGGGGTAAGAGCCCCGGGTTGCCCCCCCATCAAAAATCCAGGCACTGTTGGTAGACATTTTCTAATGGAAAGTGCAGACGTTGTTGCAGCATGGGCCTCATTATTAACAAAAACGCACGATTTAAGGAAAGAACATCATCTTCAACCTATCACCAACCTTGATGACAAGTGGGTAAATCAAAATCATGCAAGGAAGTTTATTTGGCAACATATTAAATGAAATGGTGGCTTCAAGTTTGCTATAGGTAAAGGCGCTCGATTAATCGGTTGTCATTCTGGATCAGCAACTCATGGATTCACTAGTGTTTCAGGCTAAATTTTCTGGTAACTATTATCAAGAAATAAGTAGTGAAGTCTTCAGAGTAGGGGCGTAGCTACTATGGGGCTAGTCGGTGCAGTGCACCGGGGCCCCTACACTCAAGGAGCATACCTGTGGGAAGCTCCTCCCTAAGGGCCCTCTAACTGCTCAGGGGGGCCCCAACCACTGCTCAGGGGGCCCCAAAGCACAACTCATTGCCCCCATCCTCAGCTCAGGGGGCCCTTACCAGCAAAAAGAAGGTCGCTCATCTGGCCTGAGGGCCCAAAATAAATTTTTTGCACCGGGGCCCTTGTTGACCTAGCTACGCCACTGGTTCAGAGAACTGTTTTCTAACTTCCTTAAAAGTCTGGAAGAAGGGTGTGTCCTCGTAATGCAAGTTATCACTCAAAGAAAAAATCCAGTCACTATCACTTCCATTTCAAAATTTATACGACGTGTTTTAGAAATTTGACTTCCACTGGGAAACACGTCTAAAACATATATCTCGAAATGTCTTGTGCATCTCTTAAAACTAAAAATAATTACTAGAAGCAGTGAATGTTGTTCATTGATATTTTGTAAACAATTTTTTAACTGTATTAACATATGAAATTGAAGTTGGTAAACGCAATTTCTACGACACACGATTTACTAATTTCGCTCATTACAGATAATTAAACTGCTTGATATTACTAGCGAAAACATCAAAAGAAATGCAACACATTGCTTCACATATGTTGTTACGATGATTACGCATGCACGCAGCTGTTTCCCCTTCACCTGTAGTGGTTGGGGCAGCGAAGTGGGGATAGAGCAAGCTGACCTTGGCTCGCCCTCTCTTATATGAACAAAGTATAGTACAATTTTTATGGAAACAACATATTTAGACTTACAGATACCCTAAATTGAAATTTTCAGACAAGTATACGACCAGTCTTGAATTTAAAACCTTAAGAAAATTAGAATTAGACTTGATACAATTATTTGTGAGCTTTATTATTATGAATGAATGTAATTTTTCTCGGCGTTGTTTATTTATAAACGTTTCTCGGGAAACAAACCGAGTAATATTGTTATTAATGCACAATATTTCGGCGGCTTTAACTCCGTCGCCATCTTCAGGTGCAGTTGCAAGTCTTGAAGTCTGCCTCGCGTCTGATTTGGTAAACAAGGATTGTGGATTCCAGATAAGTGATGCATGGATTCCTGCTATTGAGGCTGCTCATCACCAACGCTCTGTTTTTTGTATTTGCGGGCGTCTAATGACATCTGAGATGCTGCTAGGCAACATAACAACATCTGTCGTTGCCATGCCAGTTTACAAACAACACGCTCAAGGCAGACTTCAAGACTTGCAACTGCACCTGAAGATGGGGACGGAGATTAAAGTCGCCGAAATATTGTGCATTAATAACAATATTACTCGGTTTGTTTCCCGAGAAACGTTTATATATAAAAAAAGCTTTATTATTGTAATAGATTACAAACTATAAAACACTAATAGTGCAATTATTTATGATTTATATGTAATAAAATTACTTCCTGTCATATGAGACAGCTCAGGAAAAATACAATGTGAAGGGAATTGATCTGTTGGTATTCTTGATGTTTTAGTGAGATTACCATTTATCTCTCTGGTCTGAAGTTATTAATACTAACACATATAACCTATTTGGATTCAGATGCACAGAATTATAAGATATTAAATGCTAAATTTAATTTAATTTAATTGCAATGGAGCACAGGCTCTGGTGGCAATTTCCCTACACACCCAACTTCCCCCTATCCTACACTCACCTACATTTGCCTTCTACAAATTTTAACTTTAAATTCTTTTAACGTTTTCGGTGGGTTATTCATCATTCCACTTGGTAACTCATTCCAATCCCTGACAACCTTACCGAAAAAAGAAAATCTTCCCACACCCTTGTGCCTGAAATCGAGTGCCAGCTTGTGATCATGGTCATCTTTTCCCTTGCATGCACTACTTTTCATACCTATTGCAATATCTTTCCATGCCTCATCGCCAGTATATGCCCTGCACACTCCCATGACCCTCCTCATCCTCCTCCTGTCTTGCAGTGAATCCCATTCCAGCTCCTTTATCATATCCGTCACTGATTGCATTCTGCGATAATTTCCAGAAACAAATCTAGCAGCCCTTGTTTGCACCCTCTCTAATCCCTGTATTTGATACGCAGAATGTGGGTCCCATTCTACACTACCATATTTGAGTAATGGTCTGACCAAAGTTTTGTAACCCAATTGCTTTACTTCTCTCGTGCATCCCCTCATCACTCTCTCCAGCAAGTGCAGAATTTTGAAACCTTTCCCTACCACCTGTCCAATATGTCCTACCCGGTTAAGCTTGTTATCAAATGTAATTCCAAGATATTTGCATCTCAAGTCCTCAGCAAGCAATTCTTTCCCACCTTATATTCATAATTAACGTTTTGTTTTTTATTTGTGTATCTAATAAGCTGACTCTTCTTTGCATTTATCTTATGTTAATTATATGTTAATATATTTTTTTCTAAGAGCTAATGAACAGCTTGGAGTTTCGATTTTTCCTAACAGCTGATGTATATCACTTTTGACGCAAAACGTATCTGATATCGGTGCTTATGACTTACATCACTGTCACACTGTCATTCTGCTTACCCATAGGGGGCTTTTGGGAGCGTCAACTTTGAGGTTATGAGCGCTCCTTACCCATAATAGAATTGAGGTTGCATCAGATGAAGAGGAGGTTTATTTATACCATAGGATGATTGATAAGAAATACAAGAGGTGTGGACAAATGTGCACATCACACGCTCGTACAATATTATATCTCCAGATGTAGTGTTTTTATCCATTCAACTCCACTGATCGATCCATCGTAAATGTCCACTAATGTTCCTTTACATGCTTGAAGAGGACACTCGGATTGACTGAAATATGGCCACAATTTTAACAACTGACCCAGCCCCATTTGGGTAGTAAGTAACCGCATCCGCCTTGTCTGTTCGAATTTGATTGGTGATTCTTCTTTCCGCCTAGATAAATCGAATGCTTGTAACCGCACTGAAAGGTATGGATAGACCAAAAGGAGCATGAAGGTCCTTTTCAGGACTCACTATCACGTACATAGAACGGGACAATGTCTATGCATCTGTCAACTTAATGAAGAAGAGGTGATAGATCAGTCTGTAGAGAAAAATATTACAAAAGAAAATCCTTTATTTCAGTAAACACTGTAGAGAACTGAACTACTATAGTGCAAATAGAATTCGAGTACAATGCTTTTGTGATATCAACCTATAAACTAACTGCCTGAAAATTATTTTCAATTAACTGGAAATAATCATTATAAATTACTCGTAAAAGAAAAGAATACTCTGTGTGACCTGAAATTAAATTTTGTTATGGAACATTGCATAAATCATTTAACCTTTGTCATTAAGTGATTTAAAAAAAATGCATAACGAAAACAACGTCATCACTGATAACATTGTTAGAATGGAAGATAAAATTAGAGAAGCATATAACAGTTATAAACGAAACTTATTTTCCAGACTGTATTTCTCAAATAACAACTTGATAAAATATCTATCAAAGTCAGACCAGTAAACAAAAATATAGATTAATAAATTGAGATAATATCGCTACCTCAATAAGTTTAAAACTGCTAGTGGAAACAATATTTAATTACATCGACTGAAAAGTCGAAATTTACAAGAAAATTTCAGGTCACTAATAGAGTAATAAATAAAAACTTCTAACAAAAGTTATTAAAAAATCTTTAAAATATAAAAGAGAACATTATTCCGAGGACCAGTGAGTTTATTACCATGGATAATGTAATATACTGACACAAAATTATTAAATACAAGAATTTAGCAGTAAATATGTACCTTAACAGACGCGATGAAAATTGTTTGACCTGTTATTGAAATTGAAACTATCTTACTTTGTCTTGAACTTCGTCCATAAGCTTCTGGACATTTAGAAGAAACTTGCATCTGACCCTGAACCTGTATCTTCCGCTTATCATTGCTGCTTTCCGACAGTCAATGAAACATTAAAAATAAGATACCTACTTACCCTTAAAACTTAGTCTTGTTCTACTTCTTCTTCATCTTCCAATCCAGTGTTAGGCATGGTGGCCTGTTACGGTCTCTTCTTGGTGGTCTCCCTACATCTCTCCTGCCTCTAGGATGGTATTTGAGAATTTTCCGTGGAAACCGGTCCGTCTTCATCCTTAGTACATGGCCTGTCCAAGATGTTCTGGAGGATTGCACAGTTTGGAAAACTGGTTTGACTTTAAATTCTTTAAAAATTTTATCAGAACTCTTTTTGCCTTGTAAGGTGTAGTCAGCTGTTCTAATAAATCGCATCTCATCCGCCATTAACCTGCGCTCATCACGCTTGCCTCGCTGCCATACAGTAGTGTAGTATGTTATAGAGCCTGATTCTTGTGTGTCGTTGAAGGAGAGATGGTCTAAAGGTGCTATTTATTATTCCTGTAACTTTCGTGACATTCGTGATTTTTTATTGTATATCTGTTTCCATGGTGTAGCTGAGGCTGTAACCTAGGTATTTAAATTCTGCTACTTGATCTATGGTTATGTATTCTATTGAAATTTTGGTTTTTTGTGGAGTTTTTTCCGACGAAGACCATGTACTCTTCTGCTGTCTTATTGAAGTTATATACTGATCTCTGCAGGTCATCTTCTGATTCAGCAAAAAGCAGTTGGTCATCTGCTAACAGTAATGTATCCAGGTTGGTCTGTCTGTCTATTTTGATTCTGCCGTGGGGTTTTTGTCACCAGTCACTAATGATTTTGTTTATATTTATGCTGAATAAAAGTTGCGATAGACAACAACCTTGTCTCATTCCTCGATTATTGGGTTTCCATTCCGAAAGCTATTGTGCAGTTCTGACTGCATTTGCATTGTGGCAGTAAATGTTTCGATTTCCTTTATGATATGTAGTTGTGTGTTACTTTAAGCCAGAATTTTCCAAAGTTTTGTCACAAGTAGAACATTTTGTATTCTTCCCAGGTAAACAATTAAAAAAATAACTACCAAGCTGAAATCTTTTTGACTGTAAAAATGTTTCCTCCTACATACTGAAGCATTGTAATACAAACATTATAAAATATCAGTCATATTGTAACTCTCGTAAAGTGTATTTATATCCGTACTCCATCGAAATTCTACTAACCAAAGTAGCTATTGTGTTAGTTCACAGAAACTGAAAACTATAGACAAATTATATTCAAATCCCGTCAAAAATGACGTGTTGAACAAACTGTTGTGGCAAGACATTTCTTTGCAGTTGCTTGATTCAATAAAACATAAAATAACGCTCGATGCAATTCCTCGTGTCTTACGCTGTAGCAATAAGTTTCCTCTGACATCATGACCAAGATTGCAATTTCAGCTAGCCACAAACTCCGCTAATATTGCCGTTAGAAAATCAAAGCTTCAGTCACATACCAATTTTTTCATTGTTTGTATTGAATGATAGTGATATCTTGCATCGCGATGTCTTCTTGTCCCAAATCTTCAAGAATCCTTATATCTTTCTTTTTCGTGATTCAGATCCATATCACAACGTTTCGACGACTGACACAGTGGTGACGGCTTACGTGCAGCTGAAATAATGACTCAGTTGCCCACAAAGTGAATGCAAAGCAAATGAAAAGGAATTTTTGACAACTTGAGTTATGTCGTGTTTTGATAAACTGTTAAATAGTGATGCAGTTAATACATATTCAGGATTTAAAAGAGCTTACTGAAACAGAAGCCACGCAACATGCAGAACCCCTTATAACCTGGTCTGAAGTGGAAGCTTCCTTGAAATCTATGAAGAAAGGTAAATCAAGTGGCTACGACGAGGTTAACTCAGAAATGATAAAAGGAGCGGGGATGAATGGGATCCAGCAGTTGTATAGGATGCTAAATGCCGTTTGGAAGGACAATAAGATCCCAGAGGACTGATCTAAGGGTGTAATCATACCTATATTTAAAAAGGGTAACAGAAAAAAGTTTGGAAATTATCGTGGAATCACACTTCTTTCCATAGATTGAAGACCTTTGAAAAATTGATTGAGAAAAGGTTACAAAGATATCTTAAATCTTATCAGAAGATGAGAAACATGGTTTTAGGCCAGTAAGAAGTACTACGGACTTGATCTTTGCGATGAGAATGCTCATTGAAAAACATCTAGAAAGTGGTAAGGAAATAATCATGGGCTTCCTTGATGTCGGAAAGGTCTATGAATAGCATAGCAAGATCAAAAATTTGGGATAGCCTGGAAGAAAGAATGGTACCAGGATCCTCAATTTACAAGATCAAAATGCTTTATGAAAACACAAAAGCCTTTGTGCAAATAGGCAACAGAAGGAGCAAGTGGTTTAAGACAAGAAGAGGAGTGCTCTATCCTTCATTGCTGTTATGGA
This sequence comes from Vandiemenella viatica, assembly GCA_031002005.1. Lineage (NCBI taxonomy): Eukaryota > Metazoa > Arthropoda > Insecta > Orthoptera > Morabidae > Vandiemenella > Vandiemenella viatica. The sequence goes on from JARYHS010007075.1 coordinate 6,536,949, forward strand.
TGACATCTTGAAGAATTTCAAAGAAGTGTATTGAAAAGAAACAAAAGCCCTAGTCTTTGCTGATAATGTCATGATTTGGGGTGAAAGTGCAGAAGAGATGCAAGAGAGAAGCTGGAAGTTTGGAACAAGCTGTTTGAAAAGTATGGACAGAAAATCAGCCAGAGTAAGATGGTGGTCATGACAACAGGTACAGTGACCTCCAATGTGAAAATCTACCTAAACAACCAACAACTACAAAATGTTGACCGATTGAAATATCTTGGCAGTACTCTGCGTAAACACAACACCAGTAAAAGTTAAATTACAAACAAAAACAATAATGCAGCAGTCTTCTATAACCAGGTAAGAACTGTATTGTGGGACAACAAAGTGCCCAGAAAAAGCAAAGATACACCATTCAAAACCTATTACATCCTTATACTTACTTATGCACTGGAAACATGTACCATGTGCAGAAGAGACTTCAAGCCTCTGAAATGAAGTTTTTACGTACCATGCTTCAAAGAACACGAAAGGACAAAATGAGGAATGAAATCAATCGTGCAGAGACCGGTATAAACAGCAGTGTGGCAAAATCCTTACAGCGTCTCCACCTGAGGTGGTATGGATGTGTCCAAAGGGTGGAGGAAAAAAATAAGAGTAAGGGCCTACTTTAATATGATCATCCAAGGTAAAAGACGTGTGGGAAGGCCCATAAAGAAATGGATAGACATAATCAAGGAGTATACAGAAGACTTAGGGCTTGATTGAAAGACTGTTCATGGGCAGGAAGAAGTGGAGAGTGCTCGTGACCAGCACCCAGGAGACTCTAGCTGGAGAATGATGATGATGATGAAGTTATGCCGCGCAATAATGGTTGTAATAGTGGTCTAGGCTGGTGCCCGGCCTCTTCTTTATTTGTGGAACGGGTGAAATTTGCCAAGGTGTAATTCCAGATGCGTCGGAAGATGTTCCTGCCTCGACTTCAACAGCAGCCTTTTCATTTTTAGTAGCCTCGGCTCCTGCAGATGAATCACTGACTGGATCTTTGGGTGAATCCTCAATCATCCCCTTCATTGCTGGCAATGAAATCTCCTTCCGTAAAAATATGAGGGCTTAACGAGTATACTCCTGTCACCCTAAATCCATTTACAGCAATCACCCCTGTCTGGAACTTGAGGTAGGCCTTTCCAAATACTTCAGCGACGACAATGTTTGTTACTGGACGTGCATTTTCCCTCATCCATACGCGTACCTGCTCAGAATAATAGGCTTTGAAAGGGCTCATGAAAGTTATGTCCAGCGGTTGAACCAAGTGGGAGGCATGAGGAGGCAGACACAATATGCTCACATGCTAGGTTAACAACATCCAGATTTCCGGAGTGGCTGTAATGCCCATTCAGAATCAAAAGCACCGGTGATTCTGCTGTTGGCTTCACCTTTCTCAGGAAATGGTGAAACCAGTATGTGAAGAGCTGGCTTAGAAACCATTCAGAGGAATGAATCCAGGTGGGGCACCCCTTATTAGCTGACTGCTGCTGTTCCTCCGAGGGAATATCAGCATAGGTGGGACGGGACCAAGTTTCCTGCAGCACTCATGGAGGTGACAACGGTCACAAGGAATCCACGCTCTGCGGAAGAGATGGCTGCTACTTGTCACTTTCCCTTTGTTGCAACGACGCCGAGAACTTTGCTCTGCACGACGTTAAGACCAGTTTCGTCGACATTGTATATTCTGTCCGGTGGAAAGCTGTGTTTCTCCATATCTTCTGAAAGCACAGCGTACAATATTGCCACATTTTCTCTTGTGAAACCTAGATATCAATTAAATGCGGTTGCTGTCGGTTTTCGGATAAAAATTTCCTCTTTCTGCCACTTCAAGGAAAGGCGTAACCACCCTCTTCCAGCCCGTTCAATCAAAAATGGATTCTGGATATTATTGGCTTCTGTTGCGGATCCTTTCGGGTAAGTCCAAAAAATTTACTTTCCATTGTTATGCTATAATCAATAAGCTGTTGTTCTTGTTCAGGAGATAAAACAGTTTTTCGCCCAAGTTTGGTCTTTGTGACTAACTCAGGTAGTAAATCTGATTTTACTAGCCAAAATAGAGTCACTCTGGGAACATAGAAAGTTTTTGCCGCCTTCAGGAACCCCATCTTTTTTTCTCTGACATTTGCTTTCGAGCTCGTGGAGTCAGGTTGTGAAAGTACGGTAAAAATATGAAATACGAGGGTAAAAATATGAAATACTAGTATTCCATATTAGTGACACAGCCATCTTGAAATTCATATATGCAAATAAAATCTAAAATTAAACGTATATAGGCAACAAACACACCATTTTACTGCATAATGTATTAGCTAAACGTCTGTTTAGTAAATATGTTAATAATTTATGTATTATTTTAATTTAATTTAATTTAATTGCAATGGAGCACAGGCTCCGGTGGCAATTTCCCTACACAGCTATCTTCCCCCTATCCTGCACCCACCTACATTTGCCCTCTACAAATTTTTTCTTTAAATTCCTTCAAAGTTTTCGGTAAATTATTCATCGTTTCTCTTGGTAACTCATTCCAATCCCTGACACCCTTACCTAAAAAAGAGAATCTTCCTACACCCTTGTGCCTGAAATCGAGTGCCAGCTTGTGGTCATGGTCATCTTTTCCCTTCCATGCACTACTTTTCATACCTACTGCAATATCTTTCCATGCCTCATCACCAGTATATGCCCTGTACACTCCCATGACCCTCCTCATCCTCCTCCTGTCTTGTAATGAATCCCATTCCAGCTCCTTTATCATATCCGTCACTGATTGCATTCTGCGATAATTTCCAGAAACAAATCTAGCAGCCCTTCTTTGCACCCTCTCCAACTCCTGTATTTGATACGTAAAATGAGGGTCCCATACTACACTACCATATTCGAGCAATGGTCTGACCAAAGTTTTGTAACCCAATTCCTTGACTTCTCTCGTACATCACCTCATAACTCTCTCCAACAAGTGCAGAACTCTGAACCCTTTTCCTACCACCTGTCCTATGTGTCCTGCCCAGTTAAGTTTGTTATCAAAAGTAATTCCAAGATATTTGCATTTCAAGTCTTCAGCAAGCAATTCTTTCCCCACCTTATATTCATAATTAACCTTTTGTTTTTTATTTGTGTATCTAATAAGCTGACTCTTCTTTGCATTTATCTTCATTCTATGTTTACTAACCCAATTAGATATCCTGTCCAGATCACCCTGCAACTGTTTACAATCCTCTATCGTTTTGATTCTTTTATACAGCATTATGTCATCTGCAAACAATCTAATTTCAGATAGTAAACAGGCAACACAATTATTCATTAGAATAATGAATAGCAATGGTCCCAATACGCTACCCTGTGGCACACCCATTTTTACTTCCACTTCTTTTGATACTACATTTCCTACCCTAACTTTCTGTTTTCTACCTTTTAAAAATTCTTCTACCCAGCAAATCACTTTCTTATCCACTCCAATGGTTTTTACCTTATTTACTACCATTTTATGGCTTACTCTGTCAAACGCCTTAGACAGATCTAGTGCTACACTATCAATTTGGCCTCCCTTGTCCATTTCATCTGAAATATCTTGCATATATCCCACCAACTGAGATTCGCAAGAATATCCTTGCCTGAAACCATGTTGCCTGCTTGAAAACCAATTACGTTCCTCACATATATTTCTGATGTGGTTGCATATGAATCTTTCCATTAATTTACCTACCACTGATGTCAAACTGATTGGCCTGTAATTCTCAACTCTATTTCTCACCCCTCCCTTATGTACCGGTACTACTATTGCACTTTTCCAGTCCTGTGGTAAGCAGCAAGTGTCTAGACTCAATTTAAATAATATTTCAAGATAAGGTACAATGTCACATCCGGCTATCTTTAAGATATCTGTAGTAATATTATCTTCACCAGCCCCTTTATGTTTTTTCAGCTTTCTTATTTCCTTCATGATTTCCTCAGGATGGATATCAAATTTTTTACTATCGTCATTTCTAATTGTGTTGTTAAGCTCGTTCTCCGAATTATACCCTCCTGTTTCTGATTCATTTTCCCTAATGCTTTCTCTGATCCAGTTACTTAAAATCTCTGCCTTTTTCAAATCGTCAGTAACTTCTTCTCCATCCTTATCTATAAGTGTCTCTACATCCTCCCTTCCCCTCAGTTTCCTGATATAGCCATAGAAATTTCTAGATGCATCAGTCAATGGTCCCCCTGCACTGACAATACTCTTCATAAACCCATCTTTGGCCATTTTCTTTGCTGTTATTAAGTCCTTGTTTAGTTGTTTTAAATATTCCCTACTACCCTGCTGTCTCTTAACTCTGTTATGTTCTTTTCTTACCAACCTCTTTAACCTCCTCACTTCCCTATTATAGTACATAGGTTCTCTACTTCTCTTTATTTTTTGCTTTGGAATAAATTTTTCTTCCCCCTTTCTTATTATCTCCTTGAACTCTTTCCACCTTGACTCTACTGTACCTGAGCCTTCCTTTCATTTGCTGAATTGTTCTCTGAAATATCTCCTCAAATTTGAAACCTGTGCCTTTTTATAATTGTACCTATTTCCCCCTTCAATTTTGGCTGCTGGTTTACTGAATCCTCTAATATCCATCAGAACTGCTTCATGATCACTTATTCCTTCAGTTACTTGATACCTCAAAAGGTTTTCATCGGGCTTAATTAGAAATATATCCAAAATATTTTGTCCCCTAGTGTTTTGCTCAACCACTTGTGTAAATCCTCCTTCCCTTATTAAGATATTTGCAAATCTTTGTTCCCTTGTGTTATTTATCTTATTCCCTTCCCAGTTTACACCTGGTAAATTTAAATCTCCGCCGATGATGATCATTCTATTCTCACCTCTGAAATCTGAGTATGAATTTAATTTCTCCCCAAGAGCCTCATCCTCTTCTGTCATTCTTCCACTGCGGTAAACAGCCAACACTCTGATTTTTTCTTTTTTACTACCCCAGAAATCTACCCCAAGTAACTCATGGTCTTGATCTATGAATGCCAGTGAACTATGGTAGTTTTTGCTAACTAGTATGAAGACTCCTCCACCAATTGCTCCTCGATCTCTGCGGTACACTCTGTAACCATCAGGAAAAACCTCACTGTCTAGTACTTCTTCTTTTAACCATTATGACAGGAATGAAGCTAAAAAACCACCAACCGCCAAGAATGTTTCCTCCTAGTGAATTCGTTAAAACAGCTTCACTCACTCGTAATGATTGCCAACTGCGATATAAATGTATTCAAAAGAAATTTACAGTTTAAGAAAGTAGTTTTCAACCAGCTCACCAGAGTAAAGCACTCGCGGGGTGAGAATACATAGTATTTCATATTACCACCCCTATTTCACATTTGTACCTCTTCCTCTACAGTTTATTTGCTTTTTACATTTTTTTACTGACCTCTTTCGTTAGTAGTCTTTATTCATGTCCACTGTACGTGAGTTATTAGGTTATTTAATGTGGACATCAGACCAAAATCGAGTATTCTGGAAATTCATTCTTTGGGAGTTACTCAACTATTTTTTTTTATCTGGAATTCGTATTTAAGACCAATGATTAAAACAAAAAATGATGATTTCGAAGCAATTGCGCATTCCGTGTAAACAGAAATTCTTCAAATTTTGCAGAGTGAACTTTTAGAGTCAAATAGAAATCAAGTTTTTATTTAAGCCAGTTAGAATCTAGTGACCTTTGATACAATAATATGATAGCGCTATCGACTCTGTCCGTGTTTAATATATCTATTAATAATTCTGATTTCTTCAAACTCAAGAGATTTTATTCAACCTGTGGGTGAATGACAGGTCAAGTTCCTATTTGGCCAGATCATTTCAACCTGTCATAATGTTTGACCACAAAAACTGGAACTATTCTAGACCCGTGACGATACACGAAAAACGGCCATGGGCTCATTCTAGATATTAACAGAACCTTTACTATGTTGCGACATCTCTGGTCGGCTGGATCATGGAGGAAAGAAATATATGGAGACGACGCAAAAGACCTTCACCACGCATTGAAGTGAAGCAGGGCGGTGGAGGAGTGGGGGGGCATGGTCGCTTCCATACAGACACGGGGAATATGTACAAAAACCTCAAGGGGACTCTAGGATAAAGGTGACGCCGATATCTGGTGATGGATTATTATGTAACTCGATATGACAAATAAAAAATGAAGAATAAAATTTTTTGATATCCTGCTTAGTTTTCGAGATATTCTGTCCCAAATGTGAAATGGTTTTGGTTGAAATTCAGAAGGAAACATTGGTTAAAGTCAAATTTGATGATGGATTCTTATTTAAAAAGACGAGACAAATGAAAAATAAACAATAAAAATTTTCGATATCTCACCTAGTTCTAGAGATATACTGTATCAAAAGTGAGGTGTCTTGAGTTGAAATGGAGAAGAAACATTTCGCAAAGGTCAAATTTAATGATCGATTCTTATGTAACACGACGAGACAAATCGAAAATAAAGAATAAAATTTTTCGATATCTTGCTTAGTTTTCGGGATATACTGCGAACATCGCAATTGTTTGGAAGCGCAATATCGCCGCTGCCGCCACTGCGCATGCGCGAGCCTGCTTCACCAATTTAACCTTACTTCTCCTCCATATATTTCCTTCCTCCATGGGCTGGATACGTTGTATCAGAGTTACAGACATGGCTATCTGAAAACCATTTATTAATATTGCCTTTAATCAATATAGACAACACTTTTGCTAGCATTTTTAAAAGTATTCAGAAAAGCAAAGCAGAAAGGAGTCCATACACATCGAAGTAAATAATAAATTATTCGATACAGTTCTTTCAGTTTCATGAATCTACATTTATTCTAAACAGTCGAAAGAGGTGTGGGATGTAAATGGATTTTTGTACAAAAATTATTGTTTCCACCCTGCAGTATAATCCCCAGAACTATGGGGAAGGAAGAAAAAGACGTATGCTTGTGTGTGACAACTCCTGATACGAACGTCATTCCTTTTGATCTACGTGATCCACTTTGAACTTAATAACTCTGTTTTAGATTAATTTTACATCATCTCAGTAACCTTGCGTAAAATCACGCGGCCTTACTACCAAGTTATTTTGTATTGTTTCGGTTTTAATTTATTTTAAAACAATTGCTAATTTCATTTAATAGTCTTCTTCATCGTTTAAAGTAATCTGAGTTTGTTCCAATCAGTATTTTAATTAATAAATTGCTAACCAACAATTTGCCAGTGTTTCCCTCGTCTGTTTACCCCTTCTCACAACCAAGACAGTATGGCAAGCATACGGCAAATTTATGTCAAGCTTGTGAATAATATTATCGTTAGTGATTGATGCTGCCAGTATAGAATTGATGCAGCATAACAAAAGAGAAAAAATTATTATGAATTTCTCGTATTCCTGATGATAATTTATGGAGTCTGGCATAACAAAAAGCAGTACTGACAAGAAAGTTCTAAAAATCACTTCAATAAAGAAAAAGGTAGTCATAATTATAACAAAGGTGTGCATTTTAGATTTAAAGAGATATTTCAGGGAATGGCTTCAATAGGAACAGGGGTACAGTGGAAAGAAAGTAGTAAAAATTGTAAGCAATAAATTGAAATGAGAAATTTTTTACACAAAGATTACGTACAATAGGTGAGGAGGTTAAAAACTTTATTGAAACAGAAAAATAATTTACAACTTATATATCACAAAAGTACACCTATGAGAAATTCCTATATAGGACTGAATAATAATAAAAATAAAACAATTGAAAGGAAAATTAAGAGCTTTTAGGTTAATTTGGAAGTAAATACATCAACAAGTAATAACAAATGTTATATGTTAATGCAATAATTAAAGTTGACATAACACAACAAAACTAAAATATACAACTCAGTTAGCTATAATTATTTCATTAATATTACCTGTTGTATGCCTATAATAAAAAGTAGTTAAATTCACATTCAAAGCACACAAAAGAAAAATAGTTGTTATAAACAATAAAAGTAGGTTTCTTAATTCTGTTAGGAAGTTTATGTGTCAATCTTTTTGTTCAATCAACGTAAAAAAAGTTTCTAAATATTCTAAAAATTTCATGAAGCTCGTTTTAAAAGATAAATCATCCATATAAACATGACTAACAATAATATCAACTATATAACTTATGAAATAGTTAATTATAATAGTAATTATTGAAATACTTAATTCAAAAGTATCAATCAATAACTAATATACTATTTTATAGCTACAAACAATTAGGCCAAATAATTATCTATTATTATATTTTGTGTAAGTATTTCTAGGAATCATCATAGGTTGTTACTAATGATTCCCACTGTGTGATTAAGAATTTGCAATTACTAATCCACTCAGAATGTAGTGCTGGAGGAAATACAGAACACCATTCCATATTCTCATATCAACAGAAATGAACAACTAATAAGAGTGCACCCAGCAAACATAGTTGGGTGATACTCATAAACAAAACACTATTAAAAACATGAAAGGAAACTTTAACTAATCAGCAAACATAATTACTGTTTAAAACAAACAATGTATATCCGACCTTTTAAGACACCAGATCGCAACAAAATTTCTCACAATACTTATCACAAAAGGGCATATAGTCAAATGACTTTTTTATGAGTTGTAAATCATATTTTTCATGTATATTCCCTGAAAATGTCCACAGACTACAATCTGAATAAATTGTATTTCGTGTCGCATTAAATCTCTATGTTGAAGTTTTCTCACTATTTTTAAAAACAAAAGTAATTTATCTAGCATTAAAGACACCAGACCCAATAGACCTTACTACAACAACAGTCAAAGATAGTTAACTCCCCTTGCTTCAGTTCAATGACGTATAAGTGAAAGGACACACACTATTCAGTAGCTTTGTAACTGAGTTGCACAGAATGAATTCTCTTGTGTCTTTTAAAGGAACTATGATCCGAAAATGATTTTCTGCAAAACATCACAGAAATAGGGTCGCTCACCTGTATGTATTCTCTTATGAATTTTAAGGATACCAGAATCGTTAAAGGATTTTGCACAAATCTCACACGTAAATTTCCGTTCACCAGTATGTATTATTCTGTGTTTTCTAAGTCGGCGGATATCCCTAAAAGAGTGACCACAAACTTCGCATTTGAAGGGCCGTTCACCCGTGTGAATCAGGTAATGACGTTTAAGGTGACCAGACTCAGTAAAACCTTTTTTTGCATAAATTACAAGTAAACGGCCTTTCGCCTGTATGAATTCTCAAGTGATTTTTTTATGTTACATAACTGTGAAAACTTCTTACCACAAACTTCGCAAGTATACGGTCGATCTCCTGTATGAATTCTCATATGATTTGTGAGAGGACTCTTCTGACGAAATGTTGCGCCACAAACCTCACAACGGAAAGGACGCTCTCCGGTATGAATCCTCCTGTGTATCCTAAGATAACTCTTTTGAATAAAAGCTTTCCCGCATACTTCGCAACTGAATGGTCGCTCTCCAGTATGAATTCTCATATGATTTGTAAGAGGACTCTTCTGACGAAATGTTGCGCCACAAACCTCACAACGGAAAGGACGCTCTCCGGTATGAATCCTCCTGTGTATCCTAAGATAACTCTTTTGAATAAAAGCTTTCCCGCATACTTCGCAACTGAATGGTCGCTCTCCAGTATGAATTTTCCTATGTATCATAAGATGATAATTGCTACGAAACGCTTTCCCACAAAAATTACAAAAGTTACATTTTTCACCAGAATGATATCTCCAATGCTTTTCTAGGCAATTACATTCTTTAAACGACATGTTACATATATTACATCCTAATAGTTTAGTATCAACATGACATAAGTAATGAGTTTTAAAACTACAAGCATTACTGAATATCTGTCCACAAATAATACAGACAAACTGTTGCTGTTCTGTTCGTATTTTATATTGATCAGGTATGCTAAATTTGGTAAAAATATTTCCACAAACACGAGAAATATTTGACGATTGATCTAAAGAAATCCTATGTTGGCTTCTTAGAACAACAGAAGCTTGTGTGGTAAAGTGATCCTTCCAGCTATTCCATTCACGTCCAATGGATGCAAGTTGCTTTTCACATCTGCGGATGTTACAATTACGCTTATCATCAGTCCTAGGAAAAAATAAATACATTACATGCGATTTCAAAATATAAGTGTTGAAGAAATTTATTTCACTTCAACAGTTCTATAAAGCTGATCAATTCCACAGCAGCAAGACACAATTACTTTAAGGAATGACCATTTTTTTAAGGACACTTGACTCGTTGAAGTCATTACTGACGTAAATCAAATCACTAAAGGAAGAATAAAAAACAACATAAAATTCATAAAATGGTATAAACAATCGTGAAATGAGCCATATACCGAATCCGCAAAAAAAAAGAAAAAAGATCTAAAACCGCTAATACCTCAGTAAACCATCGAAACAGAATATGTATGGACTCTGCGTCTTTCAGTGCAAAATAGCTCCCTCTGATTTGAAATTTGTTCTGAATTCCATTGGTAACTAATCACTTTTATGTCATGATGGTTATACTATCTTATGTCGAAAAACGAGTAGAAATACAAGAAAGAGAGTTGAAAGTTGGAGAAAAATAAATAATGTGCAAGCTAAGTCAATAAGAGAAGAAGACGCTATCTTGCAAGCAATCGTGAGTCCTATTACAAAAAGAACTCTGAATATCAAGGTAGCGAAATATACATTAATACCATGAGAAATGCGCAGAAGTTAATGATCGAATATTAATTTGTGCAACATTTTCAAAAGGCTAATTTGTAAGCGTGCTTTACATTTTTTGGGTAATTTAATAACAAAATAAGCATATAAACAAAATGTTGTCTTTCTAACGCCATACACATCTGAGGGACCGATAACTATTATTATGTAGGTTTTGTTATTTCAGTTTTTGATTTCTAACCTCGTTTCTTCGATTTATAAATACAATTTTTAACTAAACATATTAATAATAATAAAAAAGTTCTTTCATTTGAATATAAATCCTAAGAATATTATTTTCAGAAACAATTGACATTTGCCATTATTTAAGTGTTTCTAATTTTAATTCACTATCACAAAGAGTTGTGTAAAAAGCACATTTTCATTCTTCTCTTGATCCTCAAATAAATTGTATTTCATGTCGCATCAAATATCTATGTTGAAGTTTACAAACTATTTTTAAAAACAAAAAATTGTTTGCTTAGCCATTAGGACACCAGAACCACAAGACCTTACAACCACATTGAAAGACAATTAAGTTCCCTTGTTTCAGTTCAATGAGTTATATATTGTAAACGGGCACACCATGTTCAACTGAATTACACAGAACGAATTCTCTTGTGCCTTTTAAACGAACAAAGTCCGAAAATGATTCTCCAGAAACATTATATATAAATGGGCGATCACAGGTGTTGAATTCTTCTACGCACTTTAAGGGAACCGGTAGACGTGAACGACTTTTCACAAGAGAAAGGTTTCTAACCTGTATGAGTTCTCTTATGTCTTAAAGGAACTTTATTGGACGAAAAACATTCCTCAGACATCACAAACAAATTGACATTCGCCAGTGTGAAATCTCCATGATTAATAAGAGCACGGGATTACTAAATGAGTGACCACAAACTTCGCATTATATTGGCCTGTGGTCCGTCTGATCGCTATTATGATTTTTAAGGTGGCCAGACTGTGTAAAACGTTTCACCGAAGACATGTATGAATTCTCTGGTGATGTTTGAAGTTGTTAAACTGCGGAAACTTTCTTCCCACAAACTTCCGAAGTATTCAGTCGCTCTCTCTTTGGGCCAATTGTTGTGCCACCAACGCTCACTCTCCTAGGTGTTATAACATGAATGTTTTCTTTCCCACACAATTCACACAATATTGTTCGCTCTCCGGTATGTAATTTCGTATGTATTATAGGTAACGCCTTTTACTAAATGCTTTTTCACATACTTCACAAATGTGTGGTTGTTCAACAGCATGAATTTTTTATTCCAACGGCTTTATGTCAGTATGTCCTGTTTTATGAGTTTTTAAGCTGCATGCATTTCTACAAATCTTTCCACACAAATTGTTGCTGCCTTGTTTGAATTTATGATACACATCAGGTATGATACATCTGGTAATTGTGTTCCAATTGGTTGGCGACTGATCTAGAGAATTTCCGTGGTTGTTACTCAGACCGACAGAAACATATGATACCGAGATTTCCTTGCAGTAATTCCTTTCACGTTAAATCGATGCAAGTTGCTTTTGATAGATGTTGATGCTAGAAAGATATTTCTCGTCATGTCTAAGAAACAACAAACACATTATATGCCCTTTCAAAATAAAAGTGCTCTGCTAACTTTATTTACACACAACTCTAAATACTTAATATATGATGTTGATCAATCCAACATTAGGAATCAATAATTTATTCATGAATAGGGAACTATCATAAGAAACATAGAATATGTCAGTCGTTAGATATAAGTCCAATAACAAGAAAGAATAATATGTACAAACAACAGATTACAGTACTCAGAAATTTGCAAAAAATATAAATAATAACTAACTTGGGAACTATCAAAATTGTTAAGAAGGGATCTCGATCTCCTTCATATATGTTGAAGGGTACACAGCATATATGTCTGTGGTGTAGTCGTTTCTTAAAATGCGTCTTAGTTTTTGAGATATTTCCATGCATAGAAACAAAAAATTCTAAAAGTCGGGTATGTAGTAAATTATTGCTCCAATTTATCAAGTGATCTATGCGGTAGGGTGTTAGCATCATTATTACCTGACCCGAGTTCAAATCCCCGCAGAATCAAACATTTTTATTTATTTTTATCCTCAGAAATTGTCGAGCTTGACTTTTTCATTTTGTTAAAACTTCATTTACACCCTTTTATTGAGTGAAATAATATCTAAAACAAATCATATAACCTACAATTAAGCGTCATTTTTTTTCTTGGAATTATTTTTTTCCTTATGAATTCACGGGTCTACCGACGTATTGTCTTTTCACAACACAAATCGGCCGCACATCCTTGAAAACTGGAAAGTCCCCATCTCTACATTATTTTTTCACTTTTTGTTAATAAGTTGTTTCGGAGTATTTTCAATTCCAATAGTTACTAACATGTTATTTATTTCATCTTCGTCGCTTCTTTACTTGTGTAACATCAAGAGGGATTTTAAACAAAATACGACGCATTGGGAAGATAGTTATTTCTTTCTTTCTTCTACACTCTATTTGTTCCAAGAACTGTTGCTTGTAAATGGTTGAAAATATAATAGTAGGCCTATCCGTGACAAAAAATGGAGTTCAACAAGGAAATGGAAGAACACTTATAACGCTTATAAACAGTGCAAAATTCTTGTGTCATTTTCCAGTTTATTAGTAGATTCGCCTCGTGACTTAATTTCAGTGTGTATTGGCGAGTCATATTAGGAAGCCATTGTTGATATATAGGTCGAAATTATGTTTGGTGTATCTGTTATAAGCAATGTGATTTGTTTTAAATTTTATTTCGCTCAATAAAAGTGTGTAAATGAAGTTCTAAAAAAAAACTCAAGCTTGACAATTTTTTAAGATATAAACGAATAAAAATATTTGATTCTGCGGGGATATGAACTCGGGTCAGAAAATTATGAAACCAACATCCTATTGCTTAGACCACGCTGCCATCTGAGAAAGTGCGGCGATAATTTGCTATATAACTGCCAGTTAAATTTTTTTGTTTGTATGCATGTTAATATCTCAAAAACTAGGGCGCATTTTGAGAAACGACTATTCCACAGACATATATGCTGTGTACCCTTCAACATATACGAAGGAGATCGAAATCCGTTCTAACAAGTCTGATGGTCTCCAAGTAAGTGTTATTTATATGTCATTAACAGGACATTCTAAATACACTGTTTACTTACAATCAAATGCCTTGGCCTAATTGTATCACTGTATCCAACTAATGAACAAGCAAATAAAAGTCTTTTATCTTTTTGCTTGTTGTCATTTAGTAAATAGCATAGTATTTTAGTAACATAGCTAATAAATCCTCTTCCATATTCCATTATCAAAGCAATAGATGTGCCCCTATTTCGGGCCAATATGTTGCTGAATTCGGAAGCTACTAATTGGCGATTATCTTGACAAAAGTGTTACTGGAAACAAAATGTATGGAGTTACGTCCACACTGTCACCATTATTTCTTGAAAATAAATTTAATAACAGAAAATATTTACTGCGGGATAACCGCACCCGTTTTTAAAAACAAAGAAGATTACAGCGTGTAAATGGATTTTATTTATCTATTATAAAACAGAATAAGCTACATTTACAAAAGCAGTAGCTATTTCTAGAACTGGTATTCAAGGATTCACAAAGGTCACGTGTAACTTTTTATATATATATTGAAAGCAGAATTAGCATTATTCACCAAAAAAAAATATAAAAAAATCAGCATCTACAATATATCCTATATTCAACACAACAAAACAAAAGCTTTAATTGTTAAGGGAAAAAGTTCTTAACAAGTAATCTGTTTGAAGAGTAGTCTCAGTTAAAAAATTACTCGTGTGGGAGTCTAGTCAATTTATACGACCTCTAGCAGTGGTGCCATTTCAGAGTAAGGCAGTAAAACTCCTCGACTGAATACTCCATGAATAATAGACAGATGTCATCCGTCTATTTGGATTCGACCTGACTCGTTCACGAAGTGGTTGCACCATTTATTTGTATGGCAAAACATTTTAGATGGCCACTACAATCATAGGGAGATTTTTAATGTCATCAAAAATTGATATTAAAAATAGTACGTCAATGTTGACTCCCAAAACTGGAAATTAACTACATAAACCCCCTCGTCGAATTGTTATAAAATCGCCGAACGTTTTGGACGAGCTTAAACGAAATCTTGTGTGACTGAAACAGCCATTAAATGCTTTAATCAGTGGGCAATTTGGGATAATATGTACAGCCTCAACATCTTTTACTGTATCTGCTACAAACAAATAGGTACCATTCAACTAGTTTTAAACATCAACCAGGCATGAGTCTGTCGTGCTGGTTTTAGCGGTCCATGAGGGGGAAACAAACGCAAGTAAAAGAAACAGGAAATATAAAAGTTAAATAAATCTTTAAAAAGAATAAAGAAAAAATAACTGATCTAAACAAAAATATGATAGCTACGACAAAAGCTTGCATAGTAGGTGAAGACTCATCTAGCCATAATCATGATTCCATGTGTCGTCACTCATAATCCGAGGTAACGAAAAATGGATTACAATGAGTATTTCATATCCATGGCGACACAAGAACTGCGCAAACGTTAATAATCAGAGCTTAATTTGTGAAATGTGTTCAAAGAACTAATTTGTAAAATTTATTTGAATTTTTCGACTGTTTGATAAATAAAAACATGAAAATGTTTAAAAATAGATTTGTTTTTTCATTCAATAATATAGTCTGTTATACTACACATTTTGTTTTGCATCAAACACACCCAATCAATACACCAGCAGATCCGTGGAGAGCGAATCTATAATTCATTTATTTCTTTACTTACATGTTTATTACGAATGTATAATATATTACTATTGAATTTTATACATCGGTACTTTTCGAAAACTGTGCAATCTGTATAAATATGTTTGTCTCCCATGGTGCAGGATCGAAAACTTATATTTTACACTGATTAAATGCAGAAAAGAATATGTTGGACAACTATTAAGAAACATGGCATCAACATTCTTCTATCGTAAAGTTAGCGGTCGCCCAACCGCATCACAGAAATACTAAGCAATATTTCATGACAGATAGGTATGGCCACAACATCTTCTAAAAATTAATCGTTGGTCTGGGACAGACTATGTAGCAGGCTATGGATAATTGTTAAATGTATTAAATATCTCAGTCCAGTGGTGAAAAACATAGAGAAAAAATGTGGCCAAAACAATTATAAAACATTCAACTCGATTACACCAATTCCTGCCACTTGTAATCAATGTTTAGTACAAACCAAATGGTTTATTTTAAATTACATCATCCATTTATTTTGTTTCCTGCAAACAGTCCTGTACTTATAACAACTATAGAATCGCCTGGGCACGCCATTTATGTTCCAAGTCTTGGAATGACTACCAACCCTGCTTCTTCATTATATCATTTCTGTTATAATTTCTATACACAATCATAGCTGAGCTCTTTACCAATTTAAAAACGATATAAAAACACAATTTATAATTTCTTTTAACAAGCAAATTTTCAGTTTAGAAGAATCATTTATATTTTTCAGCTTCAGTGAAAATTATGCAATATAAGAATGTAAGTTTAGCCTCAAATACTTAAATAAATCTCACCTTGTTTGTGAAACTGTAGAAAAATAATTCGAGCCTCTGTTGTATCCTGTATGGAGCTGTAGCCTGTCATAATCTTCAAATGGCTCAGAGCAATATGGGCATAAGTACCGAGGACGTGAAATCACTGACATATGTTTGAATACATGTTTCACTAGATTGTACCGAGACTGAAATGTCTCCACACAGTATCCACACGAAAGTTGAGACAATTTTTCCCTTTTCAACTGAATTGTGTCCTGATGAGGAGACGTTTGCTTTGTTGACATCAGGACGTTGGGAAAAGCATTACCACATTCCTGAGATATGTACAGTGGTGGATTTAAGAGTTCGTAATGGCAGAAAACATGCGCTATTAGCAAATTCCGTGTCGATGAAATGTGTAGACACTAGCTGCATATGAACTGAGTCGTCCTGAGACTTGATCTGCCACCGCTGGTATTGTTACCAGACCTACCGACACTGCTCACACAACATGTGTGGCGCTCTCTGTTCATTTTGGGATAATTCTGCAGCACCTTCTGTCTTAGGACCACGGACGTGACAGCTATAAACAGAATAAAAAATAAGATTAATACAGCAAACTCCTTGAAATAAAAACAGAAGTTAACATGAAGATTTTATCTCCTAAAAATAGAGGTACCAAAATTAACACTGCTTTATATCCTTGTATTTAGACCTAGTGTATAACTTCAAAATACTCGACTTCCTGCAGGTTTTGGGGATTATTGTAAGGCAACAGTATAGATCTTAATTTAATTATCTTGGACACGTTAAAGAAAATACTGTATTTGCTTTTTTCCATTTATTTCAAATGAATTCCTTAATGGGGAAGCAAAGAGCGAAACTGAGAGAAATTACGATAATCTAGAGGAGACTTAATGACGTAGCAACAAGGGATGGGCACGAATCTGAATTTAATAATTATAGTAAGCAAAGTGTAATTGAGAAATGAAACAATGTATATTACGAAAATGTTGGTGTTTGAAATAAAAAGGAACTTGTATTTACAACTGCATACAAATAGAGAAGATGTTGCTTGGATAATTTTATTAAGTACAAAGTTTCAAAGTTCGAATCCCATAGCTTTTCAAGAAAATAGGTTGCAATTATAAAGCTTTGCTTCTAACGCAGGGCCAGCCAGAGCAGCCATTCTCGTTCTTCCTGAAACAAAAAGAACAGTGTATGCTGGAGGTTGTTGTCTTTCGACATTTCCTCCGCGGGGGTTAGTGATGGGGTAAAACACTGCGTGGGGTTTGTCGTCACAGTTGGCTAGTCATTGTTGTCGTAATTTCTTTGGGCGTCTTATGTCTAAACTGTCAGATCCAGTGGTCTTCTGTGTCGGCCGGGCCTAATCAATATGAATTGTAAATTGTATGGTGCATTAAATGAATACTTTTGCAGGAAGGATTAAAAGTACCTGTGAAAGAACGAAACGAAGAGAGAATTAATAATTATCAATAATAAACTCCTATCATTAATGACTACCAATTATATGAGGTGTAGTAAAATGAATTGTTGTCTGCGTCAATTATTTTCTTTTTAAAAATTCTGCTCTACTTCCCGTTAATTTCCAGGTAATTATAGTTGGGGAAGTGTGGGGGTAGAGAACCGGAAGGCATTCAGCCACGGCACTTGGAAGAAACCATCCCAGAATTCTCCTTGAATGATTTCAGAAAAGCATGGTCATTAAAACCAGTTCCTATCAAATAATAAGCCTTGGGTTTAAAACTCTGCTACCAGCATCGTTAAAACATTATACAAAAAACGTCAACTATAACATAATGCGAAGGAAATATGTAAACAAAAATTCAACCACAAACAAAAATTGCTATACTGTAACAATAGTTTTTTATATCTTTGAGAACAAAACACGAAAACACTGTGAGGTTGCGTGAATGAGGATATGGAAACAAGGTGACCACGGTAGAAATACTCACATACAATTTTTCTATTGATCCCATTGTAATGCTATAAAACAAATGTTATTGCACTAATATTTCAGTCATATACCTCTAATACCACAAGGTTCTTGTCATAAGTGTTATTAGAGAGTCAGAGTGTTTCTAGAATCCATAAATATGCAACATTCTTATCAGTCACTTTGTGTGTGTTCAAACAAAAAAACAATCCCCTACAACCAATATAACAGGGATACAAGACACAATAATGTCTTGTACACTACATAAATAATTTATATTTTATTGCTGACTTCGATTGACGTTCATGAAAAATAATATGTCAATGTAGAGAACAACAATAAAAGAGAGTATATCACTTTATTGGAAAACTTTAAAGAAAATATGTCTCTTTACTGGGTTTGACTTAGTAATCTGAATCCGTACTAAGAAGCTAAAATAGAGTGAAAAATGTTTATGGTAGACCAATGCTACACTGATTAAGAATAGCGTGTACTATAAATAGTAATAGAATGCAAATCAGTTCTAAAATAATTAACTGTAGAAGCGTTTGCAACAAACAACCAGAACTTGAAAGCGTTATTTGTAGCACAGAAGCGGATATCATTATCGGTACAGAAAGTTGGCTAAAACCTGAAATAAGTTCCGCCGAAACTTTTAAAGACAGCATGAACGTTTTTTGTAAAGACAGATTACATTCTCATGGAGGTGGGGTATTTATAGCTCTGAGTAAATTTCTCCCATGTAATGAAATAGACGTCGATACTATCTGTGAAATCATATGGGTTAAACTCACTGTTGCTGGGTCAAAACTCGTCATAGTTGCCTTCTACCGTCCACCCGATTCTGACATAGCTATCGCCGAGGAATTAAGAAGTAATGTTAACAGTATAGCTATCCGTTTTCAGGATCATGCTATGATTCTAGGAGGCGACATCAATCTGCCTTATATCGACTGGCGAAATTATGTTCACATTACTGGTAGCAGGGTTTAGGTAGCTTCTGAAGTAATTCTCGATTTATTCTTCGATAATCATCTCGAGCAGCTAGTTAATGAACCTACGCGGTATCATAACGGTAGCGAAAACATTTTATATTTACTAATTACTAACAGGCCAGAATTATTCACCGACATTTCAACGATAATAGGAATAAGCGATCACAAAGCGGTAATTGCGGCTATCAAATTAATGACGAAGCGAAAAAGGGGAAATGGACGGATTGTATACAGATTCAGTAAGGCCTCAGAGGAGTGTTTTAGAACCTACCTCAGGAATAATTACCATAACTTTAAGTTAACAAAGGACACCGTTGAAGAGATGTGGCATCGATTTATACATATAGTCAGGGAAAGTTTGGAAGTACATATACCAAAGCGGAAAATAAATGGGGAGAATGATCCACCGTGGTACACATGCGAAGTCAAAAGATTACTCAAAAAGCAAAGAAGGATACACGCACGCTACAGAAGGAAGAGGTCTCGCAGCGATTTAGAAAACTTGGCTGAGTTAAGACTACGTGTGAAGAATGTGATGCTTGAGGCCTTCAACGATTTTCATTCAAACACTCTCTCTAAGAATCTTGCAGAAAACCCAAAGAAATTTTGGTCGTATGTTCGAAAAGTCAGTTGTACCAACAGCAATAGTCCAGCACTAGTTCGTGAAGGTTCCGAGGTTAATGAAAGCCGCGATAAAGCTAATGTACTAAATACTGTATTCAAAAATTCATTTACTGACGAAAATAAGGATAGCATCCCCGTTTTCGAGTTGGAGATGGCATCATTGCAAATAGATACTGCAGGTATCATAAAGCAATTAGAGCTCCTAAAGTAGGGAAAAGCACCTGGCCCGGATGGTATTCCAGTAAGAGTATTTTCAGAGTATGCGGCGGAAATCAGGCCATTTCTGTCTGATATATTCAGTAAATCCCTAGAAGAGCGAAAAGTACCTTCAGAGTGGAAAATAGCGCAAGTAACTCCGATTTTCAAGAAAGGTGATCAAGCGATCCTGGAAACTACCGTCCCATATCTATAACATCTATTTGTAGTAGAGTTATGGAGCATATTATATGCTCGAACATTATGAATTTCCTAGATGAAAATAATTTGCTTACAACACATCAACACGGATTTCGGAAGAAAAGAGCATGTGAAACACAGCTGGCCCTATTTACACACGACGTAATGAAAGTTATTGATGCAGGTTCACAAGTAGATGCAATTTTTTTAGATTTTCAGAAAGCCTTTGACTCTGTGCCACACAACCGCCTTTTAGCGAAACTACGAGCGTACGGTATATCGGATCAGCTTTGCGAATGGATAAAGGATTTTCTAACTGGTCGATCGCAGTATGTCGTTGTTGAAGGAGAAAGTTCTTCTAATCTAGATGTTACATCAGGTGTACCTCAAGGAAGTGTAATAGGACCACTTCTTTTCCTAATTTTTATAAACGATCTCGGAGACAAAGTGAAAAGCCTTTTAGATTGTTTGCTGATGATGCAGTTATTTATAGGGAACTAAGGAATTTGGCCGATTGTTTAGGAATTCAGCGTGATCTGGATGTTATTTTGGCATGGTGCGCTGAGTGGCAACACACACTAAATTGTAAAAAGTGTAAGACAATGAGCGTAACTAACAAAAAGAATCCGATTGTTCAGAAATACGAGGTAAACAGTTCAGTTATTGATATGGTCGATTCTATGAAATATTTGGAGAGTAACAGTACAAAGGAACATGAAATGGGACTTACATATTAATACGTTGGTAGGTAGAGCTAATTCTAGGCTGCGGTTCCTAGGTCGAATTTTGAAAAATTGTAATGAACAAACAAAGGAGATAGCGTACAAATCTCTTGTGCGTCCACATTTGTACTATTGTTGTACCGTCTGGGATCCGTATCGTAAGGGGCTGATTGAGAGTACAGAGAAAGTACAGAGAAGAGCCGCTCGATTCGTGACCGCTTGCTACAGTCCTTATGAAAGCGTCACAGAACTGATTAGTAGACTAGGCTGGGAGTGTCTGGTAGATAGACGACGCACGTTTCGCATAAACTTATTGGTAAACATGCGTACTCCTACTTTTACTTACGAGTGTAGTGAAATACTTCGTCCAACAACCTATTTGGGTCGGAATGACAGGAAAGATAAAATTAGAGAAATAAGGTGCCGGACTGATTCTTATATGAATTCTTTTTTCCTCGTTCCATTAGGGATTGAAATGCACAAGAAAGAGATTAGGTTTGGTGCTGAGCACCCTCTTCCACCCACAGTTTTGTGATTTGCAGAGTATATATGTAGATGTAGATAACTGAAATCGCTAAAGCTTATTACTAGTTATTTTTAATACATAGATAAATGCTACCACGGATTTTTTTACAACTTTTTGTGCTCTATAATTCTTTCATACATCGTATTTTTATATCTTTATCGATTTTGGCAGAAAGCGCACTGATTCCAAACTTTTCGCCGACTTGATTTACTAAATTCATTAATTCTCAGTTCTCATAGTTAATAGATCAGAGTTCAATAGATATAAACCTTCAAAGAAAACGGCACTTCATAACAGTGGAGAGGCAATAAAATTTCGTCCAGTGTTCCAGAGATATTGATACAAAACCATGTCGCTGAACGCACGACACAAGTTGCAACATGGAATCTTTATATTTTTTTTTTTTTTTTTTTTTTTTTTTTTGTTTATGCTAAGATATATCTGCAACAAACACGCTTTCGTTACTGAATTCGTGTGATACCGTCTTTGTAACTACGTAGCCCCACATGTAGTAAATTGTAACACATATACAACGTTTGCTGAATCGCTGAGGTCTACTTTCACTGGGTTTGAACAACATCTGCGTATGTCTGTTCTATACAACAGTCAGATAAGTTGTGTTAGAAACTACCATGGTGCGCATGCGCCATTGCTTTCAGCCTGGTGAGACGAGAAGCAACGAGTTCCCTCCTCAACTCAGGCACCACCTCAGACAAAGTAAGAGGTTTTTACTTAGTGCTTAGCTAAATCCGCAAGGAAGCAATATTCTATTAATGTGGAAAGGATTTAACGAAACTTCAAAATGCCCATGAGAACTGAAACTAAATACCAAAGTGGGCAAGAAGGAGTTAATCTGAATACAAAATAAAGAGATATTTATTATCTCCAAAGAAGTTTATGTAATTAATAGGGTGGTTTTAAAACAAAGAGGGTAAAGAAAGGCAATGCTGAAAATACACTATACATTCAATTGCATTATTTTTGAGATAGCAGAAGAATTAAATTTTTGGCATCTGGTAACTAAGCAAAAATGTAAATGAGTAGTATTATATAATGAGGACTCAGTTGGGAGAAACATGGTTAAGTATACATAACCAAGATATGTTGGAAGACGTCTCATTAGTGTAGGATTTCCACGATTGACAAGTATTCATAGATGCTAAAGATGAGCCAATATTTGTGGCTATAGTATGAAAGAGGTAAGCATTATGGAAGCTTACCAACAGAAGGATAAATCATAAAGATCTTGATGGAAAAATTATATCCCGTGTTCATACCAAGTAGGGACTTTATTATTCTGTAAATGGGCACACAGGTAACTAGTAGAAGTAATAAAAGTAAACAATTTTATAAAAAGTTCAGGTAGGGTAATTTGTTGGATATACATTCTTAAGAAAATTATGGTTGGAATTTACAACTACAACTAGGCAAGCTGGACTATTAGTTATAGAGTAGCTTGTAACCCGTCAAAAATGACGGTTTAAACGCAATATTCTGGCAGTTCTTTTTTTTTTTTTTTTTTTTCAGTTGGTTAATTGTATGGAATTGTTATAACATAGTGCTAATGGCCTTGATTTTGTAATATTCTACATACTTCATTTGGAGTTCACATAGCAATAGAAAAGTAACTTCTACTGAATTGCTGATGACAGAAGTATAGAACCAACAATATTAAAAACAAATTATGAATCCCAAAACTTTTGCAATCCATGTAATATCAGTTTTATTCCTAGTCCAGGCACAATTCAGCATGTTAAATATGGAACTACTTTCACCCGCATAAATAAACACCCATTGTGCATATCCAGCGAGTAGTTCCTTGTAACTTCGAAGAGATCTTTTGGTCCAAGCCTCACCTCAACCTAAGCAAATCAATTTTGAGACATTATTTCACAAGAGCTAAGCTAGATAACGAAAAAAAAAATGTATTCTTGACTTTCAATTTGTTTCGTCGAATTATATCAGAATCCATCATCAAATTTGGCTTATAGAAATTTTTCTTCCAGGCCGCATTTCAACCTACCCATCTCACTTTTTAGATACCAAAAGTCGAGAAGTAAGTGAGATATCGAGAAATTTCATTTCTCGCTTTCGATTTGTCTCGTCATGTTACATCAGAATCCATCATCAAATTGCAGTACCAGGGTTATCGTAGAATCCTTCCGGTAATGGTAGGCCTACAGCTTGCGAACCATTGAAGTGTCCTGTAATTGCTTTACAAACATAAGCCAAGCTTTGATAGGGAGAAAACTCCAGTCGAAATTGGATTAACCACTGAGTCACAAGGATGATCTTGTAAGCTTTAAGGAATATGGCTGATCTGGAATTAATTTTTTAAACAATGGTATCAAAACAAATATAAAGAAATTAGAAATAACTGCTTTAAGAAGGAATATTAGACTAGTACAAGACACAGGTAGAATTAATAAGCCACTTATAACGTATGCCGATCGTGGGTTTTTTGTATGTACAGGTTATTCTGGTACAGGGTGTATTACTGTACATAGATCTATTTCAAGAAACGCAACAGCGTTCAGTATTATCTCTGGCTACACTCGACGTCACGATGCACATATTGTAATTTAGTAAAGAACATTTTAAAAGTAAATATTGTTGATGAATTTTGTAAAGCTAATTCCACTAGAATATAATTATATCAAATACACTTGGGTCAAGTTTACACCGCGATACAGTGAAAGTATTATTGCAATAGTTTAGTCCAGCGGCAGTTGATGCTTAAGGTGTATGATTAAATTAATTGTGATGATTTATGTTACCCTAACTAGGAATCCTGAGGTAGAAAATGTCGATACTACTCGAACTGTTGTCGCGACCAAAGAAGTTTGAATATTATACACTAGAAGGAGCAACAGCGCTAGTGTTCCTTCGCAAATTGAACGATGCGCGCGCCGCCATACTGATGGCAAACTGTTGGTTTGAGCGGCACCACCGAGAAAACAAGGCCTAGGGACAGCAAATCTTATAACGTATGACGTCAGCACAGGTAGTCATTGGACGGCGCGTGACTGGCTGCCATTGCTATTGCATTTGTTGAAACGATCACTTGTTGGCGTCTGCTATTCGTTGTTATTGCGTTCTGTGTTTGTTATTAATATTAATTTGGTTAATTATAGTGATATAATAATAAGCAAGAAATGCCTTACCGTTGCTGTGTACCTTGCTGTAAGGGTAATTATCCTAGCGGTCCAAAGTTAGTATGTTTGGTTTTCCAACCGATCAGGTGCTAAGAAGAAAGTGGTTACACGCTATTAAACGTAAAATTTTACGCCCTCCAAGACTTCTAAGGTAAGAATCTCCAAGAATTTTATAATTATGTAGTAATTTTGTAAGTGATGAATAATTTGTGGCTTGTTTTGACCACGTGAATTAGGTTTAAAAGCATTAATGTTTACTAGCTGGGATACTGTTATTTATTTTATACAAAGCAAACATCTATTTTATTTTAGGTGTGTGAATTACATTTTCAAAACCATGAAATACAGAGGGAAATTCGTATGATCGATGAGAAAAATAATAAAGAAATTTCTGCTCCTCTGTCATATCCGAGGCTTATTCCTGGTAGGTAACAGAATTTTATTACAACATATGCAGCTTTATGAATTTTAATTAGGTTTAAAGTATTTCCTTTATTAAGACTGCGACAATTAATGAAAATATTTATAATGCAGGTGCTGTTCCGTCACGGCTTTTCAACTGCCCCAAGTATTTAACAAAGCCAGAAGTAAAACAAGTAAGAGAAGTTCCCATGGTGCGAAGACATAGGCTAGATTTTGAAGGTGTTAACCAAGCTATTTCTGCGAGTTTGGAAACACTTGCGGATTACAACACAGATCGTTGTTTTAATACTTTTGATGAATTCAAAAGTAAACTGGCGAATTTTCTCGTTGGTGATGAATGGTTACTCCTGAAGAAAGTTAACTGTGTAGATTTTATTTTATTGAATGATATGCCTAATCCTGTCGTTACGTGTTCAGTGAGAGTCACTCAAAACTTATCAGTAATTGTGTATAATGGAAGTATAGAGGTAAAAATGTTGTTTGGAAAGAAATTACCAAGTCACATTAGTAATTTAAATCAAGTAAATGATATTATTGACAGCTGCTTTAGGAAATTTTCAATTAATAATATCAAAAGTACTCCTGTAGAGGAGTGCATCTCTGTAATTTTAAATCATCTTGATGTTTTATCAGAAAAAATTGATGACTGTGATACCACAATAATGTTCTTAAAGAGCAAATTTCAATAATTAATACATGCAAAACAAAAACCAGGTATTCATCTCATTTTCTAATATTTTGCAGTTTGTTCTTTACAATATCACCTCATGCCTATCACTACTTTACAAGTTCTAAGTTGTTAAGGTTTCCATGTCCATCAACACTCAAATTGTTGTCCAGCAAGTTGATGACAAATCCTAAATTTGAGCAGAACAGTGAACAACAATTGCATTATATATCATTAAAATTTAAGTTGTTAACTGAAGACGATAAAACTGTAGTCTTACTCATGGATGAAGTTCATTTAAAATCGAATTTAGATTATAAGGAGGCGATATTGTAGGTCATGCTTTCAATGATTGTGAAATGCAACAAGTGCCTTTGTGTTTATGATAAACAGTTTAAAATCTAAATACAAAGATGTAGTACATATACTACCCGTGAAAAAAATGTCTGGGGAAATCTTACATTGCATTTTAAATAGCATTATAGTTGGTTTAGAGAATATAGGTTTTAAGGTTTTGTCAGTTGTTTCTGACAATCACTCGATTAATAGGAAAGCAATGTCACTTTTTTCTGATCCTCCAGATTTGAAAATATCATATGAACACCCTAAAGATCCTAAACGGAAGTTGTTTTTTGTGTTTGACCCTGTTCATATTTTAAAGTGCATTAGAAATAATTGGCTAAATGAAAAAAAAGGAAATGATTTATCCCAGCTTTGAAAATCAAAATGTCAATTGTATTGCTTCATTTGAAGCTCTGAAAGAAATGCATTGTTTCGAAAAAAAATAGCATTATTAAATTTGGGTATGGTTTAAATTTAAAAGCATTATATCCCTCAAGTATTGAAAGGCAAAATGTTAGTTTGGCATTAAAATTTTTTAATAGAACCACGGTGAAAGCTTTATCAGAATTGGGTCCACAAAGACATTTCAGGTGCTGGGAAGATACCAGCAAATATATTGAGAAAATTTGCACTTGGTGGGACATAGTTAATGTTAAAACTCCATTAAAAGGATTACGATTGAGAAATACATTTCAAGAACCTATCACCCAAAATTCAGACCATATAACACAATTTTTAACTGGTTTTTAAGTTGGGTGCGAAGTTGGGAAAATTTGCCTAATACCTTTGGAAAATTAAGTAAAGAAAGTTTTTGTTCATTAAAACACTCAACGGAAGCTTTACTACAACTTTCAGAGTACTGGATCAATGTAGAAGGCAATTCATATTTTCTATGTGGTAAAATCCAAACTGATAATTTAGAAGATAGATTTGGCAAGTATAGGCAACTTTTCTGGTGCTCAGTATCATATTTCTGTTAGACAAATATTTGAATCGGAAGGAAAGTTAAGAATACAAAGCGTGATGCCTTGATTTTAAAGTCTCATACATATGGCGACATGCATTTAGATGCAACCAAATTACCTGCACTTGTTTCAGATTTTTAAAAACGAAAGATACAAACACTGATAGAATTGAGAATTTACCTCACAATATTTTGAATATAACAGTTGACGATGACGACTTACAGTCTATTAAAGATTATTTGTGGCCTATTATTACATATATTGCTGGTTACTGTTCATATGCATGCATTAAAACATTGAAATGTGATTTTTGTAAAGTGTTCTTAGTGACTGAACACAATGAATCTTGTAAATCTACATCAGAAATTGCAGAGTCTTTCATTACTGCGAATGATAGAGGTGGATTGCAATATCCTAGTTTTGATATAGTTCATTGTGTTAGTTACGTGTATGTAGTAGTACAGAAACTAATTTCTAGTGAATTGGAAGATACCTTTTTAAAATTAGGAAACCAAAAAAAAGCAGTTGCAAAATTAATTTTACCTCTCTTACCGGAGGATATTTTTTTGGGACATAATTGCACCAAACACGATAAATCTGTCGTTATAAAATATGTTTTGAGCAGTTTCAATCAACATTTTACTGAATAATTATACTAAGAACAAAAATGATTTCATTATTAACAAAATATGCCACAGGTTTAAAAGGATGAAATTGGTATAAGATTTGTCACATTTGTGTATAAAATTTATAGTCAATAAAAAAAGTATATTCTGTATTATTTATATTCTGTATACTCTTGCATTCAGAAATAAATACCTTCAACTTTTGAATGTAAATTCATTCATTTTATTTGGTCCTATACATCATTTACATACAACTTGTATGATGAATTAGGACAAGTCAAGGTACAGTATATTCAATATTATTCTTATCTTATCTTATATTTTCATTTTTCCATTATAATTTAAATGTAGACCATGTCTGGTGTATTGGTATCTAACCTTTCTATTTCAAAGTTTAAGCTTAACCTTTTCTTATCACTACTTGAACTATTAATGTCTTTTAGCATGTTATCATAAAAACCCCTAATTAGACTGTTCATATTTGGTTTGTCATATTTATATGGCACTGGATTTAAGATGACATTTGTCTTTTTATCTACATCTATCAGTTTTACCTGCTATATTCTTGAAAATATCATTATATCGTTTGTTCCACCCATTGGTACAGGAAAAATTAGGATCAGGTTTCCAGGTCATGAGTTTCTTTAAACCTAGTGCTAGTCTTGGTCAGGTAGTAGAAGATATAGGTTTTTTTGTGTAAGGATTTCACAGATGACGATCATGTAGTGATAGTGGGAGGAGCGGGAAATAGTTTGGGCAGGAATGATAGGTATAGTATCAGAGATGACCTGGAGAAAATAGCAGAAGCAACGTGCCACACTCGGGTCTGTGTGATGTCGGTCTTCAGACGCTATGATCGGCCACAGATGAACTCTGCTGTGAGGCGAGTGAATCTGGAACTGGAACGGTATCTTATGTCTGATATTGGCTCTGGCATGGGCTTGGTACCTGTTGATGCTATTGATAGGTGGGGTTATACTAGGCATGGCCTACACCTCAATAGTAGAGGGAAGGGGTTTCTTTCAGATCTCATAGCAAAACAATTAATTGGTGCCACAAATTCACATGAAAAATTCCTGTTGTTAATGGTGTTAGGGCAGCTCCTTTTTTAGATTAGGATCATGTATTAGGCAGAGAGTTTTAAAAGAAATTAGTTTAAACAATAATGAGTTTGCAGATAGGCCTACCAAAATTAAAAATTGTGTAGGGATTAATTTATTACATCAGAATATCAGAGGGTTAGCAAATAAAGTGGATGAATTGCTAGTCCACATAAATGAATTAAATGATATCATAGAATTGATGTTTTATGCTTGTCTGAACACCATATAACTTCAGGAATAGGTATGTCAAATGTAACTGACTTTAATTTAGCCTCTCGTTATTGTAGAACGAACTTGGAGAAAGGAGGAGTAGTCACTTATGTTAGAAATGGTTATAGTTTTGAGGATATAAGTATTAGCAAATATTGTGTTGACCAACATTTTGAAGCCTGTAGTACACAGCTAAGTTTCAATAATGAAATTTTCATAATAGTAACAGTATATAGAGCACCATCAGAAACTTTTCTGTTTTTATGAACCAGTTTGAACTCTTATTAACATTTTTAAGCAGAAAAGAAGTCAACATAGTCGTATGTGGTGATTTTAATGTAGATTTTCTAAATGACTTACCCTGTAAAATCATGTTAGAATCATTAGTCAGTTCATTCAATTTAACTCAGATAGTTAATTTTCCAACTAGAACAATGAATAATAGTCACTCAGCTATAGAAAATGTTTTCCTAGATACCTCAAAATTCAGTTATACCATCAAGTCATCCATCAATGGACTTTCGGATCACGATGCCCAGTTATTAACCATCAACACTTCAATAGGAACTAGCACTAATAGTAATGTCTTTAAATTTCAGCGTGTAATAAATGATGAGTCAGTTACTTGTTTTAGAAAGTGCCTGAATACCACAAACTGGGAACAGGTTTACAGTACTCAAGGTATGGATGAAAAATACAACATTTTTAGTAAGATTGTATTAAATTTCTTTTAAAGTTGCTTCCCCTTGAAAAAGTGTTGTGCTTCTCAAAAAGAACAAAAGCCTTGGATAACTATTGGCATTAGAACATCATGCATTAATAAAAGGAAGTTGTATATTGCCTCTAGGAACAGTGAGAATGCTAATGTTAAAACACATTACAAACAGTACTGAAAAAGCTTATTAAAGAATCTAAAAGTATGTACTACAAACATAAAATTCATGATTCTGAAAATAAAATTAAGACAATATGGGACATTGTAAAAAAGGAAACAGGAAAGAGTAATCAAACAAGTAATGATATTTTTGTCAAAGAAATTCAGTAGAATCTAATTTTTCAATTGCTGATAATTTTAATAAACATTTTTTATCTGTTGCTGATAAGTTGACTGCTAATAGCTCAGTGACACACAGTATGGATTTTGTCAAAAAAGGCTTCCAAGAAAAATTTAACTCTATCTATAAAATTAGCTACTCCAGAAGAATAAGAAAAATTATCAAATACTCAAGTGGTTATGATGGGATTTCCAGCAGATTAATTAAATTGTGCTCCACAGAATTAAGTAATATACTAAGTTATCTATTTAATAAATCTTTACTTGAGGGTACTTTTCCAGAAAGGCTTAAGTATGCTGTAATTAAACCACTCTATAAAAAGGGAGATAAGGCAGCTGTATCGAATTACCGACCAATTTCATTACTAACAGCCTTCTCCAAAGTTTTTGAGAAAGCAATGTACAATAGAGTTTATGAACATCTAAAAAATAATAATATTCTAACTAAATCACAATTTGGTTTTCAAAAGGGTCATTCAACAGAACAAGCTATAATTGCATTCACTGACAATATTTTAGAAGGAATAAATGATAAATTAATTCCTGTGGGAATTTTTTGTGACTTATCTAAAGCATGTGACTGTGTAGATCATAAAATTCTGATACAGAAACTAAACTTAAGTATTATGGTATAGATGGCATTGTTAATAAATGGCTTAGTTCTTACATTCTAAATAGAAAACAGAAAGTGTCAATGGAGAATTTTAAGGCTGTCTTAAGAGGTCCACTGTTTTCTGAGTGGAAATTAATTTCATCTTTGCACCGTTTTCTTAAATTGTTTGAGTTGTTTTCTTAACCTTTTCCTTTATTTCTGTTGCACCTGTAACATTTTCCAACATACTGTTTGCCAGATTTATCGTCTTTTTATTTGTAAACAATCCGAGTTTTCGATACCTAACCTCACAATACAGTCATCACAACAAAACCTTATTTTACCTTTTTTTGCAGCATTTACCATACGAGATTCATTCCTTGAAATGTATTAAATATTTTCATAAAACTATGTTTGCGTTTTATTTTTAATAATTCCCCAAAACTTAAGAAAATAACTATAAGCTGACAACACATTGAGTTCTACTAATTGTTCTCATTAAAACGTAATTTGGTTGTCTAAATCAAATCAGGAAAATATTGTCAAGAGAGCTGAACTAAATAGTAGATACATGACTTATGGATGAATCGATGACTACTATCTGTGACGTCACAAACCCAGTCACCTGGCCTTGTTTTCTCGGTGGTGCCGGTTTGAGTGTGTGGTTCTGTACAGTTGAGACGTGCCGAAGTGATCGAGTGCTCGTATTTTTTTTTTTATTAGAAGTTTGCTACCATGGTTAAGTCTTGCGCTGCATATAACTGCACCAACCGTGCTACAAAAGGCACAAATTTATCATTTCACAAGTAAGTATGCATTTAAATAAGTTCCGAATCGTCTATCGTAACAGGTGGATGTTATGTTCCGACGTGTTGGTCACAAGCTTAATATTTTCGTTCGATACAGGTTTCCGCTCCGAGATAAGAATAAATTGAGTGAGTGGTTAGCTAAAATACGCCGGGACAGTTTTACTCCCACGGAACATAGTTTTATATGTTCTCAACATTTCGAGAAGGAATGTTTCTGGAAAAATGGGAATATAAAGATTCTGAAACCTTCTGCAGTTCCAACCATTTTCTCCTTTCCAGACAATAAATCGAAGGTAAGGATTATAAGCTTTGCAATAATGTATATGCAAAATACTATAATATTTTAGGGTAAAAAACTTTATTTTTTAGTTGCGTAATATATAGAACTAATAGCCCTACACTATTTGTGATTAAAGATATGGGAAATTGTTTCTTATATTCTATTTTTTTTTTAGAAGATTGTTGCTCGACCTCCTCCAAAGGAAAGAAATATGCCAGTTCTTTCTGAAAATGTTAATCAGGAAGTGAGAAGTGAAGAGTACTGTGTGCAGCATGACCATACATATGACATAGACAAATCTGTGAAATGTTTGAAATATGAAGCAGTAATAAACAGGAAGAAACACAGCATTGCAAAGTACAAGATGAAATATGAAAAGGAAGTTGCCAAAAATATGACAAAGTGCAAGAAAATAGAATCTATGTCACAGATGGTGCAAGAGTTAAAAGAAAAGTGCCAAATTACTGGAGATTTGAGCCATATGTTAGAGAACTCTTTTTTTAGTGTTTTTTCAGAGCTGGTTGCTCTTTCAAAATCTGGCAGAAATGCAGGTTACAGCAACAACATAAAAAGATTTGCCTTAACTTTGTATTTTCATTCACCTGCAGGGTACAAATTTGTAAGAGAATCATTTGACAATTGTTTACCTCATCCATCTACACTTCGTAGATGGTACAATGTGGTTGATGGCAATCCAGGGTTTACTGCAGAGTCATTGGCTTATATTAAATACTTCACCTCTCACTGTAAATATGAAGTATATGGAAGTTTAATACTAGATGAGATGGCTATCAGAAAAGGTGTTATGTGGAATGGTGAAGAATTTGTGGGCTATGTGAACATGGGTCATGTGCATTGTGCTGCCAGTGAAGAAGGAAGAGAAGCAAAGGAAGCATTGGTGGTTATGTGTGTTGCTATTAATGCTTCTTGGAAAATTCCTATAGGTTATTTTTTAGGTGATGGCATAAGTAGCAGTGATAAATGCAACATTATACTACAAAGTCTGAAAATTTTAAATGATGTTGGAGTTCATGTTGTATGTGTGACATGTGATGGACTTTCCACAAACCTGAGTATGGCAAGACAGTTAGGGTGTATTTTTAGTGCAAATGAGTTCAAATCATCTTTTAAACATCCTGTCACTGGGGACAATGTTTATGTTTTGTTGGATCCCTGCCATATGATGAAATTGGCAAGGAATGTCCTGGGAGACATGAAAGTGTTGAAAGATCAGCAGGGTAGATTAATAAAATGGCAGTATATTGTAGATTTAAGTACTGTACAGGAGAAAGAAGGTTTATCTCTTTCAAATAAGTTAAGGAGAAAGCATGTTATTTATGCAACACAAAAAATGAAAGTAAATTTAGCAGTACAGTTGTTAAGTTCTTCAGTAGCTAGGGCCCTGGAATTTTTGGAAAGGGATGTAAAACATCCTAATTTCACAGAATCTTCAGCAACTGCTAAATATTGTGAAATGTTTGACAGGCTCTTTGACTTGGGAAATTCAATGAATAATCTCGCTAAGGGATTCAAATCAGCTCTGTCTGAAAAGAATTTTCAAACTGTTGATGTGTTCCTCAAAGAAGCAGAATCATATATAGTAAATCTTAAAAGGGAGGATGGGATTTGTTTGGTAGAGTCCCCAAGGAAGGTTTTTGTTTTAGGATTTCTAAGTCTCATTCATATTATTAGGGGCTTGTTTCAAGATTTAATTCAGAGCAAGAAACTATTATATATTCCCATGTACAAAATGAGTCAGGACCATGTGGAAATGTTTTTTTCTTGTATTAGAGGCCGTTTAGGTTGGAACAATAACCCTAATGTGATACAGTTCAAAGCTGCATACAAACAGCTGCTTGTATTTAACTGCATTAAATCAAGCAATTGTGGTAATTGTACTCCCCAAGATACAACTGTAATACTGCAGAGTGGGCACACAATCTCGTTGGAAATGGATCCTGTGTTGTTTTCTAAAAACAAATTGTTAGGGAAAGATTCCTTGGAAATGTCATCAACTATGACTGATCAGGAATTGTTTTCAGATTATATTCTACCAGAAAATCTTTCCAGTTATGTTGAAAATGTAATTGTTTATATAGCAGGTTTTGTAGCCATGAAAGTTGCAAAGACTTTCTCTTGCAATATTTGTACATCTTCCCTGTTCACAGAAAAGATTGTTTCCTCTACTTTTATGTTTATTGCTGCTAAGGATAATGGTGGACTACATTATCCCTCAGCAAGTGTGGTACATATATGCAGAGTTGCTGAAAAATGTGTAAGGAATGAATTCATTCGCTCTGATTTGAAAGTAATGAAAGGTGATTTAAAGCAAAAACTAAAAACAGCTATTTTGCAGGAATGTAATTTTAATAATTTGTTTGGTGAACTTACGGATCACATGTTTGAAAATGTTTATCCTGAGAATCATATTATACTACTTTCTAAGAAAATTATTGATTTGTTTGTCAGACTGAGAATGTTTCATATTGCAAAAATGCACAATGAAAAGGAGAAAGTTTCAATCAGACAAAAATTAAACAAAACTGTATTGTTTAATAATCAATAAAAGAAGTAAAAATGTTAATTTATTTTCTTTACTTCCCTTTTATTCTCATATAAATGATGATGTTATTAATTTTGTAATTTCATTCTCCAGATACTGAATGATGGTATAAAATTAATACAGGCATTTGCAACTGGTGGTAGTCTATACAAAAAGTGGTAAGAAATAAAATGGAAAGTGGCTTTAACATACAATGTTTTAATTTCATACCAGGGGATGTAGCTGCATTCTAGTAGTATATAATGTGAAAAACATGTTTTTTTTGGCCTTTAAAAAAATCTGATTAACAATGAGTAAATCATGCTTATATTTCCTAAAGTTGTTAAGTCTTTAGAAGGGAAAGATCTTAAACAATGAACAAAAATATTCACCTTTCCTTCTGTTGTATTTATACTGAAAGAACTGTTTCATCATATTCTTCATTTCAGTGTGATTAATATCAGATTCTGTCTATGAACTGAACAGAAAATGGTGTCTCAGCTTCAGAAGTAAACTTAGTTTGGACCTCTTAAATGTGTGTACCTCTACTTCATTGGTTTTACTTCATAATTTTTATAAATGGGTTACTATTATTATAACATTTACATCTTTCTGGATCAGTTACATTAACCTGCTTGAAGAAGGACAAAAATCTTGCCACTGCTGGGACTGAAGAAAACAAGTCCAAAAAGGTAATATAGTCAGTTGAATTTCAGTAATTAGCCTGTGATTTGCCATTTTATCTTCGTTGAGCAAGTAAAGACCCTTAACAGCATAAAAGTTTCAAATTTTGCAGTGATTTGTTATATGACTGTACGAGGGTTTCGAAGTTCCCGCGATCACTCGCCACTAGCATGGCGGCGCCAGCCGTCTTCAATTCGCTAAGAACTCTGGGATCCTTCAACACGCGATAGGAGGGGCCCGGTCGCGACACATTTAATGTGTTTCGCTGTATCTGCATCGTTTGATTTTGTAAATACATAAGGCCTACTTGATAACTAAATGGGGTCCTTAACAGAGATACTAACAAAAATAATTTAAAACATTTATTTTCATTAGAGAATTAAAAGTTACTTCTCTTACATTTTCCTTAAAATTATCTTCCAACTAATGGATTACGTTACCTAAAAAATCACGGCCTACTTGATAATTGAATAAATCACGGCCTACTTGATACTTAACCATAAATCACGGCCTCCTTGATAATCGAATAAATCACGGCCTGCTTGATAATTAACCATGTATACAATGTCTATGGTTGTTTACGTTGAGTGTACAGTCATTGCTATATGAAAGTTAGCGAACGCCAAAGCGCAACATTACCATTGTGATGATTTATGTTACCCTAACTACGAATCCTGAGGTAGAAAATGTCGATACTACTCGAACTGTTGTCGCGATACATTTAATGTGTTTCGCTGTATCTGCATCGTTTGATTTTGTAAATACATAAGGCAGGAGGAATTTATCATTATTAGTACTATTAATAAGCTGCTTTTAAGAGCAATATATCAGTTACCACGTGTATTGTGATATAAACTATTCCCATAAACTCTGCATTACTAACCATATATCAAGAGTCACCACAATTTATCACGTAGCCATCCATGTACACATAAGTTACTCAATGTCGAATTACCTTCAGGACGCAGCATGAGACTATCAGACAGTTTTATTATTCGCACAAGCAGAACTAATATCCATGAGCCAATAACATACACCCGTCAGTGAAATTAAGCTCTTTCCTCCTCTGGAAACCAGCGTTACTCAACTGATCAAAAAACATGTACACTACAAAGATATAATAATAATTATTTTTATTATTCTACAAAGATAATAACAAAGTACTCAGAAAATTGAAAGTTCGATTAATATCATTTGTAACAGAATCAGGTAGGAGCTATAAAAGTAAAGTTTTTTTGCTGTACAAAAAAAATTAACTTAATGCGACAGCATACTTGTGACATAACAATGTAGAATGAATACAGAGTACAGTTTTATAGACCAGCATTTATACACGCAATTATTACATTCAGATATATCTCATTTGACTAGCAACGTTAAAAAAGGTAATAAAATATATACTCTTACCATCTGGGTCAAAATATCATTTGACTGCAGAAAGAATTAAAATAGAACACATATATTTTTTTTAAAAAATTATATCAAGTCAGCAAAATACGGTTTTTTGATTGAGTTAGTAAATAATGCAAAATGTTAAAAGTAATTTTTTACAGAAACTAAAATATAATAGTAGCTTGTTAAAGTACACAGTATTATAGTCAAATAAGGGAAATTCGTAAATTTTTTGTAATTTTTTATTTTTAAATTTGTAATGTAGTTATTTATACAGTTACCACTAAATAAAGCTTATAAAATCTTTTGCAGCTTTATAATGGACACATATAGAAATTTCTATATACCACCACAGTCTCACCAAGTGAATAAGCTGCACAAACTATAGTTCAAAGTACACTCGGTGGCCATTCCTGAAGCAGCAGAGAATCTGCAGTCGTTGCTTTGGTTTTCACGAGAATCAGTGTCCACTCATTAAGAGCTGTAGTATGCAGACTGGTTCTGTGGCGTCCCTCAGTGTGCTATGGGCCACGAGATGTCTCTACTCTGACTGCTGGATCCATATGTAGCGCTCGTTTACGTACTCAACTGGATGCGTCACTTATTCGATAAAATCAGTCTGATCACGAAGGAGGGCAAATGGCAAGCACGGCAACTAAAAGAAACTCTACAAATATCCAGAACTCATAATTTTAACGACAACGCGCTGACTTCCTGATACCTGAATATTTCTGTCTGAGAAAACTGTTGTCACATGTTATACGGTTAATTCCTTACCGAGTGTTAACGAAAAATACCACCAGCAGGTTAGAAAACATTGTCATAATGCCAGACTGACCTTCATCCAAGACTTGAATAACTTTTATACGCACATGGAAGGTACTGCGATTGACTCATTATCGTCGTCAATCATTAACTAATATTTTCATGGAAGCCGCTGATGGTGAGGTCTTCAGTAATTTTATACACTCCTGGAAATTGAAATAAGAACACATTGACGCCGGTGTGTAGGACCCACCATACTTGCTCCGGACACTACGAGACGGCTGTACAAGCAATGATCAAACGCACGGCACAGCGGACACACCAGGAACAGCAGTGTTGGCCGTCGAAGGGCGCTAGCTGCGCAGCGGTTGGGCACCGCCGCACTCAGTGTCAGCCAGTTTGCCGTGGCATACAGAGCTCCATCTCAGTCTTTAACACTGGTAGCATGCCGCGACAGCGTGTACGTGAACCGTATGTGCAGTTGACGGACTTTGAGCGAGGGCGTATAGTGGGCATGCGGGAGGCCGGGTGGACGTACCGCCGAATTGCTCAACATGTGGGGCGCGAGGTCTCCACAGTACATCGATGTTGTCGCCAGTGGTCGGCGGAAGGTGCACGTGCCCGTCGACCTGGATCCGGACACAGCGACGCACGGATGCACGCCAAGACCGTCGCA
The DNA here is from genome assembly GCA_031002005.1 of Vandiemenella viatica. Classification (NCBI taxonomy): domain Eukaryota; kingdom Metazoa; phylum Arthropoda; class Insecta; order Orthoptera; family Morabidae; genus Vandiemenella; species Vandiemenella viatica. Next base: position 6,574,802 of record JARYHS010007075.1, read on the forward strand.
TCCTACGCAGTGCCGTAGGGGACCGCACCGCCACTTCCCGGCAAATTAGGGACACTGTTGCTCCTGGGGTATCAGAGACGACCATACGCAACCGTCTCCATGAAGCTGGGCTACGGCCCCGCGCACCGTTAGGTCGTCTTCCGCTCACGCCCCAACATCGTGCAGCCCGCCTCCAGTGGTGTCGCGACAGGCGTGTATGCAGGGACGAATGGAGACGTGTCGTCTTCAGTGATGAGAGTCGCTTCTGCCTTGGTGCCAATGATGGTCGTATGCGTGTTTGGCGCCGTGCAGGTGAGCGCCACAATCAGGACTTCATATGATCGAGGCACACAGGGCCAACACACGGCAGCATGGTGTGGGGAGCGATCTCCTACACTGGCCGTACACCTCTGGTGATCGTCGAGGGGTCACTGAACAGTGCACGGTACATTCAAACCGTCATCGAACCCATCGTTCTACCATTCCTAGACCGGCAAGCGAACATGCTGTTCCAACAGGACAATGCACGTCCACATGTATCCCGTGCCACCCAACGTGCTCTAGAATGTGTAAGTCAACTACCCTGGCCAGCGAGATCTCCGGATCTGTCCCCCATTGAGCATGTTTGGAACTGGATGAAACGTCGTCTCACGCGGTCTGCACGTCCAGCACGAACGCTGGTCCAGCTGAGGCGCCAGGTGGAAATGGCTTGGCATGCCGTTCCACAGGACTACATCCAGCACCTCTACGATCGTCTCCATGGGAGAATTGCAGCCTGCATTGCTGCGAAAGGAGGATGTACACGGTACTAGTGCCGACATTGTGCATGCTCTGTTGCCTGTGTCTATGTGCCTATGGTTCTGTCTGTGTGATCATGTGTTGTATCTGACCCCAGGAATGTGTATATAAAGTTTCCCATTCCTGGGACAATGAATTCACGGTGTTCTTATTTCAATTTCCAGGAGTGTATTAAGGTCGGCGCTCTGGTTTAGAAAAGTTGATGACATGTTCGTCACTAGACCATATTGGTGAGAAGAAATACACAATTTCTTCCGGTATATTAATGAAGCGCACAATAAAATCCACCAACACCAGCCGCTATAACCGCGTCGAATCTCACTGTGCAAGCATTATAGTGGAATGAAGAAGACTTCAGGTGGTACGGCCACCAGAGTTTGATAACTGGATAGTGTGGAAATAGAACGTGAGCAGCTTAAACGAATCTTTGAAACTAAAGTATATGAACGAGCCGTGGACAACAAAGCAGCATAGTGCGACATTATGGCAGGCATAAGGTTATGCAGCTACCGCTGTCTCCATATACTTTCATCATCACATGTGTTACAGATAGGATGGGTCATCTTACAAATAGTTTACGATGCAATGAATGTACAACGAATATGTGGTGGGAGGTACAGTGCAAGTCAGTGACAAAAAAAAAACTCCCTGGGCATATACTGGCGATGAGGCATGTAAAGATATTGCAATAGGTATGAAAAGTAGTGCGTGGAAGGGAAAAGATGACCATGACCATAAGCTGGCACTCGATTTCAGGCACAAGGGTGTGGGAAGATTCTCCTTTTTAGGTAAGGGTGTCAGGGATTGAAATGACTTACCAATAGAAATGATGAATAATTTACCGAAAACTTTGAAAGAATTTAAAGATAAAATTTGTAGAGGGCAAATGTAGGTAGGTGCAGGATAGGGGGAAGATGGGTGTGTAGGGAAATTGCCACCGGAGCCTGTGATCCATTGCAATTAAATTAAATTTAAAAAAGAAAGTAATGAATTTTTTGATACCCACGCTCTCAATCAGCAAATAATTTCTAGCAACATCAGTAACTTTTTTTTGGCTAATGGGAGGTACGATGGAGTCTGCATTTCGATGCTTGGTTGGTTACTGGTTCAAAATACTGTATTTGGAAGATACTATCCAAAAATGATATTTAATTGGAAATAGTGCATAGATATGTATTTCTGTGAGATATCGCAGGTGTTTCGCTATCAAATCCTATATGTGATACCCAAAATTTAAGTCCCATACAACGTTACCATATTCTATCAATAGTCTGACCAAAGATTAGTATCCGAATTCTCTCACTTTTCTATCACAACCCCTTATCACGCTCTCCAATAAATGAAGGATTTTGAAAGCTTTTCCTACCATCTGCTCAATGTCTCATACTAATTTGAGTTTCTTTTTAAATTTTACGCCAAGATATTTATATTTCAACTATTCAACAAGCAACTGATTTTGAACGTTATACCCTTATAAGGGAGCGTTTGTAACAATGTGGCTCAATCTAGGGGGAAGGGATTGGCTGAAAAGCCACGCTGAGCTACGTGGAAAGGGGGGGAGGGGGGGGGGGATTGCCGAGCTAGGCCACTTAGCTTTCCGTACATAATATTTGTCACAGTTAAAATTAGTTACATAACACACAACTGCATGTGAATATTTATTTCCTTCATTTAATTAGCTCTGTATGTAATTTACGATAGTCTGACAAGAGAGAACAGTACAAAATGTATTTTGAAATCAATAGGAAAAAAAGCTACGTGTTACGTGAAAGGGGGGGGGGGGTTGGACAAAAGCCACGTCAGGCCACGGGTGGGAAGGGGGGTTTATAGGATGCAAAAATGAAGCTACATAGTTTATTGACGCTCCCTGATGATAATAAACCTTTAGTTATTTTCTTTTGTGTACCTAATAAATTGACTTTTATTTGTATTTATCTTAATTTCGTGTTGACCTAAATATTCTCCTGTTTTGATTGTATTATATCATATTATGTCACTTGCTAACAATCTTACTTCTTACTGAGAAACATTACCACATTTATTTTTCCCTGGGATTAAGACTTTCTAAAATATTTCTCTCGCTTTTGTCTGTTCATTGCTGGAGTTTGAGGATCAGTAAAATTAAGTCTGGGAAGTGCTTCTCCTTAAATGAGGTTGTGCAGAAACATGTTTACGGTGACCAGGTCCATATGTAATACATTAATGCGCAAAGAAATCGGATGATTATCGGGCCATGGTGGGGCTACTTTTTTGCTACAATATCACGTAAAGTAAACTGTTAAAATTCCCTCTTAAAAACTTGGGGTGTATACAAGATCCCTGTTTATTTTTAAATTAATCAAGCTTTGGTATTTAACTGGCTTCACAATAGACATCCCACTGATTTTTATGATGTTTTCCAAATGGTTCTTTATCTTTGCTATCGTCTGTTGGCGCGCTACGTTGACGGTCTTCGTAAAAGTTGATTCATTTTCGGCGGCTGGATGTAAAACTTCGGCTTCGGCCAAATATTCTGCTGAATTTGGCCGAAGCCGAACGTTTCGTCGGACTCTACTTGTCTGACACCTAAATAAATTGTGGGCTTCAATGGGAACGAAGAATCATACGGGTTTTACACTAGTCGAATAAAATACTGAAGTTGAATACTTGATGTTTATTGCAACATTTTAGTATTTCTGTCACAAGGAAAATACATCCGCGAACTCCACGTGACGTAATGCGAGCAAAGTTAGTTATGTTGTAGCGATTATTCCACGACGTGTAGATGAAGTTTTGACAGGTACTCGCGGCTCAATCGGTAGTCGATCCGAGGCCGGTGGGAAATGTTGCCAGTTGATTGCTTCAAAGTGAACTTAGCTACGCGTGCAATTCTGTCACGCGCGGTAAATTTCTGCTGAACTGACGGCAGTGGCTCCGGTTAGTTGAAGCCAGCGTTTTATGGCATGTATACATCGGCGTAGACTTGGTGGAGTAAAACACAAGAATCTAGCATAATTAAAATGAGCCCATTACATAACTATTTCCTGTTTGAAGGACAATATTCCACAACAGGATTTTTTTTTTTTTTTTTTTTTTTTTTTTTTTTTTTTTTTTTTTTTTTTTTTTTTTTTTTTAAGAATCACTTAACAATGCGTCGGTCTGCCAAAATTTTTCTACAGGCATGTTGACACTTTTGTGATTTAGCCACATAGTAGAAACAACCTGGTATAGCTACTGGCACATTTTAATTTTGTATATCAAAATATTTACTTCAACGGAAAACTGGAAGAGGACGGTTTCCTGCTGTTTCTTGGTGCGTTGATTATTAAACGTGCTGGTGGTTCACTTGGACACTCAGTTTATCGTAAGACTAATCTCACCGACTTGTATTTAAACGCCAACAGATGTCACCATCGTGCGCAACGCAATCATGGAGGAAGGAATATATGGAGACGAGATAACGTGAAATCCGTGAAAAAACTGTGCCTGCGCGGCGGACATCGTAGGAGTACCAAAACATTGGGCTGTTTGCACTGTGTCAGCTGCTGAGAATATTTCGTTTTCTAATATTCTAAAGTTTTCTATAATGCCAAGTTGTGATGCATATGGTTGCACAAACAGACGAGATAGGAAAAAACCTGGAATAGCGTTTCATAAGTAAGTCACATTGTAATTATCGTTCTTGAAGTAACTGACAGGCAACCGCAACATTAGTGCCATTCGCTATTAATTTATTCATTTCTCTCAATAGGATCATATTATTCTCAAATTTTTGTTGGTGTAGTGTAGACAATTAGCATATGTTACTATTTTGCACCTGAAAAGCTAACCTTATTGTAGACAAATGTTGGAAATTTAATTTAAACGGGTCATGTTTACATCGCGACACAGTGAATATGGTATTCTGCATGCATTACTCACGTTGTAAGTTTACACTGAAATTGCACGATGAAATTAATCGTGATAATACGTGCTGTGCGAACTACTAAACGTGATGAAATAAACTTTGTTGACGAAAATGTAGTTCGTTATGCATTTCTTGTGTTTAGATGTGTCTACATAGTTTGGTTTTGTAGCGGCAATATTAATGGAAATGTTGGAAGGTTGAAATGCGATGTATACCAGAAGAGAACAAACAATTTATTTATTATTAGCTGTTAGCTTCTGATTTTTGAATGTACTGATTTTTCTAGCAAAATTATATAGGCCACTACCAGTACAATATCTTCTCAGTAAGCTCAGAAACTATGAGGTTTTATGAAGTATTAATTTTTTTTAAAGCTCTAAACATTGACTTATGCTTTTTTTTTTTTAATTTCAGATATGACTTGTTTCTGTTTGTAAATATGTCTACAAGTATGAAATCTTCCTTGTAAATTACTGAAATAGAATGTGAAAATATAACCTATTTGAACATCAACTAAAACTTAAGGACTGTAGAAATAAACAGTTTGTTATTCAAGTTAAAAAGAATTACCTGCTCATTAAGTTACGTCCGAATTCATCATCAAATATGGATATGGCGATAGTTTTTTTCTGGTCCAGGCCGCATTTCAACCTAACCACGTACAATATCTCGAGAACTAAGCGAGATATCAAAAAATTTTATTATTTACTTTCAGTTTCCCTCATCGAGTTACATAAAAATTCGTCATCAAATTGCGGCTCCACGGTTATCTTGAATCCCCTCGTAACCTAACAACCTCACTTTTGAGACAGTATATCTCGCGAACTAAGCGAGATATCGAAAAATTTTATTCTTTATTTTCGATTTGTATCGTCGAATTACATAAGAATCTATCACCAAATTTGACTTTGGGGACACGTTTCTTCTGAATTTCAACCAGAAACTCCACTCTTTTGAGACAGTATATCTCGAGAACTAAGCACGATATCAAAAACTTTTATTCTTCGTTTTTGATGTGTCTCGTCGAGTTACATAATAATCCATCATCAAATTGCGGTGCCACAGTTGTCTTATGATTCCCGTGAGGTTTTTGTGCATATTTCCGTGTTTCTCTGGTCAAGCAATATGGCTGCCTCCCCTCCCCACTTGTCTCCGCCCGGTTTCACTCCAGTATGTGGCGAAGGTCCCTTGCGTCTTCTCCATATATTCCTTCCTCCATGAACGCAATACCGCTTTAACCATATTGGTACAAAGAGCATGGAGGGTTTGTGACAAAGACAGCGTTGCGGGTGGAGTCCCGGAGAACGTTCATGAATAATGGTGGGGCAAATTAGTCACGCTTAGGAAGAAGGAATATCGACAGAAAGATTATCTTGGTGCCAAGGGCCTTGCATTCTTTCGGTTTGTGGGTGCGCTAAGTTCTAAAATAGGTACATTGTTTACCCAAGCTGAAGTCTAGACAATTTTCAGACTACCTTCAAAAATTAAAAACTTGGTAGCCAGCGTTGAGGATGACCTAGGATTACGAGCGCCTGTTGCTTATTACGGAACATGTAAATGTATCCGTGCTTACATCTGCAAACGCAGCGGTGTAATGTGCAGCGGTTTGTCGAGCACACAAGAAATGTTTGCCAGGATCAGGATGAAAAATTAGAGGTGACTGAACACAGTGTCCACGAGGGGCATAGATTTAAATTCGAAGAAACAAGAATTTTAGCTCGAGCCAGAAATTTTTGGGAGAGCATAATAGCCGAAACTGATTTTTTAGCTAACAGGGACATTAGATATCAGCTTAGTGTGCCCAAGAACCCAACTGTCAACATGTTGAAGCAGCTACGCATCGGTAAGAGCCAGAAGAGCGAATGACGCCATCGTATTGGGTCGATTTGTTTCTTCCATTGTTGCGACGGTGCTCCAAAACAAACAGTTATATAGGTGAGGACATAGATAGTCTCCCTCAAAACGTCCCATGAAGGTGACATTGATACGCAGCTCGAAGAACAAGAACATTTTATTTATTTATAACGCCATCAAAGCTTCGTTCTTAAATACGTGTTGTTAGCTCGTTTTTCATGCTCACGAACACATAGGTACATTTAATCGTTATGCTAAAGTTTTCATGATTAACTTGATTTATCTGTTCCATATGTGTTTCTTAGAAACCACTCAGGTAAATAAAGTTTAACTCAACATTTATCAGCAGGTAAAATTTTTATCTTCTACGTTTTTCTGTAAATACGGTATCTACTTACAGAGTTAAGAAACAGCAAGGTAGTAGGGAAGTCTTGAATCAACTAAACAAGGAATTAATAATGTCAAAGACACTGGCTAAGAATGAGCTTATAAAGAATATTATTGGTGAACGGGGACCTCTGATTGATGCATCTAGAAATTTCTGTATCAGGAAACTGAGGGGAAGAGACAGTTATAGATAAGGATGGAGAAGAAGTAACTGAGGATTTAAGAAAGGCAGAGTTATTAAGCATTTTGGTTGGGGGTTATAGGAACAATAGAGCAAAAAACAAAAAAGTCCCCAAAATCCTTGTCGTCGGAGGTGACCTTGGTGCCTTTTGGGGGGCTATAGTGCCCTAGCCCACCCTGCTGGATCCGCCACTGTTTGGAAGTGAGCCTATTAGAATCTGGATACTTGTTGCTTACCAGATGACTGGGAAAGTGCGATAGTAGGACCGGTCCATAAAGGAGAGGAGACAAATAGGATAGAAAACTATTTGCCAATCAGCTTGACATCAGTGGTGGGTAAATTAATGGAGAGATTAATATAAACCATATCAGATGTGTCTGTGAGAAACGTAAGTGGTATTCAAGTCGTATACATGCCTTTAGACAAGGATATTCATGCGAATCTCAATTAGTAGGCTATATGAAAGATATTTCTGATGAAATGGACAAGGGAGATCAAGTTGATAGTGTAGCAATAAAGGCCTTTGACAACCATAAAAATGGTGCTAAATAAGGCAAAATCAATTGGAGTTAATAAAAAGGTGATTTACTAAGTGGAAGAATTCCTAAAAGGTAGAAATCAAAAAGTTAGTATAGGAAATGCTTTATCAAAAGTAGTAGGAGTGTTGTTCGTTATTGTAATGAATCATTGTTTTAATGGTTTACTGTCAGAAGTTAGATATTTTTCTGATGACATAATGTTATATAAAACGATCAAAACAACAGAAGACTGTAAACAGCTGTAGGGTAATCAAGATAGGATAACTAGCTGGGTTAGTAAACATGGGATGAAGATAAATGCAAAGAGGAGCCAGCTTATTAGATACACAGATAAAAAGCATAAGGTTGATTATGACTATAAGGTGGGGAAGGAGCTACTTATTGATCATCCGAAATGTATATACCTTGGCATAACTTTTGACATCAGACTTAAGTGGGCAGCAGACATAGGACAGGTGGTAGGATAAGGTTTCAAAGTTCTGCACTTGTTGGAGAGAATGATGAGGGGATGTACGAGAGAAGTCAAGGAATTGGGTTACAAAACATTGGTCAGACCATTGCTCGAATATGGTGGTGTAGTATGGGACCCTCATTTTACGTATCAAATACAGGAGTTGGAGAGGGTGCAAAAAAGGGCTGTTAGTTTTGTTTCTGGAAATTATCGCAGAATGCAATCAGTGACGGATATGATAAAGGAGCTGGGATTCATTGCAAGACAGGAGGAGAATGAGGAGGGTCATGGGAGTGTACAGGGTATATACTGGCGATGAGGCATGGAAAGATATTGCAATAGGTATGAAAAGTAGTGCATGGAAGGGAAAAGATGACCATGACAACAAGCTGGCACTCGATTTCAGGCACAAGGGTGTAGGAAGATTTTCCTTTTTAGGTAAGGGTGTCAGGGATTGGAATGAGTTACCAAGATAAATGATGAATAATTTACCGAAAACTTTGAAGAATTTAAATATAAAATTTATAGAGGGCAAATGTAGGTAGGTGCAGGATAGGGGGGAAATGGGTGTGTAGGGAAATTGCCACCGGAGCCTGTGCTCCATTGCAATTAAATTAAATTAATTAAATTAATTAACTTAATATGATAAAGGAGCTGGAATGGGATTCGTTGGAGGATAGAAAGAGTGCAAAGAGAGTCATGGGAGCCTATATTGGAGATGAAGCATGCAAAGATATTAGTAGAAAAATTAAGAGAATGCTTGGAAGGGTGTAGGAAAATTTCTTTCGTAGGAAAGGGCATAAGGGATTGTAATAAATTGCCACGAGAAGTGTTAAATAATTTACCAAAAACACTGAAAGAATTTCAAGTAAAAATTATTAGAGGGCAAAAGCGAAAGATTGTTATTATTATATTTTTTCACATTTTTTTGTTTAGTCAATTGTACTGGACTACTGGTGATGGCTCCTTGGGCGTTATGTTTTTCTTATGTCGCCGCCTCTAGTATTGTCACCGCCAGCTTGATGTTTGTTAGATCTAATTTGCAATTTTCCTTTCATTATTTAATAAATTTTTCGATTACCGGTACGAGCAATGTAAGAATTCCCGAAATTGAAAATGTTTAATTCCTTAACATGCTTTGAAATCGAATGTTTTCACCTAAACACAGAGACACTTTGCAATTTTCAGTTTTGTTGTCTTTGGTAATAGGGTGTACTGTGTTTCCTGGTGAATAAAAACATTAGAAACGTGTTTAATAAGTAAGTAATTGTAGTCTGTCTGGTTGAATTTGTGCTGTGTGTGATGTAAGTAATATGCAGCAAATAAAAGATAACTATATCAAATTGGAGGTAGGTCATATTTTTAGTCTTTATGTGTCCTTTGATTTAATTATTTGGAGTTATTTTGAAGAAGTTCCAGTTTTAATGTTTATTACAGAACCGTTTTATCAACATGTCATTCATAATAAAAAGTACTTTAGTCGTTATTGGAAAAACTTGTATAAATCACCTTGTCTTCCATAAAGCTTTAATCCTTGTGAAATATCACTCATCAGTTTTCGATAAGTTTTTTTGTCGGAAAAGCTACAGTACAGGTGATATGGGTTACTGTGTAAAGTACAGCCAGTAGAAAAACTGTTAATTCGGATCGAAAATACTGCTAACTGGTTTTCTTTGGACCTGCTCTTCAAGGAAAATTGTACGTGAAAGCTGTAAAATATGTAACAAATTTGTAATCCGCGCCGAAACATACGGTTACGCATATTACCGACTTTGCGTGAATAGACGTCTTGAACCGCATGTGACGTAATTATAGTCAGAATTTGGCATGGCCATTGTCTTGTTCACTCAAAATCCACCATACACCATGGAATATTAGATGTAACTTCCAGGCTGCATTACAACCTAATGCAGCTCCTTGATAATCAAATTTGTACTGCATGTAGAAGAGCATATTCCCGGTAAAGATGGCTGCTACACATCGGCTAATACCGCTCGCAACCCGACGCTTTGCATTGTTTTACTTATGTCCTACCTTCGCGTACTTTTTTTTCTGGAATAGCAATGCCTAAGGAATGCATTAGTCACATTTGCATCCCGATATAACAGTTTTCTTTACTGGCTGTACTTTGCACAGCAGCCGAAATATGTTTTGTGACATACTCTATTCGTTTTTGAACTAGCCGCATTACGATTAGTTTTCAGGCAGCAATTGTGCTGAAAAATTAATATGAATGTACCAGTTTGTAATGATGTATGTTAAACAGTGCATCATGTTATACACGAATAAATTCCACTTTTCAACATCCTGCCTTCCTCATTTATAAAACGTTCTCGCTATGGGAGAAATAGTTATTTTAAACACAGGTTTGAAATGAAGTGCTAGAATTAAAATTATGAATTGTTATTATGTGATTGGTTTGAGCATATGTCATGATACAACTACTACAACTTTGCTTCAAAATACCGTTTCCAGACAGCATTACAACCTAACCATCATCATGTCCTTAAGTGGTGTTTTGTAATTTTAGGTATCACAATAGAAATTTATAGGCTGAAATTAACCTGGGTCAAAATTGCTGTAGAATTTGATGGTGTAAAATCCCTTTTTGGAATTTTTTAATTCTTCTCTCTGAAGTTATTTAGTGAGTTTTTCATTTCTTCAGTATTTTGGCTTAAAATTGTTGTATCTGTATTATAATCTAGAATTACTTCTGGCTATGTTAGACAAAAATGACTTCAGAAATGAGCAGTGGTAAAATAATAATAAGATAAAAGGGAATTGTGCTATTCATTTCAAATTTATTACACATATTCTTCTTGTTATACCTATCGAGAAAAAGTGTACATTAAAGCAAAATAAAACATACCTTATGCTTGATGCTACATCAAAGTTATGACACGGTACAGTATTAACAGTACAGACCACCATTTTCAAACAAATTATTTATTCTGAAGATAGTATCCATATCACAGCCTGGACCAGAATGACAAAACACACATTTTTTTACAAAACAAATTCAATATATTTATTATAATGCCAGAGTAGTATATTCAAATTAGCCTACATCATGAAAACTTGACAGAACTTTTTGATTAATTGCTGGAGAGCTCAGATGGTATCTTTGGCTTGAAATGTGGTCAGAAATGGCATTCTATACTGTTAAAGATGTACCGTATTGTAACTTTCGTGTAGCATCACATATACGGTATGTTTAATTTTGCTTTAATGCACACTTTTTCTTGAAAGATGTAACCAGAAGAGCATGTGTCACAAATTTCAAGTAAATAGCACAAGTCCTTCTTACCTCGTTCCCATTTTACCACACCAGAATGTGAGATTTTTTGCAGATTCAGTTGTTTGGTTGTACTAAACAATTACATAACATGAATACCCAGAAACCAGTTCAGAATCAAAGATCAGAGGTATTCCCTTGTGATTAAAATGGTTTAGTGATGCTCACAATGCAAAACAGTAATTTTTTGAATACTCAAAAATGGTAGAAATACTTTAGGCCTATAGGTGTCCTGCATCAAACAATAGCTGATGCAGATGGTTGTATAATCATTTTTACTGATAGTGACACTGGATTTATGTATCAAATGTTTCTATGATGAGAAATGCACTATAGTTCTGAAATATGAAATTTTAATCAAATTTTTTAGACGGTGCAAGTTTTCAGCCCAGAGTTTTCTGTGGTTATAGGACCCATCCTTCCACTTTAGCAAAGCTTTGTTTCTTTGTACAAAGTACACTAGAATGATTCTTTGATTCAGCTTCTACTTGGAGCTGTAGTTTAGTACTATGCATTACAATTGTCACCTTAATTTCTTTGTTTAATGTGTATTGTTATGTAGGAGGTTAACTCATTCTGTCATTAGGCTATATCATCAAGGCCACTTAAAATTATTACTGTCCAGTTCTCTAGAAGCTACCTATAAACCACAATTGTGGCTCTTTGCACTGAGGAGCCTCACACATGATTGAGGAGGTACGACGGGGTTGGGCACAAGCCCGTGGCCCTTGCGTACCAGCCAAACTGATTGCTGTTCTGAGGTGATTTTCTGCATCCATCGAGGCAGACGCTAGGACAGTATCCAATCTCCGCCTCATAAACTATACATTGCACAAACAAAAAATATACTTTTCACTCACAGAACATAGTTACACGTTTTGTAAACAGATGATAACATTTAATTTCCTCCAGTAGAGTGGTCTGGCAGGTCAGTAATTTGGCATCAGCTGGAGATTAAAAGGTCTTCAGTTCGTATCTGTGTCTTGGTGGTGATTTTCACCATTGGCACAGCTTACTGTACGATGTGAAGTACGGCAAAATTCTTCCATTATTTTGGTTTCATGTTAAACTGTAGGTTCCTTTACCCAGTAGGATTACTGCGTTAGTGTAGGCATCTATTACGGACAGATTACGCAGGTCAATAGAGTCACATGAATTTACCTTTTGCTTCCTCCATTAGTACATGTGTTGGCAGTAGGCATAAAGTATTTGTCATCAGCAGGTTCTCACAGCCATAAAACCAAAGCTCTAAATTTTTCCATGCCAATGATAAGTAAAACTTAATAAACGCAGGCAACCGCTATTGTTGGGAACACAATGAGAAAATCTCATATAGGAAATTTTTTAATTTTACAAAAGCATTTTACTATGCTAATAATGAACTATTATTGAAATAATAATATGCGGTATGTTTAACTAAGTAAATGGTTGTTCCATTTTTAATTCTTAAATGTAAATTATTCAATTCAATTCTGTCATGGAAGTCTTTCACAGACTCATTATCTCACCAGATAAACAATATATTCCACTTTGCCATGATGATACATATTTCATTTCGTAATGGGTTTTGAATCATTCAGCATCTGTAAGAAGAGTAACATTGTTTTACATATTTATAGTTGATGTAATTCTTCCTTAACACAATAAAATTATGTATTCCTGCCAGTTATAACAGCAAAAATGAACTGAAATTTTAGTCAAGGTGTTTCAACACATCTACAGCTGACCACTAAGTGAATATTTTTTATGGCAAGCAAATAGAGACGTCTTGAAAGGGGGGAAAACTGTTCAGATAGGGAAATGGTATTTTTTTTGGATGAATACTAGGGCACCTATGTTTCTTACAATTCATTATTACCTAAAACACTATGACATCTTACCTGTGTTAACTGCAATTCAAATTCCTTTTTGGTGGTTATTCAGATTGGATTTACTATCATACCTTATAGCCAATAAAATGGATCATATTCTTCCTGTAGCTGTCTTCATCCATATATATATATAGTACATTGTCCTCAAAGGAAATAGAGCCCTGTTTCTGTCTCCTCATTGTCTACCCATCTGTCACATACATCTAGCTTGTAAATGAAATGAGTTTAAGGTTTCAAACTTATATATGTTACGTGTTTCATTGAACCAAAACTAAACTTTTGTAAAATTATATTCTGGTCAGGTTATGTAAAAGTAGGTAGGGTAAAAAAATTTTCTGCCCCAGTAGATGGGGAATAGATGTGTAGAGAGGTAGAGAACTAAGTGTTTATTTATTTTTAAAACTGGAAAATTAACCTATGAACAGAACTCACAGATGTGAATTTTTAGTCTGTCTTAAAATGCAATTACATAGGCACTATAAATATGGTTCTCTATTCATCATATCCTGTGTTTGAATGATAAAGGCTACTACTAATGCTGCTACGACTGGTCTATTATGTAATACAATACTTAGTGCACAATAAATGGTGCAGTCTGTTATCTGTGTGTTTACAGCACTCATCTTAAAACTTCAGGGTTTTAAAGTTGAACCCCACAGTAGCCAGAAATTGTTACTTAGGTTCCATATTCATAGCATTATGCTAGGGTGTTTTGTTATTCAGATTTGAAACTAAGATGTCAGTCCAGTCGTGGTATAAGTAGAATTTATGGTAAATTGTAATTTCGTCACCAGATTGTAAGACCATGCAAACTTACTGCTACACTGAAATTTATGAGTAACAATTTCTAACAATAATTGTTCAATATACCCTCTCTATTTCTGGATATATATTTTTCCTACCATTTAGCAAGCTATAATATTCCCATCACTGCCAAATTACGTTATTTTACTGAATCTGTATACTTATAGTGTTGGGCTTCACACTTGTTTCCTCTCAAATCTATAAATAAAGTATGGCAGGACTGTTGGTCCTTGGCTAGGAAGTAAATATTCTATTTTCACAAGTTTCTCCTTGGTGTGATAGATGGTATAAACATCCTGCATTATTGTGTTTCAGGATAATATTTCTAGGGTATTTCATGTCGATATTGTAACACTAAATGTTTAAATTTTTTCTATAATTTTTTGCAGCAGAATTTAAATGATACCTATTCTGCCTGCATATCACAGTTGTTGGGAAATGAAGAATCTGTGGTAAGTTTTTAAAAGCTCCCCTAAAGTCCTTTGGTGTTTTAAATTTCACTATACATTAATCTTTTCTTTTTCACTTTTTTTTAAAGTAGCATATTGCACTTAAGACAGTAAGGTCTAATAGATTCACCTTCGACTTTTGAAAAATCTGATATTCATAGACATTGATTCACCTGCTAGATATATCTGTATATTGAATGTTTTAAGAAGTTATTAATGTTTGAAAAATTCATTTCTTTCTTAGAAATATTAGCATTTACAATCATTGCTTTTTAATATAATCATATATTTTATGATAAATTATTCAAGTTATGTCATACAAAATTACCTTATACAAATTATAGCAGATCTGACCATTTTGGTTTCAATAATCTGGTTTCATTGTAATAACTCATTTTATAAAGCTTTTAAATGTTCATTTTTATTGATAGATTTATTTCTAGAATAGACAAGATAATCTATGTTCTCTTATAGTTGTGTGGTATATAAATGTTATTACATACTGTTTCTAATGTTGCAGAATGTAAATGGAGAGGGAGATCAATTATTTGCATCATTTCTAGATAGGTATGGCTGATTTACTACTTTCCTTTTTAGACAGAAATGTAGTATAGGTTAATGGGTAAATTTAAAAAAAATAAAGTTGGCTGTACACAAAATGTAATAAATAAAGTAGTACACATCAGTTTCAGTCTCACTTGGTTTGTATTAAATACTTCTTGCTGTCTGAACTTTACGGACACCTTAGTATTAGTAGTGAAATTCAGACTCATTATATATATATCATAGCTAAGATAGTATTGGGAAAAAATAACCCATCATTTACCACAGATGAAGGCAAGAGGGCGTGATAAACACACACAAAAATCACAATGTTTCAGTTAGTAACCTTTCTCATTTAAGAGGAGGAAATATGTGATCACATTTCAACCTGCCACATAAATTAAACAAATGCAAAACACACTGGTGTGTGGTGATTGAGTCGATGGTGGGGGGAGAAGGATGACCAATGATAAATGTGGACAAATAATATCTATGGTGATTAGTTGAGGTATAATGAAATTTGTTTAAAAAATATATAATTTTGTTCAGAATATATATATATATATATATGATGTTGAAAAATATATTAAAAACTCTGTGGAATTGCAAAATAATAAGAGACAGTTTTGCTGTAGGTTTAGGCCAGGGATGTGTGTGGTGTCTAGTATATAATAATAGGCAAGTTCCCTTCTGTGGAGTTCTAAAGAGGTGGTGGTGCTCGAAAAAAACTCTGATAGCAGTAACCATGAAACAGGAGTTGAAATCATGTGAGCTGACATGAATTGTCATTGGATGGTCTGGATTGGATGTATATACTTTTTTCCTGTGGCCATTCTCCATTTAGGGCAGTTGTTGAGTGTTGAGACTGATGTAGGAAGCAGTGCAGTGAAGACATATAAGTTGGTAAATAAGATGAGTGGTAGAGCAGGTGGGTTGTGTTTTCTGTATTTTTTATGTGTTCATCTCACCCTCCTGCCTTTATCTGTGGTAAGTGACACTTGTTATTTCCCCCTATCCTGTCTTATTTTTAGTGCCTAACAGCAGTTTGTCTCCATGTCTCACTGATAATCGTGTAAAGCATTCTGTTTGCAAGGCACTGCTTTTTTCCATGATAATTCCTTGTTTTTACTGTAAGTAATTTGCTCATTTATTACTTTCTTGTTTTGTTTTTCGTATAGAATCTTGTAAGTAATAAATGTTTCTCTATATATCTCTGTTTTTTCTTTGTTAATTGCACAGTTGTATGTAATATCTGGATTGGGAAACAAATGTTTAGTTCCCAATAGACCATACTTTATGTAACCTTAAGCTTATGGCGCCATTAGTATAGGAGTATAGAAGTAGGGATTCAATATTAAATCAGAGTCTTCTTGAATTTTTATCTATATCTATACTCTCCATATGCCATGAAATAAGAACTTCCTTTAACTTTTCCTTCCAAAGTCTCTCTTCTCATTTCATTTTCTTCGCAATTCTCCATAATCTCTGTTCATCCCCAAAGATCCACAGGGATGGCAGTCCTAGGTGACCTATAGTTGTGACGTATGGATGGTACACTGAACAGATATTAGCATTGGTGGTTCAACAGCTCTAGTATTTTATACGGAACCTTTCTTCCCTCATCAAAAAACACCTCACATTATCTTGAACGTTTGTCCATGGTCCACACTCCTCTATTTTCTAGACTCCTTTCTTGTCTCCACTCAGGTAACTTACCTTTATACAAAAATTTCTCACAGTCAGTGTCCAAGTGCTCTAGAATACTTCCTACATATGCAGCCCAATACTGCCCTCCTAGTACATCCTTCCTTATTTTCCAGGCCCGCTTCGCAAGAAACTCAAGTGTCTTATGTACTTTCAAGAATAAGATTCAACCCTGAAATATCTTTTTTGAGTGTGTGTGTTTGAAATTCCCACATGTCCTCATCTGTGATAAGAATTGGGCTGGATTTCCATATCCTTCCTTAATTTCATTGACTTGAAGCAATTTCCTGCTACTTATTATTTATACATGCTAAACAAAAAAAAAAAAAAAAAACCAGTTGTCAATCATTGGATACTGCTGACAGAAGTGAAAACTTAAAACTATGAATATCATGCGTGCAAAACAATGTAATTATAGCTACAGATATACTAAATAATATTAATTCCATGTAGTTGTGATGACCTGGCGACAGGGTATCTATTGGTTATGCATTCTGTCCGTCTTAGCCGCCTTAACCAAACTGTGTATTTCTATGAAGAAAAAAAACAAAAAAACATTCATTTTTATATACTAGATTCAAATATAATCTACACTTTCAGTGGTGTCCAAGCGCTTCATGTCATACTTACAGCTACAGTTATACTGTTAACATTAGCATGTTTGTGATGCAAACTCATAAGACTTTACCATTCCAAAATGTGTTCAACATGCATATCATATACCCAAAATGTCATGGCATATGGGGATGGGGAGTCATGAACTCATAGATTTATCCCTGTCCAAACATCACCTAATGCACCTATAGTTTTCACTTATATAATTGAAGCACCCAGAAGACACAGTGGGATGCCAATGTAACTTCATACCAGGATGACCACAGACCTGGAAAATCTGGAATTATCAGGGAATTTAAAGTTACCTTGAAATATCGTGGAAATATCAGGGAATCCAAGTAATTTCAAAAATTATCAGGGAATTTTAATTGCAACAACCCAAAATTTGGAAATTTTTTGATAATTTATTTTAATATTGAACTTTTGCATTAAATAATTCAGCTTATATATTTTTGACATAAAATAGCCAACAAATGCTGCATTGACACTAGCAACTTGCATCTCGTCTTGCCCCTCATCAAGATAATGTTCATACGCGAGCGCCGATATGAAATTTCTCTGGAACTCAGCATTCGAAATTATATTTAAAACAAGATGGATGACATCTCAGTCAGAATTATAGTACTACATGGAAACTCAGAAGTTATATTTTATTACTGAATAAAACAGCAATCGTAAAGTAGTAAGTTTATAAAGGTATTTTTATGTTTCACTAAACAGTTTTACAATTTCAAGCACTTGTGAGACAGATGTTCCAAAAAAATTGAATTTGTGGAGAGTCTTCAAAGTCCTGTAGAATGTCACAAGCTGGTTTTGAACTTCTTTTGAGAAAAATTGAACCTTTAATATCAAAACAAAAGCCTAGATTCAAGATACTAATGCCAGCAAAAATTTGAATAGCGATAATTATATGACTTTATAACTTTTTGAATTAATGATATATGGCAAATTAAAGCAGGAACAAAATAATACATAAGATCATGTAAATACTAACCAGAGGTCTAAATAGGTAGGATTATAAAGTTTTGCGTCATTTAGAGCTCTTTCAAATGCTGAATCGATGTGACAGTATAAAAATCGTGCTTGTGCCTTTGACTTGCACCAAATAAACCACTCCCAAAGCGAGCGGCACATCCAAGAAACCACACAAAGTGAACCTACACGATTTCATGGTTTATACAAACTCATGTTCATGCTATCTTGCGTAGACTCGCGGAAACTTATGCGAAAGTGTTAACTCGGCAACACAAGAAATTGAAGATGGAACAAAAAAAGCTACAATAACTGAAACAGAAGATTTGAAAAGAAATGTGTAGCAAATGAAAAAAGGCATAAAAAAGCTAAGCTTTTGACTGAGTCAAGTTACTGATGAACAATTTAAAAATCTTCAATTATTTTATCCACCAAATATTGAAATATTACTAATTTGTTCTAGTTCATGTTAGTCATTAGACCTATCTTATTTTTGTGCTACTCATTTTTAATTATGCTTCATATGATTACTAAATTAGTTATAAAATTTTCAAATATACATTCATAAACATATTTCTTTTTCTAATTTTTTTAGTTTTATACCAGATTTAATTATTACAATCAAAATCTAATTAAAACTTTAAATATCTTAATCATGCAAATAAACTTTCTAAATCAGGGAAAAATATGGCAAATTTTTCTGGAAAACCTGGAAATATCAGGGAATTTTTAAATCATTACCTTGTGGCCACCCTGCATACACAAACAAAGATGAGCCAAACCATTATGACCACCTGCTTAACTAGCACACTAGTCCACCTTTCGAATAAAATTCAGCAGCAATTCGGCAAAGCATTGATTTGGCATAGCATTGATTCTACAAGTCCTTGGTAGGCCTCCAGAGGTATCTGACACCAGATTTCAATGCACAGGTCATGAAATTCCCAGTGGTTTGTGGGTGCAGCTTCTGGGAAAGAGCATCTTGGAAATGGAGAGGTTGGTCAGATCACGCATGCTACTATTGTGAGCATCAATGAAAAGTGTCTGAAGGACGGTGAAATCACATGTAGGTGACACTGTGGTGGACACCCACACACGTCAGAGAAAGTGGAGGTCAGATGCTTGCCTGCTCTGTAAAGCAGGATAGGGGATGATCTGTGGCAGATCTGACAGGAGAGTATAATTCTGGTACTTACACAAGAGTTTTAGAGCACAAGAATCACGATTGACCGGTATGTAAATGATTAAAGTTGCAATTGTCTGTGACGGGTAGAAAAACCCATGGAGTGCAATAGTTTTGTTTTAATGCCAAGCTTGGTCAGGTAAGGCAAAAGATTACTCAAAAAACAAAGAAGGATACACCCATGCTACAGAAGGAAGAGGTCTCGCAGCGATTTAGAAACCTTGGCTGTGTTAAGACTACGTGTGAAGAATGTGATGCGTGAGGCCTTCAACGATTTTCATTCAAACACTCTCTCTAAGAGTCTCGCAGAAAACCCAAAGAAATTTTGGTCGTATGTTCGTAAAGTCAGTTGTACCAACAGCAATATTCCAGCACTAGTTCACGAAGGGTCCGAGGTTATAGAAAGCCGCGATAAAGCTAATGTATTAAATACTGTATTCAAAAATTCATTTACTGACGAAAATAAGGATAGCATTCCCGTTTTCCCACATCGTGTCGAGTTGGAGATGGAATCATAACGAATAGATACTGCAGGTATCATAAAGCAATTAGAGCTCCTGAAGTGGGGGAAAGCACCTGGCCCAGATGGAATTCCAGTAAGAGTATTTTCAGAGTATGCGGCGGAAATCGGGCCATTTCTGTCTGATATATTCAGTAAATCCCTAGAAGAGCGAAAAGTACCTTCAGACTGGAAAATAGCGCAAGTAACTCCGATTTTCAAGAAAGGTGATCGAAGCGATCCTGGAAACTATCGTCCCATATCTATAACATCTATTTGTAGTAGAGTTATGGAGCATATTATATGCTCGAACATTATGAATTTCCTAGATGAAAATAATTTGCTTACAACAAATCAACACGGATTTCGGAAGAAAAGATCATGTGAAACACAGCTGGCCCTATTTACACACGATGTAATGAAAGTTATTGATGCAGGTTCACAAGTAGAAGCAATTTTTTTAGATTTTCAGAAAGCCTTTGACTCTGTGCCACACAACCGCCTTTTAGCGAAACTACGAGTGTACGGTATATCGGATCAGCTTTGCGAATGGATAAAGGATTTTCTAACTGGTCGATCGCAGTATGTCGTTGTTGAAGGAGAAAGTTCTTCTAATCTAGATGTCGCATTGGGTGTACCTCAAGGAAGTGTAATAGGACCACTTCTTTTTTTAATTTTTATAAACGATCTCGGAGACAAAGTGAAAAGCCTTTTTAGATTGTTTGCTGATGATGCGGTTATTTACAGGGAAGTAAGGAATTTGGCCGATTGTTTAGCAATTCAGCGTGATCTGGATGTTATTTTGGCATGGTGCGCTGAGTGGCAACTCACACTAAATTGTAAAAAGTGTAAGACAATGAGCATAACTAACAAAAAGAATCCAATTGTTCAGAAATACGAGGTAAACAGTTCAGTTATTGATGTGGTCGATTCTATGAAATATTTGGGAGTAACAGTATAAAGGAACATGAAATGGGACTTACATATTAATACGTTGGTAGGTAGAGCTAATTCTAGGCTGCGGTTCCTAGGTCGAATTTTGAAAAATTGTAATGAACAAACAAAGGAGATAGCGTACAAATCTCTTGTGCGTCCACATTTGGACTATTGTTGTGCCATTTGGGATCCGTTTCGTAAGGGGCTGTTTGAGAGTACAGAGAAAGTACAGAGAAGAGCCGCTCGATTCGTGACCGCTTGCTACAGTCCTTATGAAAGCGTTACAGAACTGATTAGTAAACTAGGCTGGGAGTCTCTGGTAGATAGACGATACACGTTTCGTATAAACTTATTGGTAAACATGCGTACTCCCACTTTCACTCACGAGTGTAGTGAAATACTTCTTCCACCAACCTATTTGGGTCGGCATGACAGGAATGATAAAATTAGAGAAATAAGGTGCCGCACTGATTCTTATATGAATTCCTTTTTTCCTCGTACCATTAGGGATTGGAATGCACAGCAAAGAGATTAGCTTTGGTGCTGAGCACCCTCTGCCACCCACAGTTTTGTGATTTGCAGAGTATATATGTAGATGTAGATGTAATGTGATCAGTATAAGATATTGAGTGATTACTTAGAAGCACTCAGAGATCTGTGTACTCATGTGAAACATCATTATCACAATGAGACAAATCTTGAAAGCAACCTCATTGTGAACCTTTATTGGGACAATTGGTCAAATTGTGCAATATTCAGATTTATGGGATGTGGCAGTGGTCTGATGTTGGACTGTATAGGAACATAGGTGCAGGCACACTAATTGTTAAAATTTCAGTTGACCATATCACTACAAGGGAGAGGCACCATATTGTGAAATGACTACATTGTAATCTATTTACACCTGCGCCTGCCAGCCAAGAACAATTAATGGGCTTCCTGCAACATTCCATGTCAATCTGCACCATTTGTTGTAGACTAGCAGCAGCCAAACTAGGAAATTACCCTGGAATATTTACGCTGGTGTAAATACTAGAACACAAATAGCCATGTTGCCATGATTGATGAGTGTCCATCCGCTACCTGAGAACTTAACCATCATCAGTATGGTAACCATCTGGGGAGAGGTTCCAGTCTTCCAACGTTTGAGTGGCAAAGTGATGTTACTCCTGGCATTATAATGCAGGAGCCATTAGGTATGACTATGTCATAGCTGGTAGTAATTGAGGGACATTGATGGCACAACAGTACATCACAGACATCCTGCATCCTCATGTGTCACCTCTCATGCGACTGTATTGGGGTACCATTTTGCAACAGGACAATGTTTGTCTACACATGGCATTTGTCTCTAAAAACTTGAGGTACTCCTGTGGCCAGCAAGTTCTTCAGATCTGTCCCCAATAGAATATGTGAGGAACCTGAATAGACGTCAACTCTGTCCTGGTGCCAGCATCCAGAATATCAAGGACCGGTTACAACAGTTGTGTCCAGCTTGCCTCAGGAGAGGATACAATTGGTTCCCAGCCAAATCAGTGGATGCAAACAGGCTGGATAGGTTGTACTGTGATACTGTTTATGATCATTCTGTGCTCACCTATGAACTCTGATTATAATTTAGTTTCTTTCCAAGATCCTCATCTGCCTTATTCTTTCTTCCCCTGCAGTAAACATCCAATGTCCTATTTTTTTCTTTTATTTCACACAACTATCCCAAATAACTCATTGATATGATCTGTAAGTACTGGTGAAAACAAGCATGTTTTTCTATGCCATATAAATACCCCACCACCAATTATCCCTCTATGTCTGTGATACACTTTACAGCTGTCAGGGAAAACCTTATTATCTAGCACGTATTCTTTTAACTGCTTTTGGTTTGTCTATCTTCATTAAGTAATCAAACTGTATTACTCTATGCATTATATTAAAGGCTACCCAAAAAAAGAAATAATTTTTTATAATCTATATATATATATATTTTTTTTTTTTACAAAACAGCCTTATCCTCTTCAAAATACTCTCCATTACAACAAATATATTTGGCCAACAGGTGCTTCCACTGTTCGAGACATTATCTGTAGTCATCTTTAGAAATGGCTGACTGCTCCTCCCTCGTTTTTTTCTTGGCCTCTTCAATGTTGTCAAATTGGTGTCCCTTAATGCCCCTTTCATCCGTAGAAATAAGAAAAAGTTGCACGAAGCCAGGTCAGGCGAGTAAGGTGCATGGGGCAGTGGAACCATGCCATTTAAACTGCCTAACAGAGACAGCTGTGTGTGCAGGTGCATTTTCGTGATGGAAGAACCAGTCTCCTGTCTCACACAAATCGGGTCTTTTTTGACAAACACTGTTGCATAACCTTTTCAAACTTCCAAATAAAAGTTTTGATTGATGGTCCAATACAGGGGAACAAACTGTGAGTGAATTACGCCCTTGGCATCAAAAAAGCGTATGAGCATTGTTTTGATGTTTAATTTGACTTGACATAGGTCCATGACGCATCAACACTAATAACCTTAGACAGAATATCTGGATCAATTTCAAGTTGTTGTTTCAAAGCACAGCATGTTTCAACTCAACGTTCTTTTTGATTGTCCGTCCGAGGAACAAACTTGGCAGCACTCCTTTTCATTCCCAAATCTGTGGTTAAAACTTACTGAACTGAGCTCCAAGATAACCCATTAATCTCTGACAGTTGATCATTTGTCTGTTGACGGTCTGAGAGTACAAGATCTCACATTTTTTCAACATTTTCGTCGATTTAGGCAGTTGATGGACATCCAGAAGGAGGTTTGTCATCAATAGACATGTCGCCATTTTTAAACTGAGCAAACCACTCATACAGTCAAGTTTTTCCTGTAGCGTCATCTTTGTATGCTGTTTTCAATGTTAAAATAGTTTCAGCAGCATTTTTACTGAGTAGAAAACAAAATTTCACAGCTGCAACTTGTTCACTTAAACTTGCCATCATCAAAAACAAAACAATAACAAAACAGCACTAGCAAAAACAATCACTGCAGATTTACAGAACCAGCCGGGTCGACAACACAGGCGGCACTGAACTGACCATGAGTTGCGCTATAAACACCTAGCGGCAGAAACACATTCTACACAAGCTCCGCCCATGGCACTGCTATTCCGGTTATTTTTGGATACCCCCTCCTACTCCTACAGTTTGATAATAACAGTCTTATAACTTGCTTTGTGATATAATACAAATAAGTGATAGATCACTGTTGGGGTCTTTCTGGTAGTTAAGGCCACAGGGCTTTCCTAATATCAAGAATATGATGACCTCATAAACATAGTAAACTGTGGAATAAAGAGATAAGGTATAACAAGTGTTACTTTTGAGAAAAGTGATGCTGCTATATTATGATTTAAAAGTGATTTTTGCCGTGAGATTGTTATATAGCTCTTTTGCTGAGATACATATTTAGCCATGTTCTATTTGTAAATTAACCTTTCTGTTATAGTGAACAGTGTGCCCAAGTATTTGGAGATGTTGAATTGTTTAAACACTATTTTGTGTTTAAACAACCGTCATCACCTCAGAGGACGTGTGCAGTGTGTGGGAAGCTTCTGCTGTCTCGGTACTCTCTAGTGGAACACGTATTCTGTCACCAAGAGGATGTTCACTATCCACAACACGTCTGCACATACTGTACACAGATTTACAGAAAAGATTGTGAACTGCAGCTTCATAAATGTGGCAGTGAAAATCCAGTGTTCCAGTCTATAGTTCCTTTGTATGAAACTAGGTTAGTTAAAGTGACATATGAAAATATTTATCTTTATAATTTTATACATTAAATTATTTCAAAAGGTAAATATTTTGAAAAATCCTTTATAATGAGTCAGCTTATAAGGTACACAGATAAAAAAAACTAAAGGTTATTTATAATTATAGGATGGGGTCAGAATTGCTTGTTGAAAGCTTGAAGTGTAAATATCTTGGCATAACATTTGATAACAAACTCAAATGAGTATAGCACATGGGGCAGGTGGTAGGAAAAGGTTACAAAATCCTTCATTTACTGGGGAGGGTGATGAGAGGATGTACCAGAGAAGTTAGGGAGTTACAAAACTCTGGTAAGCCATTGATTGAATGTGGTGGTGTAGTTTGGGACCCACATTTTGGCTATCAAATACAGGAGTTGGAAGGTATGCAGAGGAGAGCAGCTAGATTTGTTTGTGAATACCCAGTAACTGACATGATAAGGGAGCTGGATTGTGACTCATTGGAGGAAAAGAGGAGGGTGAAGCGAGTGTTGCGAATGTACAGGGTATATGTTGGTGATGGGGCTTGGAGGGATATTGGTAAAGAATTAGGAATAGTGCATGGCAGGGGAAAGCAACCATGAACACATGCTGGCATTTGATTCATGTATAAGGGAGTGGGAAAATTTTCTTTTGTTGGTAAGGGTGTCGGGGATTGGAACAAATTACCAAGTGTAATTATGAATAATTTTCCAAAAACATTTAAAGAATTTAACCCTTTCCTCCCTGACGGTACTTATAAGTACCACTGTATTTACCACCATATAATTCAACAATACCAGTGTCCACTGCATTGTTAAGCCTGTTGATGTATTGTTGTATGATTAAGTCAGATAATGACAACATTTATTTTTAAATTCTGCGTGAAATTGCCGAGAAATTAATTTTCTAAGTTGGGGCTTGACAGCATACTGACCAGAGTAACAAGTGGTTCATTACAATGAATTTTTTGATGATAATTTACTTGGGAAGTGTCAATTTTTGATATTAATTTTTTGGTTTGAACATTTAACCATATATTTTTTACCTATAAAATATGTTTTTCTAGTTTCTTTACTAAATAATCTAGAAAAACCAATGTGGGCTTATAAGTACCGTCAGGGAGTTCTGGGTAGTTTTGTACAGATTATTGGTCAATAGATTTAGCAAGTATACAATTGGTTTTATCATTGTTTTAGATATTTTTAAATGGATATTTTTATGAAATACGCTCTGATTGAAGCTCTTCTCTTAGAAGTTTATAATTTATCAGCTCTTCTCTTAGAAGTTTATAATTTATCAAGGCAAAAATGAATAAATGACTGGAATGTTCTCAGATTACTCATTAGGTCAAAGAGTGGTCTTAGAATTGACTGAAAAAATGGAGCAATGATGATGTTATCTAGTATTATCATTATTTTTCATCAGTTTCATTATTAAAAAACTGAAACAACTTTCGTTTGTGGGTGAATCAGACCTGACTGCAAGGGATTTTCTAACAATCTTCTGATGGAAAACTAAAAAGAGGAGATTGTGACAATGAATTTCCAAACCTATGTATTTGCTATTGGAAATTGAAGGATAAAAGGTCATACATTTAGTATAAAATTTCCATGGCAGCGGTGAATTCCACTACACTGGCTGGGGTCAATGGCAACTTCAACAGATGGGCCCTCTCCCGGGTTGAAATGGTGACCTGGTGGATCTTGGACCAGAGGGCCTCTCTGGCCGGTCATCGGGGGCCACCTCCGGCAGTAGGTCCCGTAGCATTTTGCCCATCCTGCCACCCTGTTGTTACACCACTAGTTATATGCAAAGAAAAAGATGTATTGAAGTCGACAATTTCATGCTCAGGACTCAGGAGTCGTCAAGGACTACAATACCTTCATGTGTGGGGTTGATACTGCTGATCAGTCGATGATTTTGTGCAATGCTGACAGAAGATTACCGAAATCATGGTAAAGTTTGTTTTTGGGAATTCTGGATGTTGTATTTATCAATCAATGCCTATAATATAAATGGTCCGATATTTGAAAAAAGTCTGTAAAATTTTTTAGAAGATCCTTTGCACAAGGTATGATGACTATGAAGGATATCAGTAAGAAGAAAAGGTCATCTATATATATTTCACCAAGCCCTCATCCATTCAAACAACACAAGTCATACTATTCCACAATGAGAGATATAAGATTGGGAAACAGAGGTATACAGTGTCCCTAAATTGTAAAAATCAGACGAAGATGTGAAGTATGTGGAATGAAGAAAATACAGTCAAAACATCATTCCAAATGTTCCACTGCAATATCTTTTGTGTCTGAATGAGCAAAAAGAATTGTTTTTTTAAATATCACGAGGCAAACATTTCATACCAATATGAACATAATTGATTTCAATTGCTATTTCTGTACATCCTGTGAAACACAAAGTCCCTGACGGTACTTATAAGTACCAGTTTAGTAATTAGCACTTAGAGTTCCAAAAAAAATTGGAAAAAATATGTGTGTTTAATTTCAAGTAACTTTATACAAATATATAATTGAAATTATAAATTTCCCTTTATTTCCAATAGCCGGTAGGAAAGGGTTAAAATTTGTAAATTAGAATAATAAATGTGGCAGGAATTTAACATTCCATATATATATATATATATATATAATAACAGTGAGCAGGAAAATACTTTAAGGCAATAAAACTAAGGACCCAACACTTACCACGGAAGAAGGAGGATGGGACAAAGAACACAAAAAAACACGGGAGAAATGCAATATTTCGACATACAGCCTTACTTGTGCAGAAGTGAGACACCAGGCGGAGTCAGATGTGTACATGGAGCAGACGGCTTTTCTCCATGTCTCACTTCTGGATGAGTAAGACTTTATGCTGTAATATTGCACTTCTCTTGTGTTTGTTTGCTTTTTTGTGTTGGTCATCCCAGCCGCCTTCATCTGTGGTGTATATAAATATAAATGGGTAATTAGATGACTATGAAAAATGCCCCCAGAGTGTTGGCCCTGTCGCAAATATATTATTAATAATAATAACTTTTTCTGAAAATTATCAAAAACACTACTTTGCTATACAATTTTTTTTTCTGTCCTGCTTCAATTTCAAGCATATATTACAGAAGTATCTTATGACTTTACATAAATGTGGGCAGTACATAATTTTGCACATAGTATGAAATGAAAGTGTGCCTATATAGTTTGAAACAAAATTTTTTTTATTTCTTATTAATACCTGTGATAATATATACAGTGGATACATGAACAACAGTGTAGAAGGGCTAGAGTAGACACACAAAAATAATTAATAAGCAATTGTTTAGTAATATCTCTTGAAAAATAATAAACCATTAAGGCCAGATGTATAAGTATAGTGGACAAAAGAAGAGATCACAGAGTAACCGAAATAAAGGTAATGGAGATTCGGGAGTGAATAGTCCAAGAGCTAGAATCAGGGAGTTGGCTTGGTCAAGACAAAGATGGTACAAAACAGACTTCCAGATAGATGGAAGAGATATATTTAGTAGGAATATTGCAGAAGGAGATAATATATGAAATCAAAGGTGCCCCTGAGAACAGAAAGGCAAAGAGGAATGGAATCTGCTATTAAATAGCAGAATAAATGAAATCAAATATTTTTTAAAGTCAATCTATAGAAATAAGTTTCAATATTGGTAATGGACATATAATAAAACTTAAGTTTTTTTTTGGAAATTAAAGGAGATTAATGTATTTTTTTTAGTATAGTTCATAGGAGCTTAGATATATCCACATAAAAATAATTTATAAGCAGTTGTTTAGGAATATGTCTTGAAAAATAATAAACCATTAATTTAATTTTTAATTGTATGTTTTATGAAAAAAAACTTGTGGGTTCTAAAAATTAATATCAGCAGAAAGTTTCATTCCTTAATATATACTGTTACGGTTTGATGGATCAACACTTCATTGAAGTAATACTGTATAATTTTAAAGTGAGTTATTCTTAGTTCATTTTAATATTTTATTGTATATCTTGTGCCATGTTAATAACTATATTGACACTGCTAAGCAGATATTGAAATTTTATTAATTGTAGTTTAAATTGTATTCCTAGTACTTTGGATTTTAGTGAGTTTTTAACTTTTGATAATTTATATAGTCTTATATTGTTTACATTATTTTAATACTTGGTAATACCTGATTTTTATCATATTTTACAGGCATCCAAATATCTCAGAATTTCAACAAATCAGAGATCATGAAGTAGATAGCCTATCAGCCTACAGACTTCCACAAAAGATGTTGAATGAAGCACTTCTGAATAAAAATTTTGGGATACACCAATTCCCTTCTAATACTTACCATAAGTCAATCACTAAATCCAGAAAATCTAAAAAACCTAATGAATTTTTTTCTACTCAACAATCTTTGATTTGTAATGTTTATAAAAAGCCCTTTGCTGAACCTATAAACCTAGTAATTAATGATAAAATTAATTCTGCTAAATGTTCTTATATCTGTGATATTTGTAATAAGTCATTCACTAATCTTAGCAATCTTCAAAGGCACGGAAAAAGTCATTCTGGACTGAATCGGTTCTTCTGTAATATTTGCGGGAAGCTTTCAAGTGACATTACTAGACATAAGAAAATGCATTCTCGTGTACGGCCTTTTGTGTGTGATATTTGCCAAAAGTCCTTCACTGACAAGAATAATCTTAAAAACCATCTAAGAACTCATACTGGGGAACGGCCTTTTGTTTGCAAAATTTGTAAAAATGCCTTTGTTGAGTCTGCTCACCTGACAGTACATCAAAGAACTCACACAGGAGAAAAGCCTTTTTCCTGCAATACTTGTAATAAATCCTTCATTGCATCTAGTAATCTTAAGCGGCATTTAATACTTCATTCTGGTGAGAGACCTTATAGTTGCAATAGTTGTCACAAATCTTATGCTGATTCTAGTAATCTTACAAAGCATCGGAGAACTCATGACACTCAATTTCTTTGTAACATTTGTAATAAGTCGTTCTCCCTTTCCAGAGACCTTAAAAAGCACCAGAGAATTCATTAAAAACTGTCAGTTAATCAGTAATATCTGAGATGAAATTGTAATGAAATCTGGTTATCTTTTAAAGTTCCATTTGCATAAATGGCAGTCTACTTGTGAAAAATTTGGGCGCATGTTTTGTTATCCTTTGAAATTGCATTTGACTAATGTATTTTATTACTGTATTGCTGTCTGTATTTTCAAAATGTGTCAAATAGGGCAATAAACCCACCATTCATATACCTGTCAAGAAAAATGTTTTTTAAATGAGAAATATCCAAAAATATTGGAGAAAGTTACTATATGGGAAAAAAACCTTGCTTATAATTTGTTTTGATGCTGTTTTGCGCATATTAAAGAAATTTTGAAGAATTTGGTTTTTGTTTCTTAATTTAAATTTAATAGTGATGGAAGAATCTTTTCTATACCCAGAGTTTCTCATTATTTTTATTTTATTTTATTTTAACTAAATCCTGTTTGTGGTTTTGACGCTCACTTAATTTTGCTCTTTTCAAATTTTAATTTCAAGTTCTTTCAGTGTGTCTGGTGAATTATTAAGTTTTTTCTTTAATAATTTCAGTCCCTGATTTCCTACACTGCACCTAAAATCAGATACCATCTTGTGATCATTATCTCGTCTCTTGCAATCACTCAAAATTTTCATACCAATATTTATCTGTGCCTCATCACCTATGAAAATGTACATTTATACTACGCTATAAGCAAAGATTTTAAAAACCAATTCCCTTCCTTCCCAGCTTCATCCCTCATCACCCTTTCATATAAGTGAAAGATGTTTAAATCTCTCACTACTACTTACAAAACCTTTCATGATCAAATCAATTTACTTTCAAATGTTATGCCAAAGTATTTGGATCATCTCTTAATAAAAGCAAACCTTTTTCTATCTGTTTACTAAATAAATGGCCTTATCTTTTTT
Source organism: Vandiemenella viatica (assembly GCA_031002005.1). Classification (NCBI taxonomy): domain Eukaryota; kingdom Metazoa; phylum Arthropoda; class Insecta; order Orthoptera; family Morabidae; genus Vandiemenella; species Vandiemenella viatica. The sequence goes on from JARYHS010007075.1 coordinate 6,605,481, forward strand.
TTTTGTTTCATGTTGATTTACTCGTCTAGATATACTGCCCAGATCCCCTAGTAGCTGTTCATAAACCTCTAAAATTATATAGTATTACATAACATGTCATCAACTACAAATAACTTTTGAGTACACAACTAACAATCATTCATTAGAACAATAAACAACAATGGAACTTCTTTATTTACTTCCAAACCTTTGATACTGCATTTTATCTATACCTCTGTTTTCTACCTTCATAAATTCTTCTACCCAGCAAGCCACACCTGTTTCTAACATGTCAGTGGTTCTTACTTTATTTTACCGCCATTTTATTGCTTACTCTGTCATATACTATGGAACGATACTGTGCTGCTCTGTCAGCTTAGTCTCTATTCTCCATTTCATCCAAAATAATTTGCATGTAGCGCATCAGCACATATGCACGAATATCTTCTAAACCTATATCCCATTTTTCACACCAGTTTTTTTTTTCCCTTGCAAATATTGCTAATATGGCTGAACCTTTGAACATCTCCATCAACATACTACTGGACTCAAGCTAAAAGGCCAGAACTTTTCAGTTCTCAGGTAATATCCAGGTCTCTAGACTCAGTCTAAATAAAATCTCAGTTTTATTATCTTTAATGTGCACCAAGTATTATCCTCACTGATCTTTTATTATTTCTTAATTCTCTCATAATAGTTTCGGTATATATTTCAAATTTTTATGCTAGTAATTTTTACTCATATTGAATAGCTCTTCATCTAATAATAACTTTTTATCTCCCTTTCATACAGAAAATGCCTGAAAAATAAATAGATGATTGTTCTAAAATTCTAAAAAATATTAATGCATATTATCATTCTTAAATACTGGACTTGCAATGGCCTGCCACTATTCATCTGGTATCTTTTATTGTTCCTAGGAGGTGTTAAATAATATCATGAAATTCAATGTCATTTCCTGTATACATCTGGAATAGAATTGAATAAGAATTCTGTATGGTCTAGATGCTTCATCACTGTTTACAGTTCAGTTATTCTCTCAACATCACGAATGACATGTTTCGTAAGTTTGTTGACACATGCAGTCAGTGTCAGATTAACATTTACATTTTCTGCTGTAAAAGCCTGGTTAAAACATTATTCGAAATTTCTGTTTTCTTTATACTAGTTCCTGTTAACTCCACATTTTCATTCATCACTGATGGTACAACTTACAAGAGCCACATCCTACTATTATATATGACCAGAACTTTTTTCAATCAGAAAAAGTCATGACTTTGAAGTCTCTAAAAACTTCATACATTTTGTTATACACTTCTACCTGTAACTATACTAATTTAATATTATGTGATCAGTTCTTGACTTCTTTAACCTAACATCTAAACGTCTTTGTTTCCTGAAAAAACGTTCAACATCCTGATTGTACCACAGAAAGTTCTTACTGATCTCAATAATCTTCTTAGGAACAAATTGATTTAAATTTCTCCATATTATTGCTTTCAAATTAATTCAAAGTTTATCCACTTTTATAGCTTGCATGTAAGTTTCAAAATATCTCGTCAAGGGTTATACCATAACTACATCATTTGTGTTATCTAAGTAATATGTGTGTTTATCGATATTACTTTTAAATGTTGACCTGGGTTTCAAACTTACCACTTGTGATAACTTATGTATTGTTCTATACAAGCTGTATTAACAATACAATAAATTTATTTTCCGTAGATCCCAATATAAGAGAATGGATCTGTAGTATACGGAGAGGAGTCAGTTTACAGAAAAATAATTATGTGACAAAATAGACGTAGACAACACCTGAGGTTGGATATAAGTAAAAAATAATAAGGAGTGTTTGTCAGTACACATTGGCACTTTCACCATATGATCTATAGAATTTTTGACAAGTGATTCAAGTAATGTTTTGGTTAGTAACTAATATTTTTCACCTCACTTCAAAGTATATGTGTTCCAAACAACCAATGGTTGATTAAAATTATCAGGATCAATATATGTGTCTGAGAAATTATAGTGCATAAGTTTTTTTAAAAATATTCTACATCAAGAAGTTCATAATAAACTTTGATTTCTGCCAATTTTTACATTCATTCATATTAAATAACAAGAGTTTCCTATGTCAGCAACAATGAAGCAATTGATGCTTTTATTGATGACCATGGAAACATCTCCACTCATTGAAATTGTTCCACATTTTCATAAAAGTTTGAAATGAGTATGAAATACTTCTCTAGATTTGGCATCTGCCATCAACCAACTTTTGGTCTCCAGCATTGTTTTACATTAGCCACAACTGCAGCCTGGAAAACAGCTACTTTCATTCTGACACTCCAATGATGTTGGATCATCATTACTACTACTCTTGTTATTATTATGTATTAAGATAAGTGCAGCAAATATTAGAATTAGGCTCTGACACATTCTCCCTCACTAGTTCATGTAATAACCTTTCCAAACGTTCAGTATCCCCCTTACTCATTTTGTTTAGTATCTCTGAATGTTTCTTTCCTTCTGGGTTTTGGAAATGATTGCAATGTCTTTAGCCACTGGTAAAACTGAAATTATATTACTGAGTGCCAATGCCACTTTATAGTCTTTGGTTTGGTATTTTAAAGTAATACATGTAATAAAAATAAATTTCATCGAGTCTTAAAATAAAAACCATTTGTAAACCAGTCAGTTACTTATGATCTTGGAATTGATTGTTTTGTGCCCTAATTTACTTCTTAAAAAACTGAATATATATCCTCTGGCCAAGAAGGTTCTATCCACTCCACATATCATGGAACATACCAAAAATAATTTAAGGAGAAAGCATGTTAAACATTACATTTACACCAGTATATTAACAAAATTAATATTTCATTCATATCATTGTTTGCAATACTGAATAATATTTTAAGAAATAAAAAATTATTTAAAAAAATAGTTTTTCAGAATTATTACTCATTCTACTATAACTATAGCAAATAATTATAAAATTATATTAAATAGGGAATATTATTAAAAACAACAAAAATATGTAGAAGCAATTCTATTTACTTAAGAATCATGTAGAACAACAGAAATCAACTGCAAGGGTACAAGCAGGTTGAACAGTGCAGCCTGAATCAGCCAGAAAGCGGCAACGGCAATGTCGCCCAGACTGACACAAATTGTTTTTGTATTGCTGGTCTGCCCAAATTAGTGTGGGATCTGGCCGGCTGTCAAATGATGCAAAATCGTGTCATCTCACTTTCTTTTTCCCCTCTTTGATTTTTTAATTAATTTCAGAAATTTCTTTGTTATTTATAATTCATGTATCAGCAGTATTCATTATCCCTTTAGTCACCTATTTTTAACCTCTCACTAGCAACCTCTAAAATAAAAAAGCACAGTCCTCACCTGATCAGAACCTGAAGTGAGGTTCCTTGTATCCTTAGCTAACTACTCAGAATTAGCCCCCTTCTATTCAGTTGTAGGCTAAAAGTAATGAAGTTCCATATACCAGTGGTGTTTAGTCATAACCATCTTGATAGTATTCATGACTTACCTATTAGTGCCTTTATGTTCATAGTTATTCCTCTCACAGCTAAGTTCAACTTTTCCCAATTCTCACCAATTCCACCTATGTATTTGTAATTGCAGTGGCACACAAGACCTGATATTTTCTTCGTCCTTCATGATGCGATGTTTAAATTTCATCTGACTTGTCACTGAGTCTGATGCCTAGCATTTTAGAGCTACTGCCAGCATATAACTTGGCCAACCCTAACAAGGGATACAGGTGCCATTTCTAGTAGCTCGCTTCGTGTCCAACCTGCGTATTTTGTTTCTCAGTACCACCCGTAACTGAAAGGCACTCCTCAATCCACCACCTGCAGAGGTGCCCGATGGGGGACTAGCAAAATCCATGGGTCCATGAAATATGGAAAGGCAAGTAGAACAGATATTGCATTGGAGGTACGGAAGATGCTTGGATCACAGTCAACTTCACACCACATGTCTTTCGATTGAAAGGCACATTGAAAATAGAAAAACATCGCACACAGCTATTTCAGATCTTAAAAAGGCCTTCAATAGGATACCTCGAGATCTAATCTGGTACTCTCTGAGACAGCATATGGTGCCCGAGATGCATATTAAGTGGACCCAGCTGTTATATTAGATTGTCAGCAGCCATGTTCAATTTGCCATAGGGAATTCCCTAGAGTTGGTGTTCATCGGGTATCGGCTTTGTCCACACTCCTGTTTATCCTCTGTTTACATTGCTGCAGAACCACGTACTCCACACACCTGGACATTGCTCTTTGCAGATGATTTGGTAGCCTGCAAGTCTTGTCAAGATTGGAACAACAAATCCAACAATGGAAAACTTCCCTCGACACACATAGCATGCAACTCAATGTCTGGAACACCAATTACATAGGGTGTGGAGTTCTAAGTGATGGGTCAATTAATATCAATGGCATTGAACTCTGTAAGTCATCTGAGTTCAGATATCTGGAAATAATAATCTGTTTTGATGGTCAGACACTCCTACATGTCTGAAACAGTCAACACAGCTTGGATGAAGTGGTGTTAGGTCACAGGAGTGCTTTTCAACCGCAAGGTGCAATCAGAGATTTATAGAACCATCATTTGACCAGAGGCACTTTACAGAACTGAATGTTGGCCATTCATGAAAAGACAAACAACAGCTGCATGTCATGAAAATGAAGATAATTTGCTGGCTGCAGGCACCTGGTTGAACTGCATCAGGAATGGGAATATCTGGGTGGCACTTGTGGCTCCAATCCCTGAGAACATGCAAGAGAGTCATCTGTGGTGGTACTGCCATATACTGTGATGCAACAGCACTCAATGCCTATCTGGAGTGCCAAAGACTACGAGGGAGACCCAGGAAGTGCTGGCTGGATATCTACAGAAGGACGTGCAACTAGTCGGTGCCTGAGCTGAAGATGCACAAGACCAACAGAAATGGAAGAAGAATACCAGTAAAGTAGATCCTACAATGTGGGATTAATGCTAAGAAGAAGAAGACAAGACCTGATGACAAGATCTCTTCTCACCAACTTTCACATTTCGTGGGTCTTTATCTCAAGTTATTTCAAATTTTCATTTAGATTGTTCAGCATTTCTATCAGTAATTTATACCAATCCTTCACTCTTTTACATACAAAAGAAAATTTTCACTCCCCCTCACGTCAAACATCAAGTGCTATCTTACTGACCAAACATTGGTTCACCTATATTTTGTATGCTGAAAATCCTAAATCAATTTCCAAATATATATACACACACACACACACATTAAACTCGGGAATTTCAGTACAAAACCAACAACAGTTATTTATTTATTTTTTGTATTGCCGACTATTCCTGTCAGGTTTTAAGAATAATATATTTTTTCAGTACTAGTAAATTTTGTTATTTTTATACCAGAAATGAAACTTTTCAATTAATTTGATATATATGAGTTTAAACTTATATTCATCTTGACAAAGTTAACAACTTCAAACAGGTAAGAATTGATGCTACTGGAAAACTGTGACTAATTCGTTCAATGCCAGAGTCAGATGTGGTAGAGGCTCATGGAGTAGGTAAGGTGCAGCAGGTCTATGGAAATAGAGGTGTTGAAAGAAAAAATAGAATGAAAATGGTTTTGCTGCTAGGTAGTAGCCATGGGAGAGATGGAGATCATTTTCTGCAGGATCAGTTAGGCACAGGTTACTAGGTCAGAAGATTTTTCAAATCTAGTGCAATATTAAGGTAGGATTTAAGATCACTTTGTGAAGATTTCATTAAGAAGAATAGAGTACAAACTTTGTGAGGTGTGGGCAATAGTATAGGTAGAAACACTAATTACAGAAAAAAAGAATGATCTTAGGAAGCTGGTAAGGAAGGTACAGCATATCAAGGTGGAACTCACAATTTATTCTTGTAGGTGAATTAATGGATTGGAGTATGATTTTGGTAAAGTAGTATTTTTGTCAGGTTTGTCTGGAGTAGTTAAAAGGTACTTAGTTTTTACTTTGTTAAATTATTTTAAAAATAATAATGCCATATTTAAACCTGATTTTACTTTTCAAAATTTGGGTGAAAGACGTAAGGTAATTATTTTTGAAAAGTTTTATAATTATGGTTAGAGAAAATATGACTTTGAGCTTAAAAGGTTGTTTGAGGGTGCCCTATTTCATTCAAATGTTAAATTTTCAAGTTCAGTGACAATATGCTGGAAGGGTGCCATTATATTAATTCTGAATTATGATTATATCACTGACAATGCTTATGACAGACGTCTGATTCGTGAATATGCTGCATTTAAATTCTGGCTTTCCGCTGTTAAGGTAGAATACAAAGATATTAACAATGATTTACTAGCATCAATTTCAATGATACTTCTATGGCTGCAGAATACACAATGTATCACCCTCTTTAAAGAGTTTGGAAGAGGAATTGAAACAGTAAGGAGTATATGTATGGCTAATGGCATATTGAGTTTGGTAGCCAGCACAAATTCCATATATATTTCGCAGGTTTTTGTTACCTTTAAATAGAAGTATTCTTCTGTGTATGGTTGTAATGGTAATGGTGGTGCCAATATTAGATAATGTTTGCTAGAAGTATACTGATCATATAGTAACTGTTGACTCACCACAAAAGGGTTACCACCTGGAAATTTGTATCTTGGTCCCTAGTGAGGCATTGATATTATAAATAGTACTGCTACAGGAAATGATATGTTACCACACGTTACACATCGATGTGGTAGAAGATACTGATACACAATTTTAACAAAATACAAAAAGTATTTTTCAACTTTTTAGAGTTATAGCTTCGTGTGATATTAACACAATATAACCATGTTGCAGTTTTAATAATTGGAAATGTGTAATTGGTTCTATAGATAATTAATTTTATTCCAAAAAAGATCAGAATGATATACTAAATGTAAAAAATTTAAGATTTTACTATACTGCAACTTTTATATTTAAATTTGCAAGTCATTTATCAAATAAAACAATATAACGTGGCATATTTTATTTCATTTTAGATTCATACACCTTTCCAAACGTCATACACTTAAAGAATTCCATGTATCAGTATTGGAACAACAATATAATTTGGACTTGTTTACAAAGATTGATTGATCATAAGGACTTGTGGTTGAATACATCAAGATTATATTATTGTTCAAACATTGATATTTCAACATTTTGTACTTTGATTTGGTGGACACAAAATAACATACACATACTTATTGTATATTGTACCTCAATTAAATAGACATTTCACAATCGCAGTATCAGGAGTTTTCATACATTGGAACAACCATTTTTCAGTGTCATATTGTTTGAGGAAAAGGCATAGTTATTACAATGTTAATAGAAAGTCTGTATTGAATTTAAATGACAACCCAATACACATTGAGAAAGGTAATATAAAACATCACTGCAGTTGGGGCAACATAGTAAGGTGTGAAGGTCGAGTATTGTTTAATTAAAAATCGCAGGTGGCATTATTTCAAGGATACTGCGTCCAAAGGTGAGTAGGCTACTTGGTCAGGGCTCGCCAGTTATTTCATCAAAGTCGTTCCGGCTGAAGTGAGTCTGGACTTGCTGATTAGAAAAGTAGGCTCCCAAGGATAGGCGCTGCTAAATATACCAAAGTGTGCGTCGGGCATAGCCACTGAAGAACCTCAAGTAAGCGACCAGCATACTGTGCTCCAGGTAAATTCTTTTGTATGATGCATATTGAGTTGTACTATGATGAAATACAATCAGATTTCCTTGATATATTTAATATGTTTGTAAATGTTGTATCATATGTAATTGCACTAGAATGGTCATATTTT
>JARYHS010007075.1:6614311-6702608 GCA_031002005.1 Vandiemenella viatica
AGGAAGATTTTGGACTGAATATAAATCAAAGCAAGAGAAAAGTGATGAAATGTACAAAAAAATATACCAATCGCAGTAGATTAAATAGAAAATAGGATCGGATGCAATAGGACAAGTAAGTAAATTCTGATACTTGGGAAGCAAAATTGCAACCGATGGCCGAAGCAAGAATGATGTTAAAAGCAGAATAGCACTAACAAAAAGAGCTTTCATGAAAAAGAGAAATCTTTCAGTTTCAAATATTGATCTAGGAATTAGAAACAACTTTTTAAAACTCTGTCTGTGAAGCACAGCACTTTTAGGCAGCGAAAGATGGACTTTAGCAACACCAGAAAGAAAGAAAATTGAAGCATTTGAAATGTGGTGCTATAGAAGAACGCTGAAAATTAAGTTGACACAATACGAAATGAACGAGTTTTGGAAATTATGGGTGAAGAAAGAAGTTTGTGGAATAAGCTTACAGAAAGAAGGTCATATTTTGGGACATGCAGGATCGGTTAATTTGGAAACAGTCGAAGGCCAGATCTGTAGAAGAGGACAGAGATTAGTATACACAGACGGAAAAAAAAATCCCAACACCAAGAAAAAATTATTGTAGAGTAATGAAATTTGGACAATGCATTTGTCAAGTTAACATGTTTAATTGATTAAATTTTCAAGATCACAGGTTAATTTAAGCTCAAGAAAATGCATTTCAAATGTGAAATACTGTTAAATTAATAGCCGGTGTAACCTCCAGAATTTTGAATGCAAGCCTGCAAACGTGAATGCATTGTGTCATACAGGTTTCGAATGTCACTTTGTGGTATGGAGATCCATGCTTGTTGTACTTGTGCTGTCAATACTGGGACGGTCAGTGCTGGCTGTGGATGATGCTGGAGTTGTCGTCCAATGATATCCCATACGTGTTCAATTGGAGACAGATCTGGTGATCTCGCAGGCCAAGGTAACATGTCGACACTCTGTAGAGCACGTTGCGAGACAACAGCGGTATGAGGGCGAGCGTTATCCTGTTGAAAAACTCCCCCTTGAATGCTGTTCATGAATGGCAGCACTACAGGTTGAATTACCAGACTGACGTACAAATTTGCAGTCAGTGTGTTTGGTATAACCACAAGAGTGCTCCTGCTGTCATAGGAAATTGCTCCCCAGACCATGACTCCAGGTGTAGGTCCAGCGTGTCTAGGCCGCAGACAGTTTGGTTGCAGGCGTTCCCCTGGCCTCCTTCTGACCAACACTCGGCCATCACTGGCACCAAGGCAGAACCTGCTTTCATCAGAAAACACAACAGATCTCCACTCCGTCCTCCAATGAGCTCTGGCTTGACACCACTGGAGTCGCAAACGGCGATGGCTTGTAGTCAGTGGAATGCACGCTACAGGGCGCCTGGCTCGGAGCTGTCCTTGAAGTAACCGATTTCTAACAGTTCGTTGTGTCACTGTGGTACCAACTGCAGCTCGAATTTCTGCCGCAGACGCAGTACGATGCGCCACAGCTGTACGCCGAATACGGCGGTCTTCCCTCTCAGTAGTGCCACGTGGCCTCCCGGAACCCGGTCTTCTTGAGGCAGTACCATCCCTTGACCACTGCACCCAACAATCATGCACAGTGGATACATTCCGGCCAAGTCTTTCTGCAATATCGCGAAAAGAAAATCCACCTTCTCGTAGCCCTATTACACGACCTCGTTCAAACTCGGTGAGCTGTTGATAATGGCTTCTTCGTCTTCTTAAAGGCATTCTTGGCTAACATCAACTCACTATGTCAAATCTCAGCGGTAAATAACGTTCACAAACTTTACAGCGCGTATTTAAAGCAAACCTGATTTGCAAGCTCTGAGTAGCGCTACTAGCGCCACACTTATGCGCGAAGCGCGAAATTTGAATCGATGTCATCTTTCAGATGTATAAACACGCCTACCAAATTTCGTTTATCTAACACAAGTCTTTCTTGGTGTTGGGATTTTTTTTTCCGTCTGTGTATATGAAACAGATAATAGAGGACGCAAGCTGCAAGGGATATTTAAACATGAAGAGGTAGGATAAAGGATTGCATCAAACTAGTCGAAAGACTGATGACAAAAAAAAAAAAAAAAAAAAAAAAAAGATAGAAGTTTTACATACAAGAAGTACTGAGATCTAACTGCAGCTAAAGTACAAACGAGGAATAATATCATAAAAGAGTTATGTTTAAGTATTAGGGGGGGGGGGTGAATTCGGCGGTCTTGCGCACATCTGCTAAAAATCTACTTTTCCACTGCAGAGTATGCAAGCTCTGTTTGGAACCTGTCAGCACAATCAAAGAAAGTAGATATGTGACTAGTCAGATAGTGACTGGATGCATGAAACCGACGCCCGTAAACCTACTGTACCAAGCATCTGGATTTGCTGACCCAAAAGTACGCCATAACTCACATAACTACACACCACGATTAAACCAAACGTTCGATGAGAGGATCGTAATGTTTGGGATACCGAGCCTTCCACCTAGAAGGACTTCTTTCCTATATCGCAAAACTGCCAATCCTCCAAACTAGTACCCTTTCTCTGAGGAAGAACCTTCTGGCATACAATTGGACTGGATAAATTGGAGAACCCTCAAACGTGTAAGGTGTAGCTCCTGTAAAAGCTAACTTAGGGTTACCAGACGTCCCCGTTTGCCGGGGACAGTCACCGTATTTAGCTCTCTGTGTCCGGACAGATTTCGTCCCCGCAATGTCCCCGGATATATACTGTTGTCCTCAGAATTTTTTAAAAATCAAACGAGAGTTCTTTAAAAGCTCTGATTTGCTAATGCATTCCTTTAAAGCAAGAGAAATGAAGCGCGCTTCTTTCTTTGTTCGTGCCTAGGAATAAAAGAAAATTACAAGGATACTGTGTCTTGTACACAACAGCTTTGGAAAATCAAGTCTCCTTGCTGTGTGTAACATGGATGTCTGTGATCCTCATTTAAAATACAAAATGTAAACAATATGTGGCTTTTAAGTTAACCCAACCTTTAATCATATAACTTATAAAAGTACAACGCGTAACTAGGACAAATGCCGAAAGCGTCCCCGGATTTTGGTAAAAAATTGTAAAGCGTCCCCGGATTTGGAGAAAAAATTCTGGTAACCCTAAGCTAACTTGTATAAATCGATGTGAATGTGGAGAACAGCAGACTATGGATCACCTCTATGCATGCAAGCAATGCCAGTTTGCAACAACACTGGAAGAGCTATGGACAGAAAAACATATCGATAAATTTGTCCATTACTGGGCAAAACGATTAGGATGTCTAGACACGAAAAAGTAAAGTCAGTAAGTAAGTGATGAATTGAATCTTAGTACAGTGATCAGCAATTCACCCACACAACCAGTTAACACTTCACCAAAAAAATGTTAGAAAGTACCGGCAGCCAGAATACTGGAGTAGACCTAACGATGCTCTTCTCATAACGGCATTGAGCTTTATGTCAACTCTGGCTGTGTTAGCACTACAAAACCAGGTGGTGCAACAGTATTCAGCTGCGGCGAATACAATTCCTTCTCGTTGACGTCTAGGTAATTTCAAGATATTTCAGGGTTCCCATGTTTGGTCTTATTTTGACATTGGAAAGCCGGTTTGAAGAGTTGAAGCAACAACACTGTCATGTTGGATTTCAGTCTCCACTCTGGGTTCAAAGTTTAGACTTGACTGACACTATCGGAGAGTCCAACATCACAAAGCAGGAAGCTTATAATCTGATAGCAAATAGGCAGATCATCAGCATACTGGAATTTCCTTCTGTTTGACTGATGTACGACCGCAATATAAAAATTAGAAAGCATAAGTGATAAAATTTATGTGTAGTGAAATTTTCGCCGAAGTCATTAAATAAATTAAATTAAACTTCGCGAGGCGCCAATAGGTTATGACGTAAAGCACTAAAACGTATAAGCGGAAATACTTGCACTAGTATTCGGTGTTAATAACTAATGGTTACAATTAATTGCGAGAGTAGCACATAGTAAATAGCACTGAAATATCAAAAAATAGATGCTCCTGAAACTTTGGAAGTCATCCAGGGTAGCTTTTGAATCTCTTGGAATTTACTACAAGCGGAATGATCTTAAGCCTCACCCAAAAAGAAGAAGAAGAAAAAAAAAACATTTAATGTCTGCTCGTTTCAATTGCGTTATAAATGCGCTAAGTGAAAGTTGAATGTATTCTGCAGAAAACCGCGGCGTAACTCTTGACATAGTTCTCATTTTTCTTAAAACCACTGTAGCAACGTCAAGATGTAAATATCGTCACGCCTCTATATCTTAAACAAGTTGACTGGAACATGCTGTGGAGCTAACCAAAGTACCACACATATGCCTTAGCATTGTGCTACTCCGCAGCAGAGTATGCCTATCTTGAGAGATGAAAATCATGTCAAGCTAAGACAGTAGATATTGCGTTCCACAGAACATGCCGACCGTCGCCTGTGGCAAAGGTGTGGAACTGGCTGGGATTGCCCCTGGAGACATACGCCAGCAAGTTGCTACGAACACGACAAGGCTCAGAGTGGAAGAAGACACCCGACATCTTTTCATGGTTATGTACCAGTGCCATCGGGACTGAAGTCCTGATCGATCTTCTTAAGAACCTCAACGACACTGTAAGGAACACCAAACAGTGAACGAATATCGCATTGAGATGTTGTTGCTATTGGGGCTTAAGAGCGCGTCGACGGCGGGGTCATTAGCACCCTCGGATTGGGTAAATATATTGCCACACAACATCCACTGGATCAAGCCGAAAGAGGGTCTACCACCTGGGTCTGAACAACCGTGACACTGAACAAACTCTGCGTTGCGAGTTGGCCGCTGCAAAGATACTTGTTCCAGAGGCAAGATCGAAACTATAGCACATATGTTGTCATGCCCACCACTCGGAATGAATGTATGTCAATGAGACCTTCAACCAGCTACTGACAAGGCCATCACATTGGTGAAATACTTCCTTTTATCTGTTGCTGCCATCGACACGAAAAGGAGAAGACTTAGAATCTTCAAAACAGACGAAGATTACAGTCAGGGCAATCTATCTTCCAGCAACAAAGGTGACTTAAGTAATTTTGTTTTTCCGAATTATTGTGTCGTAAAGCACCTACTTCACATTTCTTTAAATTAATTAGCGCTGTGTGCTCCCCATAGCGTTTCTTGGGTTGGTAGTAATACAGCGTAATTAAAAGCCGGAGTAACATTACAAGAGTGTTCTGAGAGAGCCAAACACGGTTAAAAATGTGAGAAGTTTTAGGAAATAAATTGGTAAGGTAAACGTCACGAGGTTCCTATGGTGCCTGCCACTTCAGGCAGAATTCACTGAGTTAGTGCTCCAGATTTCAATTACAACATTCGGGTAAGACAAGACGTGAGGGGGTCAGCACCACGCCTCGGCCGTGTTCTACCTTCCCCCGAAATTTCCTCTGCGGCACTCATTACTTAGCAGGCTGAGTGAGCCGTCTTCATCGAGGGTCAAACCCCGATCTTCCAAGCCACATTACTATTACTATTACTCTGCGATTCACTAAAAGTGTGTGGCAGAGGGTGCATTGCACATATCGGAAAGGGTAATAGTTTGGAAGGGATATACGGGATATGGTAGGAGGCGCCCATGGACTATTGTGAGGAACCATCCCAGCATTCGCGTGGAACGATCTGGGGAAACCATGGAAAACCCAGATCAGGATGGCCGGAGTGCTTTATCGAAAGCTACTCCTGTCGGATATTAAGTTTACTCTCCCGATAAATCCTTTCTATTCCATTCCCTAATCGCTCGCGGGAAAAATGAATACAGAAAAAAATCGGTTCGGGTCTTGATTTCTCTTATCTTATTTTCACGGTCATTCCGAGATACGAATGTTGCTGGTAGCAATATTTCATTGCTGTCATTCTGAAATATGTCAGTCATGAATTTTTCAATTAGCTTCCGCCGAGAGCAACGCCTTCGGTGTTCCAGGTCTTCCCAACCTAACTACTTCAGCATCGCACTTACGCTTTCCCTCCAACTATATATACCTGTCACGAATCGGGCAACCCTTCTCTGGACCCTCTCTAATGCCTCCATTAACCCCTTTTGATGGGGACCCCATACGGAACAACAATATTCCAAGTGAGGACGCACTAGTGACTTATATGCAATCGATTTAACTTCAGGAGTGCATTGTTTTAAATTACCACCTAGAAATCGGAGCATACGATTTGCTTTCCCAATTACATTCTCGATATGTTCATTCAACGACAAATTATTACGAATTGTTACCCCTAGGTATTTAGCGGAATCCACAGTTCTAACGACAGTGCCATTAATTGTATATTCAGAGCTAAATGGTGTCACCTTTTTACTTACACGCATGACTTGGCACTTTTTAGCGTTTAACTGCAACTGCCAGTCCTTACACCACGCAATTATTTTCATAATATCTTCTTGTACAAAGCGGTCTACACTTCATCTAAGCGGTTGAACTACATACAATAAAGAAAAATATGTTCAAAGAGTTAATTATTTTTTACTGCTCTTGTTCTCTGTTGTGTATTATAATACAGTGCTGAGCTAGAATCCATGGGCAGCGGGCGTAGGAATGAGTGATGCAGACAGTCTTGTGACGGATATAAAAGAAAACCGACAGAGAACATGTATAACGTAAGCATCACGTTTGCATCAGCAATCAATCGTGTTTCGTTGAGTAAAGCAAACAGAGCGGTAGGATTACCGTGAAAGTAGCTGAGTATAAACGCAATGTTCAATGCCCTAGTATCCGACAAGAGGTAGTTCGGTGTTCTTTTCCTTGCTGTTTTGAAAAATTCTGAGAATTTGAGGAATCATCACATTTCGACATCCTCTCAGGAGCAATAGGATTGTGCGAACGCATTAAGGTCGGGACAGGCACTGATCCGCACCGTCACCGATCCGACATTGTACATATTGTTGGCGACCACACGACTGAAGTTAGTTCAAACAATGCAGCATCACCGACCGACACTCGGCCGACATTAGGGGGTTTTTACGGAATTCTGGACCTCCCCCATCCCCGTGGTGAGATTTCGTGAGTTCTGGTCAGACCCATCCCACCCCCTACCCCGTCCTACGATGACGGGAAATCTTGAGGAGATTTCCCATTTCCCTCTCTGCTGGCCGAACTCTTAGGTTTTTCTGAACAACTGTACCATTCCTTGAATATAAACCTATATTTTTAAGATTAGCGATAAACTTATAAATGACCCTTCTTAAATAGCAAGTGTTTTTAATAAGTACTTCTTAACAGAAACTGAAAAAATAAATGGAAAACGTATTGGGAATATGGATGCTATAACAATACTTAAATCCTTGCCACCAAAAAAAAGATCGATGTTTCTATTTCTCACCAGTCAAAATGAAATTGAAAAAAATATTAAATCACTCAAAAATAGTCATTTAGTTATGATGAGGTTTCAACCCATATAGTGAAACAGTGTAGCACCACCATTAGTAGAGTTATTAGTCATATTTGTAATACTTCTTTGGAAGAAGGTATCTTCCTTGACTCACTCAAGAAGTCAATAATCAAACCGCTTTATAAAAAGGGTGATACCTAAAAGACTAAGGCCTCTTTTCCACTAAGCGGCTAGCCGCGCGCGGCTGGCCGCGCGCGGTTGTTATTTATTCAGTAATGGCAGTGAAGATACCCACTGACGCGACCGCGACTTGGCAGTCGTCGCGACTCGAGCAGCCGCGCGCGACTCAATATCTTCATAAAATTACTGCGCAATGCACATTGCGCGGCTAGCCGCTCGCGACTGATCACCTCCGGACCATTGTTGTCAGTAGGTAGCGTGGCGTAAATGAATAAAGACGTGCTTTTTGTGCAAGACAACATGACGCAAGACACAAATACGGAAGATTTCATAAGAGAAATTGAGTCTTTGCCATCAATATGGAATATGGAGAGTTCAGAATACTCTGACCGAAACTTGCGCAAGTCGGCTTGGGAGACTTTAGTAAACAAATTTGGCGGAAATGAACTAAAAACGGTGGCTGAAAAGGACGCATTAGGTGGGTTACAAAATATTGAGGGTACCCTCAATTTGAAACAGTTGCAGACTTTCACTAATCCATTTTGTTATGGATAAAGTTAAGATATTACAAAGTATTGTTTATTGCAATAACAAGTTATTTATAATAAGTAATTTATTTAGGAATCATATTTGTTGTATTAATAAGGAAAGTAACCCTGTATTATCACTGTTATAGTGTCTTAAATATAACCGTATTGCCAATCTAACTTGCCATCTTCTTCAAAGTAATCAGTAAAAAAGTCTCTATTGAATGTGGCCGTCCTTGTTGTGCCTCTGCAGTCATTTGGAAGGCTTGCCAAGCTGGTGGGGCATCCTTGCACTAAATCTTCATTACGGCCATGCCTTTCACGTATAAAATTATGCAAAATACACGTAGCTTTAACAATATCTATAGACAAATCTATGTCTGTGTGTAAAGCTCTGTGAAATATACGCCATTTATTGGCCATTATCCCAAATGTACACTCGAAGTATCGCCTTGCTCTACACAACCTGTAATTAAACACTCTTTTTTGTTGTTGACAAAGTTCGCCCACTATATGGACACATAACTTTATCAGTTACTTTGAAAGCATCATCACCGACGAAAACATAAGGCATCGGTGTGTTTTTTATTGATGAAATTGGCGCATTTTCTGTAATATTTAGTTCATTTTTGGTTTTTTTTTTATAGAATGTATTATCTATAAATATAGATGCGTCACTGCATTTTCCATAAGC
This sequence comes from Vandiemenella viatica, assembly GCA_031002005.1. Taxonomy (NCBI): domain Eukaryota; kingdom Metazoa; phylum Arthropoda; class Insecta; order Orthoptera; family Morabidae; genus Vandiemenella; species Vandiemenella viatica. The sequence goes on from JARYHS010007075.1 coordinate 6,623,095, forward strand.
TCCGACGTCAATGCAAATAAATTTATAGTTACTATCACAAATGGCCAGTAACACAATGGAAAAATATTTTTTGTAATTAAAATATAATTATTAATGAAATATGCTTCCCATCAATAGCTACAATACAGTTTGGGAACTGATATCGATTCCAGGAAGTCCTTTGCAATTTTCTTCCATGATTCAGTTGTGGGTATAGGCATACATTTGTCTTTCAGTATTGTCCAAATAGTTTTGCACACTTGTTGTATAATATTGCTCACTGTTGTTATACCAAGACGATAAAAATAATGAAGATCTGTCATACTACAACCTGTTGCTAGGTACGTGTACAAGAAAAAAAATAAAGTTAAAAAATTAAGATAATTAAATTAATACATATAAGTACAAATATGTTTGTTGTTATAGGTAAATTTTTTTTTAAAAAAATGGAAAAATATCAGAGATTTCTTTTGTAGAGAGCTGAGGCGACAGAAAACTCCAAGTGGATCTGGTTCTTCAAATAGAGCACCATATGTTTATTTTAACCAACTTTTATTTTTGAAAAACGTGGCTGAAACCAATTCTACACAGAGTAATATTCCTGGAGACGACTCTGAAGAAAACATAGGACCCTACTCAAATGACAGACAGCAAAGCCATCACAAAAAGAGGAAGATGCGAGACGATACTTGTTCTATTGTCGAAGTTTTGAAAAGAAGTGTGGAATTAAGAGAAGCTGACTTGACCCAGACAGAATGTTTTTAATGTCACTGACTGAAGATTTAAAAAAAAAGTACCGGATTGCAAGAAAATGATTTTGAAATCTGATATCATAAAATTAATACACTCAGCTCAGACCAGTGATTTAGTATCTCAACGATATCCAAATTCATATTGGAAAAATAACCATCCACCTCCTCCTGATTGGGATACTCCGAGGAGTAATTCAGAATATTATCTTGCTGGCTGTACAACTAGAAACTACACTGTAACAAACAACACTACGCCACAAAGAACCCATATTTCCTCGAGACATTTCCCTGAAACTGATTCAATAGCAAATGTTACATTTCCATCCAACAGTGACAACACCCAAGATTCAGAAATGTTAGATTTGTTCACCAATGAGTCCTGAATACAAATTAATTTGAATTTGATGAATTTTATATTTAATACTAATAAGTCAATAACTATTGCTAAATTGTAGTTTTTCTTATGAATAAATATTTAAACAATGTAAATTTTTTTTTGAACTTACCTCAATGTGACCAGTAGTTTTTATTCAGCAGATATGCAATCTCTCATTTGAGTTGTAGTATCAGTTATTAGTGGCCTCAGCTTTGATAACAACTCATTAAATGAATTCACGGACATTCTCGTTTAATTCAAAAATTTTATGTCATGATCCCGTAACTGATTGTAGAACGAATAAATTGCACCTTTTGTGGTGCGTTCACTTAACAAAGGATGTATCCAATACCTATGTTTTCGTTTTCTTTTTGTTAACAAGTAAAGACATGTTACTTCTTCTACATCCATTTAGAATATGAGCTGGTTTGTGGAATACAGCCGCGCGTACAGTCGCTACAACAGTCGCTACAAAACTAGCCGCTAGCGACTGCGGCCGCCCGCGACTAGCCGCGTAGTGGAAAAGCAGCCTAAGAATTACAGACCCAAATCACTTCTATCGGTATTTTCAAAACTCTTCGAAAAAGCAATGTACAGAAGGGTTTATGCACATCCACAAAAGAATGACAAACTCAGTAAAGCACAATTTGGTTTTAGGCAAGGTGTTTCAACACATTCAGCAATTTTTGCTTCTGTAAACATCATATTGGAACCAATGCCTAAAAAATTAAATTCCTTACATATATTCTGTGATAGTGCTAAGGACTTTACTGTGTTAATCATGGGATTCTCCTAGGTATATTAGAACACTATGGAGTTAGTGGTAAGCCAGGACTTTGGATTCAATCATACATGGACAACAGAAAGCACAGTGTATCATTTAAACACATTAATACAGGAGATGTTATAAACTCAGAATGGGGTATAGTAGTTAAATGTGGTGTGCCTCAGGGTTCAATTCTTGGCTCTCTGCTGTTCTTAATCTATATAAATGTTCTCCGACATATACTAGGTGGTAATGAATTCACGGTGCTTTCTGCAGATGACACTAGCACTGACCTATCAGTACAAAACCTTAAAAACACAGCAAATGATCCTATAAAGAAAATTAACAGGTGGTTTAGTGCTAACAAACTAATACTTAGAAAAGACACAGTTTGTTCAATTTATTACAAAAAAATAAACAAAGGACAGCTAAAATGTGATATCAGAAGGAAAAGCAATCAATGAAAGTGGCTTCTGAAACATTTTCACTGAGGGTAATAGCTAAAATAGAAACAACAATGTTAGTATATTTTGCATATTTTCACTGCCTACTCACTTATGGCATCTCATTCTGGGGACATTGTGCAGACCTCTACTTACAGATCTAGGTATACTTACAATGACAACACAGTATGTATGCTCCCTACTGTCATTTGTGGTGGAAAATCCTGAACACTTCAATCTTAATGCTGACATACATAGCCATAATACTAGGAATAAATATAAAATTCACAAGGATTACACTCTGGCAATTGTACAGAAAGGGTTAACATTTACTGGAGCTTCCGTACTCAATGTCTTACCAAAAGAAATTAAATGTTATCTACGAAAACCCAACTACTTTAAGTCCAAACTGAAAGAGTTTCTGCTTCAGAACCCAATTTACTCTGTGAAAGAAGTTTCTTCTTGGAATTTGGTAACTAAGAATGGCTGAGAAAATACTGTATACGGTGTATGGAAGGGGAAGGTGACAAAGTTGTCCACAGTTACTAAAACGATATATGGTTTTTGTTTCTATTGAAACTGTTGATAAATGAAGTAATTACACTTTTCACAAAATTCACTCATATATAGTAACTAATATGGGATAGTATGCATTCACAAATTGCAGTGGAAAATTATCATACTAACAGTCTTTTAAGTAATTTACTGGCCAACAGTTGTTGGTAATATTATTGACATTGTTAATAAGTGTTTGTATGGTTCAACATATGTATATAGTAACTAATAGGATGTATAATATGCAGTTGCAGATTACAGTAGAAAATTATTATGGTAATTGGTCTGTTAGAAAATAACTGGTTGTCAGATGTTGGTAACAAGTGAATACACTCTTCCACATATGTAGTAATTAACATGGGATTGTATTTGCAGATTACAGTGGATATTGATTATACTAATGGGTTGTTAAGTAGCTAACTTGTTATCAATTGCTGGTAATATTATTGATATTACTAATAAGTCTATGTACTATACCACATCCCCAACACTGGTCTCACATGGTATCAAAGCGAATGTATGCATCTAGGGTGGTTGTATCCCCCCCCCCCCCCCCCCCCTCTATAGCCAGTATCGGCGTCGTTTTTATACTTTTTTTGACTCTACTAATCTGCAATAAATTAAAAAGATGACGTGAGATTTCCGTCTACCCCCACCCCTTGGTGAGGTTTCGCCGGAACACCCCCTCCACTTCACCCCCACGTAATTATTGGACGCCTCCTCGGTTTGGTTTACGTTTTGACGGTGATGGTGTGGTGTAGGCCTGGGTGATGTGCGTAAGCAAGGGCATAGCTACTATGGGGCTAGGCGGTGCAGTGAACTGGGGCCCCTACGCTCAGGGGGCCCCCAAGCATTCCTAAGGGGGCCCCAAGCATAACTAAGGGGGGCCCCCAAGCGCAGTTCAGAGGGCCCATGGCCTTCACGACAAACTGGTGACCTTTTTTAGCTCTACCGTCGTCTAAGGGGGCCCCTGAGACACAGGAAACCCCTCATCGCTGCTCAGGGTGCCCCAAGCTCAAGTCATGGGGCCCCTACCAGCAACTCAAAGCAAAAAAAAAGGTCGCCCATCTGGCCTCAGGGCCCAAAATAAATGTTTTGCACCGGGGCCCTTGTTGACCTGGCTACGCCACTGTGCGTAAGAGTACTGAGATAGTTCAGAAATCTCCTGTTCTTGGCGGCTAAATGTTATTTTGGTGGTATTGATTGCCTTAATATTTGTTGTGTCATTCTAAAATATTCGTAAAGCTTTATCATCTGTCAGATGCTGTCAATTGGGTTGCCACCTTTTTTGGAGCAAGAATAAACTACACTGTCTAGAATAAGAGTAGATTTTTTATGTTTGAATCTATATTTTACTTTAATTTTATATTTGGCCTGATGACTCAGTTGGTTACGGCGTGCTACTGCAACTCTGACGGACCTTAAAACTCACTGATCTGTTAGAGTGGTGGTGCCAGGAAGCCCTCTAGTTCGGATTCCAGGTCAAAATGCAGGCTCCTTTACCCGGTAGGATTACCAGATTAAGTCAGCTTGAGGAGCACTGCCCAGCTGGTAAGAAAGTCTATGACTATGTCTTCATACAATATTAATTATTATTATTATTTTGTGAAACTAGACCTATAGAGATCACGCAAAACTTAATCATTTTCTGTCTGAGTTTCTTTTGCCATTCCAGTACCGTCAAATGCGTTTACGTTTACTGAAGGCAAGTTTTCTCTCTTCTGTCCAAGTTGTGTCTGTCTGGCGTGACTACCCAGTTGTGTATGTATGGTCTGAAGATTTTACGATCTAGGATTTCCAACCCCGTGTCCTCGTCTTGGGAGGCGGGCAACGTCATGAAGTAGGAGGCTGCACCTCAGTGCACATACCATCTGGGACTTGTTTCCCTGGCACCTCCAAGGTTGATGCTCCGGCCTGTTGTGAACTCTGAAAAGTGGCGGCGAAACGGGGCTCTGATGAAACTAAACGCCAAAGGCGTCTGTACTCCAGGTTAGGGGCGGTCTGAAAACCAGCTTCAACTGATTCTAATTCCCACAGCAATGGGACATACTCAACAGACTATCGTCATGAACTGCGTGAGTAAAGAGAAACTTACCTCCAGTGGACGGTAAACTCGGCAACAATTGGGCATTCAAGGCAATACGATATTTATTATTAATATACAGCATCTTTATGGTCTATAATTAAAATAAAATATGCAATGATCCCATTATTTACTCAAAATAAAGTATAATTCTAATAATAGAGAACGGGTGGCAACCCTAGTTGCGAATTCCAACTCATTTTTATGAAAATTTTTAACTCTGATTTGGTGAATGGAAGCTGAAGAGTGTGTGTGAAGACTCGGCGGCTGTCGGTGCGGTGACAAGTTGGCCCAGTGTCAGTGAGTCAGCCCCGATCAGGAACAATGCTTGCTCACTGCACTTCGCTTTCACGTTAGCATTTAATTTAAGTTTTAAAAGTTTTTGAAGCTCTCTTGTGAGCATTCTGACAAATCTACTGGTATATGTGAGTGGAGACTTTCCCGGTGTATCGATGCAACAAAATCTTCTCGGGTGTCCAGCAGGATGGTGTTGTAAAACCACGACGTTTCAACAGCTGACTCTGCTGTCTTCATCAGGTATCTTTGATATGTTCTCAGCAGACTGTCTCTGCCTCGACTGGCTTGGCAGCAGCAGCAACGCCATTAACTGCCCATTTCCTCCTTGGGCAGAGTAGGGTGGAGTGTTTGTCTTGCGACATTTACTCCTAGTTTTATAGATGGATACTTGCTTCAGGTTAGATTTGTCTTAAGGTTTGGCGTAGATATTTTCAGATGATTTGGGGATTTATTGTACAAGTGAGATAGGTCCTATTTGTGGACCTATTCCTACCGGATAATTTCCCAGATTCTTGATTAGTGGGTTGTTGGATTTATGGGCTGTATTATAAAATTTGGTGGCAATATCCTTGAATCGTTGTTTTAAAGTTGGTAGCCCTGTGGCTTCATGAAGGGCAATTGTGGGAAATCTGCAGTCAAGATGAAGTGCTCTCTTCAACGCTCGATTTTGAATAATTTGAAGTCGGTCAAGATTTGTTTTAGCTGTGTATCCCCACACAGGACAGGCATATTCAAGTATTGGTCTTACTAAGGTGCAGTAGATCCGTACTCCTAAGGGTGCGGAGAGCTTACTGTCCCGGTTTAGCACTGGGTACAACGCTTGAAGTCTCGCGCTAGCTCTTCTGCGGAGGTCGTTTATGTGGGCCCTCCAGGTCAACTTGGAGTCAAGCAGGACTCCAAGGTAGCGAACTGTGTTTGACCATGGGATTAAATTGTTATGAATTGTGAGTTGTTGATCCAATTGAGGTCTCTGTCGAGGTCCTGTCCTTTTAGTTAGTAAGATGGCTTGGGTCTTCGTTGGGTTGATTCCGATACGCCACCTCCTCGCCCAGGCCTCAGTCTTCTGCAGTACCTCCTGCAGACGACGGGTGACGATAGCTTTGCGGCGAGTGAAGTAAGCTGTATCATCAGCATATGTGGCGGTGTGAATTCCGTTTTGAGAAGGTACATTGGCTGTATATAGGGAGTATAGCAGAGGTCCTAGGGTCGATCCTTGTGGTACTCCTGCCTGAATGCTACATCTTGTGGAATAGACATTACCAATTTTGACTTTGAAGGAGCGGTTTTCCAGGTATGATTTTATCAGTTTGACAAGCTGTCCCGGGAGTCCCAATTCGTAGAGTCGTAGTAGCAGTCCGGCGTGCCATACCGAGTCAAATGCCCGGGAGATATCTAGTAGCACAAGTCCACAGTATTCTTTATGGTTGAAGGGCGTCGTGGCAGTCTCAACCACCCTCATCAGTTGCTGGGTGGTTGAGTGTCCCTGACGGAACCCAAATTGATGGTCTGGGAGAATACTCTGTCGCTCGATATACAGGTTTAGGCGTTTGAGGAGCAGACGCTCAAACACCTTGCTGATAGATGGTAACAGACTTATGGGCCGGTAGTTTTGAGTTAGAGAGGGGTTTTTCCCACTCTTATGGATAGCTACGACTACGGCCTATTTCCACCGGGTGGGAAAGTTCTTCCTGTCTATAATTATATTGAACAGCATCGTGAGGTGGTTAATTGCCGCTGGAGGCAGGTTTCTCAAACAGATGTTACTGATTCTGTCGTGGCCTGGGGCTTTTCTTGGGTTTAGGCTGGTCACACAGGTGAAGACTTCTTGAGGGGTAAAGTGCTCGATGTTGTGTTCGTCTTCGTCATCAGCTTCGAGGAAAACCCTCAGTCGATTGTTGACTTCGTCGATAAGATCGGGGTCGCCGGGTGCTGGTTGAAAGTTTTGTTCGAAAGCTTTAGCTAGAGCGTTGGCTTTATCTTCAGGGCGATATATGTATCCCTGATCTCCAAGTAGAGGTGGAATTCGACTTTTCTTTATAGTAAACCATCTGGTCTGTGACCACAGCGAGCCGTCGTCCGATCGCAGCATTGAAAGTCTGGCCTCCCATTCACGATTTCGATGTTCAGTTAAAGACACTTTAAATTCTCTTTGGAGACGATTGAGTAATTTCCTGGTATTGGGGTTCCTAGTGATCCTCCACTCCTTTGCGACTCGATTTTTATGTCGGATCGCTGCTATCAGGTGAGGTGGGAGCTGGAGCGATTTGTCGTTTTTCTTGTGCTTCAAAGTGGAGGCTGTGATGGCGTTTAAGACTGCACTTTCAAAAGCCTCCAGCGCTGTTTCAGGAATGTTGTCTGCAGGGTGGTCCGCTAGTGCTTCAGTTATTAGATTCTTGTACATCCTCCAGTTGGTGAACTTGTGATCAAATATGGGATTTAGCATATCATCTGGTTGCCACTGGCCTATGCTGACTTGAAATATAACTGGTAAGTGGTCTGATGATAGTTCATCCACAGTGGATGCTGAGATGAACCCGTTGAAGTTCTTAGTAATGAGCACATCAAGGATGTCAGGCCGACCACCATTGTAAGGATAGTGCGTGGGCTCGTCGGGAGCCCATACACACATGTTATGTCGATTTATAATTCTTCTGATGACAAGTCCCGCCTGGTTAGTGTTCTGACAGAGCCAGTCAGTATGTTTTGCGTTAAAGTCTCCTCCTAGGAGTAGTTTGCCTCGCAATGCTGCCAGTGCTTCTAAGTCTGCATCCAGAGGCATTCGTCTGGGAGGTCGGTAGGCAGAAATGACGTTGAAGGTCTGATTGGTAAGGTTTAATTCTATGGCGACTGCTTCTATGTTTTGCAGCGCCGGAAGAGGAGTTTCGTGGTGAGGTAGGCCCTTTTTTATGTAGATTGCAAAGCCGCCTCCAGCTGTGAGTCGGTCTGTTCTATAGCAGTCATAGTTAGCAATCGACGCACATAGTCCTGGTTTAAGGTGGGTCACAGACGAGGCATAAGTCAATATTGTGCTCTGCAATGAATTGTCTAAATTCTGTAAGTTGAGGATAAAGCCCGTTTGCATTCCATACGCATATGGAGACGCAGTGTATGTGATGCCTTCTATCCATTGTTAGGTAGGTTAGCACTTGAGGTGATAGCTGAGGCTGACGTAACTGCTGCCTGGATTTCTGCAGGCAGGCAGTTCATCTTTTCGATGAGGAACATTAGGGTGTTGAGGATTTTGTCAATGCTATTGTAGAGCCTGTCGAGACCAGCAAATTGCGTATGTTCACAGGGACCTGCATTCTGTGCGTGTTCGCCAGGGGGACGGTTGCGGTGGCGAGTGCGCTTCCTAGGTGCTGCTGGACATAATGCCGGAGCTGATGAGTTTTCAGTTTCGACTGGAGGTGCAGGGATGGCTGCGCCTGCAGATTCCTCTGTTGGTTTGGTGGTAGTATGTTGGGAGGAGTTGCTTTTTCCAGCTCCTCTGGTGGCAATTGTTGAATTTACCTCACGCAAGTTCTTTTTCTTGTCGGCTTTGTCCATCATTTTCTCTTTGCTGTGTAGCAGTTGCTGTTGATTTGATTTCCGTGATTTTTCCACAGCAGTTAGACTGTTGGACTTTAGTTCTTTATTCTCTAGATTCTGCTGAGTTGCTTTGGTGCCTCTGAGTCGATCACGAGCTAGCTTATAAGCGATGCAGCCTTTATAACTGGCGACATGATTACCTCCGCAGTTACCACATTTAGCTGCATCACGATTTTTCTGTGTTGTACATTCGTTGGAGTCGTGGGCTCCTGCACATTTAATACATACAGGGTTCATTTTACAGTTTTTGGCGACATGGCCATACAATTGGCAATTGAAGCATTGAGGGGGGCCGGAAGTCGCCTTGAGTGTCTCAGTTTTAATTCATATATGACATAGGTACTCCACCTCGAACAGTCTTCTGTTATCTGGTGTATCAGCAGCGACTACCAGAAACAGTGGCATTGTTATATTTGTTCTCGGTCTCTTTAGTTGGGCCACAGTTTGCACGTCATAACCCATGTCCAGGAGTTCGTCCTTGAGGTCCTGGGTTGGAAAGGTGCGTGGTAATCCTTTCAGGACGACCTTTAGTAACTTGACTGCCCCTGAGGGGAAGGTAAAATAGGGGATACCATTTTTAGTGAGCAGATTTGTCACGTTAATATAGTCCTCAGTAGTTGTGAAGGAAAATTTAATTTTGTCAGCACGTCGAACCTCCTATATACCCTTCAGCTGGAAGGCCCGCTCGCTCCGGTTGGTCGAGATCGTTGGCTTTATACGCGGCCCGCTGCGGTCACCACTGGCGCCACTAGCTCCCTCCCGCCAGGATGTGCTGGCGGTCCCTGATGCTGTGTGTCGACTGCTGACTGGCCGTGACCGGTAGCTTAATCCGCGGTCCACTGCGGCGCCTGACTGGTGTCGTTAGCTGGTGCGGATCTGCTACGCTCTTGTCGGAGAGAGACCAACCGGAGCGAGCGGGCCTTCCAGCTGAAGGGTATATAGGTGGTTCGACGTGCGGCCAAGCCAGTCGAGGCAATGACAGTCTGCTGAAAACATATCGAAGAAACCTGATGAAGACAGCAGAGTCAGCTGTCGAAACGCCGTGTTTTTACAACTCCATCCGGCTGGACACCCGTGAAGATTTTGTTGCTGCTGGTATATGTCTCTCTAGCAGTTGCTAAAGAGCTAAACAATGGAAAGAATACACACAGAAACTTAACGATAGAGATTGCCTGTACAATAATGTGCTGGAAGAAAAAAGTTCCTGGAACTGATGCCGTACAAGATATTGACTTAAGGGTAAAAATTCACAGAGCTTGGAAAGATTTGAACTCAACTAATGCATTAGGAATTGGTTATGATTCTATTGAAATGATCAAACCTCTAGGAGAAGAAAGAATCAAACGATCATTTTCACTTATATCTAAACGAAAAGAAAAAAAAATTAAAACAGATTTTAACTGATTTTTAATAAAAGCATAATCTTTACAATTCCAAAGTTAAGCTTGACATCACTATTTTAACTAGGATGATAACATGCGGAAGAACATAGAGGAGACCAGCAAAAGAATCTTAGTGTTTAGATAAATTATGGAATAAAGATACAACAAAAACAAAGATATTTTCTATGGTTTACGAACACAGAAAAGGCTTTGGCTAGTAAATACCGAACGAGATATTCAAAATTTTAAAGACGTCTAAATCATCGAGAAATAAAAATAATTTATAATGAATACAAGAATCTGGTGCCTGAAATAAAAGTGAGTGATAATATAAACTAGAAAGGGTGTTCAGAAAGGTTGCAACACTAATATTGAACTTTCAATGGTGTCGTGGTTGTACCTATAATTACATATATCTTTCTATGTAAACATGGGGAAATTAAATATGGTATGAGCAAGAAACGTTTGAAAGTGGTATTTCAACACTGGTGTCGCTTGAAATTTGTATCAGATGACAAATCCATGCAATGCGATAATATGTGGGTGTGCTGTAGGGATAGGTCGTATCTTGTTATAAACTCTCACGTGGAAACGGGATATTTAGTTTGGAGTGCCGGAACTAGGGTTGGTGGAGGGGCGGCAAACGGGGGCACTTGCCTCGTGCTGCAACGTTAGGGGTACGGAAAATTCTGTTTGAAGGGCGACAAAATTGCAAATTTCTTGCGGCGATCCTTTTCACTCCGCAACTACCCTGGGCAGCGACAATGAGGTAGCGACTAGGGATGGCGATCTGAGATCGATTAATCGAAGAATCGATCTATTGAACCGAAAAAATCGATTTTTAAAATCGATTTTTAAAATCGATTTATAGAACTGAATCGATTCAGTGAATCGATATTTCACCGGTGAAAATCGAATGTGAAAGGCGCTTTGTACTTGCACATGAAAGTCAAGGTTTATACGAAGAATTGAAACACTATTTACCGCTAGCAGTTGTGCACCTCAAGTATGATCCTATACTTAACTGGCAAAAAACCAACAACAACAACAATTTATCATCACATTTACTCAACAGCCAAGAAGTATACCTGTATAGTGGGAATACCAGTACCTTGCGAACGCCTTCTTTATTGCCGGCAACGTCGCAAGTGATGAGCGGAACCGCTTGGATCCTAGTAGACTGGACAGACTATTGTTCCTGAAAAGCTTGGACACTAAGCACTGGGAACTGTAAACTATATCATTTCAAAACTGTTTTCTGTAACCAACAAATTTGTGAAATAAATGTCTTATTGTATACCTGATACTTTGATTTAGTTGTAAAAAAAATAATAACTTGAATTAGTTTAAAAATTATAAAACATCGATATTAGGGTGTCCTTTTTGTTTTCCATGACTGGAATTATACTGAAAATAGGAACACGAAAACCAAATAGAAAAAAGATCGATTTTTAAAAAATCGATCTTTTGGGCTTCGATTTTTTTGTGAATCGATTTATCGAATTTCGATTCTAATCGATTCAAGAATCGATCTTTTTCTGGAAGAATCGCCATCCCTAGTAGCGACACTCACGTGGCGTCAGTGGGGGCGGTAAAATAATGTTTGAAGAGGCGGCAATCTCCGTATTATCCTCCCAGCTCGGAATGTTCCTATATCCACTGGACGTTGGAGAGATACGATCGTAGTTAAAGTTTTAAATGGAATTATTGGGTAAATACGTAAATACGAAATAACATTAATGTCACAAGACGAAAAATCCAAATTATTAGACAGCATTAAAGATTTGGAAGAGAATCATGAACATCAATATCGTTGGAATAATAAACGTAAAATCATGTGTAGACTTAGTGGGACCAAGCAATGACATACAGTGCATAATCTTCAGTGGGGAAAAAAAGGATGGAATTGCGGATAAGTTTAAGTCAGTTTCATTCAAGCAACACGGAAAAACGCGAAGACTGGACTGTGAAGACATGTGTCAGCAACACGAAAGTGGATGTTAATCGAAAGTGTGAGCTGTTCCAGGGATGTAATCATAACCAAGGTTGAGGCTGGAATGAGCTGCCAAGTACACAACTGCTACCAGGTAAAAATATAACGAGCCTTTTGCTAAATATCTATATTTCAGAATAGATTCTAATTGATATTTTTCTTATTGTTCTATATAGTTCATTACCTAGTGTATGTACTTCCTACAACTGTCTGGGAACTTTTTAATTCCGGTATCATAATGTTAGGTGGGACAAGATGTTCAAAATTTTAAAGAAGTCAGGTCTAAAGTATCGAGACAGAAGAATACTTTATAAACTATATAAGAATCAAGTGGTTGTAATAAAAGTAGAGAATCACGAAAGACATGCATCAGTTAAAAAGGGTGTGAGACAAGGCTGTAGTCTATCCCCGTTAATATTCAACTTGTATGTAGAAGAAGCAATGAAGAAAGTCAAAGAAAAATTTCCATGTGGCATAAGTTTAAAGGGAGAAAAAAATCAGTATGCTCGTATTTGCTGATGACATTGTCTTGTTAGCAGAGACGGCTGAGGATATTGAGAAGTTACTGAATAGCATGAACAAAATACTGAAGATTTTGGACTGAATATAAATCAAATCAAGACAAAAGTGATGAAATGTATCAGAAATGATACCAATACTAGTGCATTAAATATAAAAATAGGATCGGATGCAATAGGAGAAGTAAGAGAATTCTGTTACTTGGGAGGTAAAATTACAACCGATGGCCGAAGCAGGAATCATGTTAAAAGCAGAATAGCATTAGCAAAAAGAGCCTTCATGAAAAAGAGAAACCTTTTAGTTTCAAATATTGATAGGAATTAGAAAGAACTTTTAAAAACTCATTGTGTGGAGCACAGCACTTTATGGTAATGAAACATGGACTTTAGGAATACCGGAAATAAAGAAAATTGAAGCATTTGAAATGTGGTGCTACAGAAGAATGCTGAAAATTAAGTGGACAGACAAAGTAAGAAATGAACGAGTTTTGGAAATGATGGGTGAGGAAAGAAGTTTGTGGAAGAAGCTTACAGGAAGAAGAGACAGGCTGGTAGGTCATATTTTGAGACATGCTGGATTGGTTAATTTGTTAGTCGAAGGTAAGAACTGTAGAGGAAGCCAGAGATTAGAATATATGAAGCAGGTAATTGAGGACGTGGATTGTAAGGGGTATGTAGAAATGAAGAGGTTAGCACAGGATAGGAAGGGATGGATGTTTGCATCAAACCAGTAGAAAGACTGACGACAGCAAAAAAATCATAAATAGTTCGCGACTGTTGCACCTCCTGGCTCTTTGAGAAGTGCTGCCCACCAAGGGCTTCCCTGAATGGCCAGAACACATGGAAGTTACATCGTGGTGGAAAGGTGGATGATGCACGCCGCCCAGTAGGCCTACATATCGGCCATTTTTTTGTATTGTTGCTGCGATGTGGGGTCTGATATTGTCATGGAGAAACAATACAACTTGAGATCGGAATGACGCGCCTTTTTGGCTGGTAGTAAGCTCGAACTTGGCTAAGACAATCACAATAACAGACAGTATTAATGGTTACACGTTCTTGAAGAAAATTGACTAGCAGAACACCATCACAGTCGGAAATTGGCCAAGACTTTCCGTGCACACAACCAGTTTTTATTATTGTGGATGTTCATCGGTGTACCATACACTATTTATAAGCCACATTTCTAACAATTTATACACAAATTCAGAGAAAAGAACTAACATTATTTACCTAGAGAAAGCGATTCCTGGCATGTGACGTCATTGGCGTCATAGGTCAGCTCCAGGCAACAAACGAGCATTAAGGCGGCCTTTTAAATACAGGGTGTCCCAGAATTATCTTTACAACTTTGACATTGAATAAATTATGTTTGGAACGAGATATCACAATGCAGTTTTTTGCATTTTGAAGAGTATCTCTCAAAGTTTTGTTTCTGTCTCTAGAACACTTCTTTGGAGCATCCCTTAATCAATTGTCGTAATTGCTGCAGAAATCCTCTGCCTGAGATCTGCCAAATTTCTAACTGGGGTTTGATACACGATGTCTTTTACATATCCCAAAAGAAAGAAATCCAAGTGGGTTATACAGGTGAACGAGGCGCCAGTCAATTGGACCCCGACCAGGAAATTGTTTATCTAGAAAATCACGTACATCATGAGCCCAATGTGGAGGTACACTATCCTGTTGGAAGATGACTGTTGGTTGAAGGACTTCCAGTTGTGGAACAACAAATTTTATTAGCATATCCAAGTAAACTGGGCCTTTGATTGTCTTCTCAGCTAAGAAAAAGGGGCCAATGATTTGGTTGTGCATACCACCGCACCACACATTAACCTTTGGGCTGTCGCTCTCTCTCTCTCTCTCTCTCTAAATGCATGCCGAGGTTCAGAACCCCAAATTTGAATGTCGTGCCTGTTAAGTAACCCTCGTCTCTATAAACCAGAAAACACACTGAGCTTTTTCCTGTGGGGTGTACATTGTCAATAAATGTGATGTAACTACCTACTTGTCACCAAACTGCACCTGAAATTAAACAGAAAAAAAACTTTGAAAGATACTCTGTAACATGCAAAAAACTGCATTGTGATATCTCGTTCCAAACATAATTTATTCAATGTTCAAATTGTAAAGATAATTCTGAGACATCCTGTACTTTAAACTTTAACATTGAATTTTACATAAAATAAGCACTTTCGCCAAAAAGAATAAGATATAGCACCTTTCCTCATCCAACATACTTTTGCCCTCTACTAATTTTTAGTTTAAATTTCTACAGTGTTTCCAGTGAATTATTCATCACTTCTCTTGGCAATTAGTTCCAGTCCCTCACACCCTTTCCTACGTAAGAAAGTTTTCCCACACTCTTATGCCTGAAATCAGGTCCCAGGTTGGGGCCTTACCCTTCCAAGCACCTCTCTTAATTTTGCCATGCTTCATCACCAGTATAGGCTTTTTACACTCCCATGATTATCTCTACCTTCCTTCTATTCTCCAATGAATCTTACTTCAGCTCCTTTATCATCATTGTGTTCAGCAATAAATATGGCAGCCCTCCTCCACACCCCGTCCGGCTCCTGTTTTTGATATCCAAAATGTGGACCCCAAACTACACCTCCATATTCCAGCAGTGGTCTGACCAAAGTTTCGTACCCCAATTCCCTTACTTCTCTAGTGCATCCCATCATCATTCTTTCCAACAGGTGAAGGATTTTTAAACCTTTCTCTACTCCTGTCCTGCCCAGTAAAGTTTGCTACCAAATGTTATGCCACGGTATTTACATTTCGAGTCTTCCATAAGTAGCTCCTTCCTCACTCTACAAACATGATCAACCCATAGGTTTTTCATCGTGTACTTAATAAGATGGCTCTTCTTTGCATTTATCTTCATCCCATGTTTACTCACCCAGCTAGATATCCTATCTAGATCACTCTGCAGCTGTTTACAATCTTCTATTGTTCTAACTCTTTTATATAACATCATGTCATCTACAAACAATCTAACTTCTGGCAGTATACCATTAACACAATCATTTATTAGAATAACAAATAGCAATGATCCCTGTGGGAATCCCATGTTTATTCCTACTTCTTTTTATATTTTTTTTCACCCAAACTTTTTGCTTTCTACCTTTTAGGAATTCTTCTACCCAGCAAATCACCTTTTTTTGTACTCCAATAGTTTTTATCTTCTTTAGCACCATTTTATGGCTCACTCTGTCAAAGGCCTTTGAAAGATCTAGTGCTACACTATCAACTTGACCTTCCCTGTCCATTTCATCATAAATATCTTGCATATAGCCTACTAACAGGGAGTCACATGAATATCCTTGTCTAAAGCCATATGCAGACATGAAAACCACTTAAATTCCTCACAGATACTTTTAACATAGTTGCATATTAATCTCTCTATTAATTTACCTACCACTGATTGGCTTACAGTTTTCAACCCTGTTTGTCACCCCTCCCTTATGGACCGATACTACCATCGCACTTTTCCAGTCTTCTGGTATACAACAAGTATCCAGACTCAATTTAAATAATGTTTCAAGGTAAGGTACAATGTCCCATCCTATTATCTTTAAGTCATCTATAATAATATTGTCAACACTGGTCCCTTTACAATTTTTTAGATTTCATAGTTACTTCATGATATCTTCAAATTTTCTATTCTGCTCCCCTCCAACTGTGCAGATAGATTCGTTTCCAGATATAACCCCTAAATTATTGTTCCTAATGGTCTCATTGAACCAATTACTTAATAACTCTGCCTTTTTCAAATCCTTGGTTACTTCTTTTCCATCCTTATCTATAATTGTCTCTCTTCACCTCAGTTTCCTGTTATAACTATAGAAATTTCTAGATTCATCAGTCAGAGGCCCCCCTGCACTAACAATATTCTTAATAAACTCATCCTTAGCCAGTTTCTTTGACATTATTAATTCCTTGGTTAGTTGTTTCACGACTTCCCTACTGCCTTGCTGTTTCTTAACTCTGTTATGTTCTCGTCTCACCAATCTCTTTAACTTCCTCGCCTCCTTGATATAGTATGAAGGTTCTGTACTTCTCTTTACTCTCTATTTTGGAATAAACATTTCTTCACCCTTTTTTTTATTATTTGCTTGAACTCTTCCAACTTCGTCTCCACTAAACTTTTGCTATTCTTCATTTTAATAAAATTAACCGTTAAATATATTTTCAGATACAAGATTTGTGTCTTTTTATAATTATATCTATTTCCCCCTTCAATTCTGGCCACTGGTTTACTAAAACCTCTTATATTCATCACGACCGCATTATGATCACTTATTCTTTCAGTTACTTGATACCCGAAAAAGTCCAACATCTTTGGTCCCCTTGTTTTTTGCCCCTTCCCCAGCGTAAAGCCTCAAATCTCTGTTCCTTTGTGTTATTAATCTTATTTCCTACCCAGCTGACAGCTGGTAAGTTCAAATCCCCACCAATAATGGCCATTATATTCTCACTTCTGATCTCTATGAAGTTAGTTTCTACCCAAGAGTCTCATCTTTATCATTCATTTTACCACTACGGTAAGTAGCCAACACCCTGACTTCTTCTTTTTTACTTCCCCAGAAGTCTACCCCAAGTAATTCATGGTAATGATCCCTGAACACAAGTGAACTGTAGTAGTCTTTGTTAACCAGTATGAATACCCCTCCTCCACTTGATCCCGTCTCTGCGGTACTCGCTGTAACCATCAGGAAAAACCACATTGTCTAGTACCTCTTCTTTTAAACAGGACTTTATCACTATAACTACTTGAAGTTCATATATCTCTATTAGGTTTGCAAAATCCAATACTTTGTTTATTCTACTTCTACAGTTTACCAGTAACACTTATCACTGTCTTTGTGATATTTCCAGAACTAACATTTGCCTTTCCAGATCTGCCCTCCTCTGTTATTATTTTCAAAGGTTCTTCTATTTCTTTAGTATTAGTGATTTTTCTAACTATGGAACTACATTCATTATCCCTATGATTACATATGTTTACCCCCTCACCAGCAGCCCTTAATTTAAAAAAAGGCACAGTACTGACCCCATTACCACTGGAAGTGGGCTCCCTCACAGCCCTAGCAAACAACTCAGAAAGTATTCTCTCTCCCCTCCTATTTAGGTGTAGGCCATGTCTAGTGAAACCCCTCCTACCAATGGTCTCCACAGGCACAACCCCCATGACAGAACTAATGCTGTTACAAAGCAGTACCTCCGTCTCCGTATTTACCCACCTCACAGCATGGTTCAACTGCGGCTGGTCATGGCAACTTAAGAAATGTATAAGCTCTACCCTAGTGTGCATTACCTTCTTCAACACTTTCTTCAGGTCACTCTCTATACAATAATTAGCATTTCTATCCATAATTTTCCCCGAACCTACTGTCATCATTACCCTATCCTCCTTGGTGAAACCCTTACAAAGTGACCCTAGATCCTCTGTTACCGGAACTAAAGTTGCACTAGGTTTGAAAGAACTTGGGACCTGGTAACCTGTGGTAAAGTCAATTTAAAATAATAGTTGAATAGCCTATCGTGATGTCCTGGCCAATGACTTTATATTGTTAAAATCAACCATGTGGTCACACATGTATTTATCACTGGCTGATTTACTGTAGTGCACAAGGCATGAGTAAAATTAATTCTCTTGGAAAGGGTTTCCTATTATCCAGATGGCCTGCTTGATTTCAGTTTCTTCTCAATCACACGGG
Organism: Vandiemenella viatica; assembly: GCA_031002005.1. Lineage (NCBI taxonomy): Eukaryota > Metazoa > Arthropoda > Insecta > Orthoptera > Morabidae > Vandiemenella > Vandiemenella viatica. The sequence continues at coordinate 6,641,553 of JARYHS010007075.1, forward strand.
AGGCACTATTGTTTGCAGGTGATCCTGTATTTTACCCATTGGGTGGCCACCTTATTTTAAATGACCCCAAAATTCTTCCAGTTTTTATGGCAGTGTTTAAGGTGAATACCAGGAATGAGAGCCTTATACTTTTCTTCATTTTGAATGATATCTTCCTTTCTTTGTCCCTTCGAAATATGCTTTCTTCTCCGTTTGGTATAATCAGAACATGCAATGTCCAAGAAGTAAAATGATAAAAGCTGCAAAGACCTAAATTGAAGGGCACATTAAAGAAGAGAGTTCAAATTATGGGCATCATGACTTTAGTCCCCACTTAAGTAGATTCTTTCCAGCCTGTAGTCATCTTCAATATTATTTCATACATGTACTAGAATTAAATACTAAAAATCACACAATACTTCTTTAGATATTTTATTCATTTTTGTTGATACTCCTCAAATATTTAAATAATTACACCAAGTAGATTTCTTAAAAATAACAATGCACATCCACACGCATGTTTAGTTAATATAGCATTTAAGTATATGTTACATAATTTCTAATATAAGATTTTAGTTTCATTAAAACTCAAGAAAATAATATCAAGAAAGAAAGTGATGGAGCATTCAAGAAACTGTAAATTTACGCACTTTGAGCATCTAACTTGTGTGCTTATGGTTTCAGTCCATTGAATGTTTCTGAAGCTTTAATTACAGCAGATTTATTAAAACATTTATGAAAAATGATATAACCAACAACAGTGCTAACATCTATACTATATAAATATTGTTTTCGGGTGGCTAGCCGAGTTAAAGGTTGTTGAAAAAACACAATTGAACAATATTTCGGCGATCTGATACATTGTCGCCATGTTCTGGTGAACAAAGAAATATTTTGCAATTGTTAGTGTAATTACAACACACCTTTAACTTGGCTAGTCACCCAAGAACAATATTTATAATGCCAACACTGAGAAATATTGCAATCTAACATCTATACTGATTTCAAGAATACAACCAACATGTGCACAACAAATCCAATTAGAGTTATAATTCTACTAAGTGTTACAAAACTTTGTACTAAGATGAATGAAGATAAGAGATATCAGAAAACAATACTTATAATGAATCAATGCCTACATGGGCCTGTGAAGAGAATAAAATACAGTGAAATACCACCAAAGCATTTGAAACCTTCACCATTTTAAAGCAAAGAATATATTGCAGCAAAACATAACAAACGGGTTTACAAAAGATGACTTAATAACATTGTTACTAATAAGGATATCATTTCTAACCACTGTGATGAATAAATATTATAGTGACATTCCATTTCTTTCGGCTGTCTTACTGCACATTATAACAAAAATAAATAGAATGCTCAACAATAATTTTAACTCGTAAATCCGTACCAACCATGTTTTAAACACATATACAATGACATAAACATTTTCTGTTTGAAGGGAGTCAAAATTCATTTTGAATAGTTGGAGTTGAGGCAACTAGAACACACACTGGATATCCAATATATAGGCGAAGTACTCTCAATATCTGCTAAAAAGAATACTTCTTAAATCAAAAGCATAACTGAAATACAACCAATGCAAGCATTGAGTTATCCCCATTATAATGGAAATTCGCGAGAGTACTAAAATTGCCTACAGTAAATCATAAATGTATTTACAAACTTTTCCAAAAGCACACATCCATATTCGAATTTAAACCAAAATTAGTAATACAATAGAACACAGCCAAAGGGAGATAAGAACAAACTTTTATTCTCAGATTCCTGTCAGGCACTAATATTCTTTATTCCCAAATTAGGCATGGAAACAACATTCATTTAAAAAACCAACTTTTTGATGTATTATAAAGAAATTAATTTTCTATAAGCCTCACATTTATGTCACAATAAAAAGCATTCTACTTTTTATGGAGATCAAACAGTGCACCCTTTTTGCATACAGTAAGTATTGATAGGGGACATTATTTGAATTGCTTATCAGGAACTTTTTTTTGAATATTGGAGCAATAAAAAGGGCATAAGACAAACTTTGAAGGAAAATAGGCATGGATGAGTTACCTGACCCCTTTTAGAATTGTAGAGAAGATACCTCTCGGCATAGCTATTGAAAAAGATGATATTCCTGATGTGAAGGCTGACTATTCCATTACCAATGAATTTGATCTCAGTATCTACTTACTAATACCATTTTTAAAATGATAGAAGAATACATAAAACAAAAATATTACTGGATAAAGTGTCATCAACGATAACAATATAGTGATAATACAATATTAACTAAAAATTAATCATATGACTAATAATACAAAATAAATCTACAAATAAAAATAGGCAATATGTGTGAGAAACATGAAAAAAGTCCATTTACCAACATCAAAATATATATACCTTTCTGGGCACTAAAAAAAATCATTACAAAAATTGATTCTATAGACGAAAAAGTGATGCATTTTAAGGATAACAGATTTTTCTCCTGTCTTACAATTATTTCTCATATGATAATCTGTTGGTTTTCATGTTTTCTCACACATTTAACAAGGAAATAAGTTTATCTTAAATGTATTTTCTGAGGCGATTATAATTCACCCGATCTTTTATAAGACTTATCACAGATATTACATGAAAATGGATATTAATCTAAATGAATCTTCTGATGAGATTTAAGACTATGAGAGAGCGAAAAAGATTTTCCACAGTCTTTGCAAGAAAATGGTCGTTCATTTGAATTAATCCGCTGATATTTTTTTTATCATACATAGACTCTGTAAATGATTTACCTCAGACTTCACAAGAAGATGGGCGTTCTCCTAGGTGCATTCTCTTATGCACTTTAACATATCCAGATTCGGTAAAAGATTTTCCACAAATTTCACATGAATAAGCCCGTTCACCCAAATGAATTCTCTGATGCGTTTTAAGATGCGCTTTTCTCCTAAACGATTTTCCACAAACGTCACAAGGAAATGGACGTTCAGGTAAATGAAACTTTTGATGGACTTCCACTTTTCTACGCTCATTAAAAGATTTGCCACAAATATCACACATAAAAGGTCGTTCACCCAAATGGATGGTCTGGTGCCTTTTAAGATCTCCAGACTGTCTAAAAGATTTGCCACAAACTCGACAGTAATATGGGCGCTCACCCGAATGAATCCTCTGATGTACTTTCAAATTTGAAGAGTATTTAAAAGCTTTTTTGCAAATTTCACAAGAAAATGGATGTACATCTAAATGAAACTTTTGATGCAATTTCAAGTTTTTATTCCCTGTAAAAGATTTTCCGCAAACATAACACAAGAAAGGGCGTTCACCAGAATGGATTTGCTGGTGGATGTTAAAATCACCTGAACGCCTAAAAGATTTTCCACAAATTTCACAATAAAATGGTTTTTCTCCGGAATGAATCCTCTGATGTATCTTCAAAACCCCAGGATATGTAAAAGATTTTCCACAAACAACACACAAAAAAGGGCATTGAGCAATAATATGAAACTTTTGAGGTTGTCCAGGGTATATTAAAGATTTACTGCACACTGAGCGTTGTCTAGGATGAGTTCTCCGATTCTCAGACTGCATAAATGATTTTTCACATACTTTCCTCACAGGCAATTCAATATTATCATAGTTTTCTTCCAATTTAATTCTATTAACACAGTTGTAACTAGTGTCTGCTTCCTCCATTCTACTGTTCTCTATAAGTGTGTTGAATTGTTGTTTACTATTGTGAATGTTATCTTTATAGTCAGTATAGTACCTAGAAAATAACAAAACATGAACATAGATAAAATATCATAGAATTATTTTTATACAAATACAGGGTGGTCAGAAATTCACTCATGGGCAGGTAAGGGCAGTGTTCAGGGGGTTGCACTAACGAAATAAATACAAAAAAAAAAAAAAAAATCTAGTAAAAGTCGTACCGTTTTTGAGTTAGACGCAGCTAAAGCTGGCCAATAAGAGCGCTGCGCGGGGGAATTCAAACAGCCTTCCACAGGCGGTGTTGCCAAGCGTACTCGAGGCATGGGACCGCCAAAGAAAACTAAAAGAAAAACTCTTCATAAGTGGTGATCGAACCCGCAACCTTCAGATTGAGAGTTTGCCGTGTTACCGACTACACTACCAAGGGACCAGAGTTTCCATGTTTTTAGAAGCCACTAGGGCGGACTGTTTGTTCGTAATCGGAATTGATCGGTTTATCCGCGACATTTTTCGGGAAGTCGGTGATGGGGCTAAAGGATTTTTTTATGGGAATTGTTTTTTAATTAGTTGATCTGCTTGCTAGATTATACTTGTACAAAAATCGTTTAGTTACTGGCACAAAAAAAAAATTTGCAGACTTAATTTATTTATTGCAAAGAAGCTTCTTTTATTCCATGTAATTCAATCACTATATTTTTATTGATTAATGTGAATATACTTGCTACTATTTTGCAACAATAAAACAATAAACTTTAGGAAAAAAGAACAATAAACCCATTCTATCGTTTATAATGTAACTTTCTCTGCTGCAAAAAGTCTGTTCTTATTCAAACCAGTTGTAAACATTTTGGTAACGTTTATCAACTCGCTAACGCGAGGCAAGCCGCAAAAGGTAAACAAGCTGTTACTCATTGAAGGCCCTTTGTCACTGATACAAAACAAAATTACTGTACAGTGGTTTCATTTCCAACATCACAACATTGAAACCCAACACGGATTTACTTACAATAAGCGTCAACCCGCGACAGTACCCGTAAAATAAATAATCTCTGAAAAATCTTGTTTTTAGTAAAAATGTATCCCAATAAACAACAATAACAAAAAAATACAGTCCCTTACATTTTACAGCAACTGCTCAAAATGTCCTCCCTCAACTGCAATACCGGCACGACAACGTTGAGTTACTGAATTTGTAAGTCTTCCAAAATTGTAACTTTCTCTAATTTCATCAAAAGCTAGAATTATCCTAGCCAAAAGTTCTTCCTCTGTTTCTACTTCAGTCTCATAAACAGTGGCCTTGACAGCTCCCCAGAGATAAAAATACAATGGGTTGTAGTCTCATGACCAAGCTGGCCTGTGAATTGGCCCTCCTCGACCAATCCACCTGTTAGGATACAATGCAGCTAAGTGTTGACATAACGGTACTGCAAAATGCGGCGGCGCGCCGTCATGTTGAAACCACAAGTCATTACGAATTGCCAAAGGAACGTCTTCTAAGAACAACAGAAGGACGTTTTCATGAAATGCTAAATAAGAGGCGCCATTTAAACGTTGCGAAAGTAGAACAGGGCCTAGTATAAACTCGCCCAAATGTTAACACTAAATTTGTGTTGGTATGACTTGACAAAAATAGCATGCGGATTTTCGACATCCCAGATGTGGCTGTTTCGGCTATTAAAACACTCCTCCCTGGTAAAGCACGCCTCATCCATCCACAGCACCTTCCTTTCAAAGTTTGGTTAATCGTTACATTGCTGAAAACTGAACTAGAAGTGGAAAATCGTCTTCCTCCAAATCTTGGAACTTTTGAAAGTGAAAGGGATGTAGCCCTTCGTCGTGAAGGACGTCTAAAACAGTGGCATGTGAGGCCTGGTAATTAAAAAACAATAAAAATGACCCTATGGAAAGGCTGCATTTAAACGGAGAATTTGAGGGATCACTTAGACTGGACGTACATGCAATGCGTTGGCAATGACCCTAGAGCTTGTCCTCGGATTATCAGCAAGCATTTCCTAAACATTGTCTTCAAATCCTACACTCCGCCTGAACCGATTTCGTCCGGCGTCGGGCCTGTGGACAACAATACTTCCCGTATCCCTCAACCATCTGTCAACCAACACAAAAGTGTTTGCCGATGGAATCACACGGTTAGGAAATCGAGTCGTGTAAATTTTAACTGCTTCGGCCCTGTTTTGTCCAGCAGCGCCATACGCAAAATACATATCGGCGTACTCTTCAAACGAAAATTGATGACGTTGCATGATGACAGTGTCTTTATCGGTAAGTTGCGTTCGACTGCGAGACTTCTTCTGGCATGGTCCTTTAGCCCCACCACCGATTTTCCGAAAAATGTCACGGATTACCAATTAATTCCGATTGCGATCAAACAGTCCGCCCTGGTGGCTTCTAAAAACAAGGAAATTCTAGTGCCTTGGCAGCGTAGTCGGTAAGACGGCAATCTCTCAATCTGAATGTAGTGGGTTCGATACCCACTTCCGAAGAGAATTTTTCTTTTATTTTCTTTGTCGGTCCCATGCCTCGAGTACGCTTGGCAACACCGCCTGTGGAAGGCTGTTTGAATTCGCCCGCGCAGCGCTCTTATCGGCCAAATTTAGCTGCGTATAACTCAAAAACGGTACGACTTTTACTAGATTTTTTTGTATTTATTTCGTTAGTGCAACGTCCCGAACACTGCCCTTACCCGCCAATGAGTGAATTTCTGACCAACCTCTTTATTCAAACGAATTTCTTAGAAGATAATTTTTAAAATATTTTAACTATAATCAATACTAAAGTTTTATTATAAGCAATTTACTAATTTTTGCAAATGGTGAGCAATACACAGTGAAACATGACATTTGAAAACCAAGCTAAATATAACAGAATTCATAAAGTTAAAGGTGCATCACAAAAATGTGATAGCAAAAATATAAGGATTTAAATTATAACGAAAATAATACAAAACATACTAACACCAAAAGTATCATTCAGGAAATAATATTATCAATTTGGGAATTATTTAAAAATGAATTAAAATTATATCATTATTTGAAAGTGATATGCTGCCAATTATGTAATATCACAAAAAAAAAATTTGGCAGTAAAATATTTAAAGCCAATAATTAGGAATTATTTACTGCGAAAATCGATTATAGTTAGAAGCAGGATCTGGTTACTTTCTTTTTCTTATTCAATAATGGATATGACAACAGAAACAATTCAGGTTATATTATTTCACAGCTATTCAGTTTATCAAAGAACACTAGTTCTTAAAAAGGAACAAGTAGTTTAATCAGTGATTAAATTTACATTAAATTATCACTTATAATAATCTATAAATCATACATTATAATAATATAACAGGAAAAATTAATTAAATTAGCAATAAAATGGAATATTATTTAAACATATGCTTTTAATTGCAAAATAATTTCACCTAAGTAAATACTACCACCAAATACAATTAATATCGCACAAATAGAAATTTCACACAGAAATTAATGCATAATAGTAAAAAACTGGAACAATTCACAATGACAATGGCCAATTCCTACCTCGCTTCAATAAACAATCCAGGTTTCTGTTCTAAAAATGATCTAAAACTGAAAATTATACCACAAAACATAAGGGGCAGTGAAAATCTAATTCCTCCCATATTTTTTTCTCCTTTTAACTATCGAGAAGTTCAAATGCAATTATATAGCTTCAAAATTACAACACAGACACTAAATTTGCTGCTTTTCAATATATCTATATCCATGTTCACAATTCAGGTGAATTTTTTAAGCGCATGGTAAGTGATGTTTTTGTGCCTAAGCCTTGACCTGCAAACGGCTTCCTCGTCTTCAATGTGAATCCCATTGCTGCAAGTGTTAAGAGGTTATTTTTTTTCTTTTCTCGTTATTCTGGTGGGCTAACATTCATGGTACCCACCATCAACAAACGCTTGAGTATCCCAGCTGTAGAATAATCGTCATAACATTGCCTTTACTGAGGGAGCGAATGCAACACAATCTGTGTATTGTCATCCGGCAGTCTCCACAAATGATGTCATCGACTCAATGAATGTTTCGTGAAGTTACTGCACTCGCCGGCAGGCCTGTCCACATTTCGTCAGTTAACAATATTTGTATTTCGGATTCGTTACAACGAAAAACTCATCAATTCATTAATAGTTACTGTTGCATCAATGCACACATTTTTCAGCCTTTCATTAATGCTGCAATCAAGAATAAAATCACGGAACACTGTCTAATATAACACCGATGTCAGCCATTTTACAAGCGATTGCGGGGCTGCCACATATTTATGCCGCAAGTTGCCACTGCAGTGATTTGGTGAAAAGTTATGAAACACTGCGCCAAATTTTTTTTTCACTAAACTAACTCGGCGACCACGTAACTCAGGCGGCAGAGCACCTGACTGCAGCCCAAACGACTGGGGTTCGATCCCCGACGAATCCGAGGATTTTCCTCGAAACTGAACGCCCAGATCGTAAATTAAAGATTTTCGCATATTCTTTATTAAATTCAAACGAAAAGAGCATCGTCTGTCTGACAAAGAATCTCAGCCCAATCTATGTATCAATTCTGTGACACTTTCTTATGGACTGGACTGTAACTAGCAGTCACGAATCGAGCAGCTCTATACTTTCTCTAACATATCATTCAATTTCTTGTGATACGGATCCCAAACTCCACAACAGTAATCCAAATACGGACACACTAGTGTTTTGTAGGCTATTTGGAAGTTAAGCAGTTAATATATATATATATTACGCCTAGATACTTCAGAGAATCCACCATGTCAAGAACTGAACTGTTAACTTTGTACTCGTGAACAAACGGAGTCTTTTTGTTACTTACTTTCATTACTTTGCACTTTGAAAAATATAAAACAAAAACCTAAATACAAATAAGAATTTCAGATATTATTTGTAGAGTACAGTAAACAACAAACACTGTTCAATACCTGTTTTCACTCAGTCAATTTCAATTATGTACTATGTGGCCTCCTTAGAGACATTTGAAACCTCACGTACAAAAAAAAAAAAAAAAAAAAAAAAAACTTTTATTACCACACCTGAGGAATTTATTATTCTATTCTAATATGGGGTTTGAAGTGTTACAACATTTGTAAGAAACATATAACACGCTTCCTGTGGTATAAAGTATTGATTTAAAATACAAAAAATTCTGGAACCAAAAGTTGGGAATAATTTTGGTATTCGTCTAAATGCAATAATGATATATATCCGAAATTAAAACGGACTGTATGTTGAGCACTGGATTTGAACTTTGGTGTATCATACCTGCCTGATCCAAATTTCAATAATGTGAATGCTCAATAATTTTTACGAGTGATAATTTTTCGATTTTAACATTTTCATCGTTCCGAATTATCTCACTCCCATTCCTGTGTAGTGTAGCGTATTTCTAATAACACAGATAATCCACAGTTCTCATTGTAAGAATACAAATGGATTTGTAAAATAAAGACATAAACTTCATAATACTCTTTGGGATATCCAGTTATGCACATTACTAGGCAACTGCCCCAGTAAAATTCAAAAAGCTAAAATCTACACCTATCTATCTCCTCTTAATCCAACCCTAAAAAAAATACTCAAGAAAATATTTTGCATAAAGAAATCAAGTAGACAGCCCCAAGAGTAAATACTTCATAAATTACAATGAACAGAAGCCACTACCTCACTGCAACACAATATATAGGTATTTTCAACATTAGAAACACTTTTCCAATTAACAAAATACACAAAGAATATATTTTTTGTACATTCTATAATCACCAGCTTTTAATTTTTAGCCTTTTTCAAATCCATCATTTATCTCAATGTGACGTAATGACAAAATATTTCACACAATTCATCCCATAAAATCTGATAAATTGTTATTTTTATAGCCCGTTTCCTGCATCCTGCATATATATTTACATATATATTCTTAGAGTAAAAATAAACTGTGTAAAATATTTATAACAAAATATACTGAAGGCAAACTGAATATAATAGCTAAAGTTATGTAAATATGACACTATAGGTGCAGGGCCGGATTAAGACAGCACGGGGCCTATGGCAAATGAGATGAAGAGGCCCTTGATTTTTGCTGTCCGGAGGAAAATTGTAGAGCTAAAATAAAAAAAGATCGCCCAACGTCCATCTAGCCTAGGTGCGGGCCCCCCTAGGAGGCGCGAGGCCCCCTAGAAGGCGCGAGGCCCGTAGCATTTGCTACCTCCTTGCTACCTCCTGCTACGTGGTTAATCCGGTACTGTATAAGTGGTTGTAAAATGGAATGAAATGACAAACAAATTTCTAAGGAGAGACGAGTAATTGTCGAACACAGAATAGATAACACTAATTATACAAGTTCCCTGGATGGTGGGTAAATTATGGGGGCCGAACAAATGAGTCACAGAAATCGTGCCACTGTGTCGAGGGTGCGTACTGAGTCATACCTCTCAGGTCGAACTGCCATGGGCAGCAGCATGTAGATGAGCAGAGTCAGTGGTACAGTCAAAGTGCAACAAATTACTCATCATATTAATGCTGGTGGACAAAAACTCATTAGTAAGCATATATTTCAGAATAATTTCCTCTATAATGGGTACAATATCCATTGCCCCATAAGGTTACCTCTTCTGATCACATATCACATGGTCTCAAGTTTCACATCGGATTGTGTACATCATAACTGGAATCTATAAATGTGGAAAAGAGTTGCCCTTTGGTAACTGTTGATAAAAATGTATAACACGAATAAAATCTTCTCAGGTAACTAGCAGAGTGAGTCCATTGATAAAACACGACGTTTCGGCGGTCACAAACTCTGCCGCCATTGTCAAGTGACTGCTACCAGTAGATTATAGAGCCGCTTATACACCACATGAAGCCCACGATACGTCATTCTGTTTCCGATTGGCCAATGGCTACTGGCGGAAAATGTTAGCTGCTAGTGGGTAGATTTTCTATTGGTGGAAAAATGGAAGAATTACCGCCTTCCATTTTTAGATATTCTAATAGAAAAGAAGGCGGATGGCACCGTGGGTCACTCTGTGTATAGAAAGCCGACGCATCCACACCTCTATCTCAACGCATGCATCCGCCACCACCCAGCCCAATGCAGGTTGGTACTGCAAACCTTGGTGCACTGAGCGCAAGTACTATGCGATAAGGATAGCTTGCAGGCGGAAATGTGTCATTTACGGAAAACTCACCGCAAGAACGGTTACAACGAGGCATTAATAAATTCGGTTTGCAGATGATCTGGAAGCAATAAAATGCGCCAGCAATAGGATCGGTGCCTCTTCGCCTTCTTTCCGTATGTGGGAATAACTACTCCTTATATTCGCTGAATTTTACGTAACTGTGGCATTAATACCATCTTCCGACCATTGGAGGATCCAATATGGCAAATTAAAACTGGTCTAAATATGTTTCAATTGTGATATTAATTTTTAACAGGGTTTAATGAGCTCGCTGATACCAATTTCATTGCTAACAATGCAAAAAGAACGAATGGCGGATTCAAAATGGCAGATTAAAATATGTTAGAATTTAAATAGGTTTCAAAAATTGAAAAGTGTTTCAATTATTATAAATCTTTGTGTATAAAAATGTGGTGTACTACACTTTCATACTTTATCGTCGCTCTCCGTGGTTGGACCAGCTATTCTGGAGCAATAAGATATAACTTGTATTAGCCTTTTATATCCCACAAAATCTATTTAAAACTCACCCCATACATGCAGGTATTATTAAAGATTATTTAAATAGAGGAAGTTAATTTCGTCTGGTGTTCTTCAGTATATCATATTAATGAAGTTGATTTCGCCAATAACAAAGTTATAACCAAAAATTTGGCACATCTATGGGTATACCATCATCTCCAACTCTATGCGAGATTTGGAAGATCAATGTTTTAAACTTCTAGATTTTGAAATGTGTATATTTCAGATATGTAGATGATAGTTTTATAATACTACAAAAAAATTTATTGTACTTTCAATATTTTAATAACTATGACAATAACTTACAATGTACACATGAAAATGAAAACTACCAAAAACAAATACAGGTAAACTGCAGATAAATTAAGCTGGACGAATTGTGGAATAGCAGTTTATAACAGATTTTTTTTTGTTGAGATTTCAATAGATAAATAGTAGAGAATGAAGTTAAAATAAGGTTCGTTGTGGAACGCCGTGGAACTTATAGCTGTTATCAATTTTTAAATAGAAAAATACAAATTAACCATTTAAATTTATTTAAAAATTATTTATTAAATTAATAACTTTAAGCTGTTTTTTTATGTCTTTGTAATACATATAAATATTGTACTCACCATCACGATCTTTGTCCATTTTGAATGATGAAAATTGTTCAAAACTGAAAACTTTTACACCAGTTCAAAGTAACGGTTGATTTACTTCCTCTGTATCTCAAAATAGTTGCTCACTCAATGGTCACGTTTCAAATGATGTACAGCGTCTGCGTCAAGCCTTGGAACTATTCCAACCATGAAGTTAGACACTTCCCTAAATAAAAACTTTTTTTTTAGACTTTTGGCCAGTTTTTTGAGATTTCGCCCCACTGTGAATCGGTCAAAATTAAGAATATGCTGCGGTCGCCCAAGGATAATATAGCGTTGCGAACACCTGGTGTATATCGCATTCCTTGCAAATGCGGAAAGGCATTCATCGGACAAACAACACGATGTATCAACCAAAGGTGCGCCAAACACGCACGCAACGTCCACCTGGGACAGACTGACAAGTCAGTGATTGTCGAGCACAGTATTGACACAGACGGGACATGACTTCGATTTCAAGGCTACAAGAATTCACGCGCACAAGAGGTTATTGGGATAGCATTTTCTCTGAAGCTGTCAAAATCCGTATCTCGGATGATCTCGCCAACTGAGATATTGGATTTAAAATGAGTAAAACCTGGAGCCCATCGATCCGAAAAAAATAAAAAGTGACCGCAGCAGGATTTCTGAAAAGTTCGCAACTTTCACGCACGCCGGCAATCAAAGCTACCTGCCACCAGCTAACTTCTTCCACCAATAGAAAAGCTTCCCACTAGTAGCCAATGTTTTCCGTTAGTAGCCATTGGCCGATCGGAAAAAGAAAGACATATGAGTGGTTCTATAACCCACCGGCAGCAGAGTTCCACATCGACCATCGAAGGGCAAGATAGGTGGTGACGACTGGAACTTTAAACTACTGTACTGATTTGGTTTCGGATAGGAAAAACAAGAAGGCACAGTGGAAACAGTGGAAACAGGAAACGACCTGGCATACTGTAAATGGAAACAACTGGTTATACGGCAATGGACAACGGCTGACGGTAATTGACACAAAATGGAAAACAATAAGGAAATGGACTGGTCAAGATTAAGTGGAAGAAATCAGGATATGTAAACAGATGGAACTGAAACAGAAAATAGAAGAACATACGACGGTGAAGCGTCAGGAACAGAGAACAGTAATTATACAAGTCCGTACGAACAGGATAATGGTGGGAACTTGAATAGAGTAATTTGAGTTAGTAGAAGTGAAAGGGAAACAGAAAATGTGGAGAGAATTCCAGAAGTAAAGTAAAGCAAGCCAGATGCAATCCAGAAATTACAACTAAAAACCTCTGTAATGGGACCAGAAAACAGGAAAAAGTTAACAAAGAAGGAACAACTAAGAGCACTCACCAAACACAGCAGAGAGAAGTATTACCAACAAAAGTGATTGGAACAGTCAAAGATTTTATCATAATGTATATAGTAATCAAAGAGAACTTAAAAGGAAATCTGAAAGTATTTTATAAAGGAGATTCACTGAAATATCATGCAGAGAACAACTGATATTATGAGTTTAGAAACATGTTTTTCAAGGGGAGCAGAATACCTTTGTATAAATACTAACTACTCAAAGAAAGACCTCTAAGATGGTAATAAAGGGCCTACCGCCAAAAATAACAACAGGAGAAATTGAAGCAGACTTGAGACATAAAGGTTATGGAGTACTACAGCAGGTACATCAATTAAAAAAAAAAAAAGAGAGATTTAAATACAGAATCGCAACTACCACTAGCAGCATACCAAGTAATATTGGATACAAGCATTGCTTCTAAAAGTGGTGATAGAAAGATATAGGAATCCACTTGGTCCACCACAATATAGAGGCGTATAGGTCACACAGCAAACTACTGCAAACTGCGATATAGATGTATCAAGTGCGCCCAGTTTCATAATACAAATGACTGCAATATATGAATAGCAAAGGAGAACATGTCGCCTCATGGAGGGGATACCTGGCCTTCCAAACAGATACCAGACCACCCAGATACACCCAAAGAACAAAAGAAAGCACAAAAAACGAAGATTTTGGGAGAAAAACGGACAGTACAGCAACCAAAACGAAAAAAAAAAAAAAGAACCGCAAAACGAGTATGAGAACAGTCCGCAGAGAATGAACTTATGCTCAAGTGACACAAGGATCAAGCAGGGCTGGATTAAGAAAGCGCGGAGCTCATAGCAAATGGAGGTCGCCCATCTATCCTAGGTGCAGGTTTCTCCTAGGAGGCGAGGGCCCGTAGCATTTACTACCTCCTGCTACGTGGTTAATCCGATACTGGGATCAAGCTGAGAGGAAAGAAGCCTCATCAAAGAAATAAAACAAGAAAGCGACTCTAAAGAAAATTCAAAGGCATCAGACTGCACTATAACGATCATATTAGACAAATCGAAAAAAGTTTTGAAAAGGGTATAAGAAGCTAAAAGCATGATAGGAAAAATAATGGCAAAGGCAGGAGGAGTACTAACACTACTAGAATAATGGACCCAAGGAGAAACTAAAAACTACAAGACATTAACATAATCATTTGGAACACGAATGGACTAAAAGGGAAAACTGAAGAATTGAGATAGTTAATCAAAAATACAAAGTTGACATCTTACTAATGACAGAAACACATCTCAAAGCAAAAGACAACATTAGAATTTGGGGTATGGAGATATACCAAACTGACTGTCCACTAAGAAGAGGAGGAGGAACTGCCATCGTGATCCGTAAAACCATAACTTACCAAGTCATACAATTACCACCACTGAAGACAACTGAAGCATCAGCAAATCAGAATACATACACAGGAAGGTAAAGTGGCACTGGTTGCCACCTACTTGGCACCGAAGCAGAACCTAGTAGACCAAGACATTGACACAATCCTCTCATCAAACAACAAGGTGTTTATAGGGGGCAACATTAATGTAAAACATGATACATCAAACATAAGATTTAAAAATGCAAGAGGACTTGAAATAACTATAGAAAAAATGTTGAAATATTACATATATACCAACCAACAACAGAGGTTAAATGGACCGATTAGACATTGTAATCAACAAAACATTACACAAGAAATCTGACTGGAAACTATCAAGGAGTCTTCATGAAATCACCAGTCAAAATAAAATTTACCAACTAGATACCACTAAAAAATTCGATGCATAAAGCAATCGAAATGTATTGGAACTATTATACTAGATTAATCCAAAACAAAATATAAGCAACACATACAGTCTCCACTAAGGACCTAATCGATCAGGTGGTTAATTATATGGAAAAAGTAATTGTTATGGCAAACAACAAATCATCAACAACAACAACACACTACAAAGAAGCAAATAGTAATGATATTGGAAGATTTACGCTTCCTCAAAAACAAACATAGGAAACTATGGCAAAAATATAGAGATCCGAAAGAATATCACCACTATGCAAAAGAACTGGAGAACAGATCAAAAGAAAGAAGAATTGAAAATTGGGAGGAAAAAATGTTAAACCTCATCCTTACTGATAGAGAAGCCTGGAAATTTATAAGAGCAATAAGGACCAGGAAATTACAAAAATAGCAATAGACAGATCAGCAGGACCAGTATTTATACCAATAGAGAAGGCAAAGGTTTTGGTTGAACCCTTCACACAGTAGAATACAATAACATCGAAAGAACCCAATGAAATAGGGATAAGAGAAGAAGAACATATTAGCCTTAAGGCTATAACAATAAGAAATTAACCAAATATTTATTTATCATATGGCAGTTTAGACACTTTTAAGAACATTGATTAAATATATACACTGCAAACTTTACAAGATTAAAGACATATATCTAGTTTATTAAAATAGTTTATTGATTCCTGAGTTGCCAGCAGGAAGTACACAGGATCACCACTGTAAGATCTTATAGGACATTCTTCAATAATGTGACCAATAGGCTGAATCTCTCCGCATTAACCAAGAAACCATCTATCGGAGCGGACAACATGGCAAGAGGTACACTAGATCATCAGGAAATTCGCCAACAACAAGGCCCCCAGCCCTGACATCACCAGAATTGAACACCTTAAACATTTGTCTAGTAAGGTATCATCCTATTAATAAGAATAACAAAAGCAATTATAAATACTGGGAACTACCCAACCAAATGGAAGACAACAAAGATAGTTCCCACTCCTAAAGTGGGCAAAGATCACATGGAACTACAGACCAATAAGCTTAATAAGTACCACAGCTAAAGTCACCAAAAGAGTAATAAATAAAAGAATAACTGAAAATCTACAAGAGAACAAAACCATAAGAATAGAACAGCATGGATTTCAATCTAGAACTTATGCAACAACACTACTATTAGTAGAGGAAGTAGTAGAAGCCTTTAATAAAGAAAAATCAGTAGCAGCAGCATTTATAGATATCAAAAAAACTTATGATAAAATTTGGAAAGAAAACATAATAGTAAAAATGGACACTAGCACTAAATTACCTCGCTTTTATACAAAACTAATAGGAAACGCATTAGAAAATAGACAATTCTATGTAACAATGTACGAATAATACAAAAACATCGAAACAAAACATAGAAGGAAGAGCCCCAAAGGGAGCAGTATTATCTCCTACTATATTCAACATATATGTGAACAACTTGACAACTCCACCAAACATCCAAATAGCACTATTTGCAGACAACTTAGTAATGTTTACTTCAGGCCACAATCATGAAGCAAATATAAAAGGCTGCAAAAGGATTAAATGCATTGGAACTATGGTGTTCAAAGAATAAAATAACAATCAACTCAACCAAAAGTTATTTTACCAGGAAAAAAAAGAAAAAAAAAACGAATTTTTACTGCCGCCCCAAAATGTGTATAATGATTCAAAAAATTCCTTGGACAACTACATAACAATTTTTGGGAATCACACTGGAACACAAGTTAACGAACACTTAAAAGACCAGTATAAAAAAGGATTAGCTGTGATTTTAAATCTCTATCCAATACTGAATGCAAGACCTCACAACAAACAAAATTAAAAATCTACAAAATCAATTATACAACTTATTCATCTTATATGGAAGCCAAGTCTGTGGAATAACTTCAAAATCATCCAAGGACTCCAAAATTACAAAACAGAAGCCTAAGAATGTTATTAAGAACCCAAATAAGTACACCTGTAACGCAAATCCATGAAATAAATGGAATGCCAACCATGAAGGGAGAAATTCATCACCAAGCAAGCCAACTATACAATAAATTAGATCAAATAATAATAAAAAAAAAAACAACGACAAAAGATTTGAAAATCTTGAAACCCAAAAGGCCAAACTCTGGAATAAGTATAAATGCCCATGTAATATAATTGAATAAACAAATAAGAGTATAATTACAACATTAGGGGTTTCGATTATGGCCCGCCGTTCAAGTGAGGCCATAGCCGGTTTCTCCCACAAGAGATAACATAAATGGTGCCCCCACTCACAAGTCATAGCCTGACCTCAACCAGTAGAACAGCAAAACATAGCAAAGCTGCAGCCTGCAGTGGGAGGGAAGAAAAAAAAAAAAAAAAAAAAAAAAAAAAAAAAAAAAAAAAAAACAGCAGCATTCATTTGACAATGGCAGAGAAGAATTTATTCATATTCAACACTGAGAAAACCACTAATCTTACATAATGTTTTATATAGTTTATTTTTTAATCCCATATTATACATCTAAGTAATTATATGCTATATATGCCAGTATGAAGGAAACATGCTATAAAAGTTGTAGAACTTATAACTGATGTTAAGGGTTACAGATTTTAAGGGAAGAACTGTATGAAATATTTTGTCAGTAGGTCACTATGAGATAAAAAATGGTCTCTAAACATGATGAAAAATACATGCTGGTGACTAAAATATACAAAAAAATTAATTTAATTTAATTGCAATGGAGCACAGGTTCCAGTGGCAATTTCCCTACACACCCATCTTCCCCCTATCCTGCACCTATCTACATTTGCCCTCTACAAATTTTATCCTTAAATTCTTTCAAAGTTTTCATTAAATTATTCATCATTTCTCTTGGTAACTCATTCCAATCCCTGACACCCTTACCTAAAAAAGAGAATCTTCCCACACCCTTGTGCCTGAAATCGAGTGCCAGCTTGTGGTCATGGTCATCTTTTCCCTTCCATGCACTACTTTTAATACCTATTGCAATATCTTTCCATGCCTCATCACCAGTATATGCCATGTACACTCCCATGACCCTCCTCATCCTCCTCCTGTCTTGCAATGAATCCCATTCCAGCTCATTTATCATATCCGTCACTGATTGCATTCTGCGATAATTTCCAGAAACAAATCTAGTAGCCCTTTTTTGCACCCACTCCAACTCCTGTATTTGATACGTAAAATGAGGGTCCCATCCTACACTACCATATTCGAGCAATGGTCTGACCAAAGTTTTGTAACCCAATTCCTTGACTTCTCTCATACATCCCCTCATCACTCTCTCCAACAAGTGCAGAACTTTGAAACCTTTTCCTACCACCTGTCCTATGTGTCCTGCCCAGTTAAGTTTGTTATCAAAAGTAATTCCAAGATATTTACATTTCTCTTTGTGTATTTTTGCTGACTGGAAGATTGTTCAGTCAGCTAAAATGTGACCTAACACAAAAACCCTCACATGTGTTGCAGTAATTCTAGTGCCTTCTGTTTATTGTAATTTATGTGGTATTTGTTATTGGTGGCTTTGACTGTCCTGGAGAGTTGTAATAGCAGAACATGGATAGGGGTAGTTTTAAGCTGTCTGAATCTTACTGGAGCAGGTGCCTACTAACATCTATAACTGCGAGTCACAAAGAGTATGATAACAGTCATGTTTTTATTTTATAAAATCATTTGTTTTCTTACAATGGGAACAGTGGATCATGTCTCTTGATAGAATTATGCTATATTACGCAAGAATGGGACCAAGATAATTCAAAACAATTCTATCGTTAAACTCGAAAATTATCAGTCAGAAAAATTACTGAATAATCATATCATTGAAACTTGGATCAGGAAGGAATTACAAGCCGAGGTTCACATCCACTGACCCATATACAGGCTAATTTAATTGCAGTTTTTACATGGTTTCTGCAATCACCTAAGTGAATGTTGGGATGGTTCTTTCATACAGCACACACATATGTTATGTATACAGGTGGTAATAACACTTAGCATCCCATATTAGAACTGTCAGGTGTGATAAATGTTTCACATACTTAATAGTATATAAGATTTAAATTGATCTTAAAGAGGCCACATGATACATAATTGAACTTGGCTTAGTGAAAACAGTGATGAAACAAGATTCCCATTGGTACATGCCGATAACAAAATACAATATGACCAAACACCACTAAGCAAGGAATACTACTTGCCAGCGGGACGCTGATACAGCTGGCATTCCCATCAGGGGCAGTTTAAATGCACTGAAATGGAATCTCACTGGCATGTTAAATTATCCCTCGCAGCTAAATTATTTGTAACTGATATATCATTGATGAGCACCAAATGTTTCAATCTATTTTTTTAGCAATATTCCCATATTAACATCTTTCTTTAACAAGAAACTCTGTAATGCTGTAGCTCCCAATCTGTATACTAATGGATGGATGAGCACATCATATGTGTGAACAACTACCCTGACCAGCTAGGTCAACTGACCTCATTCGCATCCAATATATCTGGGATTACATTGAAGGGAATATCAAACATCAGGGTAGCCCAACCACCAATCAAATATTTGTAAACTGTCGAGGGAGAGTTGTGGGGATGTTACTCAACCAGTATCTCCAAATAAATTCCACTACAGTATATATTCTTAGGGCTGATATCGTTTTGGGTATTGAAAGCCTAAATAAAATTTACTGCTCAGGGAATAAAATACTAATGTCGTAGTTATTTGTTCCTGCAAATAATACAAGTGTATCTAGACTCTCACAAGTCATTTAAAGTAATTAGTTCGAAGTCTGTACCCAAAATAATCTGTACCACAGCAAATATTGTGTCCTACTTGGAAACTGGTTTCCTTTTCAAAAGTGTATCAAGAAATAAGCGCAAAATTATTATTCCTCTGTAATCAGTTAACTATGCTTTAATTGTTAAATATATGTGAATTGAAAATTATGATAACTGTCATTAAAGTCTTAAAGCTTGAATCAAAGTATAATTGAATATTTGATTTAATATAATTGCATTAGAATGCACGCTCTGGTGCAATTTCCATACACTTCCATTTTCCCCCCTCTCCTGCACCCACAAACAAATTCCAACTTTAAATTCTTTCAATATTTTTGGTAAATTATTCATCATTTCTCTTTGTAACTTATTCCAATCCCTGACCCCCTATATCACTCCTAGTCTAAGCATCCTTAATTTGGTAATCTACAGTTGTTCAAAATCATGATAAATCATTTATATATCTCTAAACACTGTGCTGCTTTCTTGCAACCAATAATACAATTCTGTATACATCACTTCTATACGATGTGGTAATCCAATTTTAAAGAATTTGTTCGGCCGGAAAATGCTAATTATCAAGACATATTGTAGCAAAATCAAGCTATGTTAAACTTTTGGCACTGAAGAAGCTGTCTTTGTAATGTTCTCAGAAGGTAGTTCATATAAGGCCAAATTGGTACTAATGAGCTTTCAATATATAACTTCACAACTAGACAGATGACTGCATATACACATATTCTACTTATGTCACTTACAGGATTGCCTAATAACATGTCAGCAGATTAAATTTATGATAATGAACCAGACGTAAGATTAGTTTTTGTGTAAGATTACTTCTCACAGGAAATCATGTTTTTATAGAAAAATACAAGTGATTGGTCCAAATGACTGTACCAAAGCTGTAAAATATGAAAGTTCCATCTTACCTTTTTTGTGAAGTTCTACTGGAATATTTATGAAGATGGAATTTGTCCATACACTCAAATACTTCAGAGCAATATCTACAAATGTAAGAGGGAGTAGAAACAGCAGAGGTGTGATTGAACACGTGTATTATTAGAGAAGACCGAGATACAGCAGTCTGTGGACAGAATACAAATGCTTGTTCGATTAATGATGTATTTTTCTTGGTGTGGTGGCCACACAAATTTGTCTGATTTATACTTACCTGACTACATTGTTGACAAATATATGATGGCATAGTGATAAATATTACATGACTAAAAACATGTCTAACTAGGAATTCCTTTGAGAGCCAACTTTCAAGACACACAGCACATGTATAATGTGATCCAGTGACCTAAAGATAGAAGCAGAGCAAATAATTTCAATTAGCCACCACTGCAAGTATATAAATTCAATATCATTATTATTCAACCATAAAATGAAAGAACTTATGTATTTATTACTTTCAACACCAAAAAATATATTGTTAGAAACACTACACCAAAACACACGTGGAGGCAATTAAAACATAAAATTTAATTTATTGTAAATGAAATATGATTCACTGAAACTCCAAAATCATTGAACTATGGAGTAATAAAACTTGTTTACACACTATAATATCCTAATTCACAATTTAGGTTCCAAAAAGGATCATCCACAGCAATCGCTATAAATTCATTTTAAATAACACATTTGAGGTTCTGAATAATAAAATGAGCCCTGTAGGAATATTTTGTGATCTTACAAAATCATTTGACTGTGTAAATTGCTTATCAAAAAATGGAATACTACGGTATTTATGGAACCGCGGTTGGTTTAAATCACACATGAAAAATCAAATGCAAAAAGTTTCCATTTTTTACTCTAAAATCAGTAACAATGCTTCATCAGACTGGGAGAAAATAAAACATGGAATTCCTCAAGGCTCTGTGCTAGGACCCCTCCTCTTTTTGTTATACACCAATGACCTTCCTGGAAACTTATCTGACAAAGCTAAGAATGTTTTATTTGCAGATTACACTAACCTCACTGTAAAAAAAAAAAAAAAACACCAAACAGTAATCTAGAATTTAATGTAAATGAAGAACTTAGTGAAGTAACAAATTGGTTTATGGAAAATTAATTTAAAAAAAAACAAAACATTATATTAGGTTTAAAAAAAAACCTTATGAACAGGCAGATGTACATACAAACTATAAAAATAATACAGTCTTAGAAACAAGAAGTATAAAATTCCTTGGTATTGAAATAGATGAGAAACTCTGTTGGCATGAACATATCACTTCACTACAGAAGAAGTTAAGTAGTGCCACCTTTGCAATACAACACTTTCTCCAACAGCAGATCTAGAAATAACAAAACGGTGTACTCTATATATTTTCATTCAGTCATATCATATGGCATAATTTTTTGGGGAAACTTTCCAAAAGTAAAATAGTTTTCACAGCAGAGAATGGAGCTATTAGGGGTAAAACCAAGAACTTCTTGCAAACAACTCTTTAAAAAATTCAATATTCTTACAATGACTTCTCAGTATATATATTCTATCATGTGCTTTGTCATAGATCATTTTAACATGTTTACTTCTAATTTACAGGTACACTATTTCAATACAATTAACAGAAACAATTTGCACAAAACACAAACATAACTGCCATTAGTACAAAAATGAGTTAATTATTCTGGGATACATCGGTTGAATAAACTTCCTAAGAGTATAAAACAGTTTGCACATAATAAAGATATATTTAGAGAAAAACTGAGAGATTATCTGATTGGCAACTCCTTCTACTCTATTCAAGAATTTGAACAAAATAATTAATTGTATTCAATATGACCTTTCGCACAACTCATTTGCAAAAATTAATGTTTATTTTTATTCTCTTTATTTGTCTTTGTAACATATAATTATTTTCACTATGATTGTGACTCATATGTATGTGTATTAATGGTAACATGTTTCACATCCCAGAGGTCCATCCTCAGCAGGGATCCATGGGACAAGATTGATAAATAAATAAATTGACTGCATTTTTGTGGCTTTCCTTGAGCAGCTTCATTGCTGTTACTTTGATCTGAAAACTGTCATCAGTTAAAATGTCACATAAGTTTGTGCTACCAGCACTGTTTATCTAGGATGTAACAAATGAGAAATGGAATACTTCAATACAGTGGATAAAGCACATGAGAAGATGTTCACCACACTAGTCAATATCAATGACAAGTCGGATCAATTATACACTTTAGGGGTTATGGAATAGTCAGCAGTTGTGATCACGTATATAATGGACAGACAGGATTTACTATAATGGAAAAGTGGAATGAAAATATACATCTTGAAGTCTACAAATCAGCTGTAGTACATTGTACAGCAGAGTATGCACACACAGTTTTATTATAAAAACAAAACCAGCAACCGAACTGAGAAAAGCAGATGAAGGAAGCATGAAGCATTTTAACTATAAAATAAGACACAATAATCTGAATGGTGATACTAAATTTCAATTTGGTCATACACAGTCACTAGTACACAGAAAAACATGGGACAAATGTCGCCACTTGCCTACATTTACTGCTCATAGAAAACACCATGACGACACCACTAATGGTTAGCACATACTTGGCAACTATTTGCATGTGACTGCAACTCGAATTTAAACAGTTCTCTGATGAAGGCCACAGGAAAAATATCTGAAATAACAGGTTCCAATGTATGGACACAGCAAACAATACAATATTTTAATCAAGTATTACATGATTATAATATATTACATCCAATTATACAAGTAATCTTATTTTTTCAACTGTCAATATAATGATAAGATAAATGTTTTCAATATTACTGCAAATCTCTTTACAGACGTTAGAAGGTTTGGGAAATATAATAACACAATTATATAAATCATTTTATATCCAGTATCAGTCACGGGGATAAAATTTTATTTGCGGATGACAGTAACATCATCATCAGTGATCCCTCAGTCAATGAACTCCAGGCTAAAGGAAACGCAGCTCTTATAGGAGTCTTAAACTGGTCCCAAAATAATAAATTGACCCTCAATATAAATAAGACAAGCAGCATCAAATTCAGTTCACTTAGCAGTGTTCAACAGATAGACTTAAAACTGAACAATGAACACATTGTGTGTGTTGCAAATACAAAGTTTCACAAATTAAAGTGGAATGAACATGTACAAATTTTGGGAAAGAAAATATCCACAACCTGTTTTGCACTTAGAATTCTAGCTCCTGTATGCAATGATGATTGCCTCAAAATAATATACTTTGCAAACATTCATTCTATAACATCCTATGGAATCATTTTTTGGGCTTCAAGCAAACAAAATGTAAACACTGTTTTCAAATTACAAAAATGGTCTGTCAGGATAATAGCAAAAACTTCAAGGAGAACCCATTGTAAGGACATATTTAGAAAATTAGGCATCCTGACTGTTCCATCCTGTAATATCTTCAATTCTATAATGTATATAAAAAATAACTTACAAGACTTCACCATAAACAGTTCCGTCCATACATATTCCACAAGGTCAAAAAATGATCTACACATAGAGAGGAAATTAAAAAGTAAAACTCTAAATAGTTTTTTCCACAAGGGAGTGAAATTGTATAACAAACTGCCAGTAGAAATTAAGGGAGAAAAAAAACCCAGATCTTTTTAAGAAAAGGCTAAAAATGTATCTAGTAGAAAATGCTTATTACTCCATAGAAGACTATTTAAAGTAGTCAAATTATATAAAACAGCTGTGTCTATTAAACTAGTAGTTACAGATAAATTGTACAAATCTTATGTATATTTCTATATGCCTTACATTTGTAGTATAAAAATTTAAAATGACGAAACCAATATACATGAAAATGTATCATATGGTGAATAAATGAAATGAAAAAAAAAAAAATGAAAAACATTCCAAATAAAATGAAAGTTTAAATGTCATTTAACACAGGGCATCACTAAACACCATTTATTTCAATCTTTGCTAAACAACACCAATGTTACAGTGTAGAAGTAAAAAAAAAAAAAAAAAAAAAAATGTATCCTGTGATTGTACAGGGCATAATATACAGGTCTCCAATGTTTTTTGAACGATATACGATATACCAGTATCAAAATACAAGATGTCATTATATCTGCTTATACACGAGACAAGCATTAAGCTAACTGTACATGAAGGTGTAAGAAGCTGAGAAACATATCAACACAAACACGCATTATGTTCTTGCACAGCAAACTTTTTGAAATTATCAGTAGGTGTGAAAGCAGAATCGTCATATTTGATGTGCATCAGCAGTCTGCAACACACGCCCTGTAAGCCTCCCTAAAAACATAAAGATTACAAACATACCTCTTCTTTAAGGTGCATCATAGCATTTAAGGTCTCCATCGCTCTACCCTCTGTCGTCTTAAAACCAAAAGTACATCAACAGCTGGTGGTTAACGGTTCTATCACAAAGATTCTACATGTTAGGGAGAAAACATTCCAGTCACAAGTACCATTATTATTATTATGAGTACGAATATCAATTCGAATATTCATTGTCTTTTTGTTGGCATTTGATCATTCTACCAGCCTATATAATTAATTAATACTATTCTAAGTTTTTTTTATTTTTAATAAAAAATAACCTAGTGCCTACCCTGTTGGGCAAGACACATTCGACAGGTGGTAGGAAAAGGTTTAAAAATCCCTTACTTGGAGATAGAGATGAGGGGACGTACCAGAGATGTAAGGGAATTAGATTACAAAACTTTGGTCAGACCATTGCTTAAATATACAGAACTTTTTGCGAACTCTATTTCAGGCATAAGGGTATGGGAGATTTTCTGTCATATGTACGGGGCTTATTTATTCAGTTATTTGTCGTATTGCGAAGCAACTAAAACAATATATATAAATACAGTATATACAATGACAAGAACGTTGGTAGCGTTCACAAGTTGATATCCAGTTCTTCCAGTCATTCTATTAAGGAACTTGTAGCTACAAAAACATTTTCAAATGGTCCATCATACTTGTGTAGAGGGCATTCCCTGATAATATGCTCCACACTCTTGGAAGAAGCACCCCAGTCACATGCAGGATAATACTGAAGACCCCACTTATACAATATCGCGTTGCATTTCACATTGCCTGTTCTTAGGCGATTTAGTTTGACCCACTGATCTCTATTTAGGTGGAAACCGTGAAGTGCAGTTGTGGGATCTTTAATATCTGGATGTTTTACAGATGAGGAGTTCCAGCTTTGTCGCCACTTTTCCTTGACATCAAAGTCAAACAGGTCTTGGGTATCTGGATTTAGGAGATCCTGTGGATGATCAGGATGGTGTAGTTTTATACACTCACGTGCCGTTGCTTCTTGGCGTCTTATCTCTGGAGGTGGTATCTTGCTGATGATATACAACCAGGGGACTGGGGTGGATGTTAGCGTGCCAGTTATTACTCTCATACACTCATTCAGATGGACGTCGATTTTTCTAGTGTGAGCACTACGTTGCCATACTAGCACAGTACTCAGCGACAGGGTAAACCATGGTGAGGGCAGTTGTTTGTAGTGAGTCCGCATCAGCTCCCCACGAAGTAACAACTAGCTTATTCATTATGTTGTTTCGTGTTTTAAGTTTCTGACTTGTGTGTTGGAGGTGTTTTTTGAATGATACCAAGATACTTAGGATAGAAATTATGTTTCACCCTCTGGTGGCAGAAGTTCACTTTGAGCTGCTGATGTGCTATTCTATTGCTCAAGTGGAATGCGCATACTTCTGTTTTCATTGGGTTCGGGCAAAGTCTCCACTTCCTATAATATGCATTGAAAGTTTCTAAGTCGTTAGAGAGAATACTCTCACTTTCCTTTAATGTGGCAGTTTTGACGGCGATGGCTAAGTCGTCAGCGAAGCAGAATTTATTGCTGGTTGTTTCTGGCATGTCACTGGTGTACAAGTTGAAGAGCAATTGAGCTAGTATTGACCCTTGAGGTAATACATTTTTTATTGTAAATGACTTACTTGTCTTATGCCCAAAGGTGAGTTTAAAATATCGATTTGTCAGCATATTCTTCAGGAGTGATGTTAGTTTCCTGCAGGGCACATGTTATTTGAGTTTAAGTAGCTGTCCATCCAGACAAACTGTATCATATGTCGCTGTTAGATCGACAAAGGCTACAGATATCTTCAACTTCTTCTGAAATCCAGCCTCAATACATGATGTCAGTGCTAATACTTGCTCACAACAGCTCCGTTTTAGTCTGAAACCTGCCTGGTATGTTGGTGTTATAATATTTATTATTCCTTGTATGCAGTTAAGGACGAGGCGTTCTAGAAGCTTATAGCAAACACTTAGTAGAGCAATAGGTCGACAGCTTTAAGCATCATTTGCTGGTTTGCCTGATTTGAGGATCATCAAGGTGTGAGCCATCTTGAATTCTGGGGGGGGTGATCCCAGTGTCCAGGATATCGCTGAAGAAGTTCTTGAGCCAAGTTCTTCCCTGCTTGCCGAGATATCTTATGAATTCTGGGAAAATGCCATCTAATCCTGCAGCCTTCCTCATTTTTAGCATTTTTGGTGGCTTTCTCTACTTCTTCATGACTAAATGGATTAGAAAGGGTAGGATTATTTCTAAGGTTGTTATCCATATCAATCATCTCTCTCTCCATCTGCTTCTTCATGGCAAGATCTATTGGGACTTGGTCAGCTCTTGTTTTGATGTGCAATGCCATTTCAGCAGATGTAATTCCAGGCTCCTCTTTGCATGCGTTTGAGGTGGTATCCAGATTTCTAAGGAGAGTCCATGCATTTCTACTGGAGTGAGTAAAGCTCATTTGAGAAGTTATCTATTTCCATTTCTGTTTCCTCCATTCATTCAGTTTTTCTACTATTCTTTTTCCTGTTTCAGGGTTACCAGTCTTTTGATAATTTTCATATAAAGTTTGCGTATATTTATCCCAGCATGGAATTTATTGTTTCCTGTACCCTCTGGAGATGTTTCATCTAGCTGCAGCAATAACAATACCTACAAATCTCTTGTATTTTTTCACTTTTAGGGGTATCCATCGCAGGTTGTTATCGACTGTACCTTGGACCTAAAATGGTCCCAGTTTGCCCTCTTTAAATTCTATCTTGGTTTATGAATCGATCTGATGACAGGTATTGTGATTAGTGTGGGTCTGTGTTGGCTTCTCGGAAAATTCTGAAGGACTTTCCTTGTGTGGTCTAAAGGTTTTCTTTCTTCTGTGGAAAAAAGACCAGATCAGGATTGGTGTCAGATTGCCATCTAGCAGAATGGAATGTTTTATTTTCTTTAGCGTCATAGCTGAGATACAGTTCTTGACTTTCGGACCGAGCGTGATGATGCAACGATTAGCGCTCTTGCTTCGCATTCGGGAGGACGGCGGTTCGAATCCCCGTTCGGGCATCTAGATTTGGGTTTTCCATGGTTTCCCAAAACCCTCCAGGCAAATGCCGGGATGCTTCTTTCAAAAGGCCATGGCCGAATTCCTTCCCATTCCTTGCCTCCCCCCCCCCATCCTTTCCCGTCTCTAAAGACCTCGCTGTTAAGAGACGTTAAACAGTTAAAAAAAAAATTGTTTTTCGGACCACATAGTAAGTTTCACTCCGTTTTCATCAGAATTTGGGTAACCCCAGGATATATGTTGGCTGTTAAAGTCTTCTATATATATACAAGGTTTCGGTAGTGAGGGCAGTGATGGAGTTGGCCAGTTGGAAAGAGGTGGTTTGTAAACTGATACAACAGTTAAATTGTTGAGTTTGGCAGTAATTATTTCCTCTTCATTGACTTTTTGACACCTCACTTCCCAGATGTTTCAAATGTTACTTTTGGCATACATGGCTGATCCGTATATAGGAGAGGGAATTCTCGATATCATTCTGTATCCTGCAATCCTGCCCCTGTTTTCCAAATCTCTTTCAGTCATGTGGGTCTCTTGAACAGCTAAGATGTCGATTTTGAGGTCAGTAGCTAGTTTACTAAGGTATTCACATTTAGCAATTGTTAATCCTTCTACATTTATTTGAAAAATCTGAGTGCTGGGTCGAAACTTTCTGGTCAGTTGGCTCAGACAAGGGCCGTTGTTCAATTTCATCTTCAGATGTTGCTTTGTGTGACCGTGAGAGATACGGGATCTAGTTTGGTCGCCTATTGTGTAGATTATCAGTCATCCTGCATCAGCAGTCCGTTGTCCACGAGGAGGTTATGCACTGCAATAATTTACCAGAAGAAAATTGCTGAAAAAATTTAATTTTGAAATTGGTGGAGGGCAACATGAAAAGAGAACAAATTTGTATGAAGGGAAATTGCATTAAATTTTCGTATAATTTTCATAGCACCTGCTTCAACCATTTACGGACTTTATTTGAAAAATTCCCTCATCGTTTCAGATAAATTGTGCAGCATCTCCTTCATTCTTTTACTTCATTTCCTCCTAACGAAACGTTTTTCGATCCAATATACATGAAATCAGGATATAAATTGAGGTCATGCCCCACACATGATACTTCAATGGTATCTGCCAACTGTCCTCGGTGACTCATAATACCCAACATGTAAATTATTCATTTGACTCTTTTTTGCAATGAATGCAACCCAATCATATCAGTTACCTACTTATGGTGATGAACAATAATTTCCCAAAACTCGTTTGTAAGAATAAGTGCAATGGGACATTTTACGATTTTTACTATTATTATTATCATAAACCAATTCACAAAAGATAACAAAGCAAATATTTAACAATATTATCAGATAATAGGATCAGAGGATTCAAAGCTAAATAAATGATCTCCAACATATACTGGGTGATAATGTATAAATGGTGCTCTTTGCATATGATAGTAGTAGTGTATATCATTGAAACACCCACAAGTACAAAACCTTGAAAACACATTAAATGATGATTCTTAAGGCTCTTTGTACATGAATTATAGCTTTACGGGCTATGCCGCGTCGTTTATTGGATAATTTATCAAAGTTTTCGGCTGTTATACTGCAGCCTTCATCAGAAATACTGTTTATATTTACGTTCACACAGCAACCGTCGCCAAGCATCGCAGAGGAAAAGGCCGTTAACTTCGTTGGTGTTGCTGGAATTCCTAAAGTTTCTGCTGCCTCTTTCACACGTCGAGGCCACCACTGGTCTTCTCTCCACAGCAGCCGTGTGTCTTGAAATTTTATTTCATGCCCGGCGTTAATAGCATGGCGAACGACGGCAGATTCGTCGCTGTTGTTATATTTGTAGTGGCGGATATGTTCTTTAAGTCTCTCTGCCACTGTGCCACATCTGCAGAGGATTTCGTAAACACCCGTAAGCTGGTGTGGGTGTAATTTGTCTTTTCCTTTGGATATTGACTGGCCGAGTTTGAAGTGAGCTTTGTATATGATTCGCACCTCCACTCGCTTAAACAGTTTCCTAATCCACTCAGTGATGCCACCTATGTATGGAAGACAAGCGAATTTTCTTGGCACATTGGACTCATGAGAGAAGTTGACGTCTTCGATGGTTTTTTTAGGTCTGAAAACCCTTCTGATTTCTGATTCACTATAGGCGTTTGCTCGGAAAATGTTTGTAAGAGTCTCCATTTCTTCCCTCAGACTTTCCGAGTCACATACTGTTTTCGCTCTTAAATTCAGTGATGATAATACGCCTCCCTTTTTGTCGGGTGATGGTGCTATATGGCGTGCAGATATCTATTGTTGTGGGTCGCCTTGCGGTACACAGTATGACCCAAACGTCCATCACCTCGCTTTTGAACCAGGACATTGAGGAATGGCAGTTGTCCATATTCTTCCACTTCTGTTGTGAAGTGGATTCTTGGATGGGCACTATTCAAGTGGTGTAGGAATTCCTGCAAATTCTCCTTCCCGTGAGGCCAGATGACATAGGTATCATCAAAACTCACCATGATGTCAGTTTTTTCCAGCGTCAGATCATCAATTATTTGGATAAAATGAGCTGAGTTCTTTACAACTGATCTTATATTTCCGGTAAGATGTTTGAGTTTTCTGGCAACATACCGCGCAAATGGATGTGAAGGTGAGTTGACCGCGCTCACAGTCGGACGTAAGGGAACCTCTCTTTTGTGCACTTTGGGCAATCCATAGGACCTGGGCATCGTGCAATTGCCTCTTTTTACATTTGTCTTGTCCTTCTGCTCAATCGCTTTTTATGTGTAGCTCTGTCTTAATCTTCTGCAGTGGGTTCCTGCTTAACTTTGCATAAGTGTTCTCTGCCAACAACTTCTTAATTTTAGTATGGTAGTCCTGCGCTTTCATTACTGCGGTCGCACACCCCTTGTCAGCTGGGAGAAACACAATATCATCACGCGGCCATAATACCCGCATGGCCGATCTTTCTTCCCTAGACAGATTACTGCGTGGCAGTTTTGCGTGGGAAAGAATGCGAGTTCTCTCTTGACGGATGTTAATTGCCTGATCAGTTTCTAATCCCACAATGGCACTCTCAACGCCTGCTACGCGTTGCAGGTGCTGAATAATACTAGAGAGGCACAGATTTGTAAATTTAAAAAATTCATAGCAGAACAACAACAACAATGTACTCACATTCCGAAACTTGCTAATACAGTGGCGAATCTCACGCATGAAGAACTAAATAAAACAACTATATCTTTGCTAACGAAAGGTCTTAATTTTGTCCCTGTTCCCACACATCTGCCAACTTTAGATATCATAGAACGCTAGAAAAAAAAAAAATGGTCATAAAACTACATATATGATAGTTTTCATAAACGCGAACGATGTCATGGGGAATTGCTAGTAAAATTAAAGTAGGTCTTTCGATCGATCGTATTATTTTTCAATAATTATTCTTCATCCAGATTTCTTCCACGTAGATTTCTTAATCTTAAATCGTTTTTTTTTTTTAATTTAACTAAAAACCCTTTTATCTTTATAGGCATCAGTTCTACCAGCCAATACCTTCAACTACATGTATCGATCTATTCTACGAGCAGAAGTACAACTAATTCGTTATTGGATTTTGTCAAGTGTTTAAAATTTGTTTATCAAATTAATAACGATCTATGTGTGAAATTGCTGAGATATCTTGGAATCCTAGTAAAACACACATTTTTTACAAGCCTTAATGAAACTTTCAATCTGAATGGCTTACAACTTACATTTGGTTGGTCTACTCAGTTGTATCAAAAGAACTTGTAGGTGGGTGCAGGATATGGGGAAGATGGGTGTGTAGGGAAATTGCCACCGGAGCCTGTGCTCCATCGCAATTAAATTAAATTATATTAAATTAACTTTTACGTCGAATATGTGTTTTGTTTCGGGCTCCAGTGCAGCGCTGTCTACAAGAACAGTAAACCACTTCTCCTTGCCTTAAATATCAAGTTTCATGAAGCTGCACAGTTTCGCGCGACAAGTAAGTGTCATTGTGACGCGATGCCCTCTTCAAAACTTATTTTGAAAAGATCATGGATAGAAGAGGACAGAGTGATCACGAATTTTTGAATACGGCATGTCACAAGGCAATTGCAGTAAATCGTGTGAAACTTGGATCAGTTGTATCAACAATTTTATTTTGCGGACAGTATGATCTTCCTCTTCGCGGGAAAGTCGACGAGGGTTCTGTTTTCACAGATGTGCTACATTTTCGAAATGACTATGGGGACGAAATTTAAAAAAAAAAAAAAAATCACTTGTAGTCGGAAGTAATAAACGCCTTGTACATATCACATCAGATTCAAAATGAAGTGATAATTTTTTTTTGTGATGTTCTGAAACGCAAAGTAATGCTTCGGCTTTTTCGATGTTAGCTCATTTGATTTGTGTGATTAGAACCCACATTCTGCAGCCCCAAGGGTTCTGTTTACCTACCAGACTCGACTAGCAGTCTGGAGATGGGATGGCCAGAAGGTAATACCGTACATCATTCCAAGCTTAAATAAATGGCAGTGCTTTAATTTGTTTTTAATAGTTTCAGGCAATAAAATAAATTATTGTGGGAGGTGCAGATCAGTTCACGTCAAACAGTCAAAGATTTTAAAGTTAATAATATCCAACAATACATCTAGGAGGTTCGTGAACTGTGCATTAGCTACATCACGATTAAAAACATAAAAACAAAATTTATACATTTCTGACAACTTCTTTACTTTTTCTGCGTTACGGAGTTTGTGCGTCAGGACAACTTACATTTCAAAATATTCATTTATTCCTTCATTTAAGCAAAAAATTACAATGCTTGAGAATCTCTCAGGCATGCGGCCGGATCAATTGATCGTGGATGAACGAATTTTCGACGGCGTAATATAGCGTCATCTTCAGTTTGCGTCAGCTCGCCGGCGTTAGGAGCGCAGTCCAGGACGTGACTTCTGAGCCGGTCCTGCCGTACAGCAGAGTAGCCATTCGCTGACAACTTTATGGCAGAGTAATGCGGAGTTTGTTGTCTTTCGACATTTACTCCAATGTCAGTAGGATGTGGTATTTCTTCTCAGGTGATGTGTCTTGTCAGGTGGCTTGTTGATTTTATTCAGGAGCAGTTTAGCTGCAGCGCTCGTGGTTGTACACGTGACGAGCTGCGCAAGCAGCTCAACGATCTTTAGTAGTTGCGAGCCCCTTTGGTTGTCATCCGCGCCGTGTGCACAGATTCTGTGGCAACTGACGGGTGAACAGTCAGGTGGGAGTCGCGTCTGGCAGGTCCTATCTCGTGGTTTGTCGGGGTTTCTGGCCCTGTTGTTACCACTGATCATTGCAGCGGGACTGGTGGTCTGACGAGACTTTGCGTTTGAGTTCTTCGGTGGGCTCTTTGTAGTAGAGGTATCCCCCTGCTGCTGACACAACCTCTTCTTTTGCTGCAGTTTTCTGCGGCTTGGACACGCGCGGTGGCACGCCGCGTGTGGTCCACCGCATTTTCAGTAGACCGGGTCGTCTCTTAGCCTGGGACACGCCGAAGGTGGATGCTGCCCTCCACAGCGAACGCACCTCTGCCTCGTTATGCACTGCTTGGCATAATGGTTGATGCCCTGGCAATTAAAGCACTGGGACATTTCGGGCGTCCGCAGCTTCCTGTCAGGTGTCGTGGTCTGGCTGGAAGTGGACTTTGTTCCCTCGGTTACTAGAGCCTCGGGAGGCTGAAATAAGTATGGGGTAATTAGTTGGAAGAGTATGTCCTCCTCACGCAGCATCGTGAGGATAGCCTTCCAATCTTGCATGCAGTTGGCATAGACACACGTTACCCCCGTTAGCGGTTGTGCGAACAGCTGCTGAATCGCACAGCGCTGCAGGCGGCCGAGTAATGTGACAGTGCTACAGTCTCTGTAGAGAATACAGATGCCTTTGGTGGGCCCCTCCTCCATGGGAGGGTCCGAGGTGTCCATCTTGTTGCATTTCTCTTCCGTCGCTACTGGTGGTTCTGCATGGTCGGCAGTCGTCTGTGCTCGCTTCTTGCTTCGTCCCATTGCGAAGATGGCTCATTATGAGGCACGGCAACGAGCGGGTACCAAGGTGTCCTCTCTGGCTGCTAACAGCCGACTATGGCCGGTCCTGCGGTGTTGGTATTTAATCCCTTCGACCCATCCCCTCCACTCCACCGCGGTTCTCCGATAGCGGTGGTGCGGGTGGTACGCTCCAATGCATCGAGCAGTGTCCTTCAGTCTGTACGCCACCTCCGACACGCACTCTGCCTTGGCTCTGGTGTTTGCGGAGCCACTTCAGTGCTGGGTTCCAAGCTTGGCTTAGTTGGAACTCGTTATCTTTGTTTATGAGGTTACTCCGTAGCCAGATCTCAATGGCTTCCTTATACACAGTGCATTGAATATAAACATCACACCGACCTACAGTAGCCACCAAAATCAACAATTGCGGAACATTGTCTAGAGACGCGGCATACTGTTAAATCTGACGCCGAAGTTCTGAGAAACACATCTCACTTTTGGGACTGTGCCGTTATCGAAGGAAATCTTCGTCAATTCGGTGTTGTGAAAGTCAAACTTCCTACTTCATTGTTCCCTCTGCAGTAGTTTCTGGAATTAGTTTCCATTCTTCCACTAGTTATAATTGTGTTCTCTTCTTTTGATTTCCGTGTCCTTTGATTTCGCTCGGCATTTCTCCTTTCTATAAACTGCTAGGAGGCTAGATCAGCTGTATCGTCCAGGAAATGCTATAAATTTTCGTAGCGTAGTATGCCAAATAATCTTGTCCCTTACAGCTAAGCTTGTTGGCGAGCTCTCAGATTGGCTGTTATTCCCATACCACGCGCTCCGATGTACTCTTTTCACCACATTCGCACCTTCTTGAGTCCACAATATTCCGATTTCGATGGAAGCTGTTGTATGGCCCATGCATCAGACCGGGAGAGGGTTGAAGGTATTTTAGCTTCAACCTCTCCTCTACGAATGTTCTCCTACCTCTTTCGCTGTTGTTCCATTCTTGTTGCTATTCAGCCAATAGGAGCTTTCGAATGTGCATCTCTGATGTTGCTTCGCTGCCTATTTTTTTTTTATTTATCAATCATGTTTCCTGGATCCCTGCTGAAGAAGGACCTCTCGGATGTGAAACATGTCATGGTTAATACACATATATACAATATGAGTCACAATCATAGTAAAAACAATTTTACTTTCCAAAGACAAATAAAGTGAATAACAATAAACATTAATTTTCACAACTGAATTTTGAAAAAGTCGAATTGAATACAATTAATTAATTTGTACAAATTCTTGAATGAAGTATAAGAAGTTGCCAATATAATTCTCAGTTTTTCTTTAAATATATCTTATTATCTGCAAACCGTTTTATACTTTTGGGAAGTTTATTAAACAGATGTATATCAGAATAATTAACTCCTCTTTGTACTAATTACAGAGCTGTTTGTGTTTTGTGCAAGTTATTTCTTGTATTGAAATTTTGTACCTGTGAATTGGCATTTTACAAATATTGATTTTTTAAAAAAGTTGTCAGCAAGAAGTTCTTGATTCCTCAGACTTCCACGGCCATCTTTGTTCATAATTAATTGACTTTCGGGTTATACCGCGGTTTTTATTTCATTACCTGAGCTTCTATGGATTGCCCAAAGTGCACAAAAAAGAGGTTCCCTTACGTCCGATTGTTAGCGCGTTCAACTCGCCTACTCATCCACTTGCGCGGTATGTTGCCAGTAAACTGAAACATCTCACGGAAGATATCAGTTCAGCTGTAAAGAACTCAGCTCACTTTATACAAATTATTCATGATCTGACGCTAGAGAAGACTTAAGTCATGGTGAGTTTCGATGTCGTCTCATTATTCACTAATTTGCCGGTAGACGAAGCCATTGCTGTAATACGTGCTAAACTTCTTGCACAAGGAAAGTCCACTGAGTGGGCTTAAGTCAACTGTGTTCCAGTACAGTGGTCAACTTTATGCTCAAGCTGAAGGTGCGGCAATGGGCTCGCAACTTTCACCTGTAGCCGCCAACATATTTATGGAATCATTCGAGATGAAGGTGCTTAACAATGCACTCCTAAAACCTAAAAAGTGGATCCGTTACGTTAATGACACCTTTGTCATCTGGCCTCACGGTAAGGAGAGTTTGCAAGAGTTCTTAAACCACCTGAATAGTGCCCACCCAAGAATTCAGTTCACTATGGTTGTGGAAGAAAATGGACAACTGCCATTTCTCGATGTCCTTGTTCACAAGCGAGGCGATGGACGTTTGGGTCATACTGTGTATCGCAAGGCGACCCACACTAATAGGTATCTGCACGCCATGTCGCACCATCATCCGGCAACGAAGAGAGGCGTATTAACATCACTCAACTTAAGAGATAAGACAGTATGTGACTCGGAAAGTCTGAATGAAGAAATGGAGACACTTACAAAATATTCCGAGCCAACGGTTATAGTGAATCTGACATCAGGCGGGTTTTAAGAACCTAAAAAACCTATGGGAGACGTCAACTTATCCCATGATATAATGTGCCAACAAAATTCGCCTGTCTCCCATACATACAGGGTATCACAGACCGGATTGAGAAACTGTTAATCGGGTGGAGGTGCGAATAGTATATAAGGCTAACTGCAAACTTGGTCAGTCACTGACAAAGGTAAAAGACAAATTTACACCCACACCAGCTTTATGGGTGTTTACGAAATCCCCTTGCAGTTGTGGCAGTGTTTATATCGGCGAGACAGGTCGCACTGTGGCGGAGAGACTTAAAGAACATATCCGCCACTACAAATATAACAACAGCGATAAATCCGCCGTAGTCCGCCATGCTGTTAATACCGGGCATGAAATAAAATTTCAAGAAACGAGGCTACTGTGGAGAGAAGACCAGTGGTGGCCCCGACGGTGAAAGAGGCAGCAGAATTTTAAAAATACCAACAACATCAACGAAGATAGCGGCCTTTTACTCTGCGATGCTTGGCGCTCGTTGCTATGTCAACATAAACAGTATCTCTGACGAAGGCTGTAGGATACCAGCCGAAAGTTCAGGTAATGAAATAAACATCGCGGCATCACCCGAAAGTCAATTAATCATGAAGAAGTTCTTGGTTTTACCCTACACAACATTCTAATAGCTCTTTCTGTGCTATGAAAACTTGTTTACTTTGTGATGAGTTTCCCCCAAAAAATATGCTATATGACATCACTGAATGAAAATGTGAGGAGTACACCTGTTTCGTTAATTCTAGATCTGCTGTTAGAGAAAGTGTTCGTATTGCAAAGGTGGCACTACTTAACTTCTTCAGTAATGAAGTGATATGTTCGTGCAACAGAGGTTTTAATCTATTTTAATACCAATAATACACATAATTTCTACTACCACATCTTCTTTCCGTTTTCTGAACGTGTATATGGCAACTCGTTTCCTCAAGACCAGACACAGCAAAGGCAACCCCCTGGTTGTCACTGTTCGGTATACTCCTGTCACCCTTAAAAGTATTCCTTGTTGGTCACGTCCGACTAGCTGGTTTGATTAATATTTTTCTTAAAATACACAATTCCTGAGTAGCCATCTAAAGTGGATAAAATTGTGTCGTCGTATAGTCTTATTGTTTGGATTGTAACCGCGAAATTTCATTGGCCAATATTGACAATTTATTTATGACAGCTACTTTTCATGTTTTCTCTAAGTTGGTTTTGAAGTTTGAACGTTCATCGACTCTAATGCCTAAGTACCTGCACAATGGGTTTCTACAAACTGATTCACTATCGATTCTTATAATGGTTTTTGGAGTCAGCTTGTCCTTAAACATCATAATTGTTGTTTTATGTGGTGCTAAACTCAACCTAACTTTAATGTACCATTGGCTGAGGCAACTAGGTTCTGAATTATTGTTGTTCACAATTTATGCTCTTGTAACTCCTTTTAAGGGTAACAAAAGCTCATCAACAAAAGCAGTTAGACCTAGAAGTTGAGGTATTCTTTGTAATAGGTCAATAACTGGTTTCATACCTACATCCCAGAATATGGAACCGCAAACCGAACCTAGTGGTCATCCTTCAGTTAGGATCTTCATGATGGACGAGTTCTGGCATCTCATTGAAGCTGATCTAACTCTGCAATACTCACCCAAGGTGTAGAAAAATATTCTTCGACAACCACTCTACCCCAGTCGTTCAAACAGGGCAGGACACTATTGACTGTCATATGCCTCCGAGAGATCCACAAAAATGCCCACTATGTACTTTTTTTGTTCTACTTCTAATTATGGCATCCTCTGTCGACTTCCCTGATCTAAATCCATATAGTCTGGGATTCGTTCCCTAATGTTCTCAGTGTTTTTTTTATTATTTTTTATATACGTTATTCTCTTGAACTTTGGCAAGCATATTCAATAAACAAACCGACCGGTAAGATTTGGGTAGAAATGGATTTTTATGGTCTCCTTTCTTTAGAATTACTACATTACTGTTATTCCATATTCTCGGAACTCTACCCTGACATAGGCATTCGTTTAAGAGTCTGCATAGGACGGGGGTTATTTTTATGATTAAATCCTAGAGGGCCTAGGCTGGAATTCCACCCGGACCGTGAGCCTTTCCTTTTTAGAGTTTGTTTATCGCGGTTATTACTTCTCCTGATTAAACATTACTTCCTTTCTCTTCACTACAGCTTGGATGCCACATATTTCTTCGTAATGTTGCTTGTACTTCTCTTTCTTGTACCAGATTGTTTTCCGGTAACAATACTATTAATAACTGCTCGACTGAGTCTCTCCAATTTGTGGTCATTTGTTCATCTCTTCTCTTGACTGTGGAAAATATTTTGGGAAACATGATTTTACTTGCAGTTTTTTTGTAAGGAATACCCTATGGATTGTTCATATGGTTTTCACCTACGATGTCTTCCCAGCTAATTTGTTTTGTCTCTTTCATGGAGTCTTTGAAATCTGACTCTTCTGTCTGTAATACTCGAGTAGGATACTTCTGTTTGCTGCCATTAGGTTTTGTTCATACATTTCTATCGCTGTTTTCATGTTTAGTTTCTGAATTTTTTCTGGAAAAATTATCCTATTGGGATATACTAACTGCTTTAGTTGTATCAACTGTTTCATAGCTCTTCGTATTTCAGATGTCAGTTCACTTGTGGCTTAATCTACCGTAAATAATGGTTTTCTGGCAGATCCGGTGGAGTGAACACATCCATAACTTTTTATGTGCAGCTTTCCTGGTGTTGTATGCTGTCTTAATATTTATATTGGTACAAATTCCATTTGTCTGCGTTCGGCCCAGTTCATAGACAGTCAAACTGTAATCACTTACCGTGTTATCAAGCTGTCTCCTGTTCCAAAGCAGATATCCCTCAAGAATGTTTGTAATTGATTTATCAATATTTCCAGAAAGTAAAGGATTATGTGCTCGGTTTCTAACCCTCAGACGCAATTCACTTATCAGTTACTCTTTTATGTCAGTCTTTTTACTTTGCCGTTTTATATCCCTGTACGGGGAGATCTCGTCACTGTACAGGAAACAAATGCTTACCATTATTAGGCTTCCCCATGTTGCCCTTATCTCAGCACATAACTTTCTTTTTCTTTTGCATGATTTTTTTTCTGACATGGGATATGCATCTGAGGCATTGAATTGTAATCACATTGATCACGTATGTGACCGTCCTGACCACATTGACTACAACTATTTGGCAGGGTTACTCACGTGACTAAGGTCCCAGAATTGTATACAAGTTGGTACCACGGCGTAATCTTTGCAACTGATTGCACTGAATTCCACATAAATTTTGCATTGCTTTAATAATGATTTGCACATATCTGGGCTTATTTCTGTAATGTGATTACCGATGGGATTTTTTGGGGTGCTGTCTTAAATTTATGGCAGAAACCGCTTGCGAACTCCTCATTTGGTAGTTTTACTTCAAAATTTTGTTCGTATACTTTGTCTACTTATTCATTTGTCTCAAACTGTTCGCTAGGTGACATGTCAGGCGAACGGACAAACCGGGAAGCAATGGTAACCAAGGAGGCGAGTTCGTTTGTTATAACCAATGGTGTCCTCAAAAATCGCATTTGGGATATGTCGATTAAGGGGGGACGTATGCGAAACTACAGTATTTGGAAAAGTATTTTATATAATCTAAATTTTTTAAGGTAATCAAACAAATTTGGTACAGTTATTAAGAAATGTTGTGTGCATAGTTACGTAAATTTTCATGTTTATTGACCTATTACATCTTTACTTATTAACAATTGATTTTTTTAAATAATGTTCCTTTTCTCAAAAAACTATCAGAAAAAAATTGACGCATTATTGTTCAGAATTTCATACAGCATTATTACAGATATCTGTGGAATAGAATTTTGATATCTTCTCTTTTTCAATTTTTACGCGTCTCCAAATTTCCCTGAAAAATAATATATCGAATTTAAGGACCTCATTCAACCATAAATGCCTTATTATTTTATTAAATAAAAATTCCTTCCACAGAATTTTTCACTGTAGTACTGACTAGACAACTGCCAAATTTCATTACTCTACCTTCTGTGGTTTGTGAGAAAAGGTACATAAAATTACAAAAATGTAAGTTACGAGAAAACTGAATCAAAGATTCAACAGTGTGTTTATTAGGTCTTACCCATGGAGGAAGGAAATATATGGAGACGACGCAAGAGACCTTCACCACGCATTGAAATGAAGCAGGGCGTGGAGGAGTGGGGGGGCATGGCCGGAGTGGAGGGGGCATGGCCGCTTCCATACAGACACGGGGAATATGTACAAAAACCTCAAGGGGACTCTAGGATAAAGGTGACGCCGATATCTGGTGATGGATTATTATGTAACTCGATATGACAAATAAAAAATGAAGAATAAAATTTTTTGATATTCTGCTTAGTTTTCGAGATATTCTGTCCCAAATGTGAAATGGTTTTGGTTGAAATTCAGAAGAAAAAATTGGTTAAAGTCAAATTTGATGATGGATTCTTATTTAAAAAGACGAGACAAATGAAAAATAAAGAATAAAAATTTTCGATATCTCACCTAGTTCTAGAGATATACTGTATCAAAAGTGAGGTTGAAATGGAGAAGAAAAATTTCGCAAAAGTCAAATTTAATGATCGATTCTTATGTAACACGACGAGATAAATCGAAAATAAAGAATAAAATTTTTCGATATCTTGCTTAGTTTTCGGGATATACTGAGAACATCGCAATGTTTGGAAGCGCAATACCGCTGCTGCCGCCATGCGGGAGAGTTTAGAGCCTGCTTCACCGATTTAACGTCACTTCTCCTCCATATATTTCCTTCCTCCATGGTCTTACCTTCTCTGTGTGTAATTAAAATGCTATAAACCAAAGAATACAAAATCAGCGGCAGAGATGTTATTCCAAAGCCATCGTGATGTAGTATATAGACATTCCCTACTAGTGACTGTAAAAAAAACTGGAAAAAAGCTCCATAAATAGATAATAAATAGTAAGAGATAATAAGAGAAAATTAACAGCAACAAGGGGCGTGGCCCTGTGCATGCTATTAAAAATTATTATTTTTCTCGCACTTAGAAGAGGAATTGGAACGTAGTATTTGGTAGTTGAAATTTCAATTCCATGTAGTAAATGAAGAACCAATAAAAAAAATTTTCACTATTTTCGTCATTTTCGTGTACACAGGTAAACAATGCTTCGTGCCCGATTGCTTGTATCGTCGTAGCGTCTAACACGTATGGGGATATCGGTGTAGGACAAGTTGAAGTGGAACTTGTCAGACAACACTGTATTATGCCACATCCCGCCAGTGACGGCGTTCTCGTGCCCATGTCAGATTGAAGCACTGATGATTTCTTGTCAGTGGAAGCCGACGTAACGGTACTCGTGTCCCCAGTCAAGACCTCAGCAGAAGACATCGGAGCATCAACGC
Source organism: Vandiemenella viatica (assembly GCA_031002005.1). Classification (NCBI taxonomy): domain Eukaryota; kingdom Metazoa; phylum Arthropoda; class Insecta; order Orthoptera; family Morabidae; genus Vandiemenella; species Vandiemenella viatica. The sequence goes on from JARYHS010007075.1 coordinate 6,683,893, forward strand.
TGAAATGTCCACATCAGTAGTAGTTCTCGAACGTCGATCAACTCGGTGGACGAAGCTATTCTGACAGTCACGACCATCTGGACAAATCAGAGGTCATCCGGCGCCAAGGTCACATTATGTAGCCCAGTACACGCTCGTCGTTGAGTACGGTCCTCTTCTATCTACTGCTACCAAACACGCATCACTATCGCAGCAGCGTACCCTGTCTGAGCAGCAGTACATATGTACTATAAACCCGTTTCCTAGAGACGAGACCAATCATTCAGCCACGTTCGAACTCACCAACGTGCTGACATTGCTCCGTTCGACGTCGCCGAGGCTTAGTAGCACTCACTTGCACGTTTCCAATTCCTTTGACGAGTGATCGTGGCGTGACACTGACCTGTCCCCTGCTATGCCTACGTGCACGTCATCCTTCTGCAGTCTTAACCACTTACTACAGTTCCACTGTTCGAGACATTCTCCGATTTCGGTGTGATTCAGACCACTATTTCAGCATGTTACAAGTTTCACAAATACTATTGTAGTGGAGAGTAAATTCTTAGTAGCTTCACCACAAACTGAAACTGTTATTCCATTTTGATACATTTACTGTGAGATATAATTAATTATTTTTGTTATTAGTTTAATTGATTTGGAGCTAATTACCACTTAATACATATATATATATATATCAAGGGCGCATCCTAGCGAGGGGCAGAAGGGGGCTGTAGCCCCCCCCCCCTAGAAGAAAAATTAAGTTGCCTTCAGTACACTTCGACAAGTGAAGAATTGGCTCAGGAGCAATTTGTCAGAGGAAAGATTGACTGGATGATGCCTGATGAGTGTGCATCGAAATTTCGTGAAAGAACACCGTGAGATACAGAGAACAAAGTTATTGAAAAATTTTCTAAGGGTCCTAGACGATTAATGTTTACATAAACTATAACTGAGTTATGATCTTAGTTTACTACATAGTAGGTCTTGGATTAAGTGGTTTGATTACTATATTAATCAATAATAAAAATAGTTTCCTCAATAGGTTTGAGTTTCATTTTGTAAGAATCGTCATGTTTAAGTCTCCCACCCCACTTCCTCGAAACCAATATGAGTTGCCCCCCCCCCCCAGCTCAAAACTTGCACCCCAACTTAAATCTAGCCCCCCCTCTAGTTCTGATCATGGATACGCCCTTGATATATATATACACTTAAATTATCTTTTATAGTTGGAATGTTAAATTCCTCCCACATTTACTTTTTCGATTTAAAAATTTTAATTTTAAATTCCTTAAGCATTTATGGTAAATTATTTATCATATGATTGGTAATTTTTTCCAATCCCCAACACCCTTACCAACAAAAGAAAATTTTCTATCACCAACATATGCCCTGTACATTCCCAACACTCTCTTCACTCTCCTCCTATCCTCCCATGAGTCCCATTCCAGCTCCCTTATCATATCAGTTACTGACTGGGTACTGCGATAATTTGCAGAAACAAAGCTAGTTGCTCTTCTTTGCACACCTTCCTACTCCTGTATTTGATAACCAAAATGTGGGTCCCAATCTACACAAACATATTCAACCAATGGTCTGACCAAAATTTTATAACCCAACTCCCTAACTTCTCTGTTACATCCTCTCTGACCCCACCCTATAATCATAAACAACCTTTAGTTTTTTTATCTGTGTATCTAATAAGCTGACTCTTCTTGGCATTTATCTTCATTCCATCCTGATCCACCCATTTAGCTATTCTATCCAGGTCACCCTGCAGCTGTTCACAGTCTTCACCTGTTTTGATTTTATTGAATACCATTATATCATCTGCAAAATAGCTAGATTCTGACCATAACTCATGAGCACAGTCAATCACTGAATAATTAACAGCAGTGGTCCCAATACACTACCCTGTGGCACTCCCATATTTACTTCCACCTCTTTTGATAAAGTATTTCTTACTCTAATACTTTGCTTTCTGGCTTTAAAAATTCCACTACCTAGCAAATAAATTTTTCTTTCAAACCAATATATTTCGGTTAATATAAAACCATTTTATGATTCACTCTGTCAAATGCCTCAGTAAGATTTAGTGCCACACTATCAACTTGGCCTGTAAACCAGTTTCTTTGTTCACAGACATTTCTGACATAGTTGCACATCAATCTCTCTATCATTTTGCCTATCACTGATTTCAAACTAATTGGTCTGTAATTGTCAACCCTATTTGTAACCCCTCCTTTATAAACCGGTGTAAATATCTTGGCATTGCATGTGATAACAAGCTTAACTGGGCTGGACACATTGGACAGGTGGTAGGAAAAGGTTTCAAAATTCTGCACTTGTTGGAGAGAGTGATGAAGGGATGTACGAGAGAAGTAAAGGAATTGGGTTACAAAACTTTGTTCCGACCATTGCTTGAATATGGAAGTATAGTATGGGACCCATATTTCGCGTATTAAATACAGGTGTTGGAAGGGGTGCTAAAAAGTGCTGCTAGATTTGTTTCTGGAAATTATTGCAGAACACAATCAGTAACAGATATGATAAAAGAGCTGGTATGGGATTCATTGGAAGACAGGAGGAGGGTGAAGAGGGTCATGGGAGTGTACAAGGCATATATTGGTGTTGAGGCATGGAAAGATATTTGAGTAGGTATGAAAAGTAGTGCATGGAATGGAAAAGATGACCATGACCACAAGCTGGCACTCAATTTGATGCAGAAAGGTGTAGGAAGATTCTTTTTTTGGGGGGGGGGGTAAGGGTGTCAGGGATTGGAATGAATTACCAGCGGAAATGATGAATAATTTACCAAAAATGTTGAAAGAATTTAAAGTAAAAATTTGTAGAGGGCAAATGTAGGTGGGTGCAGGATAGGGGGAAAATGGGTGTGTAGGGAAATTGCCACCGGAGGGTGTGGTCCATTGCAATTAAATTAAATTACTATCGCTCTTTTCCAATCCTCTGGTAAGCAGGAAGACTCCAAATTCATTTTAAATAAAGTTCAAAGGTAAGGCACAATTAATGGATTTGAGTATCAAAATATAAGCAACCAAAATGAAATTTCCCTTTTGCTACTGAGAAATAAAAAAAGAGATGTGATTTACAGTCAATCAAACAGCAGGTAGTTACCAGATTCATGAATTGTAATAATTACTATCCGCGTTAAAAGTACATATTTCGTTTACAGTAACGTTTTGATATTGTAGTGTGGGATGCCACATCTTGGGCGTGAAGAATCTCTGAGGTGCCAGTGCTTATCAGTTTCTTCTATAATCAGCTGTAAATGTAATGAGATGGGCATTTCCATCATAAATAATTATTCCTAATTCCGGTGGTAAGATGTTGTTATTGTGATGTAGGATCGAGACAGAAGGTACGTCTGTAGTTTGTATTTTATGTACTTATTTATGTAGTTTGTAGAATTTCACGAGTTTTGTATACAAATGTTCCAACTGCCCCAGCTAACGTAATGTGTATTGCGTGGTAAGTAACTGATGCTAGCTGCAGGCGAAAGTTGCTAATTGCAGTTGTGTATCATGCAATACACAGTGGATATATTTGCTGTACTGCTATTGAATATTTCGGCTTTGTGGCTATTGGCACTGTGATTTTGTAAAACATAAACTTCATAACAAACTTTTGGAAACGAAAGCACGAAACTTCGTTATTGTGATATGAATGGACGATGTGTCCATGTGTAGTATTATGTGATGTTATTTTTAAACTTAAAGTTTTTGACTGTGAAATATTACCCTCAGTGTTAATTAATCTTTCACGAGCATAACTTCCGAGAAACATTGCGTTATAAGTATGTATAACTTATTGTTATTAATTTTAATTGCTCTGTTGGCAATTCCCCTAGTCATCTAATTAACCCTTTATATATATATATATATAATTTTCTTTTATAATTGGAATGTTAAAATTTACTGCACAGTGATTTTAATTCCTATATAAAACATGTATTTTCCTCCAGCCTTACAAGTTTCCAAGCAAATAAAAAATTATTTTTAGAGTATAATATTAATATGTAACTAAAATCTTAGTTCTTGCTTTCTTGCTCAAAGCTATTTTGTTATTGGAATTTGAGTTTTATTTACTTTTTTAATTTTCTCAAAACAATTTAGTGTTTAAAAGCTATACAAATTTATGTTCTCCTATCAACTAGTGATGACTTGTTTGTAGGTGATATATTTGATGTTCAATGCATGGCCATTTATGTAAGCAATGAGTAAGAGATGTTATTAATTGTTTGCCTTAAGATACAGTAAAGGATTTATACTTTACCAGCACTCAAATTGTTCCTCAACGTATTTCTTAACACTGTACATTTATTGTATGCATATGTCTTAGTGAATATCTTTATGATATAAACATGTTCTGTTCTTGTATGTAATTCAGGATTGTTTTGCTTTATTTCTTTGGGCCTGATTTATGCTTTACTCACCCAAAGTAGTAGTAATACCAGCTGATAGAAAGCAATAGGAAGAATAGGAAATATATTATCAAAAGAGGTGCAAGTAAATATTGGAGTTGCCACAGGGTAGTGTATTGGGACCATTGCTGTTCATTATTCTAATGAATGATTGTGCTGATAGCTTAAGTCAGAGTTTAGGTTGTTTGTAGATGACATAATGGTATCCAATAGGATCAGAACTCGAGAATGTGAACAGCTGCAGAATATCCGAATGGGTAGGTCAGATGGAATGAAGATATATGTGAAGAAGAGTTAGCTTATTAGGTATACACATAAAAAGCTAAAACATTTTTATGATTATAGGGTGCAGTCAGAAATGCTTGTTGAAGGTTTGCAGTATAAATATCTTGGCATAACAGCTGATAATATGATAAACTCAACTGGGCAGGCCACATTGGTCAGGTAATTGGAAAAGGTTACAAAATCCTTCATTTGCTGAAGAGGGTGATGACAAGATCTACCAGAGAAGTTAGGAAATTGGATTCCAAAATTTTATTCAGATCATTGATTTAATATGGTGGTGTAGTTTGTGACCCACATTTTGGGTATAAAATACAGAAGTTGGAGAACATGCAAGGAAGAGATGCTAGATTTGTTTGTGGAAATTATCACAGTCAGTAACCGATATGATAAAGGAGCTGAATTGGGACTCATTGGAGGAAAGGAGGAGGGTGAAGGGAGTGCTGTTAATGAACAAGGCAAATGTTGGCGATGGGTTGGAAAGATATTGGTTGAAGAAATAGGTATAGTCCATGGAAGGAGAAATATGACCATGAGCACAAGCTGTCAGTCGATTTCACGCATAAGGGAGTGGGAAATTTTTCTTTTTTTGGTAAGTGTGTCAGGGATTGGAATAAAATTCCAAATAAAAAAACCTGAAGCAATTTAAAATTAAAATTTGCCGGTCACAAAAGTAAATGGGGAAGGAATTTAACACTCAAATTACATAAGTTAAATAAAAAATAAAAAAGGAGTAACTGGATGACAAGGGAAATTGCTACCAGAGCACGTCCATCAAAATTAAATTTCATTTGTACCTTGGCCCCAGTAATTATTAAGCAAAACTCAGTCTCCTCGACTGTTATAAATATTATAAATTAACAGGTTTACATACCTCTCAACAAAGGTTATGATGACCTTGCAAATCTTTTTCCACAAATGAAAAACATTTTTCCGACTTTTATTATTAGTACTGCCCCAATTGTTTAAATAATGTAAAATTAATGTGGAAGAATGCTTGCATGATTTGTAGCAAAAATTCCCTGACATTACTTTATTTATATATATTTATTTTTATGTGTTATCAGTAACTGTGTCAGAATTTATTAGGAGCACTGCAATTTTTAATTTATGCTTTGTCGAGTACACTATCAGTATTGCGTAGTTAATATCTGCATGTCTAGGATCAAAGGACTTAGTTACCATACCTCAGACTAATTGGCCTGCTATGGGTGAATCGATCTTAACTTATTTATAAACTAACTTTCCAAGTGACTTATGTGAAGTATATAAGAGACTTTTTTGCGTGATAAATCTAAAATTGTGATTTTAGTTGGTGAGGTAGTGGTTCTGAACAGAGGATTACTTCCTGCAAATATTTGTGTTGCATGACTTCTGTTGTTGTATTATATTGTATAATTGTTTGTGAAAGTTTTTGAAAGAAGCTTACAGAAAGAAGAGACATGCAGTAGGTCGTATTTTGAGACATGCTGGACTGGTTAATTTGTTAGTAGAGGGAACAGTTGAAGGTAAGAACTGTAGAGGAAGACAGAGATTAGAATATATGAAGCAGATAATTGAGGATGTGGGTTTAAGGGGTATGTAGAGATGAAGAGGTTAGCACAAGATAGGAAGGGTTGGAGGACTGCATCAAACCAGTCGAAAGACTGATGACAGAAAAGAAACTTGCCTCAACAAAAATTCTTTTTTCCCAAGTATGTGTTTGATAATTTTATGTTTAGTGGATCCTAGTAATGAAATGGTCCTGCAGAAACTTTAAATGTAATTCTTACAGCAGTAAGATTTTATTATTTCTAAATTTGGTAACTTTGAATATTTTTACATGAACATGTACAGCTAATAAACTCCCCTATGACATTGTATATAAATACTAACACTTACCAGTGACTAGAATTAGTAAACTGTTTAAGTGACTTGAATCATGTTTAGTAAGAGCTCTTTTTATTCCCTGTGAGTGTAATGTAGCCAGCACTAAATATCATTCAGTTGTTAGATTACTTTTTATATGAATAATTACGCCTATGCAATTGAATATTTGTTTATTTCACCGAACGCGTTTCACTTCATGTCTGAAGCATCTTCAGCGCTTCGTTCTGTGGGGTATTTTTACATGAATTAGTTTCTTATATGCTAATTTGTACATGGGGCTTATGTTAATAAATATATACAAGAACGAACCGCTGAAGATGCTTCAGACATGAAGTGAAACACGTTCGGTGAAATAAACAAATATTCAATTGCATAGGCGTAATTTTCATATAAATATTATTTATCGCAATTGAGGAGATGGCCTACAACAACCAGATGTTAGATTACTTCATTACACTATGCTACAGTTAAAAAGAAAAAAACTATTTTCAAAAAAGTAGGCATTTTTAATGTATTTCTGCCTCTTCAATTTGAAAATGATAATTAAAACATCATATCACCCACAGTTTTGTACATGAATCATGCTCAAGTAGAATACAGCTTTAATACAACGTATTGTGGTAAACAGATGTATATAGAGAATGTGGCATAAAGCATGCATAAACCACATTAATCCTGTGCTTTTTTAGTTGACACAGTGTGGCCCCTGCTTTTCCTATTACGGAGAATTTCCACGTGCTCATAGTGAATTATCCAGCAATAGTTGCCCATCACCTGAACATTCCATGTTTCTTGGTATCATCGTTCCATGTCCTTGATAGCCTGATGGTATCTTTCTTCCTTTTCCTCACTTACAGCAGTCAGATTTAGATGAAAATATCAAGGTGAGAATGTAAAATGTGTAAATTCAAACTAATTTAGCATCCCAGCAATTTCAGTTTTCGTCAGCATTTTCTTAACTGTGTCAATATACTCTGGGCTATGATTGTTTCCCAGGAAGTTTTGAACCACACACTTAAATGCAGTCAACACGTTTCATTCCATGGAATTCGTTGAGTGAGAAAAATCATCATCTGGCATTAGTTCCGAATATCAGGACCAGTAAACACGCCCTCTTTCAAATTAGCAACTGACAGGCTGGGAAACTAGTTGCATAGATATCTGAAACTGAGTCCACACCTAGCTGGGTGATACGATGTTTTGAATATCATTTTCGGATTCAGGAGGTTGAAATACAAAAAGAAGGTCTTCATTTTTTGATTAAGTTTTTGTGCAATTTTGCAATTTGTTGCACAGTGTAATGTTTAACATAGCTTTAATTTTTTATTAGATATTTACATTTTTTTCTTTTCTAAGTTATTATTTGGTTCTAGAATAAAAAGGATAATGCATTTCTATACACGCCAGTGTCCACGCGCGCAAAGCAGCGGGCAAATGCTTGTTGTATAAAAAGCCATTGCTTCAACCATCATTCTGAGCATTTCTGCGCAGAATACACTAGGAACAACGAGCGAAACAATGTCATATTAGACAATAATACGGTGTCACAAAGATAGTCAAGAGACTGTTGGCTCCAAACACTGATGCCTTTGATTACACGTTGTTTTTCTTTTAAATAATTTTTCTAACACACTTGGTCTTCCTTTGCATACTCATCAATTTTCCTGCTTCCTCTTGCTGCTATCATAGCCAGTAAAAAGATCAAAGTGTTATAGCTAAATCAACTATACTGTAGAGGTTCTACTGTTGATATTTTTCGTTTTTCTGTGTTCATTCAAAAATTTCCATTTCTTTGTAGGATTTTTTTTTTCGATTTCCGCCACGGATCCATTGTATATACGAGCCAAAGCCATTTTTAATTCACGATTCTTCATTCCATGAAGAACACATGGCGTACATTAGTGATGAGGCATGGATGGATATTAGTAGAGGAATTAATATTGCCGCATGAACGCCAGTGTACCATCTGCCAGCATGGCGCAGCGGGTAGCGTCACGAATTGCGGTACCGAAGGTCGCCGGTTCAATCCCGCCCACTGACAAAAATTATTTAATTCTGTTTATTATTTCCAGAAGATTCTACATGTTTCCTAAGGTCACTTGTAACTTCTACACATTTCATTTGTTAACTACTCTTGTAATCTCTAGTACGTTCTATCTGTGTATAAATAGAAGAGCATTCTGCCCAAGAGGCAGTCAGTGCTGCGTGTATGTTTGAGTTCTCAATAAACCTGTTCTCAGTTTAAGTGCTGTGTTCATTGACAAGTAACCTTCGAATTCACACCTGTCCCGGTTCCAACGCGACATAGTTTGGTGGAGACGCCGGGTACCCTGTGCAACAGCTGCATCGTCGTGGCTCCGATTAGGCAACGTAAAAGTCGCCGCCTACACGGACTGGAACCGGACTACAAAGGATATACTCAGTACGTCCTTCCGAAAGTCCGCGTCATTAGGAAACCCATGGCGGCAAGCCAGCTGCACATTCGACACCCATCGGTGTTCTCTGGAGACGCTGGACAGGATCCTAACAAATGGCTAAAAGGGTTCGACCGAGTCGCCAAGTACAACAGGTGGGATCATACCATGTGCTTGGCAAATGTTTATTTCTATCTGGACGGAACCGCCCAGCAGTGGTTCGAGAACAACGAAGAAAAACTGAATAACTGGGAAATGTTCCAGACGGAACTTAAGAAAACGTTTGGGGACCACCAGCGACAAATCCGCTCGGCGGAAGAACAACTGAAGAACCGGGCCCAACGACATGGGGAGCCGACGCAATCTTACATACAGGATGTTTTGGCCCTATGCAACGTAGTCAACCCGAATATGACTGAAGCCGACAAAATCACGCACCTAATGAAAGGTATTGCAGAAGACATGTACCAAGCTCTTCTGATAAAAGACGTCGCTACGACGGAAGAGTTCATCAAGTGGTGCCAGCGGATTGAGGAGATACAACAAAGGAGGGTTGGGCGAAAGAAGTATGACAGACTTCCCAACGTAGTCCCTATGGCAGTTGTGGAAGACCAGCACGACTTTGCGTCTCTCATACGACAAATTGTGAGAGAAGAATTACAACAGTTCATGGCAGCTGGGACTCTTGAACCGAGTGAGCATCAGATCATGGCCATGGATGTAAGCCCAGTGGGTCATGAAGGAGCCGACGCGGCGGAAAAAGAGGTATTTCAGACAATAGCTCCTGTCTGCCGAGCCAATCGCACTCGACGTGAAGAATGGCCTCGCCCTGATATGACGTATGCTGCAGCTGCCAAACGGCAGCCTAGGAACCGGCCGACACGGCCACAACCAAATCCTCCGGCACCTATGACGTCCCAGCAGACGAACGAACGTCTGGAGGACAGAAGACAACGCGCCAGTATGTTTCCACTGTGGGCGCCCTGGACATGTCATACGCTACTGCAGAGAGAGAAGACGAGTATTTGACGATTATTTTGCCGCAAGACGTCCGCCATCCGAACAGTTCTACCCCAGGCAGCCACCCGCTGACGAGTTCGGTCGACCTACGGGAAGAAGCCCATCGCCGTACCCTAGACGAGGTCGATCCCCGACGCGCCGCTGCCGTTCATCGTCGCCGGACAGAGCTACCAGCCGCTCCCCTAGCCGCCGCACGCAGGAAAACTAAGCAAGGCGACCATCTACGGAGGTGAGGCCGCCGCAGATGAAAATCCTCCATGGATGACAGTCACTAAGATGTCGGGAAATCTCATCAACGTTATAATCGACGGCCAACCTGTCCGGGCGCTGGTTGATTCAGGAGCTTCTTTCTCCGTATTGTCGGACAATTATCGTCGCACACTAAAGAAGACAATGTTCCGTGATACGGGGGCAACTGTGCTAAAGGTCGCAAATGGAAAGTACGTCCAGCCAGCTGGAGCTTGTGTCGCGAGAATAACCATCAACAACAGGACCCAGCCAGTTGAATTTGTCATTTTAACAGAATGTAGTCATAATGTCATCCTTGGATGGGACTTCCTTAAGGCATCCCAAGCTGTCATTGACTGTGGAACGTCTGAGCTGCAAATTGAAGAAGTCGTTGCGACGGGTACACGTAACACAGAATCTTCTGGGAAGTTATTCGCCGTTGACAACGTGACAATCCCGCCGTTCGCAATGAGAAGAGTCCCAGTCAAAAACACGGACGACCGCAACCTTGAAGTGCTTGTCGATAGTAGAAAGTTTATTAGGCTCACGAAAGAAATCTACATACCAGCGGCTATCATAAGCATTATCGGTGGTCGAGGAGACATTTGGATCACCAACTGTCACGAGCAGTCACAAATTATCCCCAAGGGAATGTGCATAGGGACAGCTGAACCAGTCCAGGAGGGCGAGCTCAACGTCATTAACGAAGATCCATGCTCTGTTACTAGTACCGACAACACGCTGGAGGAAACAACTATGGAACTGCCAATAGGGTCCGGCCTGACCAAGGAACAACACCACCGGGTGTTAGCTATACTACGCCAATTCTCTGGTGTATTCACACCCCAGCAAAAAAAAGGTCAGACGAAACGGCCCACGATAAAGCATCGTATCAATACTGGGGATCATCCGCCCATTAGCCAGCGCTCGTACCGATTGTCACCAGTCGAAAGGCGAATAATTCGAGAGGAAGTGGAGAAGATGTTGCATAATGACATTATTCAACCTTCGGAGAGTCCTTGGTCATCTCCGGTGGTCCTCGTAAAGAAGAAGGATGGTACGTGGCGATTCTGTGTCGACTATCGGCGGCTGAACAAAATCACAAAGAAAGATGTCTACCCACTGCCGCGCATCGACGACGCCTTAGACTGCTTGAAAGGAGCTACATACTTCTCAACCATGGACATGCAGACAGGCTACTGGCAAATCGAGGTTGACGAAGCTGACAGAGAAAAGACGGCTTTTATTACACCTGATGGCCTCTATGAATTCAAAGTAATGCCATTCGGATTATGCAACGCTCCGGCCACATTCGAACGCATGATGGACAACTTACTTCGACACCTTAAGTGGACGACGTGTCTTTGTTATTTAGATGACATTGTTGTTTTCTCGAAAACATTTGAAGAACATCTGAGTCGCCTGTCAACGGTGCTGAAGTGTGTTCAGACTGCAGGACTCCGCCTCAATCCGAAGAAGTGCCTCTTCGTCGCCAGAGAGATAAAAATCCTGGGGCACCTGGTCAACGGAGATGGCGTCCGCGCTGATCCAGATAAAGTAAGGGCAGTCATGGAATTTCCAACTCCTCAGCACATTCGTGATGTGAGAAGCTTTCTTGGGCTGTGCTCATACTTCCGGCGTTTCATAAAAGGATTCTGTAACATGGCACGTCCACTGCAAGAACTTTTGCAGGGAGACGCCAAGTTTTACTGGGATGAAACTAAAGAAAGATCTTTCCAGGCACTTAAGGAGGCTCTAACTTCCGCACCAGTTCTAGCCTTATACGACGAGAATGCAGAAACTGAACTTCACACTGACGCCAGCGGTTATGGGATCGGTGCAGTGCTTGTGCAAATTCAGGAAGGTGCTGAGAAGGTGATAGCCTATGCATCAAGAGTATTCTCTAAGCCCGAGATAAACTACTCTACAACCGAGAAAGAATGCCTCGCAGTTGTCTGGGCTATCAACAAGTTTCGTCCGTATTTATTCGGCAAACCTTTCACCGTCGTAACAGACCACCATTCTTTATGTTGGCTAACCAGCTTGAAGGATCCATCAGGTCGACTAGCAAGATGGGCACTTAGACTTCAAGAGTACGACGTCACGGTGGTATTCAAAAACGGACGCAAACACAAGGATGCCGACAGCCTTTCAAGGAATCCTTTAATAGAACACAACAGCATGAATGGAATCTCAGCCCTCGCTGAATTAGGTGACGTTGCAGCTGAACAGAGGGAAGATTCAGAGTTATTAAGAACCATAGACGCCTTGGAGAAAGGAGAACCGGCCAAAGGAGGGTTTCAATTGATAGATGGGACATTGTATAAGAACAACTACGATCCACTAGGCCCCAAGTGGCTTCTGGTCGTTCCAGCTCATCTCCAGCCAGCTATTCTCAAGTATTTCCACGACGCTCCAATATCCGGTCATCTGGGATTTGTGAAGACCCTGGACCGAATCAGACGCAGGTATTACTGGAAGGGTCTCTACCGATCTGTCAAGCATTATGTGAGTCACTGTAAAGAGTGCCAGCGACGGAAACATGTGCCGCAATTACCTCCAGGTCATCTAGTACCAATTCCACCTGCAGCAGTTCCATTCCACCGAATTGGGATCGACCTTTTGGGGAGGTTCCCGAAGTCGACAACCGGTAACCGATGGATAATAGTCTGCACCGACTACCTCACGCGCTACGCTGTCACCAAACCTGTGCCGACTGCAGAAGCTCCAGAGGTTGCAAAATTTCTAGTAGAAGACATTATTTTGAAGCATGGAGCACCACGTGTGATGATATCCGATCGTGGAAAGGTATTCCAGTCAAGACTAGTATCAGAGGTCATGTCAAGATGCGACGTTGTCCACAGGATGACAACTGCATACCACCCTCAGACAAACGGTCTCACAGAACGCTTCAACAAGACATTAGCCGATATGCTGTCGATGTATGTGGATGTTGAGCAGAAGGATTGGGATACAATACTGCCAGTGGTCACATTTGCTTATAATACAGCAAGGCAAGATACGACAGGCTTCACTCCGTTTTTTCTGCTCCATGGCCGTGAAGCTGAGACCACAATGGATACGCTGTTCCCATTCCAGCCGGACGACACTCAGGATGACTATATAAAACAGCTCATTACCAGGGTCGAAGAAGCAAGACAGCTGGCTCGCATACGAACACTGGCCACCCAGGAGAGGGACCGTCAGCGGTATGACGGCAAGCACCGACCTGTTGCGTACAACCCAGGAGATCTCGTATGGATTTTTACCCCTGTCCGGAAGGTTGGGCTATCAGAAAAGTTACTGAAGCGGTACTTTGGTCCGTATCGTGTCATACGCCGCCGGTCAGACGTCACATACGAAGTCGAGGATTATGAGCCGTCTTCGAAACGACGAAAGCGAAGGGACATTGTTCACGTCCTCCGCATGAAGCCTTACTACAATCCTGACGAGCAGCTAGGCACAACCAGCTTCTTGTTCAAGGACTCTGAGGACGGTTTGGATACTGAGGAAGTCGGACAGGAAGATAATAGTACAAACAGGAGGGGCCCTCCAGAACTGCCATACAGAGGACCCACGACAAGATCAAGATCCAGGACACTTCAGCGTGCCCCAAAAGAAATCTAACAGCGGGACGCTGTTTTCCTCAGGAGAGGGAGCAATGCCGCATGAACGCCAGTGTACCGTCTGCCAGCATGGCGCAGCGGGTAGCGTCACGAATTGCGGTACCGAAGGTCGCCGGTTCAATCCCGCCCACTGACAAAAATTATTTAATTCTGTTTATTATTTCCAGAAGATTCTACATGTTTCCTAAGGTCACTTGTAACTTCTACACATTTCACTTGTTAACTACTCTTGTAATCTCTAGTACGTTCTATCTGTGTATAAATAGAAGAGCATTCTGCCCAAGAGGCAGTCAGTGCTGCGTGTATGTTTGAGTTCTCAATAAACCTGTTCTCAGTTTAAGTGCTGTGTTCATTGACAAGTAACCTTCGAATTCACACCTGTCCCGGTTCCAATGCGACAGTATTATTGGTACATACATATCTGTGCAGATGTTTTATTTGCATCCAGGGCCGGCGTTACGGGGGGGTAAGCGGGTTAAATGTACCCAGGCCCGCCCGGCTGATGGGGGCCCCCGATCACCAGCTGAAGAGGCCCCCTCTCGACAAGTTGTAGAGATAAAAAAAAAAAAAAAAAGATAGTCCATTTGGTATGAGGGAGGGCCCTAATCGACGAATTGGCCAAGGGCCACCAACTGCTTACCCCGGGTCCCAAAATCCTAGCGCCGGCCCTGTTTGCATCTCCTTCATTGAAAATCATATTTCTTATTTATGTACTGTATGTTGCAAAAGTCTGGCAAACATTCTTAAGCATTTATTATATTTTGACTTTCATAATTGTAGGCTGTACTGAAACGCATTGAGCATGAGCGTGATACGGCTAAGGATGATGTACGACGTTTACAAGAAGAAAGGGATGCATTAAGAGAAAGACTAAAGGTATGCAATCAAGCCTACTCTTGAAGAATATTTGCAACTGCATGTATAAGCATTATACATTCTAGATCGTTTGAAAAATACTTTATTTTTATTAAAACGTCACTATAAAAATTTGATTCGCTTGAAAAACCACAGTTCTTGAAAAATTGCACTTGTGTTTACCTGTATTTATAAATCAATATGTGCCAGTCTGCTTGGTGAATCTGAAAGTAATAGAACGTAACATGAAGCTTGAAAAGTATCCTGTACCTGTAACTGGTAATTGGTGCTATGTAAAGAAACCAGAGAATTATGCTACTGCTAGATTAGTGTCTTATACTAATTTAATTTTTTGCTAACCTCCATATTTCAAAACATTTGCCTCGAACCTTTACTCTTCGCAAAACCTGTCATTTCTTGTTGGGAAAATTCTCATTCTGTACACTATACAGTACGTTTTCACTTGACTACAATGTTATTAGAACCAGGTGAATATTGTGGACAAAGTATGGGAATGATTTTAGCAATGGCTTTTATGAATCAAACATCCTGGTATTCATCTGAAGTGCATGTGTTTCTCCTGAATCATTCTTCAATTTTGTGAGTCGCAAAATTGACAGTTTTTGCTTTTAACGAAGCCATTGACATCAAAATGGACCTTGTCATTGTAAATGATTTAACCTACAAAATTGTCATTCAATTCTTCTTGTTCAGTGATTCAGTTGGTGATCTCTCCTCTGAGGGTGGTTTGTTGGCCCAAGTTCTTGAGTCAATTGGAATTTGTAATTCTGGAAATGCAAATCTACTGTAAGAATATGGTGAAGCTTACCTATTGTAAAGGAGGGTTTTTTTGGGGGGACTACTTTTAATTTCATAATTATCATTTATTTGGCAAAGGTATTCAGCAAGAATCTCGATGATACTAGGAGTAAAATATGGATTGTTACAACCCATATTGGACATCACAGTCGCGGAAGTTCCACCAATCCATCATGGATAAAATAAAATGATATTAGGAGTACAGGAAAACTGTCACATTATAACATTTATTTAGTTTCACTGGCAATTATAAATCTGGGAAAATTTATCGTTAATGTTAATACAAGTTGGCAAAATTGCCCAGAGGTACAATTAGCCATCATGAGAAAGCAAACAATTATAATTTACTTTGGAATCAAGATCAAAATTAATATATCCAAAAGAATGACACTTAGAATCAGTGTACAATATAGGTTATGATAACCTCAAGCATAGTTATCATAATGCTGTGACTTTACATTGAAATAAACAAGGGCACCATGAATGAACAATATGCTATTAAAAAATAACTTAAATAGTTCTGGCAAATTATGCTGCTAGCTCAGTGGGGTTTTTATCTACAAAGTTAGAACAAGGATCTCTCTTCTCAAAGACACTTATGGGTTTCTTTGAGTTTTGTGGGATGCATCATCAGCTGGCTCAGTAGTGAGACTTTATCATTGTAGTTCTGCATCTGAAGTCTGTGGTGATCGAATGACTTTCGCTGCAATTCTCTCTCTAAGAGCCTCACCGAAAACCCTAAGAAATTTTGGTCATACATAAAAAAAAGTTAGTTGTTGTTGCAACAATAAGCCAGTTCTAATAGAGAAGACTGTTGGGAAGTTGACGATAGCCACAACAAGGCTACCGTATTTAAAAATAATTCACATTGTGTTTAGTTAGAGATGGATCCGGTGGAAATTGATAGCATAGGTATTGTAAAGCAATTAAAGCTTCTGAAATGTGGTATACCGGTAAGAGTATTTTCAGAATACGCGGAGGAAATTGAACCATTTCTGTCAGATATATTCTGTAAATCTTTAGAAGAGAAAAAGTACCTTCTGAGTGTAAAATAGCCCATGTGATTCCTGTTTTCAAGAAAGGAGATCGGATAGATCCTAGGAATTATCTACCCATTTCTGTAGCATCTGTCTGCAGTAGAATTCTGAGGCATGACATATAATGTAACATTATGAAGTTTCTAGATGAAACGTGTAATTTACACCATGTCAGCATGGCTTTCAGAAGAAGAGATTTTGTGAAACACAAATGGCCTATTTTACTATGACGAAATAAAAGTTATCAATGCAGGTTCACAAGTTGATGCAATTTTCTTGGATTTTCAGAAAGCATTTAATTGTGTACCACACAACCAACAATTAGTGAAGATTCGAGCATATGGTATATCAGATCAGATTTGCAAATGGATATGTGATTTTCTAACTGGTCGATCACAGTATGTCGTTTTTGACGGGGAAGCCTCTAGATGTTACTTTGGGCATTCCTCAAGGAAGTGTAATAAGACCACTTCTTTTCTTAATTTTTATAAATGATCTAGGTGACAACGTTAAATGCTGGTTGTGATTGCTTGCCGACAATGCAGTTATCTATAGGAAAATAAGGAGCTTTGACAATTGCTTAGAAATTCGGTGCGACTTGGATTATATTTCCGAATGGTGCCGTAAATGGCAGCTTACACTTAATTGCAAAAAGTGTAAGGCAATGCGAATGAGTAACAAAAAGAATCGTTTTGTTCACGAGTACAAAGTAAAAAATTCACCTGTTGACATGGTTGATTCCCTGAAGTATCTGGGGGTGATAGTACAAAGTAACATGAGATGGGACTTGCACATAACTTCCGTCGTTGGCAAAGCTAATTCTAGATTACAATTCATAGGTCATGTTTTGAGGAATAGTAATGCTAATACAAAGGAAATAGCGTATAAAACACTAGTGCATCCGCATCTGGATTACTGTTGTGGAGTTTTGGATCCGTATCCTCAGTCGAGAGGATGCAGAGGAGAGCCACTCGATTTGTGTCTGGTTGCTACAGCCCTTATGAAAGTGTCATAGAATTGATACATAGATAGGGTTGAGATCATTTGGAAGACAGATGACATTGTTTGCATTTGAATTTATTGGAGAATATGTGAAATTCTTTGACTTCCGAGTGCAATGAAATACTTCTTACGCCAACCTATTTAGGTCACAATGATCAAAGGGAGAAGATTTGAGAAATAAGATGTCATACTGATGCTTTTATGTATTCTTTCTTTCCTCATGCTATTTGGGATTGGATTGGGCAAAATTAAGCTTGGTGCTTAGCACCCTCTGCCATCCACAACGTTTTTGAATTGCAGAGTGCGGATGTAGATGAATATGGCCCATGGTACGTGAGATTTGTGCCTCACAAGACAGCTACTGTCACTCCTGACTAGATAATGCTCATACTCGCATTACTGACTGTGTCGTCGTGTGAATGCCACTCCAGCATTCGACTCAGTATGCAATTCAGCAGCATCAGACTTCCACACCCGAAGTCGGACCTCAGCAGAAGTCAGCAAGGGAAGCTAGCCATTGAAGTCCACAACTGGATCGAGTGTGGATCTAACTGCACGACCCGTTAACTGTTTCCTATCAGTCATTGTCTCTCAGGAAGACCACGATTCTTCCCAAGCCTGCACAGCTCAATAAATGTTTTATGTTCATTACACTGAGATAAACTGAATATTCTTTATTGGCATCACAGTTCTTCTCACATGGAATCTTGATTATTTTATAAGAAAATTATCAAAAAATATATATGGTCACCAAGATTTTATGAAAATCAGTCTAATATTACCATTTACATAATGAAATGCACCATAAAATGTGTCGTAAAGCATCACTTTATACTATTGAATTGTTCCGTCCTTGTGCATGATGAAGAAATTTGGTCTCTGGACTATTGGCCACACTCTCATGCTCTGTTGTGATGTTTTCTTCTGAACAACCCCTATGAGTTCGTGTCTTGTTGTTAGACAACATGTTGCTGGCTGGCTGCTTGCAAGATATTACTAAACTCTAAATGTGTCTGATAACTTAAAAGTTCATTAATGGTTCATTAATTGGTTGCCAAACTATAGCTATGTCCCCCAATAGTTAAGGGGTATTCAAATTAAAGGTTCACTCTCAAATAAAAGTTTATATTCTTGAAAAGTTTGATAT